>CM053026.1:92775086-93975086 GCA_028564925.1 Lithobates sylvaticus
GGAGGGAGAGCGCACACACAGGGGGGGACACGCACACATGGGGACACTGGAGGGAGAGCGCACACACAGGGGGGCACACGCACACATGGGGACACTGGAGGGAGAGCCCACACACAGGGGGGCACACGCACACAGGGGGACACTGGAGGGAGAGCGCACACACAGGGGGCGCACGCACACAGGGGGACACTGGAGGGAGAGCGCACACACAGGGGGGGGCACACGCACACAGGGGGACACTGGAGGGAGAGCGGACACACAGGGGGGCACACGCACACAGGGGGACACTGGAGGGAGAGCGCACACACAGGGGGCACACGCACACAGGGGGGCACTGGAGGGAGAGCGCACACACAGGGAGGGACACGCACACAGGGGGACACTGGAGGGAGAGCGCACACACAGGGAGGCACACACACAGGGGGGACACTGGAGGGAGAGCGCACACACAGGGGGGACACTGGAGGGAGAGCGCACACACAGGGGGGCCACACACACACACAGGGGGACACTGGAGGGAGAGCGCACACAAACAGGGGGGCACACACACAGGGGGACACTAGAGGGAGAGCGCACACACAGGGGGGGGACATGCACACAAGGGGACACTGTGGGCTGGGGGTGACACTGTGGGCTGGGGGGGGGGGGTGACACTGTGGGCTGGGGGGGTGACACTGTGGGCTGGGGGGGGGGTGACACTGTGGGCTGGGGGGGTGACACTGTGGGCTGGGGGGTGACACTGTGGGCTGGGGGGGTGACACTGTGGGCTGGGGGTGACACTGTGGGCTGGGGGGTGACACTGTGGGCTGGGGTGACGCTGGGGGGGTGATGCTGGGGGGTAGGCTGGGGGGTGACACTGTGGGCTGGGGGGTGGGCTGGGGTGACGCTGGGGGGTGACACTGTGGGCTGGGGGGTGACACTGTGGGCTGGGGGGGTGACACTGTGGGCTGGGGGGGTGACACTGTGGGCTGGGGGGGTGACACTGTGGGCTGGGGTGACGCTGGGGGGGTGACACTGTGGGCTGGGAGGTGACACTGTGGGCTGGGGGGGACCCGGGGCCCGTGACTCACCGATGCTGATGCTCCCCGCCGGCCCCTCCACTCTTTCCTTCCATGAGGGGCCCGGACTCGGCAGGTTGAAGCGGCTGTATTACATGCCGCGAATACTGCTAACAGTGCGCGTCTCCCCACCGGCCCCTCCTTCCCTCCCGTCCGGCCCAGGTGACGTCACGACGCATACAGTAGAAGCACCTGGGACGGACAGGAGGGAAGAAGGGGCCGGCGGGGAGCCGCGCGCCGCTAGCAGTATTGTTAGCGGCATCGCGGCATGTAATACAGCCATTTCAAGTGGCCCCTCATGTGGCCGAGTCCGGGCCCCTAATGGCCCCGGGCCCTCGGGCGGCGCCCGAGTCACCGACCTGTCAGTCCGCCCCTGTTAGGGGCCGAAGAAAACTTCTCCTGATTAGCTGAGACAACATATCTACTTATAACCTGAATTCACTGTAATCTATCATCCTAATGCCAAAGACAGCAGTGCCCCCTAATGACAGAAGAGAGAGACAGCACACTAGACTCAGGCTAAGGACAGAAATCAGAGGATCAAAGATTACAAATTAGCCAGGCTAGTTACCACCTAGCACAACTAAATTTGCTAGCAGCCCCATTTAGGACAAGGATGCTACACTGCATTGTTTAAAACACAGATTTTACAGATTGCACATTGCATGTTGAACAGAATCTCACCCTTTTTTATAGGAGCTATATTTAGAAGTAGAGAGTCTACTTCTTTCATCCAGAAATATGAATAACAAATGTATTTTTCAAAGGGATTGGCAAAAAAAATGTCCATTCATTTTATCTTGAAGACAGGGAACCCCAGCTTCCCAAAGCCTATACTCATACCATACTTACACAAGTACTCATTTATGATGCCTTTGCAGCCGCTGGCCAATGGCCAACGTAGAGTTCTACCAGGGGAGCAGCCAAATCCTATAAGACCTTTGTCTCATCCAGAGCTTCATCGTGTAACATGCAAGTGTCTGGTCTGATTGTCTGGCCACGCCTTTATGGAGAGACCCATGTTATATTTTCTTTATCTGTATCTGCCATTACTTTTAATAAATGCTATACTTTTAAGTATAAGCTCTCTTTGCACATATAGAACACAGCCCCAAAAATGGGACAAAACACTTTGTATCAGATATTTAGCTGATTTAATTAAGATGATCAGATGCAAACCCATTTTTGTTTTGGTCCGCACGATTGGACACCGGCTTGCGATTTTGGTTTTAGTTTAAAAAATTAGGAGAGAGACTGATATACAATTGGAAAGGTTGTATCTTCAGGAAGCCACAATTTATCATAGTAAAAGCCTTGGCCTCTGGACTGTAGACGTTTTAGAGCAATAAGACTTTTTTTAATTTTGAAAACGATGTGCTTGACGCTCAGATGGTTACTGCAGTAATGTAAGATACAGTATCTCACAAAAGTGAGTACACCCCTCACATTTTTGTAAATATTTTATTATATCTTTTCATGTGGCAACACTGAAGAAATAACACTTTGCTACAATATAAAGTAGTGAGTGTACAGCTTGTATAACAGTGTAAATTTTCTGTTCTCTCAAAATAATTCAACACAAAGCCATTCATTTCTAAGCCGCTGGCAACAAAAGTGAGTACACCCCTAAGTGAAAATGTCCAAATTGGGCCCAAAGTGTCAATATTTTGTGTGACCACCATTATTTTTCAGCACTGCCTTAAACCCTCTTGGGCATGATGTTCCCCAGAGCTTCACAGGTTGCCATTGGAGTCCTCTTCCACTCTTCCATGATGACATTATGGAGCTGGTGGATGTTAGAGACCTTGCGCTCCTCCACCTTTCATTTGAGGCTGCATCACAAATGCTCAATAGGGTTTAGGTCTGGAGTCATGCTTGCCTAGTCCATCACCTTTACCCTCAGCTTCTTTAGCAAGGCAGTGGTCATCTTGGAGGTGTGTTTGGGGTTGTTATCATGTTGGAATACTGCCCAGTGGCCCAGTCTCCGAAGGGAGGGGATCATGCTCTGCTTCAGTATGTCACAGTACATGTTGGCATTTATAATTAAATGGCAGCACAAAGGTGATATGCAAAGTGCAACATCCCATACAAACAACCAGGCAGCAAAAACGATAGCATCTGCTACTGGGCTTAAAGTATTTGTTACAACACTTTATATTGCTGATATGTGCTTGCTGTAGCATGTACTTATATGAGAAAGTATTCTGTTCTCTTTGTATTGCTTCCTTTATGTAAATGCCTTTGTAATCCTGCTAGTTCCTCTGCTTTCCCATTAAAAACTGACCACACTAAGCAGGGGAGAACAGCATTGTCAGTCCTCTAGCTATGCTGGAAACAGCCTGCTCTCCTCCAATGATCAGATTTGTCCTGACACGCCCCTGCTGCATTTACATTCACTGGGAAGATTAGTGTGCTACTGCTTCTCCTCCTCCCCCCAGCTCTTATGCAGCTGAGAACAGAGGGAATGTGATCACTTATAAAAAAGATATTTATAAAGTTTTTTTTTTTTTTTTTTATATCTATACAAAAATGTTTTGTCTTTAATTTCTATTTTAAACTGAATGTGTTGTTTTACAAGGTGATCATTTACAATCACTTTAAGACCCTTGCTTTACTTCTGTCTAAATCTTTAGCTTGAGTGTCAGGAGCAAGATGTCATCTGAAGTGAGATGGTTACTGCCCTGGCTAATCTCCAACTATACAGACTCTTTACCAGCTACTGAATGCAATCAGTTCCATTGGCCAAGCAAAATCGCCTTAAGGCGATTCAGTTCGCATTGTAGCGCTATACAAATTATTCATTCATTCAAAATGGAGCAACAGTGAGGAAAGGAGACTACATGCTGTTTGGGAGTAAATATACCCCGTTTCTTTTCCCTGCATAGGCAATAATTGGATACTGTAAGCTAGTGTGTGAGGTATAGGGGGCTTCAAGTGTCACCTCTGACATCACAAAAGGGCCACACATAGGGGTTGATTTACAAAAATCGGAGAGTGTGAAATCTTGTGCAGCTGTGCATGGTAGCCAATCAGCTTCTAACTTCAGCTTGTTCAATTAAGCTTTGACAATAAAACCTGGAAGCTGATTGATTTCTATGCAGAGCAGATTTTTCACTCTCCAATTTTAGTAAATAAATACAGTATTTAGTATATGCAGTGCTACGGTAAACTTTCAGAGAATGCAGACTTAATAAAGGAGACTGTGAGAGACTGGACATACTACAGGTGTGGTTAGGACATGTTGTAGGAGACAGTAAAGAGAATAAAGACACGTTGCATGAGACTGATAGAGATCATTACCATTACAGCCCCTTTACAGATTAATGCTCCCACTCCTGACTGCCGGGTTCCAATAAGGTAGAATTCCCCTTTTTGCTACCCTGTAAAACCCTGGATTGCGAGTAAAGCAGTTTACGCAATACAAGTTGTTTTAAAAAATAAAATAAAATCCTGACTTGGTTTGTGAGCGTTGTCTCGCAAGACAAGCAAGATTCAAGCCTCTGGGGTGTGCAGTACCGCATTTGTGGCCAGAGGGGCGGGGTGCCGGTGGTGCTCGGAGACACTCGGAGATTTTCGAAAACTTGAAAACAAGATGCTTGATATACAAGTGCTTTGGATTACAAGCATGCTTCTGAAAGGGATTATGCTAAAAATCCAAGGTACTACTGTATTTGTATGGCAACAAAATGAATTTCAGTTAACGTTAATCAGACATGAGTAAGGTGTAAGATGAATTCTAATAGCTTGCTATATATTGTTTAGATATGCATGTTGCTTTTTTAGCTTAGTAAATAGGCAGGTTTTTAGGAAAACAATAAAAAAAAAAAAAGAGGATGACTTTAAGGAAAAACTTTATTGTCAAGCCAGCATGAGGATTGGTTGCTTTGATTAAATGGACACATTTCTCTCCAGCTGTTTTATATACACCTGGATACATCTAAGATTACTAGCAGTAATTGTAAATAAAAAAGCTCCAAAGTGGCAGAGATACAATGTAAAGGCAGTAAAATGTCAACATTCCACAAATTACAAACGAAGCAAGTACAGAGTCATATAAAATAACCAACGGATGAAACAACAAAAATAACCATAACTGGTGTTCATAGTATAAAGAGTCATCTTGAGTATGTGATAGGATCAGGATGATAGAAAGAATTATGCATCTGCTAATATGTAATAAATAGGAACTCTAGAGATCCCTATTTCAAATTAAGGAGATTTAGAGAATTTTGAAAACAGAAAAGATTGGAAAAGGGGTATTATATTATAGTAAGCAGAGGGGAAAAATTAGCTATGGGGAATTGGTTCAGAGAAGAGGAACTAGCAGTATTTTTAGATATAAAAGCACAAAAGGGCTAGTTAATAGTATTTGTGTTCTTATTTATTTCCTTTTTAATCCATTTGACATAGTCTTTGGTGAGGAATGTGTAGACACCTGGTATTTCAGGGTTCGCACATACTTCTGGACCAAAAGAAACAATTCCCCGAAACATTTTCTTGCATATTAAAGGTCCTCCAGAATCACCCTGAAATATATAACACAAAATAATATAAACAAAAACTACTAGACTAGGAAGACATCATGACCAGTGGCTACGCAGAGCCAGATCATCCACAAGGCAACTTAGGCAGGAGCTTAGAGCCTGGTGGATGTGCAGGGTCCCAGCTACAAACTACCTGCTACTGCAGTAAACCAGGGAGATAGCACTGTTGATCAAAGCTGTGAACTTGCTTGCCACTTAGGGTTGCCATCTGTCCAGGATTCACCCGAACAATTCGGATTTTGAATCATGTGTCCAGGTTTTAGTCTGCCCGGACACATTATTCAGACTGGGCCATGGGCTAGTCGCACACAAATCTGTTGCTATCTGGGAGCTGCGGCTTCAGTCTGGGGGCAGGTTGGCATACCTCCAACTTTTTGGAGATGGGAATGAGGGACACCTATTAGCAAAGGTATGTAGGCATTGGACATACCCCAGGCCATGCATCTGCCCTGCCCCCTTAAAGGAGAATTACACAGAAAAATGATTGGTTAAATCCACACATGCTTTTTTTTACCACTACTATTCCTTTATATTGGCTTTTCAAATTTACAAATGCAGAAATTTAGAAATTGGAGGAAAGGTTTAGCACTGGGAAACACTTTTTGAAAGATAAAAAGTGCATTTTATATACAACTGTGTAGATCAGACCATAAAGGGGGACAGAGGGACTTTGTTCCAAGTCAAGGACAGACCCTCAAAATCAGGCACTTTTGGGAGCTATGGTTTCGGCATCATTGGTGGGGGGGGGGGCAATGATGTCAGCAAGAGTTGTTTGGCCACACCCACTGTTTGCCGTAGCGCACATAGTTACTACTCACCTTGGGGCACCTAAAGGTGTCCTTGGTCTTTTATAATCCTGTAGTGTATACTACAGAAAAAAATAGTTCCCTGTGCCTCTAAAGTGTTCGGGTTTGGCTTGAAGAAAAGGTGACAAACCTACTACCACTTCACAAGGGACAATACACTTGAAAGCAGTTGGTGCCTATTGCAAACCTTATCACTGTCAATCAAAGGGATATGGAAGGGGGGACCCAATCTGCCTTAATCAGTCTCTGAGTATAAATCTGGCCATACACAGTGTTTTTTTTATTCAGCCAGTGGGCTTAATGAAAAAAATGAACAGATTCCTCCATTCACACAAATGAGAAGTATGGAGGAATCCCCACTACCAGGATATTGTATTCCGACTGCTGCTAGGCCGGATTTTGTTCAGTGTATGACCAGTTTAAGTGAATTAACTGTTACATTTATTTTAGATTTTTACCTTTATTTACTATAAATTATATTTGGAACTCTAGATATGATAGTTTATCGATGGCAAATGTCAGTGGAATGACGATTCCAGGCAAAAGCAATCCATGAACTGTAAATGATGAGATCAGGTAAGACTTTTCCCTACTGTAAGGATAAATTGTTAGATGCCTCATTTACGTTTTTTTGACACCATCTGTATTAAAATTAAAATGGTTTGAGCTTAGTATGTTTTGTTAACCTTCATAACCCAACATATTCATTGTCATGTTATTGTTGGTTGCTTAGGAATTATAATAAACCGAATGTACCTGAGTTTGGAATGAATGAAGACCATTTTAAAGTGATTGTAAAGGTTTTTTTTTTTTTTGCTCTGTGCAAGGGTTTTGCACAGTGTGACCCTGATCCTCCTTTTCTGGGGTCCACCGGCGGCATGCCTGGCTCCTTCTCCTTATCGAGGGCTCCCAGCATTTTACTCCATCTGGCTGGTAGTGTAATTAGAAGCGCAGCACTAGAGCCAGCGCTAGACGTAGCAGAGCCGATGCTTCCTGTATAGCGCCGCCTCCTGTCACATGGGCAGGGCAAGGGGGGTGGAGTCAGGGGTGGAGCCAATGGGGTGGCAAATTAGGTTTCACCTAGGGTGTCAAAAATCCTTGTACCAGCTCTGCTCCAGAGTCCTGCTGCTTCGTCCATTGACACAGACAGCAGAACTCAGCGACGCCCCCCGGCTACCATGTCCCTGAATTGAATTTAATTGATAGCAACTGGAGCCAATGGCTCCTGCTGCTATCAATCTGTCCAAGGAGGACCCAAGAGAGTGTCTGGAGCTGCTGGGCTCGTAATCCTTACTGGAACGATTGGGTTCAGGTAAGAAAAAGGGGAGCTCTGGGGGGCTGCTGCAACACAGAAGGTTTTTGAGACTTTACAACTCCTTTAAGGTTAATAAGAAGTGGCGGCTGGTGTTTTTTTTTGGGGGGGGGCGGCAGCAAACAACTACCCCCCGGTGGAACTCCTCGCCCGCTCGCTGTATGCCGGTCGGTCCGGAACTTACCCCATCTAGGTGGTGGGTGGCGGGCTGCGGGCATCGGCTCCTGCGTCCTCTCATCCAAGATGGCGGCTTCCGAACTCCTCCTCCTAGGCGCTAGGCATCCAATAGGATCGCCTGTACTTTTAGCCAATTGGGTAACGGGTCTCACAACCTGCTTTCTGATTGGCCGGGAGGAAGATTAGTGTGAGAATAGCAAATATTAATTTGCTATTCTCACACAATTGGGTGGGCTTGGAGCGCAGTGCTCTGCACCCTGAGCCTACCCTTATTTGAAGCCTATTAGAGCCTCTGACTCTAATCACATGCTTAAAAAAAAAACACCCCCCCATTGGAGTCCATGGTCCGGAGCCCTAATTATAGTTTAGGGGGCCGGACTCATGGATAGGGAGGGGGGGCGGGGCGCTCATGCTCCCCTAATGGACAGGCCGCCGCTGGCTAATAGGGAAGGGATTGTCAAACAAAGGGTTTGGGAGCTGAGCCAGAAAACATGTACCAATGATAAATAAAACTTTCTGGTCATGATCCATACACTTGGATATGCTCTGAAGAGGTCCTGTGATTCGGATAGAGGGGATAAATGTGAGCTTATGATGACTACATACCTCGGATGACCTGGATCTTATCATATGCAATTTTTGCTGTTCTATTCATTAGCCAGCAATTATATCTGGTCAGTGCGTTTTTCTGACATTGGTGGAGGTCGCACTGGGTGATAGAAGCACTAGAGGATGGAGATCACCTAAATCATGTCACTTGATATTTCGTCATAAGAATTATTCTAGGTTTGATTCTTTTGAATAGTTTCAATGTTGGACTCGCTATCATAACACTTCAGGTGTTTTGTGTTTATTGATATTGTGCTGAGCGCTGCAATTTTTCTTTGTTATTGTTATCACAGTGATTTGTATATCCACACTAATTGCTAGCAGCTATATACCATTAAGCGCTGACACCATTTTTTTTTTTTTTTTAAATTCTGTTCAACAAGGAGCAACATTTTTATATAGGCTTAAAAGGTAATATTAAAAATGCACAATTATTTCAAATAACAAGCTTGGGGGATACTCTAAGGCCCCTTTCACATGGGGCGGATCCGTTTGACGGACTCCACTTACTCAGCGGGGCTTGCTCCGTTGATCCCCGCTGAGCAGGTGGGTGACAGGTCCGTCTCCGCTCACTGAACGGAGACAGACCTGTCAGAGTCCCACTCTCCTCTATGGGGAGATCGGATAAAAACTGACCGTCTGTCCGTTTTCATCTGATCCCATCCAATCCGCCAGACAGATAGCAAATAGGACCACCATCCGCCTGGATTTGGGCGGATCGGATATCAGCAGATGTCAGCGGACTTCCGCCGATCCATAGGGGTGAATGGATGGTCCAATCAGGTCTGCCTGAAAAACGGACAGGCGGACCTGATCGGACAACCTGTGTGAAAGGGGCCTAAAGCTGCCTGTGAAATGTCACACCTGTATAATATATTAAAGCAAAATTTAAAAAAAGCCATTTATATTGCTGGTTAATATATAACGTTTCCAGACACTTAATTTGTGTTGTAAACCACCAACAGGAGATTCCTTTCAACATCTATCCAGGATAAGGGTCTGGTATGGAGTGTAAGGGGGACCCCGCCTAAAACACGAACACCATAGGGACCCCCCAAATCCATACCAGACCTTTATCCATGCATCCAGCCTTGCTGGCCAGGAAAGGGGAGCAGCAAGCAATGTGCTCTCTTCCTAAACCATTTCAAGGGAGTTCCCAGGCAAAGCCCCCTGTCCCCGCACTGATGATGACAAGAATTCTCCCCACACCCCTGGCCCCATTCACTTCTATGCAGGAGATTATCCAGCCAGCAACTGAATGTAAACAAAGGGTTTGGTGATGTTAGCTGAAATCACTGACCAAATCTGGCCTCGTGTCTCTATATATGGTTAATGATGTCAGCCAACATCCCCAGCCCCACTGTTTACATTCAGCGGAATGGGGTTGGGATGTAAAATAGTTGCTAGGAATACGGCAACCACCAGCATTTTAGAATGTACAGTGCTGGGCAGGAAGCTGTCGTTTGTTGATGGAGGTAGTACTAGTGCTACTAATGAATGAGTTCCTCTACAGCTGGAGGTTTGATGCGAGGTCAACAAACAGGCCATTTCATTAAAAAGTCTCAGACAGCTAAAGTTGAGGATAAAACCTACATTGCCTTGAACTTGTACTTCATCCCTACTTGGAAAACGTATCTTAAATGACAATAACTATTCCATACTTACCCTGCATGTATCTTTCTTTCCACTCGCATCAAGGGTGCACATCATGTTTGGGGTGATTTGGTAAGGTTGCCACATCGCAGCACATTTCTTTCTGCTTATTGCTGAAAGGCAGACTTCCATAAGCTTGTCTGACTGTTGCTCAATATTTCTGCTGGTTGTACCCCACCCTGCTGTGTTACACGAAGTCCCATCTTTGACATCATTAAATTTCTCTGGTAATGGCAGAATATTCACGGCTTTGTTAAGTTTTGCTTTGTCAGACAGCTTAAAGAGATTTAGAAAGCCACATTAATTTTTTTTTTCAGATAATTAAATTCTGAGGTCTCATCTAAGTGGAAAATGATCATGAGAAGCAAACATAAATCATATTTAGAGCTGAACAATATTGGGAGAGTTCCCTTTTTGCTAAAATGTCTCCAATTTGGTGAAATACAGCAAATAGAGTAAATAGAGAAGGCAAATTTGTAGGAGTGCGCTAATCACAGGCAGTGAGACATTTCCTGTTCTGCAGCCGCGCATCGGGGCAATGTCTCACTGCCTGTGATTAGCGATGCGCCGACTTCCTGGCGGGCTCTGCACATGGAGCATGCGAACAAGCCTGAGCTCATCCTTACCTAATAAGAAACTAGACTGCCTATGTACTGCTTCAGTTACACCCCTTGTTAGCTTAACCACTTCAGCCCTGGATGATTTGGCTGCTGAATGACCGGGCCATTAATTGCATTTCGGCACTGTGCTGCTTTAACTGACAAGTGCACGGTCGTGCGACGTTGTACCCAAACAAAATTGACGCCCTCTTTGTCCCACAATAGAGCTTTCTTTTGGTGGAGCTTTCTTTTCTGCGGTTTTTATTTTTTGCGCTATAAACAAAAAAAGAGCGACAATTTTGAAAAAAACACAAGATTTTGTCATTTTTGCTATAATAAATATCCCCAATTTTTTTTTTTTAATCTTCTAAACTTTTAAAATTTTTGGTAATAAAAATCGCAATAAGCTTATATTGATTGGTTTGCGCAAAAGTTATAGCGTCTACAAGATAGGGGATAGATTTATAGCATTTTTATTATTATTATTTTTTTTACTAGTAATAGCAGCGATCTGTGATTTTTTGTCGTGACTGCGACATTATGGCGGACACATCGGACAATTTTGACACATTTTTGGGACCATTGGCTTTTATAGTTTCATAGTTTCATAGTTAGTAAGGTTGAATAAAGACATCAGTCCATCCAGTTCAACCTGAGTGAGTGTCTACAATTGTCCCTATCCCTGTACATTGCACACTCACATCGGTCCCTACCCTCAAGAAGCCCACAATCCAAGATCCCCATTCATATACTAGGGCCAATTTTTGGACAGAAGCCAATTAACCTACCTGCATGTCTTTGGATTGTGGGAGGAAACCGGAGTACCCGGAGGAAACCCACGCAGGCACAGGGAGAACATGCAAACTCCAGGCAGGTAGTGTCGTGGTTGGGATTTGAACCAGCGACCATTCTTACTGCTAGGTGAGAGTGCTAACCACTACACCACTGTGCCGCCCGGTGATCGGTGTTATAAAAATGCATTGATTACTGTAAAAATTACACTGGCCGGTAAGGGGTTAACTGTGTTCCCTAGTGTGTGTTCTAACTGAAGGGGGGTGGGACTTGCTAGGGGAAGAGATAGATCAGTGTTCATACTTTGTATGAACACACAATCAGTCTCTTCTCCCCTCAGAGAACGGGGATCTCTGTGTTTACACACAGAGATCCTGGTTCTTGCCGGTTCACGAGCGATTGCGGGAGTTCGGCGGTCATCGAGACTGCCATGCACTCATGTTGCCTCCGGACTGGCACACGCCCCTAGTGGCCAAAAAAGGAAGCAATGTAACATAACGGCGATTTGCGCAGCAGAGCCATGTTGCCGCAGTATAACTGCGGCGGCTGATCGGAAAGTGGTTAAGTACATACAAGTGTATGTGTTTAAGTACAATTTTCATATTATTCTGATACGTACGTAAGCATGGTTATAAAAAAAGGCACGGAATAAACAGAATAGGTTTTTGGAATGATGGTGGGTGTATTTTTTTGGGTCTCTTCCTACTGCAGAAGTTATTGTTAATTTGAAGTCACTGATCAATATTGGGATAGGAGCTGATCTAAAAATTTCCAAATACACCTTAAATCCAGCAGTAACCCTAACCGCACCGTAAAACGAAGGCTTTCTTTTTATAGGGCAGTGCAGTGGTTTAGTACTTCTGCCTTGAAGCACATGGTTCATTAGTTTGCATCCCAACCACTATACTACCTGCATTCAGTTTGCATGTCTTTCTATGCTTATGTGAGTTTCTTCACACACTCCAAAAAAATGGTTGTAGGTTCTTTGGTTCTTGTTTATATTGGCCTGAGGGGCACTGGATTGTAAGCTCCTGAGGTCAGGGACTGATGTGAATGTACAATATATATGTAAAGCACTGCATAAACTGTTTTGCACTATATAAATGTATGTAATAAACAATGCCATGTTGATAACATTAATGGAATCTCCTTTCAACTATCCTGGACATATTCTTGTGCATTATATATAGGAGAAAACAAGTAAGGGACTTTTAAGGTACCAGAAATTGTCAAAGTGCATACAGTATAATAAAAGTATTTAGTTTTATAAAATAGCACATACCGTATTTATCGGCGTATAACACGCACTTTTTCCCCCTTAAAATTGGGGGAAAGTCGTGGGTGCGTGTTATACGCTGATACCCCCCCCCCAAAAAAGTGACAAAAATGGCAAGCGCCGCCGAAAAATAGCGAGCGCTGACGAAAAAGACTGAATCGCAGCCGAAAAAAAACAAAGCCGCGCCGAAAAAGACAGAGCCGACTGTTCGGCTCCGCTCGCAGTCCTGCCTCCCTGCGCTCGCTCCGGAAACAGCAGGGAGGCGGGACCGCGCAACAGAGCGTATCGGCGGCGGGAAATTTAAACCCGGACAAGACTGCAAATGACGCTGGCAAGCTACAATGACACTGGGCAAGCTACAATGACACGGGGCAAGCTACAATGACACTGGGCAAGGCTGCAAATGACGCTGGGCAAGGCTGCAAATGACGCTGGGCAAGGCTGCAATGATGCTGGGCAAGCTACAATGACACTGGGCAAGCTACAATGACGCTGGGCATGGCTGCAATGACGCTGGGTATGGCTACAATGACGCTGGGCAGGCTGCAAATGACGCTGGGCAAGCTGCAAATGACGCTGGGCAAGCTGCAAATGACGCTTAAATGTAAGTTTTTTTTTTCCCTAAACTTACCTCCTAAAACTTTTTTCCTTAAAATGCCCTCCTAAACTTGGGGTGCGTGTTATACGCCGGTGCGTGTTATATGCCGATAAATACGGTAATCATGCCTGATACAACAATAATCACACATAGTAAAAGATTAGATAACCATGGATTAGGAAAGGTGTAGGTGTGGAACTATTTCCTACTTGAGATAAAGAGTTGTGAGAAATTAATAAAAATGTACTCTCCCAACAAGATCAGAACCTGAAATTAATTTTTAAAATAAAAAAAAAAATTTAAAAACTTTGGTCAATAAATATGGGGTGTTGTGCTGTACCCTCTACCGGTATCAAAAGAGTGGGGGGTGTGAGAGATGGTATATTGTACTAAATATTAATGTGTTAAACCCTCTGTGCTGGCTAAATTAGCCTTAAAACAAGTGTTGGTGTGTTACACAGGTTAGTGTGAGTAATATGTTAAAAAATAGCTATGTGCTATAACCTGATGTGAAAAACAAAACAAAAACAAAGACAAAAAACTGTTGTGAAAAAAACAGAAAACAAAAACCAGAAAAATGTGACCATCTGATGTGTTACACCCTCTGGGGTGTGTGAGGATAAACTATCATGGTGGAGGATAAAGACCCTCTGTTATCCTGCAAAGAGGCTGGTGTGTTTGGCCCTCTGTGCCAAAACTATGTGCCAGCATATGTTCACAAATATGAATAGGTTGTGTTATATAATCAAACCAAAAATGACTACTTTGAACAGTGGTAATTGACAATTAATCTAAAATAGCTTGTGCTCAAAAGCATAAATAAATATGGCTGCGTGTTACATCATCAAACCAAAGAAGAATATGCAAACTATTTTAAACAATGACAATTGGCAATTAATCCAAAAATAGCTTGTGCTCAAAATCAATTAGTCCATAGACTAAAGTGACTTGTGCTCAAAAAATTAGTGCCCATAATTTAGTGCTGGTAATCTTTCAAGTGACAGTGGTGCCAGGTGATATCATTTGTGTTGGTAATAAGATTGCACTCACCAGATAACATTACCCCCCCCAGGGGTGTTGAGCGTTCACAGTATAAGCCACTGTGTAGCTTACTGGAGTCTACAGGGCAATCTGTGAATCAATTGCTGGCTTTCCACCGGATTCTAACATGTAGAAAAGAGGAATAGCATAATATTGCTTGACAAAAAGCTTTATTTTAAGTAAACGTGAGAAAACGCTCCAGATGACGTCTTGAATGATGAAACGCGTAGGGAGGAGTTACGATACGTCTTTGCGTCACTTCTGCTTGTTTACACAGCGCCGGCTCCATTTTTTCATTGATGCATGGTTAAACTGTACACAATGTGAGTACTTTTTGACGTTTACTTAAAATAAAGCTTTTTGTCAAGCAATGTTATGCTATGGGCCTCTCCCTCAACAGTAGATCCCTTTCAGCAAACAATTGATCCTCCAGCAACATAAGCCCAACCAACAACAATAGTTCCCCTACCAGCAACAATAGACCTTTCCAGAAACAATAGACTACCACAAAACAATAGATCCCCTCGACAGCCAGCAACAATAGACCCCACCAGTAACAAAAGAGTCCCCACCATGCAAAAATAGATCCCTTCCAGGAACAATAGATCCCCAGCAGCCAGCAGCAATAGAATTTTCAGCACACCCCCCTAGCACCCCCCTAGCACCCCTTGCAATTACATACATTTTGTGCTGGAGGTGCCAGTACGGTGTCAGTTAGTGTGAGAATGTCCGTGGCAATATTGTATTTGTAGACACTGTTATTTATTGCGCAAACCAATGATTTTTTTACCAAAAATATATAGCAGAATATATTTTGGCTGAAACTGAATATCAAGAAATCAGATTTTTGTCAATGTTTTTATTGGGTATGTTTTATGGCAGAATGTAAAAATATAGTTTTTTTCTTCAAAACTGTTGCTCTATTTTTGTTTATAGCGCAAAAATAAAAAACGCTGAGGTGATACCACCAAAATAAAGCTCTATTTGTGGGGAAAAAATTGTATACATTTTATTTGGGTACAGCGTCGCACACCTGCGCAATTGTCAGTTTGTTTATCAGCACAGCTCCCCCACGGATGCCGGCCCAGGACCACCAGGGATACTGCCAGGACCACCAGGGATACCCATTAAGGACGCCCACCAGGTATGCCACCCTGGACCACCAGGGATATGCCAATTAGTGCCCAGGCATATTCCAATCAGTGCCCATCAGCAATGCCTGTTAGTGCCAGTGCCATCAGTGATGCTTATCAGTGCAATCTATCAGTGGCCCCCATCAGTGCCTATCAGTACCCATCAGTTCGGCCTATCAGTGCCTATCACTGCCGCCTATCAGTGCCGCCTATCAGTGTCCAGGAGTGCCGCCTATCAGTGCCACTCACAAGTACCCATCAGTGCAGCCTTTCAGTGCCCATCAGTGTCGCCTATCAGTGCCCATCAGTGCCCACCAGTGCCACCTATGAGTGCCCATCAGTGCCGCCTATCAATGCCCATCAGTGCTGCATATCTGTGCCGACTATCAGTGCCAATCAGTGCCGCCTATCAGTGCCCATTGTCAGTGCCCATCAGTGCTACCTCATCAGTGCAGCCTCATCAGTGCCCATCAGTGAAGAAGAAAACTTACTTATTTACAAAATTTTATAACAGAAACAAAGAAAAACTTATTTTTTTCAAAATGTTCGGTCTTTTTTTATTTGTTTAGCAAAAAATTAAAACCGCAGAGGTGATCAAATACCACCAAAAGAAAGCTCTATTTGTGGGAAACAAATTATAAAAATTTTGACTTGGGCAGGAATGGGGGAAGGTGCCAAGTATTGAAGTGGTTAATCGCTTACTGAGTGAAGTGGTTAATCGCTTACTGAGTATGCAGGTTCTTCATCTTTTAATTCTTGCCTAGGTTCCTCCCTAAAAAAAGAAAGGGCACCTCTCCAAGCTTGATCATACAAAAAATACATCTATGACTAAGCCTGTGGGAGGGTGAAATGCGTCAGTGTGGCATACCTTGGAAGGAGACATGCTAAAGCTGATTTCTCATACATTGCTACTGAGCTAATATCTGGTGTCCATCTCCTCACCCTCCTGGACAGTCAGTTGTCTATGTTCCAGTTTAAGCTTGTGTAATGATCACTGCCCCAGTTTTTCTGTTCAGGGTGGCTCCTTTCTCTAACAGAATCTTATAGAGACTCTCTTGCATAGAGGAACTGGAGTTGTGTCTCCCTACACTGTGTACATCAACAGAAAACCACAGCCCCGTAGCCTAGGATGACCAGACACTCTCCTGCAAGACAACCCATTCAGTTTAACCACTTAAGGACCAAGCCTATTTCTGACACTTGTTGTTTACAAGTTAAAATCAGTATTTTTTGCAAGAAAATTACTTAGAACCCCCAAATATTTTTTTTAGCAGACACGCTAGAGAATAAAATAGAGATCATTGCAATGCTTTATGTCACACCGTATTTGTGCAGTGGTCTTACAAACGCTATTTATTTGGAAAAAATACACTTTTTTAAATAAAAAAGTAAGAAAACAGTAAAGTTAGCCCAATTTTTGTTTTATGATGTGAAAGATAATGTTACCCCGAGTAAAAGGGAAAAGAGCAAAAAATGGGACTTTATATGATTCTTTCTATTCTTTGTTACCCTATACGTACACACACACATATATACAATATATACAATAACATTTTTGTCCCATAGGTCCCTCACTGGGGTCATCACTCTCACCTCACATAAGGGTTATTCACCCCCACCCATCCGCTTTAGATTTGTCTGTGGCGGTTGCCATCGCCCTCGCAGGCTACCAAGGGACACAGAGATCCCTTGGTTTGCGATGTATTGGCGATCTTCGATTACGCACTGCCGGTGCGCACATGCAGATTGAGTTGTACGCACAACCTTTTTAGAAATTTCTATTCTCCATTTTATTTTTCATTTTATTTTCAAATTTTTCATATCCATTCTTATGTCCAAATTACAATTTTTGAGACTATTGAGATATATATGTTCTCTATTTTTAGATTTAATCCATGGTTTATGCTCCTGATGAGCGGCTATAAGGCCACGAAATGTGTTGAGCCATACATTTTTACTGCACCTTCAATCATGGATCAACAAGATTCCTTATAATCTAACCTATGCCCAGTATAATTCATACAGCAATTTTGCTATTTTACCCCCTTTTGTTACCCTCCCTTTTTCTATTTTGAAAGGAACCTGGGAAGGTCATTCAGGCCACTTAGGCTCTAATTGTACCATGACTATGTAAACAGAAGTATCAGTTGCCACTAGGGATGAGCCGAACACCCCCGGGTTCGGTTCGAACCAGAACCTTCGAACGGACCGAAAGTTCGCGCGAATTTTCGAACCCTATACGTTATAATGGACGCGAACGTTCGAAATCAAAAGTGCTAATTACAACGGCCAATATGCATGTTAATGTCATAAAACAGGTTTGGGGACCCGGGTCCTGCCCCAGGGGACATATATCAATGCAAAAAGAACTTTTAAAAACTAACGTTTTTTCGGGAGCAGTCATTTTAATGATGCATAAAGTGAAAAAAAAAAAGTAAAATTTTCCTTTAAATATGGTACCTGGAGGGTGTCTAAAGTATGCCTGTGAAGTGGCATGTGTTTCCCGTGTTTAGAACTGTCCTTGCACAAAATGACATTTGTAAAGGAAAAAAAGAAGCCATTTAAAACCACTTGCGGCTTTAATGTCATGTCTTGTCCTGGCCGCCATATGGCTGAAAATCCTTGAGAAAAATGGCATGGCTACCCCATCACCCCCCCCCCCACCCCAGCCCCTTTGGGTCTTGTATGGATATTAAGGGGACCCCGCACCCAAAATAAAACCCTATACCTACAACCCTATATACTCTGAACACCAGTATATAGGTGGTGCAAACAAGACACGGACTGTAGGTTTGTTCTTAAGTAGAATCTGAACAGGTACATTATGAAGTGTAGCTCCATCCCAAAAAAAATCTATTTTTAAGCTTTTTGGAGAACATAGGGAGGGGTTATCACCCCTGTAACATTTGCTGTCTTTGCACATCTGTTCAGAACATGTCACCTCACTTTCCGTCCCAATGACAAATGTTTTTGGAAAAGTGGGGTTTTAATTGAAACAAGGATTGGTGATAAAGTATCAGTAGAGAGGAGATACCTTTTTCCCAAATTAAATCTAACAGGATAGAATTTCCCTTCCTAGGGGTAGATTTCCTCTCACTTCCTGTTTTCTCTTTCCGTTTGCAAGTAGGAGTCGTTTGTAAGTTGGATGTTTGAAAGTAGGGGCCTGGCGTATATACTCTGCAGAAATTTGCCCTATTAGATGTTGGTGTAGCCACAAGACTGGTGGGCACAGGAATGGGCCTTGCTGTGAGTTAATAGATCAAGATTTGTACTTGCATGCACCTGTTGAACCGGGCAGAAAAATTGGGCCTTTGGTGGTGGTGGTGGTGGTGGTGGTGGTGGACGACGGTGTTGCCACAAGACTGTAAGCTCTCACAGTTACTCTTGGTGGGCGCAGGAATGGGCCCTGCTGTGAGTTATTAGATCAAGATTTGTAATTGCATGCACCTGTTGAACAGGGCAGAAAAATTGGGCCTTTGGTGGTGGTGGTGGACGGTGTTGCCACAAGACTGTAAGCTCTCACAGTTACTCTTGGTGGGCGCAGGAATGGGCCCTGCTGTGAGTTATTAGATCAAGATTTGTAATTGCATGCACCTGTTGAACAGGGCAGAAAAATTGGGCCTTTGGTGGTGGTGGTGGTGGTGGTGGACGGTGTTGCCACAAGACTGTAAGCTCTCACAGTTACTCTTGGTGGGCGCAGGAATGGGCCCTGTTGTGAGTTATTAGATCAAGATTTGTAATTGCAAGCACCTGATGAACAGGGCAGAAAAATTGGGCCTTTGGCGGTGGTGGTGGACGGTGTTGCCACAAGACTGTAGGCCCTCATAGTTACTCTTGGTGGGCGCAGGAATGGGCCCTGCTGTGAACTATTAGATCAAGATTTGTAATTACACGCCCCTGTTAAACAGGGGCTGAAAAATTGTGCCTTAGGCACTGGTGCTGGTGCCACAACACTGCAACCCCTCACAGATACTGTACTTGGAGCACAGCAGTCACACGTGTTGCGAAGCATTTTTTAAAAAAATTGTAATTACACGCCCCTGTTAAACAGGGGCTGAAAAATTGTGCCTTAGGCACTGGTGCTGGTGCCACAACACTGCAACCCCTCACAGATACTGTACTTGGAGCACAGCAGTCACACGTGTTGCGAAGCATTTTTTTAAAAAAATTGTAATTACACGCCCCTGTTAAACAGGGGCTGAAAAATTGTGCCTTAGGCACTGGTGCTGGTGCCACAACACTGGAACCCCTCACAGATACTGTACTTGGAGCACAGCAGTCACACGTGTTGCGAAGCATTTTTAAAAAAAATTGTAATTACACGCCCCTGTTAAACAGGGCTGAAAAATTGTGCCTTAGGCACTGGTGCTGGTGCCACAACATTGCAACCCCTCACAGATACTGTACTTGGAGCACAGCAGTCACACGTGTTGCGAAGCATTTTTTTAAAAAATTGTAATTACACGCCCCTGTTAAACAGGGGCTGAAAAATTGTGCCTTAGGCACTGGTGCTGGTGCCACAATACTGCAACCCCTCACAGATACTGTACTTGGAGCACAGCAGTCACACGTGTTGCGAAGCATTTTTTAAAAAATTGTAAGTACACGCCCCTGTTATACAGGGGCTGAAAAATTGTGCCTTAGGCACTGGTGTGGTGGCATGGATCATTGAGGAGGAGGAAGAGGATAGTCAGTGAACATAACAGGACAGTCACTCAGCATCAGCATAGGCAGTCTTGAAGGGATGTGACATTATAAATTATTCCGTTATATCCGCTTCAGGTGCCTGGTAGCTGGTGGTGATCCAAGACTGATTCATTTTGATGAAGGTCAGTCGATCAACCGAGTCGGTGGACAGGCGCACCCTATGATCGGTGACAAATCCTCCAGCAGCACTGAATGTGCGTTCGGAAAGAACGCTGGAGGCAGGACAGGCCAGTAGCTCAATTGCATACTGTGCAAGCTCTGGCCAGTGATCCATCCTCAGGACCCAGTAAGCCAGAGGATTTTCGGTGAGAAAGGTGTCCAAGTCTGACCTTGCCCCAAGGTATTCCTGCACCATGTATATCAGACGCTGGCGATGGTTGCTGAAACCGATCATACCTTGGGGCTGCGGACTAAAAAATTGTCTGAACGCATCGGTCAGACGTCCACCTTCCCCACCGCTCCTTCTGCTACTGACCGAAGCCTCAGCAACTCGTCGCCCAGGACCAAGAGTTTGTAACCTCCCAGTTTCTGGGAACGCGTTGCACAGACCTTTCTGCAAGGCCTCCCTGAGATGTCTCATCCTCTGCTCCCTCTGCGACGGCAAGATAAGGTCCGCAACCTTACCCTTGTACCGTGGATCAAGGAGAGTGGCCAGCCAGTAATGGTCCCTCTCCTTGATCCGAAGAACACGAGGATCCTTCTGCAGGCTTTGCAGGATCAGGGAGGCCATGCAGCGTAGGTTAGCTGAGGCATTCGGTCCGGAGTCTTCTGGGTCACTGAGGATGACATGATCGCCAGCCACCTCCTCCCAGCCACGTACAAGTCCACTGGTTTGTTGGGACTGTACATCATCCCTAAAAGACTGCTGCTGCTGCTGATGCTGAGTGCCAGGCTCCACCTCCATGCTCACACAATCCTCCTCCTCCTCCTCCTCCTCCTCCTCCTCCTCCTCATCCTCCTCCTGTGTGATGGGTGGGACAGAAGGAACACTGTCTGGATAAAGGGGGCCTTGAGAGGAAAGGAAGTCCTCCTCTTCCTGCCTCTGTTCTGCCTCAAGTGCCCTGTCCATTATCCCACGCAGCGTATGCTCCAACAGGTGGACAAGAGGTACAGTGTCACTGATGCATGCACTGTCACTGCTCACCATCCTCGTGGCCTCCTCAAATGGTGAGAGGACAGTGCATGCATCCCTGATCATGCTCCACTGACGTGGGGAAAAAAAACCAAGCTCCCCTGACCCTGTCCTGGTGCTGTAGTCGCAAAGGTACTCATTGATGGCCCTCTGCTGCGTGTGCAGTCGCTGCAGCATGGCCAACGTTGAGTTCCACCTGGTGGGCATGTCACATATTAGGCGGTTCTTGGGCAGGTTCAGCTCCTTTTGCAGCTCAGTCAGCCGAGTACTGGCATTATAAGATCGGCGGAAATGCACACAGACTTTCCTGGCCTGCCTCAGGACATCCTGTAAGCCTGGGAACCTGCCCAAGAACCGCTGCACCACCAGGTTGAGGACGTGAGCCATACAGGGCACATGGGTGAGCTGCCCCTGTCGCAGGGCGGAGAGGAGGTTGGTGCCATTGTCAGAAACGACCATTCCTGGCTTAAGCTGACGTGGCGTCAACCACCTCTCGGCCTGCCCCTGCAGAGCTGCCAGAACCTCTGGCCCAGTGTGGCTCCTGTCCCCCAAACACACCAGCGCAAGCACGGCATGGCATCTTTTTGCCTGCGTACTTGCGTAGCCCCTTGTACGCCTACGGAGCACCGCTGGTTCCGAGGACAGAGCACTGGAGGAAGAAGAAGAGGAGGGGGTGGAGGAGAGAGGTGTGTCACAACCAGTAGCAGTAGTAGCGTTTTGGAGGCGTGGTGGCGGAACAACCTCCAACACTACTGCACCTTGTCCTGCATCCCTCCCAGCTGCCAATAGAGTGACCCAATGGGCCGTGAAAGAAAGGTAACGTCCCTGTCCATGCCTGCTGGACCATGAGTCAGCGGTAATATGCACCTTACCGCTGACCGCCCTGTCCAGCGAGGCATGGACATTGCCTTCCACATGCCGGTAGAGAGACGGAATCGCCTTCCGTGAGAAAAAGTGGCGTTTGGGAACCTGCCACTGAGGAACCGTACATTGAACAAACTCACGGAAGGGGGCCGAGTCTACCAACTGAAAAGGCAGCAGTTGAAGTGCTAGCAATTTAGCCAAGCTAGCATTCAACCGCTGGGCATGTGGATGGCTGGGAGTGTACTTCTTTCGACGGTCCAGCAGCTGGGGCAGGGAAATTTGCCTGCTACAATCGGACGTCGGTGTACTGCAAGTACTTGGTTGTGACACACCTAATTCTACACCTTCAGTCCTCTCACAGCAGCTTTCAGAGAGGACTGAAGATGTAGTGGGGATGGAGATCCCAGCTGATGAGGAGCAAGGAGAGGTCCGCTTAGTTCTTTGGTGTGGGTCTTTTATGTGTGCCTGCCAACGAGCTGCATGGCAGGTCGACATATGTCTGGTCATGCTTGTGGTGCCCAAGCGGCTGATGTTTTGGCCACGCGAGATACGCTTGAGACAAATATTGCAAATAGCAGTGGTGTGATCTGATGCACTCGTCTCAAAAAGGCCCACACCAAAGAACTTTTCTGATAACGTGCAGAGGCAGCGCCCTGCACAGGCGGAGCTCTGCGGTGTTGTACAGTTGCTGTGCTGGCCTCTAGCTGGCCTCCAGGGGGCATCCTGCCTTGTTGGACATGTGACGCCGCATCCTCCTCCTCCTCGTCCTCCTCCTCATCCTCTCTCCCTCCAGGCACCCACGTGGCGTCAGTGACCTCATCATCCCCTCCCTCTTCACCACTAGAGCAAACCTGGCAGTAAGCTGCAGCTGGTGGAACAGTACTGCCAGATTGCTGTCCTTCAGCATCCCCTCTCTCTGCGCGCACACTACTGACTTCCTCAAGCTGGGTATCATCATCCGAGCCTTCGAATCGTTGGGCATCCTCCTGCATGTACCCAACACTGTGCTCAAAGAGTTCGGGGGACTCCTCAGGAGGACATGGTGGGTCTAGGGAAGGGGTGGCTGATGATGCCATTGAGTACGCGTTGGCAGCTGCTCTGCCAGTACCCTGAGCCTGGGTGAGAGAGGATGAGGAGGATGAGGAGGGCTTGGTCATCCATTCTACCAAGCCTTCAGCATGATGCGGCTCCACATGTCCAGCTGCCGAAAACAAAGACGCGCGTGTCCCATGGCCACATGCTGATGACGATGCACGACCACGTCCACGCCACGGCCACGTCCACTAGAAACAGAGCCTGCCTGCCCTGTGTTCTTGCCTCTGCACGCTCTGCCTCCCCTTGGCGGTCTTCCAGCCATTGTAGTCGGTAGTCCTGTGGGTGCTGCTGAGAAGAAAATATAGGAGCTCTGTGTGATGCCACTAACACACTAGAAGTCCTATAGGTGCTTCTGCAAAGAAAATATAGGAGCTCTGTGTGATGCCACTAACACACTAGAAGTCCTGTGGGTGCTGCTGAGAAGAAAATATAGGAGCTCTGTGTGATGCCACTAACACACTAGAAGTCCTATGGATGCTTCTGCAAAGAAAATATAGGAGCTCTGTGTGATGCCACTAACACACTAGAAGTCCTGTGGGTGTTGCTGAGAAGAAAATATAGGAGCTCTGTGTGATGCCACTAACACACTAGAAGTCCTATGGGTGCTTCTGCAAAGAAAATATAGGAGCTCTGTGTGATGCCACTAACACACTAGAAGTCCTGTGGGTGCTGCTGAGAAGAAAATATAGGAGCTCTGTGTGATGCCACTAACACACTAGAAGTCCTATGGGTGCTTCTGCAAAGAAAATATAGGAGCTCTGTGTGATGCCACTAACACACTAGAAGTCCTGTGGGTGCTGCTGAGAAGAAAATATAGGGGCTCTGTGTGATGCCACTAACACACTAGAAGTCCTATGGGTGCTTCTGCAAAGAAAATATAGGAGCTCTGTGTGATGCCACTAACACAGTACAAGTCCTATGGGTGCTTCTGGGAAGAAAATATAGGAACTCTGTGTGATGGGACTAACACACTACAAGTCCTATAGGTGCTTCTGGGAAGAAAATATAGGAGCTCTGTGTGATGGGACTAACACACTACAAGTCCTATAGGTGCTTCTGGGAAGAAAATATAGCTCTGTGTGATGCCACTAACACAGTACAAGTCCTATGTGTGCTTCTGGGAAGAAAATATAGGAACTCTGTGTGATGGGACTAACACACTACAAGTCCTATAGGTGCTTCTGGGAAGAAAATATAGGAGCTCTGTGTGATGGGACTAACACACTACAAGTCCTATGGGTGCTTCTGGGAAGAAAATATAGGAGCTCTGTGTGATGGGACTAACACACTACAAGTCCTATAGGTGCTTCTGGGAAGAAAATATAGCTCTGTGTGATGGGACTAACACACTACAAGTCCTATAGGTGCTTCTGGGAAGAAAATATAGCTCTGTGTGATGGGACTAACACACTACAAGTCCTATAGGTGCTTCTGGGAAAGAAAATATAGCTCTGTGTGATAGGACTAACACACTACAAGTCCTATAGGTGATTCTGGGAAGAAAATATAGGAGCTCTGTGTGATGGGACTAACACACTACAAGTCCTATGGGTGCTTCTGGGAAGAAAATATAGGAGCTCTGTGTGATGGGACTAACACACTACAAGTCCTATAGGTGCTTCTGGGAAGAAAATATAGGAACTCTGTGTGATGGGACTAACACACTACAAGTCCTATAGGTGCTTCTGGAAGAAAATATAGCTCTGTGTGATGGGACTAACACACTACAAGTCCTATAGGTGCTTCTGGGAAGAAAATATAGAAGCTCTGTGTGATGGGACTAACACACTACAAGTCCTATGGGTGCTTCTGGGAAGAAAATATAGGAGCTCTGTGTGATGGGACTAACACACTACAAGTCCTATAGGTGCTTCTGGGAAGAAAATATAGCTCTGTGTGATGGGACTAACACACTACAAGTCCTATAGGTGCTTCTGGGAAGAAAATATAGCTCTGTGTGATGGGACTAACACACTACAAGTCCTATAGGTGCTTCTGGGAAGAAAATATAGCTCTGTGTGATGCCACTAACACAGTACAAGTCCTATGGGTGCTTCTGGGAAGAAAATATAGGAGCTCTGTGTGATGGGACTAACACACTACAAGTCCTATGGGTGCTTCTGGGAAGAAAATATAGGAGCTCTGTGTGATGGGACTAACACACTACAAGTCCTATGGGTGCTTCTGGGAAGAAAATATAGGAGCTCTGTGTGATGGGACTAACACACTACAAGTCCTATAGGTGCTTCTGGGAAGAAAATATAGGAGCTCTGTGTGATGGGACTAACACACTACAAGTCCTATGGGTGCTTCTGGGAAGAAAATATAGGAGCTCTGTGTGATGGGACTAAAACACTACAAGTCCTATAGGTGCTTCTGGGAATAAAATATAGCTCTGTGTGATGGGACTAACACACTACAAGTCCTATAGGTGCTTCTGGGAAGAAAATATAGCTCTGTGTGATGCCACTAACACAGTACAAGTCCTATGGGTGCTTCTGGGAAGAAAATATAGGAGCTCTGTGTGATGGGACTAACACACTACAAGTCCTATGGGTGCTTCTGGGAAGAAAATATAGGAGCTCTGTGTGATGGGACTAACACACTACAAGTCCTATAGGTGCTTCTGGGAAGAAAATATAGCTCTGTGTGATGGGACTAACACACTACAAGTCCTATAGGTGCTTCTGGGAAGAAAATATAGGAGCTCTGTGTGATGGGACCAACACACTACAAGTCCTATGGGTGCTTCTGGGAAGAAAATATAGGAGCTCTGTGTGATGGGACTAACACACTACAAGTCCTATAGGTGCTTCTGGGAAGAAAATATTGCTCTGTGTGATGGGACTAACACACTACAAGTCCTATAGGTGCTTCTGGGAAGAAAATATAGCTCTGTGTGATGCCACTAACACAGTACAAGTCCTATGGGTGCTTCTGGGAAGAAAATATAGGAGCTCTGTGTGATGGGACTAACACACTACAAGTCCTATGGGTGCTTCTGGGAAGAAAATATAGGAGCTCTGTGTGATGGGACTAACACACTACAAGTCCTATGGGTGCTTCTGGGAAGAAAATATAGGAGCTCTGTGTGATGGGACTAACACACTACAAGTCCTATAGGTGCTTCTGGGAAGAAAATATAGGAGCTCTGTGTGATGGGACTAACACACTACAAGTCCTATGGGTGCTTCTGGGAAGACAATATAGGAGCTCTGTGTGATGGGACTAACACACTACAAGTCCTATAGGTGCTTCTGGGAAGAAAATATAGCTCTGTGTGATGGGACTAACACACTACAAGTCCTATAGGTGCTTCTGGGAAGAAAATATGGCTCTGTGTGATGCCACTAACACAGTACAAGTCCTATGGGTGCTTCTGGGAAGAAAATATAGGAGCTCTGTGTGATGGGACTAACACACTACAAGTCCTATGGGTGCTTCTGGGAAGAAAGTATAGGAGCTCTGTGTGATGGGACTAACACACTACAAGTCCTATAGGTGCTTCTGGGAAGAAAATATAGCTCTGTGTGATGGGACTAACACACTACAAGTCCTATAGGTGCTTCTGGGAAGAAAATATAGCTCTGTGTGATGCCACTAACACAGTACAAGTCCTATGGGTGCTTCTGGGAAGAAAATATAGGAACTCTGTGTGATGGGACTAACACACTACAAGTCCTATGGGTGCTTCTGGGAAGAAAATATAGGAGCTCTGTGTGATGGGACTAACACACTACAAGTCCTATAGGTGCCTCTGGGAAGAAAATATAGCTCTGTGTGATGGGACTAACACACTACAAGTCCTATAGGTGCTTCTGGGAAGAAAATATAGCTCTGTGTGATGGGACTAACACACTATAAGTCCTATAGGTGCTTCTGGGAAGAAAATATAGCTCTGTGTGATGCCACTAACACAGTACAAGTCCTATGGGTGCTTCTGGGAAGAAAATATAGGAACTCTGTGTGATGGGACTAACACACTACAAGTCCTATGGGTGCTTCTGGGAAGAAAATATAGGAGCTCTGTGTGATGGGACTAACACACTACAAGTCCTATAGGTGCTTCTGGGAAGAAAATATAGCTCTGTGTGATGGGACTAACACACTACAAGTCCTATAGGTGCTTCTGGGAAGAAAATATAGCTCTGTGTGATGGGACTAACACACTACAAGTCCTATAGGTGCTTCTGGGAAGAAAATATAGCTCTGTGTGATGCCACTAACACAGTACAAGTCCTATGGGTGCTTCTGGGAAGAAAATATAGGAACTCTGTGTGATGGGACTAACACACTACAAGTCCTATGGGTGCTTCTGGGAAGAAAATATAGGAGCTCTGTGTGATGGGACTAACACACTACAAGTCCTATAGGTGCTTCTGGGAAGAAAATATAGCTCTGTGTGATGGGACTAACACACTACAAGTCCTATAGGTGCTTCTGGGAAGAAAATATAGCTCTGTGTGATGGGACTAACACACTACAAGTCCTATAGGTGCTTCTGGGAAGAAAATATAGCTCTGTGTGATGCCACTAACACAGTACAAGTCCTATGGGTGCTTCTGGGAAGAAAATATAGGAGCTCTGTTTGCTGCCACTAACACACTACAAGTCCTGTGGGTGCTTTTGGGGTGCAGTGCTGTACTAACAGCACTGCGGTTGGTACTACTGAAATACTGTACTAACAGTAAGACACGCACCAGACTAACCCCCAGCAGCAGCTAAAAACACACTAACCAGCAGCAGCAATGGACGATCAATGACAGGTAGCAATGGTTTAGCAAATAAATAGCCAATGGTTTAGCAAAGTAGAGCAAATCTTTCTTTAGGAATCTAGCAAAGAGTGACACAGAATCAGCCTGCTCTCTCCTAAAGCCGGAACTCATGTGACCGGCGCCGACGGCGTGGCGGCCTTTTAAATGAGGGGGCGTGTACTAAAGCCCCTGAGCTGTAATTGGCTACAGGCGTCCTGCCTGTAGCCAATTATGGCTCTCCGATTTTCCGGCGCTGTGATTGGCCAAGCATGCGGGGTCACAGTGCATGCTTGGCCAATCATCAGCCAGCAATGCACTGCGCCGGCCGCGCCGGCCGCAATGCATTGCGGGGCCGCGCGCAACCCACGCATGTGATGCGCGCGGCCAAAATAGTTCTGGGCTCGCCGAGCGAGCGAACACCCGGTGCTCGATGCGAACATGGGTTCGCATCGAGCACCGGGCCCATCCCTAGTTGCCACTGTCAACTTACAATCAGGTCCATAAATACTGGGACATCGACACAATTCTAATCTATACATTCAGCCTTCCCGTGACACGATCGCGGGTATCCCCGCAGCGATCGAGTCCGTGGAACCCGCTACCGGACTCACGGGGGTCTCGACCGGGGCGCACGCGGTTGCATGGAGGCAATCTTAAAGGGGACGTACAGTGGTGTGAAAAAGTGTTTGCCCCCTTCCTCATTTCCTGTTCCTTTGCATGTTTGTCACACTTAAGTGTTTCGGAACATCAAACCAATTTAAACAATAGTCAAGGACAACACAAGTAAACACAAAATGCAATTTGTAAATGAAGGTGTTTATTATTAAAGGTGAAAAAAAATCCAAACCATCATGGCCCTGTGTGAAAAAGTGATTGCCCCCTAAACCTAATAACTGGTTGGGCCACCCTTAGCAGCAACAACTGCAACCAAGCGTTTGCGATAACGTGCAATGAGGCTTTTACAGCGTCCTGGAGGAATTTTGGCCCACTCATCTTTGCAGAATTGTCCTAATTCAGTTACATTAGAGGGTTTTCGAGCATGAACGGCCTTTTTAAGGTCATACCACAACATCTCAATAGGATTCAGGTCTGGACTTTGGCTAGGCCACTCCAAAGTCTTCATTTTGTTTTTCTTCAGCCATTCGGTGGTGGACTTGCTGGTGTGTTTAGGATCATTGTCCTGCTGCAGAACCCAAGTTCGTTTCAGCTTGAGTACACGAACAGATGGTCGGACATTCTCCTTCAGGATCTCTTGGTAGACAGCAGAATTCATAGTTCCTTTTATCTCGGCAAGTCTTCCAGGTCGTGAAGCAGCAAAACAGCCCCAGACCATCACACTACCACCACCATATTTTACTGTTGGTATAATGTTCTTTTTCTGAAATGCAGTGTTCCTTCTACGCCAGATATACTTGGACACACACCTTCCAAAGATTTCCACTTTTGTCTCATCGGACCACAGAATGTTGTCCCAAAAGTCTTGGGGATCATCAAGATGTGTTGTGGAGAAATTGAGACGAGCTTTGATGTTCTTTTTGCTCAGCAGTGGTTTTCTCCTTGGAACTCTGCCATGCAGGCCATTTTTGCCCAGTCTTTTCCTGATGGTGGAGGCATGAACGCTGACCTTAAAGTGGGGTTGCAACCAAAAAAAACAAAAAGGGGCTTAAAAATCATAAAAAAAATTAAAAAAAAATAATTGGAAAAAAAAAAATTTTTTACTCACCTCTAAATGCCTGTTGCTAGGGGGTCCCTCGAAGTCTGCCACCTTCATTGCCCGGGCTAAAAGTCACTTCCTGTAGGCAACGCACAGTCATCTGGGACATGTCATGTGTCCCAGATGAGTGAGCGTCGAATCACGGCGCACGGCGCCGCTCGCGCATGCGCAGTGGGTGCCCGGCTGTGAAGCCCAGCCGGGTTCCCACATTAAGAATGCCGGCGTCGTGAGCGGAGCGGGGAACGAGGGTGGGGGTCTCGTTCCCCCGCATCGCTGGACCCCGGGACAGATAAGTGTCCGATTATTAAAAGTCAGCAGCTGCAGTATTTGTAGCTGCTGACTTTTAATTTTTTTTTTTTGCCCGGCCCTCCTCTTTAACTGAGGCAAGTGAGGCCTGCAGTTCCTTGGACGTTGTTGTGGGGTCTTTTGTGACCTCTTGGATGAGTCGTCGCTGCGCTCTTGGGGTAATTTTTGGGCGGCCGGCCACTCCTGGGAAGGTTCACCACTGTTCCATGTCTTCGCCATTTGTGGATAATGGCTCTCACTGTGGTTCGCTGGATTCCCAAAGCTTTGGAAATGGCTTTATAACCCTTTCCAGACTGATAGATCTCAATTACTTTCTTTCTCAATTGTTCCTGAATTTCTTTGTGTCTCGGCATGATGTGTAGCTTTTAAGGATCTTCTGGTGGACCTTACTGTGTCAAGCAGCTCCTATTTAAGTGATGCCTTGATTGTGAACAGGTGTGGCAATAATCAGGCCTGGGTGTGACTAGAGAAATTGAACTCAGGTGTGGACAACCACAGTTATAGTATGTTTTAACAAGGGGGGCAATCACTTTTTCACACAGGGCCATGATGGTTTGAAATTTTTTTCACCTTTAATAATAAACACCTTCATTTACAAATTGCATTTTGTGTTTACTTGTGTTGTCCTTGACTATTGTTTAAATTGGTTTGATGTTCCGAAACACTTAAGTGTGACAAACATGCAAAGGAACAGGAAATGAGGAAGGGGGCAAACACTTTTTCACACCACTGTATCTGTACGCCCTTTTGCCTGCCTGTGCCATTCTGCCGACGTACATCGTTGTGCGCCGGTCGGGAAGTGGTTTTAAGTTAGATACTGTATATGCCCACTTCTTTCTTTGGCTGTTTTTTTATGTTAGTTTAATGTTATGTTAAAAAAATGTGCAACGTTAAAAAAAAAAAATCCTTTAGTTCATTAGCAAGTTACTCCAACATGCTTTGTGCAAGAAAAATATTTAGGGCTGTGATAAATGGAACAAATGAGAGAATACATTTTGGACTTACAGCAACAATAGTTGGCTACTTTTTTAAGCTTAAAAGAAAACATTATTTGTAAGAAAATATCACAAAAAAAAGTTTTTAATTTGATCCTGCTGGAAATATCAAAGTATATCTAAATCCAAAAATAAAAATATAATATATTGCAGCTTATTCATTCTTATGCCGCGTACACACGATCAGAAATTCCCCCAGTAAAAGTCCGATGTGAGCTTTTGATCGGAAATTCCAACCATGTGTATGCTCCACCGGACTTTTGCTGGTGGAATTCCCGCCAGCAAAAGATTGAGAGCAGGTTCTCTATATTTCGGTCGGAAAAAGTTCTGATCGGAAATTCCGACCGTCTGTACCAATTCCGACGCACAAAATTGCTACGCATGCTCGGAAACAATTTGACGCATGCTGGGACGCATTGAACTTGGCTCTCGGCTCATCGCAGTGTTGTACGTCACCGTGTTCTTGACGGTAGAAACTTCAGCAAACTTTTGTGTGACCGTGTGTATGCAAGCCAAGCTTGAGTGGAATTCCGTCGGAAAAACCATCTAAGTTTTTTCCGACGGAAAATCCGCTCGTGTGTACGGGGCATTAGATGTAGTGGCTGCATGAATTTCCTTTTTCATGCTAAGAACATTTTACTTAAATACAGAAAATACATGATTTTCCCAAAAATGTAGTGTCATTGTCACATCCTGTAATCTTAACAGATAGTATAAACAATGTTATCTTCATCTTTTGCATCAACCCATCATGTAGTGACATTAGACATCTGCAGAACAAAAAAATGTGTTTTGTTTAATTTTGATTCAATTTGTTAATTTCATAAATTAATTTGGTTAAATTAGTTAATTTAATTTAATTTCATTTAATTTCATTTCATTAATTTTTGGAATTTGTTTAGTTTATTTGAATTCAGCCAAAATCAGACAATTCAAATGGAATTCTAATTATTATTATATTATATTATATAATATTATATTATTATATTATTCTATATAAAATTTGAATTATGGAAGATGGCTATATTCTTTTTATTCCATTCTATTCTGTTGTTTTTTCTATTCTATCCTATTCTATTCTAGTCTATTATTTTCTATTCTAGTCTTTATTTTCCATTCTATTCTTTTATATTCTATTCAAATTTGAATGTATTCTATTTGAAATTTGAAATTCGGAAGATGGTTATATTCTTTCTCTTTTATTCTAGTCTATTCTATTCTGTTGTTTTTTTCTATTCTATTATATTCTTTTCTATTCTACTATTTTAGATTCAATTCCATTCGAAATTCAAATTTTGAAAGATGGTTATACTCTTTCTACATTATTTTATTCTATTCTATTGTTATTTTTTTATATTATATTCTAGTCTATTCTTTTTCATTCTAATCTATTCTTTTCCATTCTAATCTATTCTTTTATTTTCTATTTTATTATATTAATTTCTATTCTCTTTGAATTGAACATTATTCTATTCAAAATTCGAATTTCGGGAAGATGGTTATATCCTATTGTATTGTATTTTTCTTTTCTTTTCCTTTTCTATTCTGTTCTATTCAAATTAGAATGTGTTCTATTCTAATTTTGGGAAATGGTTATATTCTTTCTATTCTATTCTATTGTTTTTTCTATTCCAATTTTAATTGATTCCATTTGAATCTGAATTTATATTATTTAAAATTACAATTTTGGAAGATGGTTATTTTCTTTCTATTTTATTATATTGTTTGTTCTATTATTTTTTTTTTATTCTATTGCAATCCAAATTTATTCTTTTTGAAATTAGAATTTCAGAAGATTGTTATATTCCCAAAAGAAGTACAAAAGCTCCCGTGATTCTGTTTGTGTGATTTTACCGCGATTGTTGCCCGCTGAATCGTGGTAAAATCGCGCAGCGATTGGGGTGCCATTGGAATCACAGGGAACGCACGGGCTTCCCGCGATTTGCTGCCATTTTGAATCGCGGGCGTAATAGCGGAAACTCCGCCCACGATTCAGAGTGCAGAGATGTGAATGGAGCCTTAAAAGCAGCAAGCCTAATGGAGAAAAAAAAACACATAATGCCGCCACCACATCTAAGAACTGGCAAACTGCAATATATTTGTTTTTGTTTTCTTGGAGTGAAATACTTGGAGTGATTTTTGTTATTTTCATGATGTGCTTACCTGTACAAGCTCGATGTCATTATTCATTGTTTTGTCATCATAGTTGTATCTTATGCTTCTTAGGAGCTTGAACTCCTGTACATATTTATCGTTTGCTTTTATTGAGTGGACACCCAGTTTGATTGTAGTTGAAGAATTGCTAAAAATTAAATGTTTTTTCTACTATTAATGTAAATGCAAACCCCAGCTGGACAACATTTAGTGATTATTCCATAAAATATTGTTTTTCATTCTTTTTTTTGCATTTCAGCTCGGCTGATCTCATCCTTTTTCAGCTCCTTCCTGTCTTGATACACCTGATCTAGCTTTAGCTGCATCTCATTGTTCTAGATTACCATACTTATAGTGACAATAGTGCACCGTGTCTACACAATGTTTCATAGTTTCATAGTTAGTAAGGTTGAATAAAGACATCAGTCAATTAGTTAATTTAATTTAATTTAATTTAATTTCATTTAATTAATTTTTGGAATTTGTTTAGTTTATTTGAATTCAGCCAAAATCAGACAATTCAAATGGAATTCTAATTATTATTATATTATATTATATAATATTATATTATTATATTATTCTATATAAAATTAGAATTATGGAAGATGGCTATCAATCCAAGGTCCCCATTCATATACTAGGGCCAATTTTTGGACAGAAGTCAATTAACCTACCTGCATGTCTTTGGATTGTGGGAGGAAACCGGAGCACCTGGAGGAAACCCACGCAGGCACAGGGAGAACATGCAAACTCCAGGCAGGAAGTGTCGTAGTTGGGATTCGAACCAGCGACCCTTCTTATTGCTAGGTGAGAGTGCTAACCACTACACCACTGTGCCGCCTTAAATGTGTGTTAGCATGGCTGTCTGTAGTCTCAACTAGAGGCATAGCTCCCAACTGTCCCTGATTTCGAGGGACTGTCCCTGATTTGGAGCAATGTCCCTCTGTCCCTCATTCCTCCTCATTTGTCCCTCATTTTGGTATGATCTATATAGATGTATATAAAATGCACTTTTTATCTATCAAAAAGAGTTTTCCAGTGCTAAACCTTTCATCTGATTTCTAAATTTCGGCATTTGTAAATTCCAAAAGCTAATATAAAGGAATAGTAATGGTAAAAAAAGCACTTGTGGGTTTAACCAATCTTGTTTTTTGTACAATTCCCCTTTAAGGGGGGGGGGTGGCAAGGGGTGTGTCATATGCCTGCATACTGGGACTGTGACATTATATGGGGACGGGGTCACCATGTGACATGAGCTGGTGGCCCCGCCCCTTGTCCCTATATAAGTCACAACACCGCGTGTCTCTGCCATTCCGGCCAGAGAGAGCGACGAGTCAACATCGGAAGAAGAAGAAGAAGAAGACGAAGACGACGCAGAAGGCGCAGCAGGTGACGGCGGCAAGAAGAACAGAAGAGCGGACCCCCGAAGGCGGAACGAGACCCCCAGTCAATGACGGCGGTGGCGACGAAGAAGAAAGCCGGGCTCCTCCGCTTGTGAAAGAGCTAGGTAAAAGAGAAGAAGAGAGTGGAGGAGTCCGGCGAGAAGACCTCTCAAGACGAAAGAAGACCCCCGGAGCTGTGCAATAAAATATTAAAAAAAAATTGTGTGTTTTTTTTTCTGTACACTTTTACACCTTAGGTGAATGGGTAGGGGTATCGTACCCCATACTCATTCACATAGGGTGCGGGACCGGTATCTGGGTGCCCCCTTATTAAAGGGGGCTCCTGGATTCCACAGACCCCCGACAACCAATGGCCAGGGTTGTCGGGAAGAGGCCCTTGTCCTCATCAACATGGGGACAAGGTGCTTTGGGGTGGGGGGGCAGCAGGGCCCCCCTTTTCCCATGGCAGCCCCCATGTTGAGGGTACACGGCCTGGTACGGCTCAGGAGGGGGGCGCTCGCTCGTCCCAACCCCCTTTCCTGGCCAGCCGGGCTGCATGCTCGAATAAGGGTCTGAGATGGATTTGGGGGGACCCCCACGCCGTTTTTTCGGCGTAGGGATTCCCCTTTAAATCCATGCCAGGTGACGGGGCTAGTGCGGCGGCATTCACTGCCTTCGCTAGTCCCGTCTACCTGCAGTCACGTTCTAAATGAATGGACTTTCCGATCGTCTGTCGGCAAGTCCGTTCATTTCAAAAGTCCCGCGGACTAGCACACAGACCACGGGATTGTCCGCCGGACTCGCGAGTCTAGCGGACAATTTTAAGTCTGAACTTAAAACTTAGTCCGCCGGACTTTTGGGAGGAAAAAGTCCGCCGGCGCCCACACACGGGTGGATTGTCCGGCGGACTCCAGTCCGGTGGACAATCCCGCGGGAAAGTCCGCTCGTGTGTACGCGGCCTAAGACTGAGTGGTCAAACACCACTGGTTGCTCGGTTCTCAGGGCTGCATGAGCAGAGAGCAGGTGACTGTCTGCTCTGCCCCCCCACACTCACTAGAGGAGGGGTGGGGGTGGCTGGCTCAGGCTCTTGGCGGCTTGCTGAAAGGCTGAACCAGGTGCCTATAGAGGTTTCTAGGTGGATCCATGGGCGTAGCATACTCTGGGAGTTGGCAAGGGGACAGGGGACATTGCATGAGGGGCAGAGGACACTACAGTGGGGGGGGGTAAAGGGGACAGGGGACATTACATTGGGGATGAAGGGGACAGAGGACACTGCTTGGGGGGGCACAAAGGACACTACAGTGGAGGGTGAAAGGGACAAAGGACACTACAGTGGGGGGAGGGTGTTAAGGGGTCAGAGGACATTGGATAGGGGGGCAGGGAACACTACAGTGGGGGTTGCAGAGGTCACTACAGTGGGGGGTGAAGGGGACAGAGGACACTAGAGTGGGGGGGGTGAAGGGGACAGAGGACACTGCATTGGGGGGTGCAGAGGTCACCACAGTGAAAGGGTGAAGGAGACAGAGTCCATTTCTTTTTGGGGCCAGAGAACACTACAGTTGAGGGGGATGTGAAGGGGTCAGAGGACATGGCATTGGGGGGGCGCAGAGGTCACTACACTGGGGGGTGAAAGGGACAGAGGATATTGCTTTGGGGGGCAGAGGACACTACATCGGGGTTGTGTAAAGGGGACAGAGGGTGCTGCTTTGGGGGGGCACAGGACACTGCAATAGTAGGAGGGGCAGAGGACATTACTGCAGGGTGGAGGGGAGCAGAGGACACTATAGTGGGGGGTGTGTGATGTGAAAGGGTGGGCAGGACACTGCTATGGGGAGGCAGACAACACTATTGTTTGGGCGGCAGAGGTCCCTACTGTGGGAGGGGAAAGTAAAACTACTGTGTGGGAGGGTCAAAGGAAACTTTTGTGAGGGGAATGATGTAAAGGGGAGTGGGGGACACTAGTGGGAGTGGGGAGTGAGGTACAGGACACTATGCTGTGTTTTTATTGGCCGCTTGATAATTATGTTTTTTAGAGGGGCGAGCGCTGCCGGATTATACAGAGCGGGGATCTCCCGCTTACCCGGCTGTCAAAGTCCAGCCTCCTGGACCAGTTCTTATGATAGGCAGCACACTGGTGATGTCTATCGTAGGAGGTGGGACTTCATCTAAGGACAGCGGCCACGCGGGGTAAACAGGAGATCTCCGCTCTGTATAATCCATCTTCTCTCCTCTAGGTAAGGCTGAGCTGCCAGGAGCTGAACAGGCTGAGCTGCCGGGCGCTAAACAGGCTGAGCTGCCGGGCGCTGAACAGGCTGAGCTACTGGACACTAAACAGGCTGCATTAATGGGCACTAAACAGGCTGCATTAATGGGCACTGAACAGGCTGAGCTGCCAGGCACAGAACAGGCTGAGCAGCTGGGCACTGAACAGGCTGAGCAGCTGGGCACTGAACAGGCTGAGAAGCCGGGCACTGAACAGGCTGAATTGATGGGCACTGAACAGGCTGCATTGATGGGCACTGAACAGGCTGCATTGGTGGACACTGAACAAGCTGAGCTTCTGGGCACTGAACAGGCTGTATTAATGGGCACTGAACAGGCTGAGCTGCTGGGCACTGGTGAGGCTGCATTTATGGGCACTGGTGAGGCTGCATTGATGGGCACTGAGGAGGCTGCGCTGATGGGCACTGAGGAGGCTGTGCTGATGGGCACTGATGAGGCTGCGCTTATGGGCACTGATGAGACTGCGCTGATGAGCACTGGTGAGTATAATACACTCTTGAAATGTGCTTTTAAATGCATGGTTTTCCCTTTCATGAACAAGAAAATAATGACGTTATGCGGTTGGGCTGGTATAATAATGCTATGAGGCTGGAATGACGATGCAGAGGACTAACCCCTTAGGTTCCACAGTATAACAAGTATGCTTTATTGCATATAAAGACAATACATATACAATGTAAGATTCACTCTTATGCCCCGTACACACGGTCGAAAATTCCGACCACAAAATCCATCGGATTTTTTCCGACGGATTTTGTCCGACACTGGTGTTGCATACACACGGTCGGACAAAGTTGTCTGAAAATCCGATCATTCTGAACGTGGTGACATTCGTTGCATACGACGGAACTACATAGAGGCTAGTAGCCAATAGCTTTAGTCTTGTAATTTGATCTGAGCATGCGTGGCACTTTGTCCATCGGACTTTGTTGTCGGAAAATTTGAGAGCAGGATTTCAAATTTTTTCCGACGGAAAAAGTCAGATGGAGCCCACACACGGTCGGATTTTCCAACAACATGGTCCGATAGGACATTTTCCGTTGGAAATTCCGACTGTGTGTACGGGGCATAAGGCTGGTTTTACACTGGGGCGGTGGGGGCGGTGGGGGCTGCAGCGGTAAAGCAGCGCTATATTTAGCGCTGCTTTACTGTTGTTTTAGCCGCGGTATTCGGCCGCTAGCGGGGTGGTTTTAACCCCCACTAGCGGCCGAAAAAGGGTTAAAACCCCACGCAAAGCGCCGCTGCAGCAGCACTTTGCCGGCGGTATTACCGGTTGATTTCAATGGGTAGGAGCGGTATAGGAGCGAAGAATACACAGCTCCTTCACCGCTCCAAAGATGCTGCTAGTAGGACTTTTTTTACCGTCCTGCTAGCGCACCACTTTAGTGTGAAAGCCCTCCGGCTTTCACACTGGAGTTAAAGGACCCGCTTTTTTCAGGAGCTATACAGGCGCTATTTTTAGCGCTGTAGCTCCTGAAAAACGCTTCAGTGTGAAAGCACCCTAACTAAACATGGTTTATCTCTGTTTCTTTTCTTTTTAATCTAGTGACACCTAATAGAATAACCATATACACACATCTTCATGAAAAACGACTACTACTTCATGAAAAGACTACTTCTTTTATAAAACACCCATGTATTGGGTGTTTTCACACCAGCACCTAAGGGACATGTTTAAAATTCAATGCAGTTTTGCTATCCACACTCCACCGGACATCGCGGCATACATACCTCCCAGCTTTTTACAAAGGGAATGAGGTAAAAGTATTTTGTTATAGGACACACCCCCTGCCACACCCTATTAAATGAGAATTGCTTTTTTTTACCATTGCTATTTCTTAATATTGGCTTTTCAAATGTACAATTGTAACAATTTAGAAATTGGATGAAAGGTTTAGCACTGGGGAACACTTTTTGAAAGACAAAGGGCATTCTGTATACTACTACCTGTATATAGATCAGACCAAAATGAGGGACAAATGAGAAGGAAAGAGGGACAGAGAGACTTTGTTCCAAATCAGGGACAGTCCCTCAAAATCAGGGACAGTTGGGAGATTTGCAGCATAACTGCACACTATGGCCTATGTTCTATGGCCTGCTCCGAAAATGTGTGCCATGGTCTCCAATGTCCAGTGGAGTTCTCTCTGCTTGACACAGCAGAAAGGACTTTGTGACCAGGCTCTCCTGTTTTTTTTTTCATCAATTTTAATAGTGCAATGCTGATTTAGGACTCTAACTTCAGTGTGCTGCATTAAGACCATACCACTGCTTTATACATTTGGTCCACAATGATATTAAAATGTGCTCTATAGACATGTGCAATTTGTTTTGTTTGAAAATTTGAAAACCTAAAAAAAAATTGAAAATCCAAAATAATACCTAACTAACGAATAATAAATATTACTATTAAATTATAGGTATTGGAATTTCCTTTCAAATTTGGCTGTTAGTGAACGTAACAAATATAAATGTATCCAAAGTTCCGAATTATTCAAAATAACTAATGCCACATCTAAGCGAATGGAACGTAAAAGATTAATAATAATAAATAATAATAATAACAGTAATAGTAACAATAATAATAATAACCATTTGATTAGATGCGGCATTCGTTTTTTTGGATAATTCGTAACTTCGGAAAAATTTGTATGCATTACATTTACTAACAGCCAATTTGGAAAGGAAATTCCAATACCTATAATTTAATAGTTAGTTATTGTTAGTTAGTTAGTTATTATTTCAGATTTTCGAATTTTAAGATTTACGGATTTTCGTTTTTATTTTCGTTTTTTTTAATTTCCGAATTCCTGAATTTTCGAAATTCCTAATTCCTGAATTTTTGAATCTTCATATTTTTCCGAAGTTACGAATTTATTCAAAATAATGAATTTCGATTATAACGGATGACCCGTAAAAAGAAAAAAAAAAAAAAAAAACTAATGAAACAAAAATAAAAAAAATAATTTCGGCAGTGCACATGTCTAGTGCTCTATTGGCTTTTTTCTGCTTGTTTAAGTTTACTTTTATTGTCACAATTTGTAGCTTTAATAAGATGTTATCTTCACACACCACACATTGCTGATCAGTTTATCTATATCCATATCAGGGATGTGCTATGTTGGGTCTATGCACATATGTTTTAGGGGTATAAAACAGTTGTATTTATAGAAAGCACTGAATTGTTTATGTTTTTTCAAGTTCATTTGTTTGTGCTTTTTATGAATTTCAGTTACATATAGGGAGAACATTTGAGTTTTTCTTTCTCTAAAATGTTGGTGAATTCTTTTCTTTCATTCCTAGTCACATGCATTTGGAATTTGGAGAGATTGTTTGGCTTCCTTCAAGCAATTTAAAGTTCAACAGGTAGACTAAAAAAGCACTATTTAAAGTGTAAATATAAAACTAATCAAGTATCCCGGAGCATGGAGATGGAGGTATCTATGTCCAACAAGAGCCCTGATACCGCATCGCTGGGGGGAGTCGATCGACAGGTAGGCCTGCCATAATGTGCTAATATGCTGTATACGAGTACATAATGGCATAGAAAAAAAAATAAATACTTGAACATTTTAATTCTGCTTTAACTGCAGCAGATAATAGGGAGGTCACCAATCTGTACAGTCTGGCATGGCTGTGTAAATCTCAAAACTGGTTGGACTACATTACAAACCTTTCCACTTAACTCTCAGCACTGCATATGCTTAAATCTTTTCAAATTTATTATATAAAAAGTTAAAATACATATAACAACCATAACCTAATTCTCAGGTAGAATACATAGCTTAAAAACTGGTATGATAAACAAATGCGCCCCTTTCCCTTCTCACACCACCACTGCGCACAAATAATACTAAGAAAACTATATGTAATAAATTAAGCAGCTACTTAAAAAATAATAGTATATGTGTGATTTTAAATGAATAAAATAGCAGCGCTGATATTCACAATTGAATGAATAAATCTAACAATCACCCTGTGAAGACAGTGATTAATATTAATGTCCATGATAAACGGAACAAATCCAAACTCAAGTCCGTGAACTGTTAACCGCTTCCCGACCGGCGCACGACGATATACGTCGACAGAATGGCACAGACAGGCATAAGGGCGTATATATACGCCCCCTTTAAGATGCTGCCGTGCCATCGGGCGCACGCCACAAAAGGCGCGCGCTCGTGCCGGTCGGGACCCCCGTGAGGCCGGTCGCGGGTCCCGCAGACTCAATCGCCGCGGGAACACCCGCGATCATCAGCATCTCCCCGTTCTGCCTAGCAACTAGTGATGCCGGTCTCTGCTCCCTGTGATTGGAGCAGAGATCAGCATTCACTAGCTGACAGCCACACCCCCCCACAGTAAGAAACACACCTCTAGGCACACTTAACCCTTACACTGCCACCTAGTGGTTAACCCCTTCACTGCCAGTGTCATTTACACAGGAATCAATGCATTTAAATAGCATTGATTGCTGTATAAATGACAATGGTCCCAAAAATGTGTCAAAAATATCCGATGTGTCCGCCATAATGTCGCAGTCACAATAAAAAAAAATCGCTGATCGCCGCCATTACTAATAAAAAAAAAATATTAATAAAAATGCTATAAAACTATCCCCTATCTTGTAAACACTATAACTTCTGCGCAAACCAATCAATAATCGCTTATTGCTATTTTTTTTACCAAAAATATGTAGCAGAATACGTATCGGCCTAAACTGAGGAAAAAAATGTTTTTTTTAAATATATTTTTGGGGGATATTTATTATAGCAAAATGCGCAATTGTCAGTTAAAGCGACACAGTGCCGAATCGCAAAAAGGGGCCTGGTCCTTTGGCTGCAAATTGGTCCGGTCTGAAAGTGGTTAATTAAAACATCAAAGTGATTGCATTTTAAAGTGAAACAAAATCTTGAAGTGACTTCGGTAATCTTCCACCACACCCTCTGTGTTCAGTGCCACTGCACCCTTAAGAAATGCACTCACCAATCGAATATGCCTTGCACTATCATGCTTGGCAATTTCACTTAGTAGCCCCACACGGGTATCAAACGACTGCAAAAGCGTTAAGTAATTGCACTCCACAAGTAAAGATAAAAAAGTGCTTCCAATAGTGAAGTAAAGTAAAACTATTTATTTAAAACAACACACGAAATCTTCAAATATTGCACTCACATCCTTTACAGAAAACAAAGGCACTTCAGCATAGACTTTCAAAGAAGTGGGGAACCTGCAGTGGTAACACGATGTGATGCGGTCTCGGAGGACCCGAAATTAACCAATAAGTCTCACGCTCCACTTTGCTTCCTCTCCTTTCCCCTCCACTCCTCTCCACTCAGAAAAAACACTGCACACCCAGTAGCCGGTAAGTCCGAATGTTAGATGCTCCTCATGGTTGCCATGTAACCACGCCTAGACATGTTTTGTCGAAGTGACTTAATCATTGGGGTTGGCTACATGGTCTCATATGCTCTCCTTTATACTCCCCTCTTTGATAATTTCCGTGCACAAGTCCTGTGAATCATGCATTACGCGAGCACCAAATCGTTATTTGCGCATGGGTTGATTGGGAGGATTTGCGCACATATGGGCGCAGTTGTATTTGTAGCGAGTGCGGGTGCGACTTTGCGGAGTCGCGTATGTATGTGCGCGAAAGCGACTTGGCCCTCGCGAGATTCACAGACCTTGTGCGTGCAATAGGAAAATTAATTTGCGCATGTGCAATGACGATTTGGCGCTCGCGCATGCGTGAATCACATGACTTGTACGCATGCGCGCGCAATAGGAAAACTCACTCGGAAATGATCAAAGAGGGGAGTATAAAGGGGAGCATATGAGACCATGTAGCCAGCCCCAATGATTAAGTCACTTCGACGAAACACGTCTGAGTTTGGTTACATGACAACCATGAGGAGCATCTAACGTTTGGACTTACCGGCTACTGGGTGTGCAGTGTTTTTTCTGAGTGGAGAGGAGTGGAGTGGAAAGGAGAGGAAGCAAAGTGGAGGGTGAGACACATTGGTTAATTCTGGGTCCGCCGAGCCCGCACTACATCGTGTCACCACTGCAGGTTCCCCACTCCTTTGAAAGTCTATGCTGAAGTGCCTTTGTTTTCTGTAAAGGATGTGAGTGAAATATTTGAAGATTTCGTGTGCTGTTTTAAATAAATAGTTTTACTTTACTTCACTATTGGAAGCACTTTTTTATCTTAACATGTGAAGTGCAATTACTTAACGCTTTTGCAGTCGTTTGATACCCGCGTGGGGCTACTAAGTGAAATTGCCAAGCATGAGAGTGCAAGGCATATTCTATTGGTGAGTGCATTTCTTAAGGGTGCGGTGGCACTGATCACAGAGGGTGTGGTGGAAGATTACCTCAAGTCACTTCAAGATTTTGGTTCACTTTAAAATACAATCAATTGGATGTTTTTATTAACAGTTCATGGATTTGAGTTTGGATTTGTTCCGTTTTTTAATGGACATTAATATTAATCATCATCATTATTATTAATCACTGTCTTCACAGGGTGATTGTTTAGATTTATTCATTTAATTGTGAATATTAGCGCTGCTATTTTATTCATTTAAAATCACACATAGAATACATATCTTGCTTCTGCAGGATCCTCCCTGATGCTTGACCAGTCCCTGCAGCTTCTTCTCCCCTGCACTCCAGTAATCTAAGGTGCTTTGACTTCACCAGGTTCCATGCAGGGACACGAGGATGTCGCAGGACAGTCCAGTCCACTGCCAAAGTGGAGGGGAGGGCTGCATGGGATCCTTTTTTTTCTTCCAGGGTTTTACTTTAACAAACAATTATAACAGTTTTAATAAGCACAGAGAATCTGATATTTACTTACACTTTGCAGTGAGCTGCAGTTAACACCCAGTCAGATTGTATTAATGTTCCAGCACATTGGTATCCATCTGTTTCCAGTAGAGCCATATATGGTCTAGAGTGAGGAGCAGCTTCCTGTCCCCCAATGATTTTACTGCACTCACCTGTACAATATTAGGAACACATTATGAAGACAACAAAAAACAATCAAAAACATTGTAAATAAATCTGTCAGAAACATGGGCACCTTAAAACATGGTCAGCCCTACTGACCAACAGGGAGGCTCAGAAAGTGGTACCATATATACTCGAGTATAAGCCGAGGCACCTAATTTTACCACAGACGACTGGGAAAACGTATTGACTCAAGTATAAGCCTAGGGTGAGAAATGCGCAGCTACTGTAAGTGGAAAAGAGGGCCTCACTGTGCCCATCTGCATGCCCCACTGTGCCCATTTGCAGCAATAGGTCCCCCAAACTTCAAACTTGGTAGTTAAGGGTTCCTAAATGTCCCCTAGCTGCAGCCAAACTTTGGGGTCTCTGGACCCAAAGGGTCCCGAAATGACATTGCTGTAGATGGACACAGTTGACCGACTTTGGGGCCCCATATCTCGGGGCCACTTGGTGCTAGGAACCCCATCTTTGGATATGTTGTAGTGCTAGTACCACTGGGTTTCAATACCAAAGTGTCCCCGAAATACGGGGCCCCAAAGTAGGGTCAGAAAATGTCAAGCACTCTTCCTCAGCAGAGAATGACATTTTCTGAACCGATTTTGGGGCACCGTATCTCGGGGCCCCTTAGAGCTAGGAACCCCATCTTGGATATGTTGTAGTGATAGGTCCACTGGGTTGGCATACCAAATTTGGGGTTCCTAGCACAAAGGGACCCAGATATATATGTTGCCCCAAAGTCGGGTCGGAAAATGTCATTTTCTGCTGCAGAAAAGTGCTTGACTCGAGTATAAGCCGAGGAGGGCATTTTCAGCACACAAAAAATGTGCTGAAGAACTCGGCTTATACTCGAGTATATACGGTATGTATGAAAAGGTCAAACCAGCAATTAGGCAAAGTTGCAAATATTTTGTATTTTTTGAATCAGAAAAATATTAAATACTGTATCTGAATATCTTCTATGTTCATTTTCAGTTAGCTGTAGGCTCCTTTTCAGATGTTTAACAGATTAGTAGACTTAGCTTCTTTGCTAAAAAAAAGTTCATCGTTTACAGAACTCAATAGTTCAAGCTAAAATGTTCTCTTCTGCACATACTTCATAGTGTCATACCCTTGGTGCAGCCCTCCTGCACATACTACCCTATGTCATACCCTAAGCAGGTCTCTGTTGCACATTCTGCCTGCTGGCATACCCTCTGGGATCCTTTTCTACAAATACTGGCTGCTAACAATCTTAGCATTATTTGTTTTATCCCACACCTTCTATTTCTGGAACTAGCCCAGTAATAATAATGATGCACATTGCAATGGTTCTGATAGGTTCTCCACAACAGCACTGCTGGTCAGCTCTAAATCTAAACTGCCTTCTAAATTATTGCCTTACACATTTGATTCAACATTGTATTCCTTATTTACTTGAAGCTGGTCAGTATAATATATATAATATATAAAATGAAGCATCTAAAGCTTTGTTGGTGCAGTCAGAGAGGTATACAGGGGTACAAATACAGTTTCTTTTGGACCTGTGTTAGTTCACGTTTACGGAACAAATGTAATGGTGAACTAACATTGGACGCCCTCCTGACTCTCCCAGTCCCTGCTGTACTTACCTCCAGGGTTGCTGAGCTGTCAGCACCCCTGCATCACTCCAGTGAATTGGAAATGGGGGGTAAGTACAGCAGGGACCTGGGAGGGAAGGGGGAGAGTGTCCGGTGTTAGCTCACCTTTACATTTTTTCTGTAAAAGTGAACTAACCCTTTAAGGATCACTTTGGAAAAAAAAATGTTATCATTCAAACAGGATTATTATTTACAGCTATGTGGAGTTGCGATGGGTTCAAATGCTGCTCTGCCTAAGGCCCCTTTCACATGGATGAAAAACGGACATACATGTATCCCTATGGGATAGCGGATGTCAGGGAATGAATATCCGCTGACATCTGATGACATCAGTCTCCGCTATGCTCCGAAACTGATGATGGAGGAAAACCCTATTTTTCCTTCCATATGAGGTTCAGATCGGATCGGATGAAAACAGACAGACAGGCCATTTTCATCCGATTCCCCCATAGAGGAAAGTTGAGAGCTGACCGGAGGGACTAGTCATCCGCCGGCTTAGCGGGGATCAACGGAGCGATCCCTGCTGAGCATGCGGATGTCCAAAAACAGATCCTCCCGCGATACGCCCGTGTGAAAGGGGCTTTTACGCAAATGATTTATGACATATAGGGGGTTATTTACGAAAGGCAAATCCACTTTGCACTATAAGTGCAAACTACAAGTGCAAAGGGCACTTGAAATTGCACTGAAAGTGCACTTGGAAGTGCAGTCGCTGTAAATCTGAGGGGTAGATCTGAAATGAGGGGAAGCTCTGCTGATTTTATCATCCAATGATGTGCAAGGTAAAATGCTGTTTTTTATTTTCCGTGCATGTCCCCCTCGGATCTACGCCGACTGCACTTTAAAGTGCACTTTCAGTGCAATTTCAAGTGCACTTTGCACTTGTAGTGCAAAGTGGATTTGCCTTTCATAAATAACCCCCATAGTGAGGGAAAAAAGTATTTGATCCCTGGCTGATTTTGTACATTTACCCACTGACAAAGAAATGATCAGTCTATAATTTTAATGGTAGGCTTATGTTAACAGTGAGAGACAGAACAACAACAAAAGAATTCAGAAAAATGCATTACAAAAAAGTTATAAATTGGTGGTGGGGGGAGGGCATGGGATCAGTGGCAGTGCTGGGGAGGGGGGGGGGGGGGGTGATCAGTGGCAGTGCTGGGGAGGGGGGGGTGATCAGTGGCAGTGCTGGAGAGAGGGGGTGGTTAGTGGCAGTGATGTAGAGGGGGGTGATCAGTGGCAGTGCTAGGGGGTTGATGGGATCAGTGGCAGTTGTGGTAGAGGGTAATGGGATCAGTGGCAGTACTAGGGTGGGATGAGTGGCAGTGGTGGGGGGGTGGGGATCAGTGGCAGTGCTAGGGGATTGATGGAATCAGTTGCAGTGCTGGGGGGGATGGGATCAGTGGCAGTGTTGGAAAGCTGATGGGATCAGTGGTGTTGATGGTGGTTGTGGTGGGGGGTAATGGGATCAGTGGCAGTACTGAGGGGAATGGGATCAGTGGCAAGGTTGGTGGGGATCACATTGGCAGTGCTGGGGGTTGATGGGATTAGTGGCAGTGGTGGGGGTTGTGGTGGGGGATTTGTGGCAGTCCTGGGGGGATGAGTGGCAGTGGAAGGGGGATCAGTAGCAATGCTGGGGGGGATAGAATGAGTGGCAAAATGGATTTGCCTTTCATAAATAACCCCCATAGTGAGGGAAAAAGTATTTGATCCCCGGCTGATTTTGTACATTTACCCACTGACAAAGAAATGATTAGTCTATAATTTTAATGGTAGGCTTATGTTAACAGTGAGAGACAGAATAACAACACAAGAATTCAGAAAAATGCATTACAAAAAAGTTATAAATTGGTGGTGGGGGAAGGACATGGGATCAGTGGCAGTTCTGGGGAGGGGGGGTGGTCAGTGGCAGTGCTGGAGAGAGGGGGTGGTCAGTGGCAGTGATGGAGAGGGGGGGTGATCAGTGGCAGTGCTGGGGGGTTGATGGGATCAGTGGTAGTTGTGGTAGGGGGTAATGGGATCAGTGGCAGTACTAGGGTGGGATGAGTGGCAGTGGTGGGGGGGGGTGGGGATCAGTGGCAGTGCTAGGGGGTTGATGGGATCAGTTGCAGTGCTGGGGGGATGGGATCAGTGGCAGTGTTGGAAAGCTGATGGGATCAGTGGTGTTGATGGTGGTTGTGGTGGGGGGTAATGGGATCAGTGGCAGTACTGAGGGGAATGGGATCAGTGGCAAGGTTGGTGGGGATCACATTGGCAGTGCTGGGGGTTGATGGGATTAGTGGCAGTGGTGGGGGTTGTGGTGGGGGATTTGTGGCAGTACTGGTGGGGATGAGTGGCAGTGGAAGGGGGATCAGTAGCAATGCTGGGGGGATAGAATAAGTGGCAGCGTTGAGGGGCATGAGATCTGTGGCAGCAGTGGTGGAGGGGTGGGATCAGTGACAGTGCTTGGTGGGGGAGATAGGATGAGTGGCAGTGCTGGGTTTCCATCACTTGACTCTACCAACACACTTAATATCGATAATTTTCTCTCTAAAATGATAGAAATTTGTATAGAACGACAATTTTGTGCATAATTTTGTGCCACATCCAGTACTAGAATTCAAAAGAGCAAAAACCCCTAATGGTGGACTTTTTAGGCACGTATCAAAATAAACAAGTATAATAAATTACAAAAAACAACGATTTATTAATTATAAAGTATCATAAAAATATATAACATAGAAAATACATTGACATAGAAGTGATGATTAGACATGTGCACACTGAAATATTTCGTTTCGGAATTTCATTTTCGTCCTAAAAATAAATTTATTTTGTTACTCCCGAAATTCGTTTTTATTTATTTTGTTTTGTTAAAAAATGCATTCGTCCAAAAATCCGAAATAATTAAGGTTGAACCTGTCATTTATGGTGTCTGTCGAATGTTCTAAGAAGATTCGACGGAGCAGCTAAACTGTACGACGCCGCAATCGTACATTTCCAGTCGAATGTTCCACTTACAAGCTATAGTAGAATTCTAATGTTGTATGACACTAGTAATAATTATATTTATTCATTATTATTACTAGTCAACCAACATTAGAATTCTTCTATAACCTATGGGCAGAGCATTTGACCATAAATGTCCGCTCGCGGCGACTGCTTCGTCGAATCTTCATGTCAAATTTTTTCTCTCTATGTAGAATAATCTTGAACTAATAGAGCTAAGGTTAGGCACATTAGACCACAGGTTTGATGGACACAGATCGCTATTGTCAGCATTTGTTTGTGTCGGATCTTTCGGTTTTCGGATTCTGCGCGTTCGTTATTGTTTGTTAAAACGATAACGAAAATACCCCAAATTTGGACCAAAACGAATGCACATGTCTAGTGATGATACATCCACCATTCATATAAAATCCAGAATATCTTAACCGCTTCCCGACCGCCTAACACCGATATACGTCGGCAAAATGGCACGGGCAGGCAAAATCACGTACCTGTACGTGATCGTGCATGTGCCTGCCTGGGGGTCGCGCGCGCGCCGCCATCGGCGCACTCGCGACCCGGTCGGGAGCTCCGTGACCCCGACCGCGGGACCAGCGGACCCGATCGCCGCTGGTGTCCCGCGATCGGGTTACGGAGCTGAAGAACGGGGAGAGGTATGTGTAAACAAACCTCTCCCCGCGCTTCCTACACTGACTGTCAGTGATCGGCTGTTCCCTGTCATCGGGAAAGCCGATCAATGACGTCAGACGTACAGCCACCCCCCCTACTGTAAAATAAACACAACACGTCACACTGACTCCTCCCCGCCCCCTAGTGGTTAACTCATTCACTGCAACTGTCATTTACATAGGAATCAGTGCTATTTAAATAGCACTGATTTCTGTATAAATGACAAATGTCCCAAAAATGTGTCAAAAATGTCCGATGTGTCCGCCATAATGTCGCAGTCACAATAAAAATCGCTGATCGCCGCCATTACTAGTAAAAAAAAAATATTAATAAAAATGTTATAAAACTATCCCCTATTTTGTAAACGCTATAACTTTTGCGCAAACCAATCAATAATCGCTAATTGCGATTTTTTTTTACCAAAAATATGTAGAAGAATACGTATCGGTCGAAACTGAGGAAAAGAAATGTTTTTTTATATATTTTTTGGGGATAGTTATTATAGCAAAAAGTAAAAAATATTGCATTTTTTTTCAAAATTGTCGCTCTATTTTTGTTTATAGCGCAAAAAATAAAAAACGCAGGGGCGATCAAATACCACCAAAAGAAAGCTCTATTTGTGGGAAAAAAAGGACGCCAATTTTGTTTGGGAGCCACGTCGCACGACCGCGCAATTGTCAGTTAAAGCGACGCAGTGCCGAATCGCAAAAAGGGGCCTGGTCCTTTGGCTGCCAATTGGTCCGGGGCTGAAGTGGTTAATCTACCTCTTTCTCTACTCTTCTTTATTTCTTCTTTTGTTCCTTCCTTTCTTCTTTTTTTTTTTTTTTGTTAACTATTCCCAATATATTTAATTGTATATGACAGAGAGATGATACAGTCAATTAGCAAAAAGCTAGCTGCAAGCCCCGATATAGAAGTTTTTTCTATATTTAATTCTATATTTATTGATGTTATTTTATATAACATATCTGTATTCCCTTGTTTATCTATTCTATCTTAATCTTCTTAATAAAAAAATAAATATTGTAACTCATAGGTCAAACTTACCATTTGGAAGCAGTAGGGAAGCTAAGAGACATGTTGAAATCCAACAAAGCATCTTCTTTTTGTTTTTTCTAAACAGCAAAGATAGCAACTGGAATTTTCATCGTTGTTATATACACTGTGGGCAGACACCACCTTGTTTGCAGTTTCCTTTTACTACGCATACCAACCAAGTCATTGTCTTTGCTCCTCCCAAGACCTCCTGCTCTCTAGTTCCCTTGTCACCTCCTCCCATGCTCACCTCCAGGACTTCTCTAGAGCCCCTCCCACCCTATCGAATTCCCTACCTCAATCTGTCAGAATATCTCCTACTCTATCCTACTTTTATTTTCTCCATCAGCTCATCCCCCACAGTTATTACCTTTTTGTATCACTTGACCCTGCCTTTTAGATTGTAAGCTCTAATGAGCAGAACTCTCCGAATCCTCCTGTATTGAATTGTATTGTAACTATACTGTCTGCCCTCATGTTGTAATGCACTGTGCAAATTGTTGGTCCTGTATAATAATAATAATAAAAAATAATAATAGGCACCTAACAAGGTAGTGTGTTAAAGGGAAACACACCTCACTCATGTAATGTAGGCAGTAAGTACATGCCGTATGCATACACTTTTTGTTTTAAAAACTGGAATTGGTACATTACATTTGAAATATTAAAGTGTGTAAGCCATTTTCAAAGACTATAAGGCATTCTATGACTGGATAAGGGGACATTACAACATGCAAATGTCCCTTGTCCAATTATAGAACACTGTGAAATCTTTAAAAAGAAGACAAGACGTTTTCTGAATGAATGAGCTGCACAGCAAGCAACTCGCTGTGATCCCTGTGTTCCAGCCCTGAATGTCTATTTCACTACCAGAACTTCAACAGTGATATCAATGTCCGGGGTTGCATACAATATTTTTCATTTGTCCCACACTTCAGCTTTAATGTAAATTTAATTATTTAAAATTCTCAGCTTTAATTAGAATACCTGGTGACCCTGACCGGCACTGTCCACTATTGTCACCATCAGGAAACCTGCGTGAGAAATACTAAGTAGCCATCACTGGAGTATGTGTAGATAGAAACTGACTGCAAAGAAACTGCATGACATTAGCAGCATTGAAATGTGATAAAGGATGAAAAATGTATTAATATCTAATGTCATTATCCGCTTGCTGCGCAAATCACTGTACCGGTACGGCAATTCGTGGACTAGCTTCTGTGGGGGCGCGTGTGTGCGGATTGGCCAACGGGGGAGCGAATCAGTGGGTCCAGCGGACTCGATGTCCGCCGGCCGCCCGCCCGCGATCGTTTCCTGCAGAGACAGAACAGGGATCTGCACTTATTGGGGTTTCTTTTTTTTAACAAACATATGTAGCAGAATAAATATTGGCCTAAGGCCTCATGTACACTGCTGCTGGTAAACAGACGTTTAGAAGAAGTTGGGTGTTATTTTCAGCTGCCCCTGAACTATCCTCTGTTATCTTATCAGTACATGTACACAGCGTTGTTTACAGTTGTTTCTCGGCAGTTGCGTTTAGAAGCATTTTTTGGAAAACAAAAAAATGCATTCAGGACGGATGTTCAGAGGCATTTGACATGCCAAATGCCTGTAACAGCTTGTAAACACGTGTAAACATGGTAACTCACGTGTAGCCGCATTTTGTTTACAGGCATTTTTCATTTTTGAAAATGAAACCAAAAAAAACGCTTCTAAACGCAAACGCGTAAACACGGCAAAACGGATGTTTATACATCGGTTACTATCTGTCAAGTTAAATTGTTCAGGAGAGGTTTTAAAACATCCCGTGTACATTAAACCTAAATTAATGAAGAAATTCGATTTTTTAAATGTTTTTATTGGATATGTTCTATAGCAGAAAATAAAAAATATTGTTTTTTTTTTTTCTTTTTTTTTGTTTATAGCGCAAAAAATAAAAAACGCAGAGGTGATGAAATGCCACCAAACGAAAGCGCCCCCAAAAATGCATACCAGACCCTTATCTGAGCATGCAACCTGGCAAGCCGCAGGAGAAGAGGGTGGATGAGCGAACGCCCCCCCCCCACCTAAACCATACCAGGCCGCATGCCCTCAACATGGGGAGGGTGCTTTGGGGTAGCCCCCCAAAGCACCGTGTCCCCATGTTGATGGGGACAAGGGCCTCATCCCCACAACCCTTGCCCGGCAGTTGTGGAGGTCTGCGGGCAGGGTCTTATTGGAATCTGGAAGCCCCCTTTAACAAGGGGACCGCCAGATCCCGCCCCCCCATGTGAAATGGTGACGGGGTGTAAGTGTAAGTGAAATTGACATATAGTTTCATAGTTAGTAAGGTTGAATAAAGACACCAGTCCAACCTGAGCGAGTGTCTACAACTGTCCCTATCCCTGTACATTGCACACTCACATCAGTCCCTACCCTCAAGGAGCCCACAATCCAAGGTCCCCATTCATATACTAGGGCCATTTCTTTTTGGACAGAAGACAATTAACCTACCTGCATGTCTTTGGAATGTAGGAGGAAACCTAGGCAGGCACAGGGAGAACATGCAAACTCCAGGCAGGTAGTGTCGTGGTTGGGATTTGAACCAGTGACCCTTCTTACTGCTAGGTGAGAGTGCTAACCACTACACCACTGTGCCACTTGAAAATGGTAAAAATTACAAATGAAGTATTTTTGTAATTTTTGTGTGGAAATAAATCACATGGTTTGATGCAAACTGACTCAATCATACAATTCAGAAATTTGTCTCACAATCCATCAAAGGAAAGGTAGAAGAGTCTTTTACAGCTATAAAGCTATTTTTGCACTCGGGTCCTGATTGGATAGATTGATAGCAGCGCAGCCATTGGCTCCCGCTGCTGTCAATCAAATCCAATTAGGCTGGAGCCAGGGGGCGGGGCCGAGTCCTCATGTCTGTGTCAATAGACGCAGCAGCAGGACTCGGGAGCATTCCCGCATGAGTGCCCTGAGGGAGAGCACTCTCCAACGGGGCAAACGAGAAGAGGAGGAGCCAGGAATGCCGCTGAGGGACCCCAGAAGAGGAGGACCAGGGCCACTCTGTGCAAAACCAACTGCACAGAGAAGGCAAGTATAACATGATTGTTTTTTTTTGTTTTTTTAAAACGAACCTTAGATATACTTTAATGTATTGTATTTGACGCCAGTAGTTTATACATTGCAGCATTTGCACATTTTCATGGCATATGGTAATATTTACCTTTTGTTTGTCACCTATTTGCATAATATTTATTTAACCTCATTAGCAGCGCTACACCCACTCCTATTACTTGCTTTATAATATGTACCTGTATGTCACCCCGCATCGGCAGCTCCTGCACGGCTAGAAAAGTGTGACCCCTGGAGCCCGGCGATCCGCATATCACTCGTATACAGCAGATCTCAGTGCCGCTGTGTCCGGGTAATTACATGGTGTTTTGCCAAGTGATTACTATGTCCATTCACAGCAATCACGTAGTACACAATGGAAGGTGAAAGTAAAGATCGGTTCTCTCTGCACTCAATGAGAGAGCAGAGAGAACCAATGCTGCAGTCTGTGAGTGTGCAATGGACTGTCAGGCTGCTTGTACACTAATGCCGCGTACACACGACCAGACTTTCCGATCGTGTGTGGGATAATCCGATCATTTTTCTTCAAAAAATTCAGACTGACCTAGAAATAGAACATGATTTAAATGTTTCCGACGGAATCAATTTCTATCGGGAAAACTGCTCGTCTGTATGCTGGTCCGATGGACCAAATACAACGCAAGGGCAGCTATTGGCTACTGGCTTTTGAACTTCCTTTTCTAGTCCCATCGTACGTCATTGCATTTGAAACAAGCGGACTTTGGTCCGATCGTTTGTTGGCAAGTCCGTTTGATCGGAACTCCGTGGGAAATCCGTCGGGAAGACCGTCGGAGTTTATTCTGACGGAAAGTCCGGTTGTGTGTACGCGGCATCAGACTGCAGCGCCATCCACCCCCGTGTCTCTTCTTTGATGCACATTAAAATTAAGTGAACCTAGATTTTTGTTTTTTGTTAGTAGCTATGCTACTGGCATATGTTTTATATGCAGATCAACAAAACACCAGGCAAATAGCGTATTGCAAAGTTCTCAAGTGTACCAATTTAGTTGGAAGTAAGGACCCAGGTGAACACAAGTAAAACATTTTTAATTTATTTAAGTAAATGTTTTCAACTGTGATGTTCTCCAGAAATTTTGCCAGTTCTGTTTTAACTTTTGGCTACAAAAAAACCCCCAAAAACACAAATTATAGCACTTCCCTTCACAGATTAGCGAAAAGCATGCAGCGGTAAGCAGGTAACAGAGGTGTGGTGTTACTGGCTGATTCATGCTGGAGGTTCCAATCTTGCAAATGATTGAACTGTGCATCATATGGAGACTTTACCCAGTGATACTTATAAGTACCCCACAGATCTGTACATTGCAACTACCAATCTTATCTCGGCAATCTGTCTTTTTGATACACATCTCTCAACAGTAACTCTTTCACAATTATCATGGTTGAATCGTGTATAACTGTGTACACTAAAAATAACTAATCATAAAAAATGATGAACATAATATCTGATAGGATTTGGGTTATTGATATTATCTTTATTTTTATATATTTTCTGCAAAACATTATACAGTAGGGTTTACAGTGAATTTATACAGTTTAGCATCATAGTGTAAAAGGGTATAAAGGACCCGCTTGTTAAATCTTATTCACATATACATTAATGCACTACCCCAACAAAAAGTACGTTGGGGTATGATCGGATTATCCCACACACGATCGGAATATCCGACATGCGATGATGTACGCTAAATGTGTTGGTACGCTGCAGTACCATTCATTATGAACGTTACCCCAACGTACTTTTTCAACCTACCTGTGCTGCAGTGCTCTATACTAGCCAAACTTGGGGAAATTTTGGTCCTTTGCAAAAGAGCAAGGATCCACGTTGGCGCTTACTCCCTGGATTTGCCTAATAAAGCAAAAAGTGTTGTGTCTGGGTAATTACATGGTGTTTTGCCAAGTGATTACTATGTCCATTCACAGCAATCACGTAGTACACAATGAAAGGTGAAAGTAAAGATCGGTTCTCTCTGCACTCAATGAGAGAGCAGAGAGAACCAATGCTGCAGTCTGTGAGTGTGCAATGGACTGTCAGGCTGCTTGTACACTAATGCCGCGTACACACGACCAGACTTTCCGATCGTGTGTGGGATAATCCGATCATTTTTCTTCAAAAAATTCAGACTGACCTAGAAATAGAACATGATTTAAATGTTTCCGACGGAATCAATTTCTATGGGGAAAACTGCTCGTCTGTATGCTGGTCCGATGGACCAAATACAACGCAAGGGCAGCTATTGGCTACTGGCTTTTGAACTTCCTTTTCTAGTCCCATCGTACGTCATTGCATTTGAAACAAGCGGACTTTGGTCCGATCGTTTGTTGGCAAGTCCGTTTGATCGGAACTCCGTGGGAAATCCGTCGGGAAGACCGTCGGAGTTTATTCTGACGGAAAGTCCGGTTGTGTGTACGCGGCATCAGACTGCAGCGCCATCAACCCCCGTGTCTCTTCTTTGATGCACATTAAAATTAAGTGAACCTAGATTTTTGTTTTTTGTTAGTAGCTATGCTACTGGCATATGTTTTATATGCAGATCAACAAAACACCAGGCAAATAGCGTATTGCAAAGTTCTCAAGTGTACCAATTTAGTTGGAAGTAAGGACCCAGGTGAACACAAGTAAAACATTTTTAATTTATTTAAGTAAATGTTTTCAACTGTGATGTTCTCCAGAAATTTTGCCAGTTCTGTTTTAACTTTTGGCTACAAAAAAACCCCCAAAAACACAAATTATAGCACTTCCCTTCACAGATTAGCGAAAAGCATGCAGCGGTAAGCAGGTAACAGAGGTGTGGTGTTACTGGCTGATTCATGCTGGAGGTTCCAATCTTGCAAATGATTGAACTGTGCATCATATGGAGACTTTACCCAGTGATACTTATAAGTACCCCACAGATCTGTACATTGCAACTACCAATCTTATCTCGGCAATCTGTCTTTTTGATACACATCTCTCAACAGTAACTCTTTCACAATTATCATGGTTGAATCGTGTATAACTGTGTACACTAAAAATAACTAATCATAAAAAATGATGAACATAATATCTGATAGGATTTGGGTTATTGATATTATCTTTATTTTTATATATTTTCTGCAAAACATTATACAGTAGGGTTTACAGTGAATTTATACAGTTTAGCATCATAGTGTAAAAGGGTATAAAGGACCCGCTTGTTAAATCTTATTCACATATACATTAATGCACTACCCCAACAAAAAGTACGTTGGGGTATGATCGGATTATCCCACACACGATCGGAATATCCGACATGCGATGATGTACGCTAAATGTGTTGGTACGCTGCAGTACCATTCATTATGAACGTTACCCCAACGTACTTTTTCAACCTACCTGTGCTGCAGTGCTCTATACTAGCCAAACTTGGGGAAATTTTGGTCCTTTGCAAAAGAGCAAGGATCCACGTTGGCGCTTACTCCCTGGATTTGCCTAATAAAGCAAAAAGTGTTGTGTCTGGGTAATTACATGGTGTTTTGCCAAGTGATTACTATGTCCATTCACAGCAATCACGTAGTACACAATGAAAGGTGAAAGTAAAGATCGGTTCTCTCTGCACTCAATGAGAGAGCAGAGAGAACCAATGCTGCAGTCTGTGAGTGTGCAATGGACTGTCAGGCTGCTTGTACACTAATGCCGCGAACACACGACCAGACTTTCCCTCAGAAAAGATCCTATGGAATCATTCCGTCGGATATTCCGATCGTGTGTGGGATAATCCGATCATACCCCAACGTACTTTTTCAACCCACCTGTGCTGCAGTGCACTATACTAGACAAACTTGGGGAAATTTTGGTCCTTTGCAAAAGAGCAAGGATCCACGTTGGCGCTTACTCCCTGGATTTGCCTAATAAAGCAAAAAGTCATGTCTATAAAAAAACACAAAATGTGCATAAGTGCACACTGAATACATATAGTAACCGGCATCTTAAAGGAGTTGAAAAGGCAGAAGGTTTTTTAACTTAATGCATTCTATGCATTAAGATAAAAAAAAAAACTTCTGTGTGCAGCAGCCACCCCAACACCCACTAATTACTTACCTGAGTCCCTTCTCTCTGCAGCGATGTCCACGAGTGTGTTAGCTGTCCCAGGCACTCCTCCTGATTGGCTGAGACACAGCAGCGGCGCCATTGGCTCCCGCGGCTATCAATCAAAATCGGTCAGCCAATCAGGGGAGAGAGGATACACGGAGCTCTGACTCGGCTTGGGTGCCCCTTATAGGAAGCTGCTGGTTGAGGGGGCATTCACCAGAGGGAGGGACCCAAGAAGAGGAGGATCCAGGCTGCTCTGTGCAAATCCAACTGCACAGAGGAGGTAAGTATAACATGTTTGTTATAAAAAAAAAGAGATTTGACAATCGATTTAAATGCATGTTACTGCAAACGCATATGACCCTTTGTTGTCCATTGCATGTTAGCCGCATGCATGTTAGTGTGTGGTATTTAGCTCTTAACGTGCCCTGCACACTCTTTTTAAAATATGCACCAACAGAAGGCATGTGTACTAAGGACAGGTCATTCTAAGTGCCCAAAATGCATAGGTCTGAAAGGGTCTAAGTGTGAAAAGTTACTTAACCACTTCAGCCCCGGACCAATTTGCAGCCAAAGGACCAGGCCCCTTTTTGCGATTCGGCACTGCGTCGCTTTAACTGACAATTGCGCGGTCGTGCGACGTGGCTCCCAAACAAGATTGGCGTCCTTTTTTTTCCACAAATAGAGCTTTCTTTTGGTGGTATTTGATCGCCCAATGCGATTTTTATTTTTTGCGCTATAAACAAAAATAGAGCATCAATTTTGAAAAAAATTCTATATTTTTTACTTTTTGCTATAATAAATATCCCCAAAGGATTGGCGTCCTTTTTTTTCCACAAATAGAGCTTTCTTTTGGTGGTATTTGATCGCCCATGCAATTTTTATTTTTTGCGCTATAAACAAAAATAGAGCATCAATTTTGAAAAAAATTCTATATTTTTTACTTTTTGCTATAATAAATATCCCCAAAAAATCCCTGAGGGAGAGCACTCTCCAACGCGGCAACTCGAGAAAAGGAGGAGCTAGGAGCGCCGCTGAGGGACCCCAGAAGAGGAGGATCGGGGCCACTGCACAGAGGAGGTAAGTATAACATGTTTGTTTTTTTGTTTTTTTTAAAACGAACCTTAGATATACTTTAATGTATTGTATTTGACGCCAGTAGTTTATACATTGCAGTATTTGCACATTTTCATGACATATGGTAATATTTACCTTTTGTTTGTCACCTATTTGCACAATATTTATTCAACCTCATTAGCAGCGCTACACCCACTCCTATTACTTGCTTTATAATAACGTACCTGTACGTCACCCCGCATCGGCAGCTCCTGCACGGCTCAAAAAGTGTGCCCCCTGGAGCCCGGCGATCCGCATATCACTCGTATACAGCAGATCACAGGACCGGCCGGCTCGCTTTTACTGCCGTTTTTACTTTGAATTCTGTAAGTGTTCACTTGCTATTTTACTTATTAAATGCTATAAGGATTTTACGCCATGTGGGCATTTTATTTCCCTTCGGTACTGATCCACACTGTGCCCTACTGATCCCGATCCTGAGCTGCCCCTGAGTTGGTTCACTTCCTGGTAGCCAGCAACGGTCCAAGAGAGGTTCCATCCATCCCCTGAAGTATCCAGGACTGGGTTATGCTGTATCCCTGGCTGGGGTTAAGGCCATCTGCGTATAGGGGTCCCCTGTAACAAGGGACCACCTGGCTCTGGTAAGCAGGCAGCGTGTCTCTGTGGTGGCGGTTCATTCACCCTTCAGTATGCTGTGAAGTCACTGGTTATGCTTTGGGATAGAAGATTTCGAAGTCCCTTTCCAAAAATATTTTTATATCTTGGGACAATTTTGGCTGTGGACTTTTCACCTATTATATGCTCTTTTAGTGCACCTTTTTCAATTTCTTTTTGGGTTTACCAATATTAAGTGTCTCATATGTGATTAATTAGATGTGGTATTTTTTGCACATTTATTTCCGTTTATGGTATTCAATGTTATTACTATTTGGGTAATGCAGATGCACATTTTGTATATTAGACCGTTTATACACACATCAGTATAATATCACGGTATATTATCATTAAGTATTCACGTTTTTTATTTTAGTTTAATTTAGCGCAGCTCCCTGTCCATTTATTATTGTTTGATGTAGTATAACATTTTGAGAAGCAGCTTTACTTTCCACGAATAGCGCAATTTTCTTTTCTTTTTTTGTCCATTACGTATACACATTATTGCAGCTTTTCACTTTTATTGTCGAATTTCATTCACTTTCAGTATGGATATTTTTGAATTTCGGGCTACTAGGGTGGTCAACATTGATGGGGTATTCAAGCCCTTTAAGGAGGGCGACGGAGACCTCAGAGGTCTCTTTATGAGACTCAAGAATCTCACTGTATCAGAGACCCATACCCAATGGGATATAGCCTTTTTAGAGACCTATGTGAAACAACATATGGTACCACGAAGTCTGAGGTGGGATGTGAGCCCCTAGAAAGCTGAAACCGACCTAGAGGGGTGGTACAAGCACTTTAACGAAGCTGGGATCAGCTTTTTAAGATTTTTAATTGAAAGGAAATCCAGTAAACTAGCGAGACTCGATGATGAGATCAAACTAATCAAAGAAAAGATGGTTCCCTTTAAGGGTAAAGATGAATATCTCGATAGATCAGCTGGACTACTGAAAATATTAGAAAAAGAAGAGAGGGAACAAAAAAGAAAAAAGAAAAAGAAATACAATCGAGACATGGCAGACTACTTATCACAGACTGTCTTCGATTGGCAGAAAAAGCTTCTAGTAGAACAAAATATTGATAATACCGGTATGGACACCACATCTCAGGCAAATAGCCAATTTTCAGTGAATCCCCAACCATTACCTATTGGATATCCCATCCCTTCAGTTGGGCAAATTAGATCCCCATTGGGGAGGACACAAGGACCACCACCTGGGAATAATAGTAAACGTCCAGTTTATGCACACACAAATGATAGAGGTCAGGGAGGCTACCATCAATATTCTGGATCTTCTCCATCTCGTCAGTCAGGTGGAAATCAGGAGTATTATAGCAACCCTAGACCACCACAAATTCGTGGTCGTGGCCGTGCATGTGGAAATTTCCCACAAAGAGGACATGGTACTAATCCTAATCCCTATTCTCAATATGGACAACAGGGCAACCGTAATAATGTCCAGACTAGGCCCTATGGGGGTAGTTATGACCAGACATTTAACAACCATGGCCAATTAAACCCATATAGCCAACCATATGGAGACCCCTCGATAATTCACTATAATACTGATTATGAGCATGATTATAACATCAGCACTCAGAACCACTTTTTACCATTGAGAGACCCAGGGATCTCTAACGGTGAATCTTTTCAAAACAATTCCAACAGATTAGGACCGGTTAACAATCCAGGTGAACATTATGGGTTCAATCAAGGTGAATATAGAGACAGCCATCCTACAACCCAAACAAATCAACATTGGGGTTTTCCCAGGCCCAGTCAGGGCACAAAAAGGGTGGTAGAACTAAGAGAGGAACTAGAGGGGGGAGGCGCGCTCAGTCCAAAAAGACCTCGGACGTAGTTGGCACCGGTATATATAACCTCAGTTCCCATACTCTCACAGAACCCGAATTAAAAGTTTTGGATAAAGGCTTAAAGTTTGCCCCGCCTCAGAATATCAATAAATTTCAAACATATATAGACATCCTTAGATATGTCCGTAAACTGAATGTTCAGAGATATATGGCCTCAAACCCATATAATCCTTCTCTGACAGTCACTCAGGGTCCATTCAGGCCTTAGAAATGCATCTCTCTTCAACCCACCAGGCCATTTACCACCCTCTCTAAAAGTTTTTAGAGATTTGGCCTTAAAGGATTTAGATGAGATGCAGGTGAAATTTGTTAGAAATAAAAAGGACATCGATTTAGGCATCGAAACTTTGTATTCTAATAATAACTTGGTGATTCGCCCTGCAGATAAGGGAGGTGGTATAGTCGTCCTGAATAAGGACGACTATTTACAAAAGATGAATCGGATTTTGGGAGATGAGTCTACTTATGTTTTGCTGCCGTCCAATCCCAATGAACGATACAAGAGTACTTTAGAGTCATTAGTCACTAGGGGGGTTAATTTGAAAATATTGAATAAAAAAGAGAGTCTGTTCTTGGTACCCAAAGTACCCAGGATACCTATTATCTACTATTTGCCTAAGGTGCATAAAAGTCAAACTTGCCCCCCGGGACGTCCGATAGTGAGCGGAATTGATTCCGTCACTTCCTGGGTGGGCAAGTACATAGACTTTTATTTGCAACCTTTAGTTCAGTCTATGCCTTCGTATATAAAAGACACCAGGCATGTCATCAATCTTCTCTCTAACTTGAAGCCTCGACATCGATTTAGGCATCGAAACTTTGTATTCTAATAATAACTTGGTGATTCGCCCTGCAGATAAGGGAGGTGGTATAGTCGTCCTGCCGATATCACTTCGCTCTATACGGCGATTCCACACCAGTTGGGTTTAGAAGCTGTTTCTTTCTATTTACGAAAATGCTCCAGACTACCCACTATACAAATTGATTACATCATGGATTTACTAGAATATGCTGCCAGTCATAACTTTTTCTGGTTTAACGGTCAATTCTTTCGGCAAGACAGGGGAGTTGCCATGGGGGCTAAGTACGCCCCCAGTTTGGCAAACCTTTTCATGGCCAAATGGGAGGAGGATGTCGTCTATGCCCAGCCAAGACCAGAGGTGGTCTTGTGGGCAAGATATATAGACGACATCCTCCTCCTATGGGATGGCGACGAGGCGGATCTTGCGCTATTCATGAGCCACTTGAATTCCAACACTACACCTTAGTTATGAAGCTAGTCTGGAGACTATACATTTCTTAGATCTTTCTATTTCGGTTGGTGAAGATATGTTTATAACATCCACATATTTTAAACCCATATTTTAAACCCACCGACCGAAATTCTTTCATTCCCAAAGATAGTTGCCATCATGCCTCCTGGCTGAGATATGTACCTAAGAGTCAGTATCTCAGACTAAAATGCAACTGTATAGATCATAATTAGGGATGGGCCCGGTGTTGGAATCGAATCCATGTTCGAATCGAACATCGGGCGTTCGCCCGTTCTGCAAGCCCAGAACTATTTGGGCCGCTTGCATTACATTCGTGTGATGCGAGCGGCCCGCAATGCATTGCGCCAGTCGCAGTGCAATGCTGGCTGATGATTGGCCAAGCATGCACTGTGACCCCGCATGCTTGGCCAATCACAGCACCGGCAGCGAGGAGAGCCATAATTGGCTACAGGCAGGATGCCTGTAGCCAATTATAGCTCAGGGGCTTTAGTACACGCCCCACGGCCTCGCATATTGTGTTTCAGTGTCAGCGTGTCAGTGTGCTGCTGACGGCTGAGAATATGTGCTGTATTTCTGGGGATTTGTGTGTGCGTGCTGTTAGTACAGCATTGCAGTATCACATCTGGGGGGTGTCTATAGGTATAGGCCTGTGAAGGGGGGCAGGTTTCCTGTGCTTAGAACTGTCCCTGCAAAAAGTGTCATTTTTGCAGGAAAAAAGCTATTTAAAATCACTCGCGGCTAATGAATTGATGGCTCCCGTAACACAGAGAACTGTCATTCATTGATAAAAAAAAAAAAAAAAAGCGTGGGGGTCCCCCCAAATTCAATAACCAGGCCCTTCAGGTCTGGGATGGATATTAAGGGGGACCCCAGCCAAAAAAAAAAATGGCGTAGGGTCCCCCTCAAAATCCATACCAGACCCTTGAGGTCTGGGATGGATTTTAAGGGGAACCCCAGCCAAAAAAAATGGCGTGGGGGCCCCCTCAAAATCCATACCAGACCCTTATCTGAGCACGCAACCTGGCAGGCCACAGGAAAAGAGGGGGGGACGAGAGCGGCCCCCCCTCCCGCCTGAACCGTACCAGGCCACATGCCCTCAACATTGGGAGGGTGCTTTGGGGGTCTGAGACCCCCAAAGCACCTTGTCCCCATGTTGATGAGGACAAGGGCCTCTTCCCCACAACCCTGGCCGGTGGTTGTGGGGGTCTGCGGGAGGGGGGCTTATGGGAATCTGGAAGGGGAAGGGGACCCCCAGATCCCGACCCCCCCCGTGTGAAATGGTAAGGGGGTACAAAAGTACCCCTACCATTTCACCAAAAAAGTATCAAAAATGGTAAAAATGACAGGAGACGGTCTTTGACAATTCCTTTATTAAAATCTTCTTTCTTCTGGTCTTCCTTTCTTCATCCTTCGGTTTCTTCATCTTCTCCTTCCGTCATCTTCTTCCATCCTCTTCTTCCATCATCTTCTTCCTCCGATCCACTTCTTCTTGCGCTGGTCTTCTCGTCCTTCTCGTCCTGCATCTTCTTCCATGGCGCCGGCGTCGGTGTCTCTTCTTGGGCCACTCCTCGCAATGGGAGGCTCCCGCTGTGTGAGGCTTCGCTGCGTCTGACAGGTCTTTTATAACGGAGGGCACCTGGTGACCCCGCCCCCTCTGACGCACAGGGACGTCATGGGGAATTTCCTATGGCTTTCCTCATGACGTCAGAGGGGGGCAGGGTCACCAGCTGCCCTCCATTATAAAAGACCTGTCAGACGGAACGAAGCCTCACAAAGCGGGAGCCTCCCATTGCGAGGAGCGGCCCAACAGAAGAACAGACGCCGACGCCATGGAAGAAGATGCCGGACGAGAAGGACGAGAAGACCAGCGCAAGAAGAAGTGGATCGGAGGAAGAAGATGATGGAAGAAGAAGATGGAAGTAGATGACGGAAGGAGAAGATGAAGAAACCGAAGGATGAAGAAAGAAGATTTTTATAAAGGAATTGTCAAAGACCGTCTCCTGTCATTTTTACAATTTTTGACACTTTATTGGTGAAATGGTAGGGGTACTTTTGTACCCCCTTACCATTTCACACAGGGGGGGGCCGGGATCTGGGGGTCCCCTTCCCCTTCCAGATTCCGATAAGCCCCCCGCCCGCAGACCCCCACAACCACCGGCCAGGGTTGTGGGGAAGAGGCCCTTGTCCTCATCAACATGGGGACAAGGTGCTTTGGGGGTCTCAGACCCCCAAAGCATCCTCCCAATGTTGAGGGCATGTGGCCTGGTACGGTTCAGGCGGGAGGGGGGCCGCTCTCGTCCCCCCCTCTTTTCCTGTGGCCTGCCAGGTTGCGTGCTCGGATAAGGGTCTAGTATGGATTTTGAGGGGGACCCCACGCCATTTTTTTTGGCTGGGGTTCCCCTTAAAATCCATCCCAGACCTCAAGGGTCTGGTATGGATTTTGAGGGGGACCCTACGCCATTTTTTATTTTTTTTTTGTCTGGGGTCCTCCTTAATATCCATCCCAGACCTGAAGGGCCTGGCTATTGAATTTGGGGGGACCCCCACGCTTTTTTTTTATGAATGACTTTCAATGAATGACTGTTCTCTGTGTTACGGGACCCGTCAATTCACATTAGCCGTGAGTGATTTAAATAGCTTTTTTCCTGCAAAAATGACACTTTTTGCAGGGACAGTTCTAAGCACAGGAAACAAGCGCCCTTTCACAGGCATACTATAGACACCCCCCAGGTACGAAATTTAAAGGAATATTACACTTTTATTGTTTCAATTTAAGCATTATTAAAATCACTGCTCCTGAAAAAACAGCAGTTTTAAAAAAAAATGTTTGCATTGATACATGTCCCCTGGGGCAGGACCCGGGTCCCCAAACACTTTTTATGACATTAACATGCATATTAGCCTTTAAAATTAGCACTTTTGATTTCGAACGTTCGCATCCATTATAACTAATAGGGTTCTAAAGCTCGCACGGACTTTAGGTCCGTTCGCGGGTTCTGGTGCGAGCCGAATGGGGGGGTGTTCGGCTCATCCCTAATCATAATACGTTCCTTGCCCAATCTCATATTCTAACTAAGAGATTTGAGGACAAAGGCTATACAGCAGACTTTCTCAGTGAGACTCTCAATATAGTAGATTTAACAGAGAGAAAGGCCTTACTAACAGTCAGACCACGTGACCAGGTAAGAGACACTTACCGTAACTCTTTCATCACTCAAAATTCATGCCAACACTCGAGGGTTAAACATATTATTAATAAACATTGGCATATTCTAAAAAGTGATAGATTATTAAAGACTCTCCTTCCAGACAAACCCCAGGTGGTATTTAGAGGTGCCTCTTCTTTGAAAGACAGATTAGCACCCAATATCCTAAATCCCCCCAGTGTACAATCAAATTTTTTTGCTATGCTTACAGGCTACTATCAATGTAGGCGGTGCCAAGTGTGTACGTTAAATAGGTGTCGATCTAGAAGGACCCAATCATTTCTCTCCACATGTACTTCGCGAGGCCATAGTATTGAGCCCTTCATTACATGTTCGACTACCGGAGTGGTCTATCTGCTACAATGTCCGTGCGGCCTACAGTACGTGGGCCGGACTAAAAAACCACTCCAGGTAAGACTCAACGAACATATTAATAATATACGAAGAGGCTACACTAAACATTCAGTGTCTAAACATTACCTCTTAGTCCATAACAGGGATCCCAGTGATACTATCTTTCTGGGTATTGATAAATACAGACCACAGTGGAGAGGCAGTTGTTTGGTCAACAGTATTTCAAAACTAGAGATGGCCTGGGTTCACAAAATCAAGTGTTACACCCCTTTTGGACTCAATATCGATGTTGACATCAATTGTTTCATTGATAACTCCTAGTGACTTCCCTCTTCAGTGCTCTTGTTCAGAGTTTTTTAGTGGTCTTTGCTTGTTTGTTTTCTAGTTTTTTCCCTTATTTAATTTGTTATTGTAACAATCATTAGAGGTACTGGTTTACATTGCTGATTGTAAGAACTGGATTTGAATCTCTGATAATGGGATGACCCAAATTTAGCTCTACCGTCCAATAATCACCAACTGACCTGATTGAGAACTGTCTAATTTCATTATTTCATCAAAACAGCCAGGTTGAAGTGCAGTTTGAGCTCATCATGTGCGCAGGTCTTATGTGGATAGACCTGTTTATGCACAAGTTGCTTTATATGTAGGATACTCTTATTACCTTTGGGTGTATTTCATCCTTTTTATAATTTTATCAGGAGATATACATCAGTGCGGTTTTTTGAGTTACAATCCACGATATGATTGCAATCTGTTGGACAGTTGTATGTTGGTTAATGACTCTTATACACTCTTCTGGTGTTCAAATTAAAGCTGTTCACCTTACTCTGTTTATAGATCACATACAGAGGAGATGGCAATATTTAATTAATTTCCAATTTTTTCTATCTGTTTTTCAGTGACTAAATAATCTTCTTAGTTCAACATTTTTCAGATTTGTGCATATTTATATTCATATTATAGCACAATGTCTGTTTTTGTTATAATATTAATATTACACATTTAGAACTTCATATAAGTCCAGTGATAGCGGGTGCATATCAATTTTAGATATTTGCTCACATTGGATATTTACTAGTCTAAATCAATGCCTTATATATCCTTTTTGGAAGATTTTTGAAATTGGTCAGCTTCCAGATTTCGATTGTGTCAGATCGCGGTAGTTTGACATATGTTATATTCGTAAAATAACAGTTCTGTTTACAGACATTTGGTTAAATTCGTAAACGGAGATTTCTAGATTTGAATGTGACATTCTGTCGGACATTTATTTCATATTTTTATAGGAGTGAGATCATTCAGTTAAAGTATATAGATTTCCATTTGTTTCCCTCATCACTGGTATTAGTTTGCACAGTTTAACCACAACTAAGATGGCGCCTGCCATCTCATTGTCCGAGATTCAAATCGAGGCTTGGTTTTTTGATATGGTATATAGTGCGGTGTGTCAGGACGCCGCCCGTGCCCCGTAACGACGTCCTATCTGTGACGAAACACGTAGGGAGGAGGAGCGACGACCTGACGTCACCGCAATTACGTTGAAGTCCCGGAACCACGGGCTGCTGAGCGAGACCGGCCGGCTCGCTTTTACTGCCGTTTTTACTTTGAATTCTGTAAGTGTTCACTTGCTATTTTACTTATTAAATTCTATAAGGATTTTACGCCATGTGAGCGTTTTATTTTCCCTTCGGTACTGATCCAAACTGTGCCCTACTGATCCCGATCCTGAGCTGCCCCTGAGTTGGTTCACTTCCTGGTAGCCAGCAACGGTCCAAGAGAGGTTCCATCCATCCCCTGAAGTATCCAGGACTGGGTTATGCTGTATCCCTGGCTGGGGTTAAGGCCATCTGCGTATAGGGGTCCCCTGTAACAAGGGACCACCTGGCTCTGGTAAGCAGTAGACATGTGCAATTCGTTTCTTTTTTTTTGTCTTTCGTTTTTTTTTTCGTTTTTTTTCATTCGTTCGTTTTCGTACGAATGAACGAATCGTTCGAATCGAACAAATCCGAATAACGAATCGTTCGTATCGAACGAATCCGAAAAGCGACGAACATCCGAAAAACCAAACAACGAAAATCCGAAAAACGAAAAAAGGAACAGCGAAAATGAACGAAAAAATTCGTACATTCGTAACTTTTTTTTTGTTGAATTGGTAATTTTCTGTGTCCCTTACAATGGTGCTGCTTAACGTGCTTCGAATGGATTGAACCAAAAAAGTCCTACATTTGTAACTTTTTTTTTTCGATTCGTAACTTTTTTTTTGATTCGTAACTTTTTTTTTTTTCGATTCGTAACTTTTTTTTTTTCGATTCGTAATGAATGGATTGAACAAAAAAATTCGTACATTCATAACTTTTTTTCGATTCGTAACTTTTTTTTTTCGATTCGTAAATTATTAAAATGTAATAATAGCATACACATTACATAAAATTATGAATTATGCTCCAATTACGAATCTACGAATGTTACGAATGTACGAATAACTACGAATGCGTCCGAATTTCGAATAAACGAATGAGCGAAAATTAAACTAACGAAAAAACGAATCAAAGGAAAAATAACTCTTACAAATGTACGAATCGTTACGAATAAGAACAACGACGACTTACGAATGTACGAATCGTTACCAATACGAACAACGATGACTTACGAATGTACGAATCGTTACGAATTAACGGAAACGAAAAAAACTAAACGAAAAAAAACGATTTTTTTTAGGAAATGAAAAAAACGAAACGAAAATAAACAAATTTTTTTGTTGTGCACATGTCTAGTAAGCAGGCAGCGTGTCTCTGTGGTGGCGGTTCATTCACCCTTCAGTATGCTGTGAAGTCACTGGTTATGCTTTGGAATAGAAGATTTTGGAGTCCCTTTCCAAAAATATTTTTATATCTTGGGACAATTTTGGCTGTGGACTTTTCACCTATTATATGCTCTTTTGGTGCACCTTTTTCAATTTCTTTTTGGGTTTACCAATATTAAGTGTCTCATATGTGATTAATTAGATGTGGTATTTTTTGCACATTTATTTCCGTTTATGGTATTCAATGTTATTACTATTTGGGTAATGCAGATGCACATTTTGTATATTAGACCGTTTATACACACATCAGTATAATATCACGGTATATTATCATTAAGTATTCACGTTTTTTATTTTAGTTTAATTTAGCGCAGCTCCCTGTCCATTTATTATTGTTTGATGTAGTATAATATTTGGAGCAGCAGCTTTACTTTCCACGAATAGCGCAATTTTATTTTCTTTTTTTGCACAGGACTGCTGTGTCCGGGTAATTACATGGTGTTTTGCCAAGTGATTACTATGTCCATTCACAGCAATCACGTAGTACACAATAAAAGGTGAAAGTAAAGATCGGTTCTCTCTGCACTCAATGAGAGAGCAGAGAGAATCAATGCTGCAGTCTGTGAGTGTGCAATGGACTGTCAGGCTGCTTGTACACTAATGCCGCGTACACACGACCAGACGTTCCGTCAGAAAAGGTCCAATGGAATCATTCCGTCGGATATTCCGATCGTGTGTGGGATAATCCGATCATTTTTCTTCAAAAAATTCAGACGGACCTAGAAATAGAACATGATTTAAATGTTTCCGACGGAATCAATTTCTATCGGGAAAACTGCTCGTCTGTATGCTGGTCCGATGGACCAAATACAACGCAAGGGCAGCTATTGGCTACTGGCTTTTGAACTTCCTTTTCTAGTCCCATAGTACGTCATGGCATTTGAAACAAACGGACTTTGGTCCGATCGTTTGTTGGCAAGTCCGTTCGATCGGAACTCCGTGGGAAATCCGTCGGGAAGACCGTCTGAGTTTATTCTGACAGAAAGTCCGGTCGCGTGTACGCGGCATCAGACTGCAGCGCCATCCACCCCGTGTCTCTTCTTTGATGCACATTAAAATTAAGTGAACCTAGATTTTTGTTTTTTGTTAGTAGCTATGCTACTGGCATATGTTTTATATGCAGATCAACAAAACACCAGGCAAATAGCGTATTGCAAAGTTCTCAAGTGTACCAATTTAGTTGGAAGTAAGGTCCCAGGTGAACACAAGTAAAACATTTTTAATTTATTTAAGTAAATGTTTTCAACTGTGATGTTCTCCAGAAATTTTGCCAGTTCTGTTTTAACTTTTGTCTACAAAAAACCCCCCAAAAACACAAATTATAGCACTTCCCTTCACAGATTAGCGAAAAGCATGCAGCGGTAAGCAGGTAACAGAGGTGCGCTGTTACTGGCTGATTCATGCTGGAGGTTCCAATCTTGCATATGATTGAACTGTGCATCATATGGAGACTTTACCCAGTGATACGTATAAGTACCCCACAGATCTGTACATTGCAACTACCAATCTTATCTCGGCAATCTGTCTTTTTGATACACATCTCTCAACAGTAACTCTTTCACAATTATCATGGTTGAATCGTGTATAACTGTGTACACTAAAAATAACTAATCATAAAAAATGATGAACATAATATCTGATAGGATTTGGGTTATTGATATTATCTTTATTTTTATATATTTTCTGCAAAACATTATACAGTAGGGTTTACAGTGAATGTATACATATAGTTTAGCATCATAGTATAAAAGGGTATAAAGGACCTGCTTGTTAAATCTTATTCACATATACATTAATGTACTGCGATGATGTATGCTAAATGTGTTGGTAGGCTGCAGTACCATTCATTATGAACGTTACCCCAATGTACTTTTTCAACCCACCTGTGCTGCAGTGCTCTATACTAGCCAAACTTGGGGAAATTTTGGTCCTTTGCAAAAGAGCAAGGATCCACATTGGCGCTTACTCCCTGGATTTGCCTAATAAAGCAAAAAGTCATGTCTATAAAAAAAACACAAAATGTGCATAAGTGCACACTGATTACCTATAGTAACAGGCATCTTAACCTCCCTGGCGGTATGATTCTGGCTGGAATTTTGTGCTGAAAGCGGTACAATTATTTTGCATGGAAATGTGATGCTATGTATTATAGGCCTGCAATTCTTAGTAATTACTTACTTAAACCTGACCAAACAAGACTCTAGTACACATCCCAGATGTGATAAAGTTTAAAACACAAAATCACGATTTTAAATTTTTAAATAATATCATTTTATTCAAGAATATAATACAAACTAAAGAAATTTGTCAGACAAAGAAAATTTAATAAACATCCTGAGTGTGGTAAATTTTAAAACAGGGTACAGCACACAGTCCGACGTCACAATCCGGACAATAGAACCGGGTTTCTTTTCTGATTTTCTTCCGCCTGTCATCTTTTTTGGAACAGCAAACCACGCACATCCTGGTAGGTGCTGCCTTTCTTGCGGTTGGTGGTATAAAGTCCATAAAATGACGACCTGTTAGGCGTTCTGGGTTGACAACACCAGCAGCACGTCGTCCATCTCTGTTTGCAGCTACTGATGGCCTCTGGTGTTTGAGGAAAATTTGCTCAGCCACCTTCCAGATAAAATCCGAATGAATAAGAGGCCTGTCACTTCCTGCTCGGTACAAGATGTACGCGTTCCAAAGGCATTGTTCCAGCAGATGCCTGAAAATCTTTTTGTAGTATTTCTTCTGCTGTTTCCGCATGGTCGGGTAAAAGGTCATTGCCTGATCAGCTCGGTCGACACCTCCCATGGTGCAATTGTAGTCGATCACGACTTGCGGCTTCAGCACATCTCTCCCACCTTTTGTGTGGACCATGGCAGTGGAGGTACTGTGCACAGTGCTCATGAGACACACGTCTTTCTTGTCTCGCCAACGTATTGCCATCATCTTCCCCTTCTGCCAGGCAACACTTTCACCGGTTTTCAGTTTTTTTTTGGCAAACCTAGATGGCATGCCACGTCGGTTAGGCCTAACCGTACCATAAGCATCAGTTTTGTTTTTGATCAAAACCTCCAACAGCTCTGGCGACGTATAAAAATTATCCATGGTGACGCAATATCCCTGGTTCAGTAATGGCTCCAGTAGTGTTAGGACAGATGATGTGGCCATCCCATAGCCGCTGTACCTGGGGTTAAATTTCGTGCCTTTACCGGTGTAAATGACAGAGTTCCATATGTACCCAGTGGATGACTCACAGAGCATGTAGGATTTGATGCCAAACCGCGCTCTTTTCGATGCGATATACTGGATCCAGCTTAGGCGTCCCTTATAGGCCATCAAGCTCTCATCCACACTGACGTCCCTTTCTGGCACGTAGGCCCGCTGGAAATTGTTCCCAATCATTTGGCATACCTCCCAGATTTTTTTGAGCTTGGGCGCAGGATGCGTGGCCTCATCAAACTCCTCATTGTTGGTGAAGTGAAAATACTTCATAATGAGGGAAAAACGGTATTCCGACATCACGGTACCAAAAAACGGGGTGGCCAGTAATTTGTTGGTGGTCCAGTACCATTTCTGGCGAGGTTTCCCCACCACTCCCTGGAGAATAATGAGTCCGAGAAACAGCCAGATGTCCTCTTTAGTTACCGGTTCCCACCTTCTGCTTCGGGAAAACCTGGCATGCGGCGTAGCGGATTGCTGCACTTGGTAGCGATTTGTCTCTGTGACAATTTTTTGAATTACCTCCTCTGTAAGAAATAATTTCAGGTATGCCAGAGGGTTGCCACGCTCAACTTCGACCTTCATCCCAGGTGATCCAGTGAAGGGGAACCTTGGGGGCGCTACCTGGTCCGTATCGCACTCAATAGGGCACCAAGTGCGCACATCGTTGATGTCAGGTGCAGGATCATCACCGCTGTCACCGCTGTCACTTGTCACATCCGTGTCAGATGACAAATCTCCCCACGACTCGCTATCGCTCACTTCTGGGAGCAACTCCGTGCCGCTGCCGCTGTCGCTGTCATCCAACTGCTCCAAAGGCGATTTTGTAGCGAGATGGCGCTTTTTGGATTCCATTTTAATTTTTTTTATTAGGGGCACTAGGGCAAGGCAAGGGGCACTGTATCAGTAAGATCAGAGATAATACAGTGTAATCCTCTCAGATTACACTGTATCACCTCTATTTATATGTGTGTGTGTTGTGCTGAACTTTTGAACTTTTGAATCTCCCGCCCAGTTCCGCTCCCGTGCGCCGCTGCTGCTCGCAGGGAACGGAACTAGGAAGTGAGACGCCGTGATCGCGCTGGCGAACACAGCCGAGGACAGCCGAAGACAGCGGAGAGCATCGCTGGAGCCCAGGACAAGGCAAGGGCTCCGCTGTATGCTCTGCACAGCTACCCCGAGCGTGACTCGGGGTTACCGCTCCTGACAAAAAAAATCAGCCCCGAGTCACGCTCGGGGTTACCGCCAAGGAGGTTAAAGGAGTTGAAAAGGCAGAAGTTTTTTTTTAACTTAATACATTCTATGCATTAAGATAGAAAAAAACTTCTGTGTGCAGCAGCCACCCCAACACCCCCTAATTACTTACCTGAGTCCCTTCTCTCTGCAGCGATGTCCACGAGTGTCTTAGCTGTCCCAGACACTCCTCCTGATTGGCCGAGACACAGCAACGGCGCCATTGGCTCCCGCGGCTATCAATCAAAATCGGTCAGTCAATCAGGGGAGAGAGGATACACGGAGCTATGACTCGGCTTGGGTGCCCCTTATAGGAAGCTGCTGGTTGAGGGGGCATTCACCAGAGGGAGGGACCCGAGAAGATGAGGATCCAGGCTGCTCTGTGCAAATCCAACTGCACAGAGGAGGTAAGTATAACATGTTTGTTATAAAAAAAAAAGAGATTTGACAATCGGTTTAAATGCATGTTACTGCAAACGCATATGACCCTTTGTGGTCCATTGCATGTTAGCCGCATGCATGTTAGTGTGTGGTATTCAGCTCTTAACGTGCCCTGCACACTCTTTTTAAAATATGCACCAACACAAGGCATGTGTACTAAGGACAGGTCATTCTAAGTGCCCAAAATGCATAGGTCTGAAAGGGCCTAAGTGTGAAAAGTTACTTAACCACTTCAGCCCGGACCAATTTGCAGCCAAAGGACCAGGCCTCTTTTTGCGATTCGGCACTGCGCCGCTTTAACTGAAAATTGCGCAGTCGTGCGACGTGGCTCCCAAACAAGATTGGTGTCCTTTTTTTCCCACAAATAGAGCTTTCTTTTGGTGGTATTTGATTGCCCCTGCGATTTTTATTTTTTGCGCTATAAACAAAAATAAAGCGTCAATTTTGAAAAAAATTCTATATTTTTTACTTTTTGCTATAATAAATATCCCCAAAAAATCCCTGAGGGAGAGCACTCTCCAATACGGCAACTCGAGAAGAGGAGGAGCTAGAAGCGCCGCTGAGGGACCCCAGAAGAGGAGGATCGGGGCCACTCTGTGCAAAACCAACTGCACAGAGGAGGTAAGTATAACATGTTTGTTTTTTTGTTTTTTTTAAAACGAACCTTAGATATACTTTAATGTATTGTATTTGACACCAGTAGTTTATACATTGCAGTATTTGCACATTTTCATGGCATATGGTAATATTTACCTTTTGTTTGTCACCTATTTGCACAATATTTATTCAACCTCATTAGCAGCGCTACACCCACTCCTATTACTTGCTTTATAATAACGTACCTGTACGTCACCCCGCATCGGCAGCTCCTGCATGGCTAGAAAATGTGCCCCCTGGAGCCCGGCGATCCGCATATCACTCGTATACAGCAGATCACAGTACCGCTGTGTCCGGGTAATTACATGGTGCTTTACCATGTGATTACTATGTCCATTTACAGCAATCACGTAGTACACAATGGAAGGTGAAAGTAAAGATCGGTTCTCTCTGCACTCAATGAGAGAGCAGAGAGAATCAATGCTGCAGTCTGTGAGTGTGCAATGGACTGTCAGGCTGCTTGTACACTAATGCCGCGTACACACGACCAGACTTTCCATCAGAAAAGGTCCAATGGAATCATTCCGTCAGATATTCCGATCGTGTGTGGGATAATCCGATCATTTTTCTTCAAAAAATTCAGACGGACCTAGAAATAGAACATGATTTAAATGTTTCAGACGGAATCAATTTCTATCGGGAAAACTGCTCGTTTGTATGCTGGTCCGATGGACCAAATACAACGCAAGGGCAGCTATTGGCTACTGGCTTTTGAACTTCCTTTTCCAGTCCCATCGTACGTCATTGCATTTGAAACAAATTGGAAGGCCGGGTACCGGCCTGAAGTTATGGGAGGAGCCCGGAGGGTATTTAAGCAGCCCAAAGGCCGCCGGTCTTTGTCGGTTTCCTGTGCGAGATATCTGATACGTCAGACATCTAGGACCGACTCGTTCGAGACAAGCGCTGTTGGTGCCGGCTCGCGAGCTCCGTTTCGTCTGTCCGTCTCCTTGTTGTTGCAGTCCCGCGTTCCGTGTTCGTAAGTCGTGTTGTCCCTTCGTGTCGCACTCGTGTCGCCGAGTCGCGGTTCCGTACAAAGAGTCTGGTTCGGCTGTCGCAGGTAGGGCTTCGGCTCCCATGTTTTACGTTCTCATGCACTGCTTATCATGTCACTAAACTGTGGTCTACGTAGCTCACGAACCACGCACCGCTTGCCTCGATAAACAACATACAACCACACGCACGTTTTTGGTTAAACACGATCGGGAGCCACCTAGTGGCACGCACTTTCAGGGCCGCCCGCCATGACACTCCGACCGATGCCGCGTCCGGCACTCAAGGGCTCCCCTTATGCGGTCGGAGTACGCAGGCTTTGAAGCGTTCAAACGTAGCTCGCTCACGGGTGCCGTTCGCACTCACACACAGCGATCATGTCATGTCAAATCGGTCTAGTCAGTTGCCGGGTCACTGGTTACGTTCCGAGTCTGTTGACATGTTAAACGCACGAATTACTTCGACCGTGTCGAAACATTTCATTGTATTAGCATGGCAATCATTTCATCATTTCAAACATGGCTAACGTATCAGGCCACTCGGTCATGCTAAGTCATTTCGCATCAGTTAAACAGAGCGTTTGTGCCATCATTTCGACCCTGGTCGCACTCAGATTCAAGTCATGTCACACTCAGGCACGGATTTGTCTCGGGGTACCCAGGTTACGGCCGCATTACCATACATGTTTCAGAGATTGGCCCACAGCTCGTACGGATGCGGGCTCGAGTCCAGTCTTTGGCATGATTTCGGTCATTGGCCACGTATCGGTCTGAGTCCGGTCGCATCCGGGATGCATCGATTCACACTGATTCACCTAGCCGCTCGGCCTCCTTTCTGTACATGTTCCAGAGATTAGATTCGGTTACAAGTTGCTCGGTTTGTTGAAATCTAGTCTTTGTCATGGTTTCATTTCGGTCACCATACCTCTGGGTAGGTCCGGTCGCATCCATAGATGCTCCGATCGGGGCAATCAAAACGCACGACTACCCGGCCTCATTTCAATACATGCGCCAAGGGCGGAATCGCATCACAGGTTGCGTTCATTCTTGATTCTTGCCCCTGTCATGGTATGTCATTTCTGTCACCTTACCACGCCCGGCAGGAATGCAGTCACTTCCCCGCACTATAGAAGAGAAAAAACTGCGCCAGGTAAATTAGCTAAAATGTCTATACCATAATCAAAAACAATCCGATTGAGAACTGCTGATACATGACTAGTGGGTAAAATAATAAGACAGTGTAGGAGCACACAAATTCTAATACAAACAATAATATCTGGAGGTGATGGTAATAGATAACTGAGTGGTTAGCAATAGCAACATGTGACAAGAGAGTCCTATATTGTATCACACACTAGCCCATGTGTGAATCGACCTGTGGGGATATAAAACAGTTCAAGGGTTGAATGCCATCCTAGGATATGGCTTCCTATTCTTAGGGACCAGGCACTCCAGGTTAAATTTCTTTTCACACCGCTGTGCTCCACACCACACAAAAGTGCCGCCACCAGTATAAAATCTCCTTACCAGATGGTAGGCAAAATCAAGCCATTCAAAATGAGCCCATACAGAAATCCTGACTTCCAAAAGGGGGGGGACGGACGTCAAAATAAACGATCTCCCAGCGTCTGCCACTCACACCGGACACAAGACCTCAGACCAGACCCAGTAGAAAATCAGATCCAGAGAGTAGCACTCGGCGGTGCATCAAAATATGGCCAGGAGAGAAAGAAGGCAGACCATAGCATAATATCGTTTAAAACATGTAATGAGTAGTTTATTGGTGAAAAGTACTCACATTTGAAAAGAATAAAAAGCGCATAAGAAGACTCCAAATGGAGTGAACACAGGACGCTGGCCGGCATACAATAAAAACGAACCCTTCCTCCTTCCAGAGACGCTGAACGCGATGACGTCACTGCACGCCTTCCCAGAAGCTTTTCGTCATACAAGACATTATCAATGGGGATAGGGCCGTGCAGTGGGTCGTATCATTAAATAGGGCAACGCCTCATTGTGGGAGGTAAGGGAGCGGAGAAAACTCCATCTTGACTCAGGGAAAGGTTGCCCTTAGGTGTCAAAATTTGTAAGGGAAAAACAGTGTACCGCTATCCTAGTCACAACTGGGAGAAACACTCGCTCAGTTGTTTACTAGGAGAGACAGGAACTATGAAAGCATAAATTGTGAAATATATGTATAGTATAACAATTATATGTTACCCGTGAAAGTGTGTGTTTGGGCATATAATGTAGACTGTGAAAAAATTATATATATATCCATTGGTGAACATTTGTAACTATTAAGTTGCATATTAAACCAGTGAAATTAAAATTAAAATTAGAAAAGGAGTGTATTGTGATTTTATCTCCAAGTTTTTGGCAAATATAGTGAAATATAAAAAATATACAGTCAGGAACGTGACAATAAAAAATTCTCTCCAATACAAAAAACCAAACTAAAAACGTGGAGAACATCTAAACCGCAAAAGTGATAGGAGATATACCCCGTCATCTATCAACTAGATGCGGGAAAGTATATCCTGGTAGCTAAAATCATAAATGAAGTATGTGTAATAGCGTAATAATTTATTGGATTGTACATATCTGATTTTCCAAAGTAAGTGTGAGTGAAACAAAAAAGGAGTGAAAGTTTAGGATAATAATAGACCCATCTCTATTTACCGAGAATTCCCCAGAATCGGAAGGAGGAAGAGTCCATTAGTAACAAACATATCCCTTATATGCATATAGTCTAATGGCACCATATTTCGGGGATCCAAGTTACATGACATAAATGCTGATAGTTAATAAAATAGGGCCAATCCTTATACAGCACCAAGGATGTATAGATTGAGAAAGAAAGGGGGTGGGGGGGGGGGGCAGGGGGGAGAGGGGGAACCCCAAATCTTATTATTGAAAGATTAGGGTGAGAACAGGCTTCTCCAAATAGTGAGACGGGGAGATCTGAAAATACAGACATTGTTCTTACTCACATGGGGTTTGTATTTATTGATGAAACCAATCCCTAGGGAAAGAAAAGAGGCGAAAGCACGGGGGGAAACATGATCTTAGTCCCCGAACTATATTGTACTGTGTTTATCCCACTATTCTGCAGCCGGGTTAGATATTACTTTTATTTTTATTTTTATTATCATTATTTTTTCATTTTTTTCTGTTACCCACATTTAATTTTGTTCCTCCCCTTTTCCCTCCCCTCCCCCCTACTCTATTGGGTTAGCACGGTTTTTCTTGTTTACACTTCCCCGCACTAATTCGTGTCGGCGTGCCCTAGGCCGGCCTCATTTCAATACATGCGCCAGGGACGGAATCGCATTTAAAAAAAAAAAAAAAAGAAACTTTTGATTCTTGTCCTTGTCATGTTATGTCATTTCTATGTCACTTTACCACGCCCCGGCGTTAATTGGTCACCTCCCTGTACGAATTTGCGCCGGCGTGCCCTAGGCCGGCCGCATTTCAAATACAAAAAAAAAAAAAGAAAAGGGTTCAGTCACTAGACAGTGGCATGATGATCGAGGTCGCTGGCACACGAGTGCTTGCGTTCCAAATGCATGCTGTAGCACTTGGAGTCGGACCCGGTGGCAGCCTGGATGTCACAGTTCGGCCCCAGCGTACCCAGGCAGTTGGCCTCATTTCACGGTTGCCTCATTTCGGTACGTGCTCCAGAGTCCGGCTCACAGTCACCCCCATACGGTACGACCGGGCCGGGCCCTGTCACGGGAAGTTCATTTCAGTTAAGGCAACATGTCGTGTCAGTCATTCATGTTGTTGTCTGTCATTTGATTCCACAGCTGTCTCGGCAGTCGACTTAAGTCACTATCGCCTGTTGTTATCGTCAACGTTGGGTACTGTCGCTCTGGACGGCAGCAGTTTCAGGCTCTTAAATAGGTACTTTCTCTCACACTCTTTCAGGTCAGTCGGATTCAGTAGGTCCACCTGCACCAGCTTGATCAGGGTTCCAGCAGGTAAAAAAAAAAAAAAGACGCAGGGGTGTGGGGGGGCTCCTGCTTTTTGATGGCAGGTACGTATACCATAGGTCACACGTCCAAACTCATTTCTTGTCACCTCTTTATAGGCCCAGCCTGCAGACACGTGACCAGTCAACTAAGTAACGGGTCTTGGCAGCCGCCATGTCATCAGTCGGCAGCGATGACCTCACCACCCTGCTATCTCCGGCGTCAGCCTTCGAGGCTGGCAGTGTCCAGTCTCTTAGGGCATGGACAATTACCAGGCTGTCCGCCGAGCTGAGGCGCAGAGGCATACCCTTCTCGTCCGCGGCCAGGAAGGCGGAGCTATTCAGGCTCCTCTTCCCACCACCGGCCGCAGCAGGCTCCAGCAGCCAGCAGGCGTCCCTGGAGTCTATTTCAGCCGCCGTCGCTCAGCTACACACCCTCGTGTCTTCCCTGTCTTCCTCGGTCATTGAGGTCCAGGACAGGGTGTCACGTCTAGAGGCCAGCCCGGCCGCCACGGTTCCGGACCCTGCGGTGGTCCCAGCCATCAGTGCACCGGCCGCAGGTAGTGAGCTTGCCACGACTACCGTTCATCCTTCCCACCTGGTGCCACCCAGCGTAAGGAAGGACATTTTAGAGGGCAGAGACGTTAACCTGGCCTCACTCATGATCTCGGTCCATGACTTGGCCGAGAACAAGGCCTACACCTGGGGGGACGTCTCAGTGGTTTTGAAGGCAAAGGATCCGAGGCTCAACAGAAAGCTCACGGTGCCCGAGTTCACGCTCGCTTTCGGTATGTTCAGGGACGTGCTGTGCTCAGCCTCCCCGGGCAGGCGGGAGGAACTGGACCTCTACCTCCATTTGATCGTAGACCTGGGCCACAAATACGGTGGCTCAGCGTTCTACGATTATCATCGGTCCTTCTCGGCCAAAGCCACGGCCAGATTCTTACAGTTCCATTTGACAACGGACTGGAGCGTAGTGGACACTGAGTTGTTCTGCCGCCACTTTGCGGGTCTACGCTCCCCGCTATGTGCTGTCTGTCAGTCAGCATCCCACACCACGGTCTGGTGTGCCAACATAGCCTCTGTCCACCCGATAGCTAGCACGGCCTCTACCAGCACGAGCCAGGCTCAGCAGGCCCCGGCGCAAGGGCAGAAGGTGGACAAGTTGGGACGTCCGGTGCGGATGGTTGGGGGAGCCGCCATTTGCAACAACTTCAACTACGGCTCCTGCAATTTCAGCCAGTGCCGGCTCTTGCACGTTTGCACCCTATGCCAGAGGGCGCACCCCAGGGTCCTGTGTGAGGTCAAGCAGAAGAAACCGTGACTAAGCCGGGTCAATGTCCTTTGGCTTGATGTTTACTTGACCTCACACCCCACTCCGTCACTTGCCAGCTACCTCATCCGAGGTTTCACCGATGGGTTTCATACCGGGCTCATCACCCTGCCCCACTCCACCCACGAATGCCCGAACCTGCGCTCAGCAGCAACAGATGAGCCAGCTATTGACGTCCTTCTTCAGACGGAGTTGGATCGGGACTTTATGATAGGCCCGTTCAGTCAGTCTCCCTTTAGTATCTGGAGGGTTAGCCCTATCGGGCTTGTACAGGGAAAATTTTCAAATAAAAAACGTCTGGTGTATGATCTGTCAGCGCCTCATTCTTCCGTCGTTCCCAGTCTCAACTCGCTCATCCCCTCCGAGGAGTTCTCACTGAAGTACGCTTCGGTAGATATGGCTATCCAGGCCATTCTCAGGACTGGGGTGGGTGCTTGGCTCTCGAAGGCGGACATATCTGACGCCTTCAAGCTGCTGCCCCTACATCCTTCCCTGTGGTGCTGGCACGGCATCAAGTGGAGGGAGCGATATTATTTCGCGACCAAATTGACCTTCGGGTCTAAGAGTAGTCCTTGGTTATTTGACAAGTTCGCGGAGACCCTGGCGTGGATCCTTCTCCACGAGGCACAGTGCCACGAGGTCATCCATTATTTGGATGACTTCCTTCTGATAGAACCACCCGGGGCTCCCCCAGGGGACCTTGGAAAGTTGAGGACGGTTTTCGACAATCTGAACGTCCCCATAGCGGAACACAAGGTTGACGGCCCGGCGCACAAGATCACGTTCTTGGGCATCGACTTTGACACGCTTGCCATGCAGGCCAGCCTTCCCGCAGATAAGTTGGACCGTATCAGGACGGTTCTGCGAGAGTTCACCCGGGTGGGGGGATGTACTCAGAAGCAACTTCAGTCTCTCCTCGGGATGTTGAATTTTGCTATGAGGATCATCCCCCAGGGCCGCTCCTTCGTGTCCCGGTTGCTGGTCTTCCTGTCCTACACTCAGGACCCAGACCAGGTCATCAGGCTGGATTCATCAGCCAGGGCAGATCTGGCCATGTGGGAACACTTTCTTAGTAATTGGAACGGTGTGTCCCTGTTCATCCCAGTAGTGTCCACGCTGTCACCCCAGGTGGTGACCGATGCGGCGGCATCCACAGGATGCGCCGCCATTTTTGGCCATTTGTGGTTCGCCGCCCCTTGGCCTCCTCAGGCACTAGCCACACCGGGCTTCACTACCACGTCAGCCCTCTTTGAGCTGTTCCCCATCGTAGCAGCCGCTCACCTATGGGGTCACCATTGGTCTGGACAGACTGTGGCTTTTACGACAGACAATCAAGCCACAGCCGAGATCATCAGCAAGGGCAAGTCTAAATCCAGGCCCGTCATGTCCTTCCTCCGCAGACTGGTCCAGCTATCCCTACAACATCAGTTCAATGTTTACTGCTCATTCATTCCAGGGAAGTTCAACTCAGCAGCGGACGCTCTCTCCCGTTTTAACTTTATTTCTTTCTTTGAACAGATGCCAGGAGCCTACCATCTCTCAGCCACTATCCCAGATTGGTCACAACTGACCTTGGACTAGCCCCACATTTACAGTCAGCTACTAACATCATCAACGCTTCGCTCGCCCGCAACACCCGTCGGGCCTACCGGACGGCCTGGAGGGCGTTTAATAAGTTCCTGCCTCATCGCCCTCGTGAATCTTCCAGCGTCAAGCAGGTTCTGGCGTTTATCGCTTATTGCCATTCTCACCTAGCACTGTCACACAGCACGATACGCCAGTACGTGGCCGGGGTGCAGCACTACTTGTCACTTCAAGACCCTGCGAGACCTTCGGTGTTCTCCTGCCACGCAGTAAGGGCTCTACTGCGTGGAGTTCAGAAGCACCAGCCGCCAGTCAGCCCGAAGCGGCTGCCTATCACTGGGGAGATCTTTAAGGGGATGTCTGACATCCTGGATAGGTCCCCTTTCGGTCTCCTCCTCAGCACCGTCCTGCAGGCTGCGATACACATGGCGTTTTATGGGTTTCTACGGCCCAGCGAGTTCACTCGCAGCCACCCAGCTGGTCCAGTCTTGCATAGAAGTAATCTCTGCCGCCACCAGGATCACTACGTTCTTCACTTGGCGACGTCTAAAACTCAGCAGCGAGGTTCCAGGGTAGATATTCACCTGTACAGGACCCACAACAACTGATGCCCAGTTGCCGTGTTAAACCGCTTGACGGCACTGCTATCCGACCGCCCAGGGTCCAGTCCGCTTTTACCATTTCCAGTAAAACCCCTCAACTCGTCGCAGTTCGTGGAACATGTCCGGGTCCTGCTCGGCAATCTCCAGTTGGACCCCAGCCAGTACTCCGGGCATTCTTTCTGGATCGGGGCGGCCACGACGGCCTCAAGACAGGGGGTTCCGGACCATGTGATCAAGAAACTAGGTCGGTGGAAGTCGGCCTGCTTCTCTCGCTACATACCTAACCCACAGTTGGAGATGGCTCAGGCCTTTGCCCGACTTACTCAGTGACATTTACCTTTAATAAATAATTATCCCCTACCTGAAGGTTTTTGCCCCCTTATTTTGGTGTACCATACGGTAGACCAAGGCACACTTTCAGGTCTATTTCATGTTGGTGAGTTTTGTGTTGTTCCTATGTGTCATCGTTACTCATGTCGTCCGTAGGGCTCTAGACCATAAATTGGAAGGCCGGGTACCGGCCTGAAGTTATGGGAGGAGCCCGGAGGGTATTTAAGCAGCCCAAAGGCCGCCGGTCTTTGTCAGTTTCCTGTGCGAGATACCCACCCACCCTCCCCTTTTAAAAGCCTCTTCCAAGTATTCTTACCCCAGACTGAATACTCATCTCGCATTATTCCATAACTACTTCTTATCATTCCTTATCTAGGGTATGCCCCCTTATTTTGGTGTACCATACGGTAGACCAAGGCACACTTTCAGGTCTATTTCATGTTGGTGAGTTTTGTGTTGTTCCTATGTGTCATCGTTACTCATGTCGTCCGTAGGGCTCTAGACCATAAACAGACTTTGGTCCGATCGTTTGTTGGCAAGTCCGTTCGATCGGAACTCAGTGGGAAATCCGTCGGGAAGACCGTCAGAGTTTATTCTGACGGAAAGTCCGGTCGTGTGTACGCGGCATCAGACTGCAGCGCCATCCACCCCCGTGTCTCTTCTTTTTTTTTAAATCAGTTTTTATTGAAAAATAAGGGTTTTGGATAAACAGAGTACAAACATTGTACATTAAACATAGAAGTAGAAATAACAGTGGTTACATAATATGTTATGAAACTTTTCCAAAGTTACAAGTGTAGTTTTGCTATAAATACAGTAGGTATACAGCAGAGATGGGTAGGAAGACCTTCCCATAGATATACATATTTCTATTATAACCAGAAGTGGGGAGGGGAAGGGGGAGGAAGGATAGATGGAAGTAAAGCAGGAGAGGAAAGAGAAGGAGGGAAAGGGAGAGGAGGGAGGGAGGGGGGGATCGAATGGAACGCACAGAGGTGGGTCAGGAGAATATTTTCAGGCAGCGGTATGTTACAAGCAAACAGTTTTCAGTTATTTTTTATACCATGAAGACCATATATTCCAATGATTTTGTAGTAAGCGATATCTACCTTCTTTTTTTGCTATCATTGACTCAAAAAGGTATTTAGAATGTGTGATATCTAGGACTTCAGACACATTGGGAGTCACCTTTGACTTCCAGTTTTTGGTTATGATTGATTGGGCAGCAAGAAAAAAAATGTGTCACTACAGTACGATAGTTGGGGGGAACTTCTCAATATTGAGATTTAGTAGCCATTCCAGGGTCAGGAGATAGGAGAATTCCAGTGATCTGGGAGATGCATGAGAAGACTCTGTTCCAGAAACTAGTTAGATTCTTAAATTTCCAAAATATATGTAATATATTCCCTACGTCTCCACAATCCCTCCAGCATAGGGGGGAATTGTTATGGTAGCATTTAGACATTCTATTTGGGGTGAGGTACCATCTTTGAGCTATTTTTAGCGAGAGTTCCCAGGGGTTCACACACCTAGAGGCTTTGTATAAGGATTTAAATGCCATTTTCCATTGTTCGGCCGTGAAGGAGACTCCTATCTCCTGTTCCCATTTGTGGAATGGCGGTAGTTTGGTAAACAAGACTTTATTTTGGAAGTGGTTGTAGAAAAGATTTATGCCTTTTGTGGAGTTGGGATCGCTACTAAGGAATTCCTCTCTGTAGGGGGATATGAGTTTCCTTCAGAGATTTTAGGAAATTAGACAATTGGAGGTATTTATAGTGGTCGGACAATGGAATAGAGTATTTTGTAGTCAGGTCATCAAAGGGTCTAAAGCCCCATACACATGGTCGGATTTTCCGATGGATTCTGTCCTATCAGACAATGTTGTCGGAAATTCCGACCGTGTGTAGGCACCATCGGACAGTTTCTATCGGATTGTCTGACGGACAAAGTCCTATCTCCTGCTGGATAGATTTTTTGACAACAAAGTCCGATCACACCAAATCCGATCGTGTGTAGCGAATTCCGACGGACAAAGTGCTACGCATGCTCAGATCACATTACAAGACCAAAGCTATTGGCTACTAGCCTCTACGTAGTCCTGTCGTAGGCAACAAACGTCACCACGTTCAGAATGATCGGATTTTCCGACAACTTTGTCCGACCGTGTGTACGCAAAACCAACATCGGACAAAGTACGACGGACATGATCCGACGGACCTGGTCCTCGGATAATCCGCGCGTGTGTATGGGGCTTAAGTTGTTTATCGTCGTATAGGTCGGACAGTAAAATGATGCCTTGCGACACCCATCTAGAGAAATTTGCATGTGGAATTTCGCTGTTTATGACCTCAAGTGGTATCATAAGGTGTGAGGTTGTAGTGGAAAGTACGTTGCTTTTGTGAAGATCTCTCCATGCCATAAGAGTTGCTCTAATAGTGAGTGGTAGTGTTGAGAGGGAGAATGGTTTCCATGTGTCTATAAGTAAGAGGTGGTAAAGATTGTGTGTTGGGCACGATGCTTGTTCCAGTCTAGACCAAGGGGTAGTTGGCTGTGAGGGGAACCAGTATTTGAGTTGGGTAAGTAATGCCGCCCTGTAATAGTCCTTTAGATCTACTAGTCCCATCCCACCTGCTAGTCTATGTTTGACAAGAAGCTATTTTGAGCATCTCGGACGTTTGGAGTTCCAAATGTATTGTTTCAGTAAAAGGTTGAGTGCTTTGAGGTGGGGTGTTTTGAGTGGTATAGGGAGGGTACGAAACACGTACAGTAGCATCTTAAATGATGCCAGGCGGCCAGACCATGTTAAGTCAGTTTTGGACATTCGCTGGGCAGCTAATGTTAATTTGGTTATTAGGGGATAGGGATGGGCCCGGTGCTCGATGCGAACCCACGTTCGCATCGAGCACCGGGCGTTCGCTCGCTCCGCGAGCCCAGAACTATTTTGGCCGCTCGCATCACGTTCGTGTGATGCGCGCGGCCCCGCAATGCATTGCGGCCGGCGCGGCCGACGCAGTGCATTGCTGGCTGATGATTGGCCAAGCATGCACTGTGACCCCGCATGCTTGGCCAATCACAGCCCCGGAAACTCGAAGAGCCATAATTGGCTACAGGCAGGACGCCTGTAGCCAATTACAGCTCAGGGGCTGTAGTACACGCCCCCCCCTATAAAACGCCGCCACGCCGTCTGCGCCGGTCACATGCTGTTCCGGCGCAGATTGAGCAGGCTGATTCTGTGACACTCTGCTGCATTTAGATAGTTAGAGAGATTCACTTACAGAGATTGAGTTAGATAGATTCAGTTACAAAGATTGATTGAGAAAGAGGGGCTTGTAGTGTGCTCGTGGCAGGCAGGCAGAGCTACTATATTTTGTTACCAGAAGCACCTATAGGACTTGTAGTGTGTTCGTGGCAGGCAGGCAGAGCTCCTATATTTTGTTACCAGAAGCACCTATAGGACTTGTAGTGTGTTCGTGGCAGGCAGGCAGAGCTCCTATATTTTGTTACCAGAAGCACCTATAGGACTTGTAGTGTGTTCGTGGCAGGCAGGCAGAGCTCCTATATTTTGTTACCAGAAGCACCTATAGGACTTGTAGTGTGTTCGTGGCAGGCAGGCAGAGCTCCTATATTTTGTTCCCAGAGGCACCTATAGGACTTGAAGTGTGTTAGTCCCATTACACACACAGAGCTATATTTTCTTCCCAGAAGCACCTATAGGACTTGAAGTGTGTTAGTCCCATCACACACACAGAGCTATATTTTCTTCCCAGAAGCACCTATAGGACTTGAAGTGTGTTAGTCCCATCACACACACAGAGCTATATTTTGTTCCCAGAGGCACCTATAGGACTTGAAGTGTGTTAGTCCCATTACACACACAGAGCTATATTTTCTTCCCAGAAGCACCTATAGGACTTGAAGTGTGTTAGTCCCATTAAACACACAGAGCTATATTTTCTTCCCAGAAGCACCTATAGGACTTGAAGTGTGTTAGTCCCATTACACACACAGAGCTATATTTTCTTCCCAGAAGCACCTATAGGACTTGAAGTGTGTTAGTCCCATCACACACACAGAGCTATATTTTGTTCCCAGAAGAACCTATAGGACTTGAAGTGTGTTAGTCCCATCACACACACAGAGCTATATTTTGTTCCCAGAAGCACCTATAGGACTTGAAGTGTGTTAGTCCCATCACACACACAGAGCTATATTTTGTTCCCAGAGGCACCTATAGGACTTGAAGTGTGTTAGTCCCATTACACACACAGAGCTATATTTTCTTCCCAGAAGCACCTATAGGACTTGAAGTGTGTTAGTCCCATCACACACACAGAGCTATATTTTCTTCCCAGAAGCACCTATAGGACTTGAAGTGTGTTAGTCCCATTACACACACAGAGCTATATTTTGTTCCCAGAAGCACCTATAGGACTTGAAGTGTGTTAGTCCCATCACACACACAGAGCTATATTTTGTTCCCAGAAGCACCTATAGGACTTGAAGTGTGTTAGTCCCATTACACACACAGAGCTATATTTTGTTCCCAGAAGCACCTATAGGACTTGAAGTGTGTTAGTCCCATTACACACACAGAGCTATATTTTCTTCCCAGAAGCACCTATAGGACTTGAAGTGTGTTAGTCCCATTACACACACAGAGCTATATTTTGTTCCCAGAAGCACCTATAGGACTTGAAGTGTGTTAGTCCCATCACACACACAGAGCTATATTTTGTTCCCAGAAGCACCTATAGGACTTGAAGTGTGTTAGTCCCATCACACACACAGAGCTATATTTTGTTCCCAGAAGCACCTATAGGACTTGAAGTGTGTTAGTCCCATTACACACACAGAGCTATATTTTGTTCCCAGAAGCACCTATAGGACTTGAAGTGTGTTAGTCCCATCACACACACAGAGCTATATTTTGTTCCCAGAAGCACCTATAGGACTTGAAGTGTGTTAGTCCCATTACACACACAGAGCTATATTTTCTTCCCAGAAGCACCTATAGGACTTGAAGTGTGTTAGTCCCATTACACACACAGAGCTATATTTTGTTCCCAGAAGCACCTATAGGACTTGAAGTGTGTTAGTCCCATTACACACACAGAGCTATATTTTCTTCCCAGAAGCACCTATAGGACTTGAAGTGTGTTAGTCCCATTACACACACAGAGCTATATTTTGTTCCCAGAAGCACCTATAGGACTTGAAGTGTGTTAGTCCCATCACACACACAGAGCTATATTTTGTTCCCAGAAGCACCTATAGGACTTGAAGTGTGTTAGTCCCATCACACACACAGAGCTATATTTTGTTCCCAGAAGCACCTATAGGACTTGAAGTGTGTTAGTCCCATCACACACACAGAGCTATATTTTCTTCCCAGAAGCACCTATAGGACTTGAAGTGTGTTAGTCCCATCACACACACAGAGCTATATTTTGTTCCCAGAAGCACCTATAGGACTTGAAGTGTGTTAGTCCCATTACACACACAGAGCTATATTTTCTTCCCAGAAGCACCTATAGGACTTGAAGTGTGTTAGTCCCATCACACAGAGCTCCTCTATTTTCTTTGCAGAAGCACCCATAGGACTTCTAGTGTGTTAGTGGCATCACACAGAGCTCCTATATATTCTTCTCAGCAGCACCCACAGGACTTCTAGTGTGTTAGTGGCATCACACAGAGCTCCTCTATTTTCTTTGCAGAAGCACCCACAGGACTTCTAGTGTGTTAGTGGCATCACACAGAGCTCCTCTATTTTCTTTGCATAAGCACCCACAGGACTTCTAGTGTGTTAGTGGCATCACACAGAGCTCCTCTATTTTCTTTGCAGAAGCACCCACAGGACTTCTAGTGTGTTAGTGGCATCACACAGAGCTCCTCTATTTTCTTTGCAGAAGCACCCATAGGACTTCTAGTGTGTTAGTGGCATCACACAGAGCTCCTATATATTCTTCTCAGCAGCACCCACAGGACTTCTAGTGTGTTAGTGGCATCACACAGAGCTCCTCTATTTTCTTTGCAGAAGCACCCACAGGACTTCTAGTGTGTTAGTGGCATCACACAGAGCTCCTCTATTTTCTTTGCATAAGCACCCACAGGACTTCTAGTGTGTTAGTGGCATCACACAGAGCTCCTCTATTTTCTTTGCAGAAGCACCCATAGGACTTCTAGTGTGTTAGTGGCATAACACAGAGCTCCTATATATTCTTCTCAGCAGCACCCACAGGACTTCTAGTGTGTTAGTGGCATCACACAGAGCTCCTCTATTTTCTTTGCATAAGCACCCACAGGACTTCTAGTGTGTTAGTGGCATCACACAGAGCTCCTCTATTTTCTTTGCATAAGCACCCACAGGACTTCTAGTGTGTTAGTGGCATCACACAGAGCTCCTCTATTTTCTTTGCAGAAGCACCCATAGGACTTCTAGTGTGTTAGTGGCATCACACAGAGCTCCTATATATTCTTCTCAGCAGCACCCACAGGACTTCTAGTGTGTTAGTGGCATCACACAGAGCTCCTCTATTTTCTTTGCATAAGCACCCACAGGACTTCTAGTGTGTTAGTGGCATCACACAGAGCTCCTCTATTTTCTTTGCATAAGCACCCACAGGACTTCTAGTGTGTTAGTGGCATCACACAGAGCTCCTCTATTTTCTTTGCAGAAGCACCCATAGGACTTCTAGTGTGTTAGTGGCATCACACAGAGCTCCTATATTTTCTTCTCAGCAGCACCCACAGGACTACCGACTACAATGGCTGGAAGACCGCCAAGGGGAGGCAGAGCGTGCAGAGCCAAGAACACAGGGCAGGCAGGCTCTGTTTCTAGTGGACGTGGCCGTGGACGTGGACGTGGTCGTGCATCGTCATCAGCACGTGGCCATGGGACACGCGCGTCTTTGTTTTCGGCAGCTGGACATGTGGAGCCGCATCATGCTGAAGGCTTGGTAGAATGGATGACCAAGCCCTCCTCATCCTCCTCATCCTCTCTCACCCAGGCTCAGGGTACTGACAGAGCATCATCAGCCACCCCTTCCCTAGACCCACCATGTCCTCCTGAGGAGTCCCCCGAACTCTTTGAGCACAGTGTTGGGTACATGCTCCAGGAGGATGCCCAACGATTCGAAGGCTCGGATGACGATACCCAGCTTGAGGAATCTGGCAGTACAGTTCCACCAGCTGCAGCTTACTGCCAGGTTTGCTCTAGTGGTGAAGAGGGAGGGGATGATGAGGTCACTGACTCCACGTGGGTGCCTCAAGGGAGAGAGGATGAGGAGGAGGACGAGGAGGAGGAGGATGCGGCGTCACATGTCCAACGAGGCAGGATGCCCCCTGGAGGCCAGGTAGAGGCCAGCACAGCAACTGTACAACACCGCAGAGCTCCGCCTGTGCAGGGCGCTGCCTCTGCACGTTATCAGAAAAGTTCTTTGGTGTGGGCCTTTTTTGAGACGAGTGCAGCAGATCGCACCACTGCTATTTGCAATATTTGTCTCAAGCGTATCTCGCGTGGCCAAAACATCAGCCGCTTGGGCACGACAAGCATGACCAGACATATGGCGACCTGCCATGCAGCTCGTTGGCAGGCACACATAAAAGACCCACACCAAAGAACTAAGCGGACCTCTCCTTGCTCCTCCTCAGCTGGGATCTCCATCCCCACTACACCTTCAGTCCTCTCTGAAAGCTGCTCTGAGAGGACTGAAGGTGTAGAATTCGGTGTGTCACAACCAAGTACTTGCAGTACACCGACGTCCGAATGCAGCAGGCAAATTTCCCTGCCCCAGCTGCTGGACCGTAGAAAGAAGTACACTCCCAGCCATCCACATGCCCAGCGGTTGAATGCTAGCCTTGCTAAATTGCTAGCACTTCAACTGCTGCCTTTTCAGTTGGTAGACTCGGCCCCCTTCCGTGAGTTTGTTCAATGTGCGGTTCCTCAGTGGCAGGTTCCCAAACGCCACTTTTTCTCGCGGAAGGCGATTCCGTCTCTCTACCGGCATGTGGAGGGCAATGTCCATGCCTCGCTGGACAGGGCGGTCAGCGGTAAGGTGCATATTACCGCTGACTCATGGTCCAGCAGGCATGGACAGGGACGGTACCTTTCTTTCACGGCCCATTGGGTCACTCTATTGGCAGCTGGGAGGGATGCAGGACAAGGTGCAGTAGTGTTGGAGGTTGTTCCGCCACCACGCCTCCAAAACGCGACTACTGCTACTGGTTGTGACACACCTCTCTCCTCCACCCCCTCCTCTTCTTCTTCCTCCAGTGCTCTGTCCTTGGAACCAGCGGTGCTCCGTAGGCGTACAAGGGGGCTACGCAAGTACTCAGGCAAAAAGATGCCATGCCGTGCTTGCGCTGGTGTGTTTGGGGGACAGGAGCCACACTGGGCCAGAGGTTCTGGCAGCTCTGCAGGGGCAGGCCGAGAGGTGGTTGACGCCACGTCAGCTTAAGCCAGGAATGGTCGTTTCTGACAATGGCACCAACCTCCTCTCCGCCCTGCGACAGGGGCAGCTCACCCATGTGCCCTGCATGGCTCACGTCCTCAACCTGGTGGTGCAGCGGTTCTTGGGCAGGTTCCCAGGCTTACAGGATGTCCTGAGGCAGGCCAGGAAAGTCTGTGTGCATTTCCGCCGATCTTATAATGCCAGTGCTCGGCTGACTGAGCTGCAAAAGGAGCTGAACCTGCCCAAGAACCGCCTAATATCTGACATGCCCACCAGGTGGAACTCAACGTTGGCCATGCTGCAGCGACTGCACACGCAGCAGAGGGCCATCAATGAGTACCTTTGCGACTACGGCACCAGGACAGGGTCAGGGGAGCTTGGTTTTTTTTCCCCACGTCAGTGGAGCATGATCAGGGATGCATGCACTGTCCTCTCACCATTTGAGGAGGCCACGAGGATGGTGAGCAGTGACAGTGCATGCATCAGTGACACTGTCCCTCTTGTCCACCTGTTGGAGCATACGCTGCGTGGGATAATGGACAGGGCACTTGAGGCAGAACAGAGGCAGGAAGAGGAGGACTTCCTTGCCTCTCAAGGCCCCCTTTATCCGGACAGTGTTCCTTCTGTCCCACCCATCACACAGGAAGAGGATGAGGAGGAGGAGGAGGAGGAGGAGGAGGAGGATTGTGTGAGCATGGAGGTGGAGCCTGGCACTCAGCATCAGCAGCAGCAGTCTTTTAGGGATGATGTACAGTCCCAACAAGCCAGTGGACTTGTACGTGGCTGGGAGGAGGTGGCTGGCGATCATGTCATCCTCAGTGACCCAGAAGACTCCGGACCGAATGCCTCAGCTAACCTACGCTGCATGGCCTCCCTGATCCTGCAAAGCCTGCGGAAGGATCCTCGTGTTCTTCGGATCAAGGAGAGGGACCATTACTGGCTGGCCACTCTCCTTGATCCGCGGTACAAGGGTAAGGTTGCGGACCTTATCTTGCCGTCGCAGAGGGAGCAGAGGATGAGACATCTCAGGGAGGCCTTGCAGAAAGGTCTGTGCAACGCGTTCCCAGAAACTGGGAGGCTACAAACTCCTGGTCCTGGGCGACGAGTTGCTGAGGCTTCGGTCAGTGGCAGAAGGAGCGGTGGGGAAGGTGGACGTCTGACCGATGCGTTCAGACAATTTTTTAGTCCGCAGCCCCAAGGTATGATCGGTTCCAGCAACCATCGCCAGCGTCTGATATACATGGTGCAGGAATACCTTGGGGCAAGGTCAGACTTGGACACCTTTCCCACCGAAAATCCTCTGGCTTACTGGGTCCTGAGGATGGATCACTGGCCAGAGCTTGCACAGTATGCAATTGAGCTACTGGCCTGTCCTGCCTCCAGCGTTCTTTCCGAACGCACATTCAGTGCTGCTGGAGGATTTGTGACTGATCATAGGGTGCGCCTGTCCACCGCCTCGGTTGATCGACTGACATTCATCAAAATGAATCAGTCTTGGATCACCACCAGCTACCAGGCACCTGAGGCGGATATAACCGAATAATTTTTAATGTCACATCCCTTCAAGACTGCCTATGCTGATGCTGAGTGACTGTCCTCTTATGTTCACTGACTATCCTCTTCCTCCTCCTCAATGATCCATGCCACCACACCAGTGCCTAAGGCACAATTTTTCAGCCCCTGTTTAACAGGGGCGTGTACTTACAATTTTTTAAAAAAAATGCTTCGCAACACGTGTGACTGCTGTGCTCCAAGTACAGTCTCTGTGAGGGCCGTGTTGCAGTGTTGTGGCACCAGCACCAGTGCCTAAGGCACAATTTTTCAGCCCCTGTTTAACAGGGGCGTGTACTTACAATTTTTTAAAAAAATGCTTCGCAACACGTGTGACTGCTGTGCTCCAAGTACAGTCTCTGTGAGGGCCGTGTTGCAGTGTTGTGGCACCAGCACCAGTGCCTAAGGCACAATTTTTTCAGCCCCTGTTTAACAGGGGCGGGTACTTACAATTTTTTAAAAAAATGCTTCGCAACACGTGTGACTGCTGTGCTCCAAGTACAGTATCTGTGAGGGCCGGGTTGCAGTGTTGTGGCACCAGCACCAGTGCCTAAGGCACAATTTTTCAGCCCCTGTTTAACAGGGGCGTGTACTTACAATTTTTTAAAAAAATGCTTCGCAACACGTGTTACTGCTGTGCTCCAAGTACAGTATCTGTGAGGGCCGGGTTGCAGTGTTGTGGCACCAGCACCAGTGCCTAAGGCACAATTTTTCAGCCCCTGTTTAACAGGGGCGTGTACTTACAATTTTTTAAAAAAAAATGCTTCGCAACACGTGTGACTGCTGTGCTCCAAGTACAGTATCTGTGAGGGCCGGGTTGCAGTGTTGTGGCACCAGCACCAGTGCCTAAGGCACAATTTTTCAGCCCCTGTTTAACAGGGGCGTGTACTTACAATTTTTTAAAAAAATGCTTCGCAACACGTGTGACTGCTGTGCTCCAAGTACAGTCTCTGTGAGGGGTTGCAGTGTTGTGGCACCAGCACCAGTGCCTAAGGCACAATTTTTCAGCCCCTGTTTAACAGGGGCGGGTAATTACAAATCTTGATCTAATAGTTCACAGCAGGGCCCATTCCTGCGCCCACCAAGAGTAACTATGAGGGCCTGCAGTCTTGTGGCAACACCGTCCACCACCACCGCCAAAGGCCCAATTTTTCTGCCCTGTTCATCAGGTGCTTGCAATTACAAATCTTGATCTAATAACTCACAGCAGGGCCCATTCCTGCGCCCACCAAGAGTAACTATGAGGGCCTACAGTCTTGTGGCAACACCGTCCACCACCACCGCCACTGTATGTAAGTGTTTACTATTGCCGCCCTCCTAAAAATTGAATAAACACTGCTCTGCGCTACAAGGATATGTTACTTGCAATGTATGGGATGGTCCTGGGATGACCAAGCCTGTAGATAGTAGCAGCTGTGAAAACTGATTATTTAAATAAATAAAAAGCTTAAAAATAAATAAATAAACATATGTGTGCAAACTGCAATAAAGAAGTTATAAGTATATGTGTATAATGTGCAATTGAAAAATTATTATTATTATTGTCTGCATATAATGTGGATATATGACAATAATAGTAGCTGCCGCTTAAGAATATCGAACTGTGAAGAATACAAAAATTACTATGGTGGGCTAAACATAATCCCCCAATTTAGAATTTTTGTAGCAGCGCTATTTGAAGTGAGCTTTCATAAATGAATGTGAAAGGCTGATGCGATAAACACGCTAATCAAGGTGACCGTGAGAAAAATAAATAAATAAATACATAAATGTCAAAGTGACCATAAACTGATGTCTAAAATATACATATAAATAAATAAATAAATGCATAAATAAATAGATAAATCAATCAGTCCATATGCGTGAAATCAATAAAACAATAACAATAGATGATCAAATGTGATAATAAATAGAAGTTCAAACTGGATCACAAATGGTGAGTAAAACGTGAAACCAATTTCTAATTAAGCAATAAAATAGTTCGTGTATAAACGGTGTTTGCTCATCAAATGAGCCAGTGAAAAATAGTGACAGTTCGGAATTGATGTGAGCAACAGTTCTAGATAAATATTTCTTGAGTGATCCGTCCACCACTGCTTTTCACCACGTGAGGGAATTGTCCCCTTCTGGGGGTACACTCACCAGAAATCTACTTTAAACAAGCCTGTAGTTTAAATCAATCTGGACCTTCTCCTCCAACATCACCAGATAGCCATCCACTAGCGCGATTTATTGGACCAGAGCTTCAGACTTTATATCCAGCATCCCTTGGTCATAACTCCACCAGCGCGGTTATATCATGTGTAAAAATAGATGGAGGGCCACATAGTGTGATATTGCTAAAAACTTTTATTTAATTAATTTCAAACAGTTTCCCTTTAATGCAAAAAGATCCCCCCCAAACGATGTCTGCGTACCAAAATTAATAAGATAGTAAGCATTGGATAAACATAGAGCGGTACTGTGCCTGTGTTCCTTTCTGCCAGTAGGAAGTGGATCCTTCAAATTCCGCTCGTGAGCGGCGTCCTTTCTTCCTGTACTCCTGTGGAACGCACCGTGAACCGCAATACGTCGTAACGTCACTTCCTGTTGACCTACGCCCTGACGCGTTTCGTCATTTCCGACTTCTTCTCGAGGGCGTAGGTCACCAGGCAGGAAGTGATGCTTATATGTGAAAACAGATGGTCCGGGTGTCCAATGGGAGAGCTAGATTGCTCACCCAATCAACAGCGCCGTCATTACCAAATGTTCAAGCACTAGAGGTCTGCTGCAGACCTATCCAAGAGGTCAGTCGCATTGATCTCATTGCCTGTGCATTTAACCATCCGGACTAGCAATATAATAAAGTGCAGTTACGGACTAGCAACAAAATCAACTGTGAATAACAAGCACAAACTCCGTCACAATAACAGTTTTGGCTACATACATTACTTACAATGTGTTTTTATACATATATTCATATATTCAATCTATAAAGAATCTGAGAAAAGCAAGGATGACCGGGTGATAAATGGCCATTATTATGCGCCGTTATGATGTGTGGCAACGGTTGTTGTTTGATATATAGAAAGAAGGGATCCCTTCTCTGTCTAATTTAGACCAAGTTGAAAGACAATTAATATTGAATATTCAACTGTCGCCCGTGCTTCCTCATAGTGCATCCTTTATTTACCAGTCAAGGCACATTATCTATTCACCATTCAAGGAACGTGAACATGAGCCAATATAAAGCAAACAATGCTTTTCTACAGAAATGGGTGAGATAAATACGGTTATGAATATGGTTTAAAATATTCCTCAACACCCAGAATATCGATGTGTGAAAAAATTGAATAAATATTAAATATATATAAGATTAAAATGTGTTAAAATTATAATATATTCAAGATGAATTTAAAATGTGTAAAATATTATTAGTTTATAAAAAATTATATATTAAAAAAAAAATTATATATTAAAATTGTATATATATAGAAAATATACATATATATATTATATAAGACTACATATATATAAAAAAATCTATATAAAAATGTGCATGTACAATATAGTTAAATTAGTCAAGAGGTAGAGTAAAGGACATTATGTGTTTAAAAGTTATATTTATATTCCGGAAAAAATAAATAAATAAAAAAAATATATATATATAAAATAAATATATATTTTCAATATCCATTCAGGAGGGTGAAGGGACATAAACAATAGTATCCAAAATGTGGGGCCAGCTGTAGTGCACAATGAAGGCCCATGAAATTGTGGTTTAGGGAATATATACAAGACCCGAGATTGATGGAAAAGTCTTCGACCTCGTCCTAGCCTGAATATCTATATATATTCCATATTCATGTTCCTTAAATAAGTAGAAACACCTATACAATTTATATATATATAGGAGAACCCACAGTCTGTTTAAAATGGACTGGACCCTAGGGTATGTGTTGCACAGCACATTGTGTGGTGGCTAGGTGGCCTGGCAAGTGTGTGTGTGTGCCTGCCAATATTGTGTCTAAGTGTCGCTTATAAAGCAGTTGATATCTAGTTCAATGTTCAATCCTTTAGGTGAGAGAACGTCTGTTAGATATATCCAATTAGTCTCCTTTTTCGAAAGTTCTCGCACCATGTGCATTCCTCTCCAATGAGGTTGTATTTGTTCTACTCCCCAGAACTGCAGCCCTTTAGGGTTCATATCGTGCTTCAGTTTAAAATGTAATGAGACGTTGTGGTCTTTAAAGCCAATTTTTATATTGTGTACATGTTCGGCTATGCGAACTCGCAATAACCTTTTCGTACGGCCTATGTACATTAAACCACACGGGCATTTGAGGGCGTACACCACATGTGTGCTGTTACATGTGATGAACTGTTTGATCGAAAAGGACACGTTATTTGCTGTAGAAGTGAAGTTTTCTAGTTTCCTGAGGGGTTTTGCCACCTCTCGACTCGACAGATTCTTTATAGATTGAATATATGAATATATGTAAAAAAACACATTGTAAGTAATGTATGTAGCCAAAACTGTTATTGTGACGGGGTTTGTGCTTGTTATTCACAGTGGATTTTGTTGCTAGTCCATAACTGTACTTTATTATATTGCTAGTCCGGATGGTTAAATGCACAGGCAATGAGATCAATGCGACTGACCTCTTGAATAGGTCTGCAGCAGACCTCTAGTGCTTGAACATTTGGTAATGACGGCGCTGTTGATTGGGTGAGCAATCTAGCTCTCCCATTGGACACCCGGACCATCTGTTTTCACATATAAGCATCACTTCCTGCCTGGTGACCTACGCCCTCGAGAAGAAGTCGGAAATGACGAAACGCGTCAGGGCGTAGGTCAACAGGAAGTGACGTTACGACGTATTGCGGTTCACGGTGCGTTCCACAGGAGTACAGGAAGAAAGGACGCCGCTCACGAGCGGAATTTGAAGGATCCACTTCCTACTGGCAGAAAGGAACACAGGCACAGTACCGCTCTATGTTTATCCAATGCTTACTATCTCATTAATTTTGGTACGCAGACATCGTTTGGGGGGGATCTTTTTGCATTAAAGGGAAACTGTTTGAAATTAATTAAATAAAAGTTTTTAGCAATATCACACTATGTGGCCCTCCATCTATTTTTACACATGATATAACCGCGCTGGTGGAGTTATGATCAAGGGATGCTGGATATAAAGTCTGAAGCTCTGGTCCAATAAATCGCGCTAGTGGATGGCTATCTGGTGATGTTGGAGGAGAAGGTCCAGATTGATTTAAACTACAGGCTTGTTTAAAGTAGATTTCTGGTGAGTGTACCCCCAGAAGGGGACAATTCCCTCACGTGGTGAAAAGCAGTGGTGGACGGATCACTCAAGAAATATTTATCTAGAACTGTTGCTCACATCAATTCCGAACTGTCACTATTTTTCACTGGCTCATTTGATGAGCAAACACCGTTTATACACGAACTATTTTATTGCTTAATTAGAAATTGGTTTCACGTTTTACTCACCATTTGTGACCCAGTTTGAACTTCTATTTATTATCATATTTGATTATTTATTTTATTGATTTTAATATGATTCATTGACTGATTTCACGCATATGGACTGATTGATTTATTTATTTATGCATTTATTTATTTATTTATTTATATGTATATTTTAGACATCAGTTTATGGTCACTTTGACATTTATGTATTTATTTATTTATTTTTTCTCACGGTCACCTTGATTAGCGTGTTTATCGCATCAGCCTTTCACATTCATTTATGAAAGCTCACTTCAAATAGCGCTGCTACAAAAATTCTAAATTGGGGGATTATGTTTAGCCCACCATAGTAATTTTTGTATTCTTCACAGTTCGATATTCTTAAGCGGCAGCTACTATTATTGTCATATATCCACATTATATGCAGACAATAATAATAATAATTTTTCAATTGCACATTATACACATATACTTATAACTTCTTTATTGCAGTTTGCACACATATGTTTATTTATTTATTTATTTATTTATTTAAATAATCAGTTTTCACAGCTGCTACTATCTACAGGCTTGGTCATCCCAGGACCATCCCATACATTGCAAGTAACATATCCTTGTAGCGCAGAGCAGTGTTTATTCAATTTTTAGGAGGGCGGCAATAGTAAACACTTACATACAGTATTTCTGGCACAGGATTTCTCTGCAGCCATGGATGTACTGCAATTTTTAAATAGTAGGCACATAGATATCAACACCCTTTTTTCGGATCACACACCCTCACCGATTGAAACCAACTACAATGGAGCCATGGCAGCTCTCAGTAACATTTTGGAAAAGCAAGTTAGGACATGGTGGGACATATGCACCCTCGAGCAGTATATGAAAGATAGCATCATCATCAAAAGTTTAAGATGGGATGTTATCCCCCATGATGGTCTTGATGACCCGGAATCAACCCAGGAATGGCTTGATTTTTTTAACGGGTCGGTCGGCCTTAAATTACAGCAACTAATCATACAGAGGAAAAAACGCAAAATGGCAAACATTGAGGTAAAGATCAATGATTTGAAGATCCAGTTGGACCCCATTAAGGACACCCAACAGATCACTGATTTTAATTTAAAAGTACAAAAACGTCTAGAAAAGGTAGACAAGGACACACAAAAAAGAAAAAATTAAGAAATACCATAAAGATTTGGATGATTTCAAGAATAATAAAATATATTCATGGCAACAAGCTCCGGGCAATCCTGACATAGATAAGGAAAAACCAAAAGGAGCTACAGCTGCACAACCAACAAGAAACACAAATATTACCCCAGCTCCAAAACCTAATATACCTTGGATGGAGGAAAGAGACCAGTATGAAGCGAATCTATATATGAATTCCCCCACGTATTACTCAACTCCAGTCCATAGGGGAAAAGGGAAGAATAAGGGAACCAGAGGAAACAATCAAAAACCACAATATCCACAGCAATCGCATGGTATAGTTACGCACAATAGGTTCCAGCCCATATATAACTATGAGGAGGACTATGAATCTCGACCCGCACCACGTCCTTTTTTAGGGAGAGGCCGGGGGGGCCAACAGAGAGGCAGGGGGTACCCCCCACGCAGGGGGCGGCCCCCAATGCAGGCCCAAACCCCATACTATTTGAGGAACCCATCTCCTTATCCGAAGCACCAACCGCCCCAAGGCCAGTACAAAGAGTACAACCAAAGGGAAGATCACCAACTAAAACCCAGAGAACATACACAACCACCGAAAAAAGACAACATAGAGGATGCAGGGCAGGATTCAAGGTGCAACAAAAGAAGAAGAGGATCGGAGTAGGAGGAATTTTTAATCTCACAGAAGTAGAACTCACTCATAAAGAACTGAACATTTTAAATTTAGGCCTTAAATGTGGCCTGAAACAACCCATCAACAAGTTCAAGGTGTATATAGACATACACAAATACATTAGAAAAATTAATATAAAAAAGTATTTTTTGGGAAATACCGGTACTAACGAAATAGTAAGTAACATCCAATCAACCACAACAAATGAAATACCTAAGGTTATTAACAGTGGATTGAAAAACAAATCATTATTCAATCCACCTAATAACCCAAACCACCAGGTGGAGGTGTTTAAGAGCCTGATACTACAGGATTTAGAAACATTGAAACCTAAAAAAGATTTAAATGTAAAACATGTGGAAGAAGGCATAAAACTTCTAGAACAACGAAAAGACATTATAGTTAGACCGGCAGACAAAGGTGGTGGAGTAGTAATACTATCTAAAGAATTTTACCACGGGCAAATTTCAGAGATGTTGTCAGAGAAAGAAACCTATAGAATACTGAAAAAAGACCCTACGCAATCATACAGAGAAGATTTGGAAAGACTTATAGAGATGGGGTCCAACTCTGGGGTACTCTCCAGTAAAGAGAGGAGATACCTGCTACCAACAAGCAGTCGGGTACCCACGTTGTATACCCTCCCGAAAATCCATAAGGACCCAACAAACCCACCTGCTAGACCGATCGTCAATAGCATTGAATCGGTCTCATCTAGACTGGGCCAATATTTGGACAATTTCCTACAGAAAAGTGTAAGAGAAACAAAATCTTATCTAAGAGACACGAAGAATTTTCTCAATATGCTACAAGAAGTAAACATAGAAGAAAACGAACAGATCATACTCGTAACAGCGGACGTATCATCCTTATATTCGATCATACAGCATGACGACGCTCTCCTAGCCTTAAATTGGGCTTTAAGTAAACGAGAGGACCTGGTTTTTAAACAGAAGGTATTTTTAAGGAATGCTCTAGATTTTTGCTTATCGCATAATTATTTCTGGTATGGAGGAGATTTTTATTCCCAGCAAAGAGGTGTGGCCATGGGGGCCAAATTTGCCCCAAGTATTGCGAATCTATTCATGGCCGAATGGGAAGATAAGACCATTTTTAATAATCAGCGACCAGAACTGAAGTTTTACAAACGTTTTATTGATGATTTGTTTTTTATATGGGCAGGGTCTGATTTTAGTCTAGAATTGTTTTTAAGTGGTCTTAATAATAATAATAACAACATCAAGTTAACTTCGGTCAGAGATTTTAACGAAATTAACTTTTTAGACGTCACAATTTATCGAAAACAAAATAAATTGGAGAGTAAAGTATATTTCAAAAAAACTGACCGCAACAGCTATTTGCCAACATCCAGTGGACACCACCCACTCTGGTTAAAGAATATTCCCAAAGGTCAACTAATGCGAGTGAGGAGAAACTGTTCTGAAGAAATGAATTACATTGAACAGTCAAAAATCTTAACAGAAAGATTTGAAGCAAGGGGATACAACCCAGTGAGATTACAGAAAATAGTGGAAGAAGTCAATACAATACCCAGGTCCACAACTCTTGAAGAAAAGAAGAAGGGTGACACACCTACTAGTAAACAAAATCTAGAATGGGCATTTCTATCGGGGTTCCACACACAATATCAAGAGGTGGAGCAAATCTTCAATAAACATTGGCACATTCTACTATTAGATAAGAAACTAGCGACCGCCTTACCCCCTGTTCCAAAGTTCATCTATAGAAAGGCAACCAATTTTGGGGATCAAGTTGTGAAGAAAGTCATAGATCCACCAAGGAAACCACCCACATTTTGGGAACAGAACGGCTTCTTTGCCTGCAGAAAATGTAAAGCGTGTCGAGAGGTGGCAAAACCCCTCAGGAAACTAGAAAACTTCACTTCTACAGCAAATAACGTGTCCTTTTCGATCAAACAGTTCATCACATGTAACAGCACACATGTGGTGTACGCCCTCAAATGCCCGTGTGGTTTAATGTACATAGGCCGTACGAAAAGGTTATTGCGAGTTCGCATAGCCGAACATGTACACAATATAAAAATTGGCTTTAAAGACCACAACGTCTCATTACATTTTAAACTGAAGCACGATATGAACCCTAAAGGGCTGCAGTTCTGGGGAGTAGAACAAATACAACCCCATTGGAGAGGAATGCACATGGTGCGAGAACTTTCGAAAAAGGAGACTAATTGGATATATCTAACAGACGTTCTCTCACCTAAAGGATTGAACATTGAACTAGATATCAACTGCTTTATAAGCGACACTTAGACCAATATTAGGAACACACCACTTGCCAGGCCACCTAGCCACCACACAATGTGCAACACATACCCTAGGGTCCAGTCCATTTTAAACAGACTGTGGGTTCTCCTATATATATAAATTGTATAGGTGTTTCTACTTATTTAAGGAACATGAATATGGAATATATATAGATATTCAGGCTAGGACGAGGTCGAAGACTTTTCCATCAATCTCGGGTCTTGTATATATTCCCTAAACCACAATTTCATGGGCCTTCATTGTGCACTACAGCTGGCCCCACATTTTGGATACTATTGTTTATGTCCCTTCACCCTCCTGAATGGATATTGAAAATATATATTTATTTTATATATATATATTTTTTATTTATTTTTTTTTCAGAAATAAATATAAATATAACTTTTAAACACATAATGTCCTTTATTCTACCTCTTGACTAATTTAATTATATTGTACACGCATATTTTATATAGAAGTTTTTTTTATATATATGTAGTTTTATATAATATATATATGTATATTTTCTATATATATACAATTTTAATATTAATTTTATTTTTTTTTTTAATATATAATTTTTTATAAACTAATAATATTTTACACATTTTAAATTCATCTTGAATATATTATAATTTTAACACATTTTAATCTTATATATATTTAATATTTATTCAATTTTTTCACACATCGATATTCTGGGTGTTGAGGAATATTTTAAACCATATTCATAACCGTATTTATCTCACCCATTTCTGTAGAAAAGCATTTTTGCTTTATATTAGCTCATGTTCACGTTCCTTGAATGGTGAATTGCCTTGACTGGTAAATAAAGGATGCACTATGAGGAAGCACGGGCGACAGTTGAATATTCAATATTAATTGTCTTTCAACTTGGTCTAAATTAGACAGAGAAGGGACCCCTTCTTTCTATATATCAAACAACAACCGTTGCCACACATTATAATGGTGCATAATAATGGCCATTTATCACCCGGTCATCCTTGCTTTTCTCAGATTCTTTATAGATTGAATATATGAATATATGTATAAAAACACATTGTAAGTAATGTATGTAGCCAAAACTGTTATTGTGACGGAGTTTGTGCTTGTTATTCACAGTTGATTTTGTTGCTAGTCCGTAACTGCACTTTATTATATTGCTAGTCCGGATGGTTAAATGCACAGGCAATGAGATCAATGCGACTGACCTCTTGGATAGGTCTGCAGCAGACCTCTAGTGCTTGAGCATTTGGTAATGGTGGCGCTGTTGATTGGGTGAGCAATCTAGCTCTCCCATTGGACACCCGGACCATCAGTTTTCACATATAAGCATCACTTCCTGCCTGGTGACCTACGCCCTCGAGAAGAAGTCGGAAATGACGAAACGCGTCAGGGCGTAGGTCAACAGGAAGTGACGTTACGACGTATTGCGGTCCACGGTGCGTTCCACAGGAGTACAGGAAGAAAGGACGCCGCTCATGAGCGGAATTTGAAGGATCCACTTCCTACTGGCAGAAAGGAACACAGGCACAGTACCGCTCTATGTTTATCCAATGCTTACTATCTTATTAATTTTGGTACGCAGACATCGTTTGGGGGGGATCTTTTTGCATTAAAGGGAAACTGTTTGAAATTAATTAAATAAAAGTTTTTAGCAATATCACACTATGTGGCCCTCCATCTATTTTTACACATGATATAACCGCGCTGGTGGAGTTATGACCAAGGGATGCTGGATATAAAGTCTGAAGCTCTGGTCCAATAAATCGCGCTAGTGGATGGCTATTATCTGGTGATGTTGGAGGAGAAGGTCCAGATTGATTTAAACTACAGGCTTGTTTAAAGTAGATTTCTGGTGAGTGTACCCCCAGAAGGGGACAATTCCCTCACGTGGTGAAAGCAGTGGTGGACGGATCACTCAAGAAATATTTATCTAGAACTGTTGCTCACATCAATTCTGAACTGTCACTATTTTTCACTGGCTCATTTGATGAGCAAACACCGTTTATACACGAACTATTTTATTGCTTAATTAGAAATTGGTTTCACGTTTTACTCACCATTTGTGACCCAGTTTGAACTTCTATTTATTATCATATTTGATTATCTATTTTTATTGATTCACTGATTTTACGCATATGGACTGATTGATTTATTTATTTATGCATTTTATTTATTTAATTTAAATTTATATGTATATTTTAGACATCAGTTCCTGGGTGAGTTCTAATTTTTTCGGCTAGTGGCTCTATGACAAGGTTGAAAATTGAAGGGGAGAGAGGACACCCTTGCCTAGTACCGTTGGTGATAGAGAAAGGACGGGATAACATGTTGGAAGTATATACTTGCGCACAGGGCATAGGAGTATAGAGCCAGGATAGCTTTCAGGATGAAACCAGCAAAGCCAAATTTTTCTAAAGTCTGCTTCATGTAGCCCCAGTGGACCCTGTCGAATGCCTTCTCCGCGTCCAAGGACAACAGCAGAGAAGGCACCCGACAGGAGTCCGCGTGTTGTAAAATATTGACGACCCGACGGGTAGCGTCTGCTGCTTGCCTGCCTTTAGTGAATCCAGCCTGGTCTGGGCTGATCAGTGTAGGTAGGATAAATAGGAGTCTATGAGAAATAATTTTAGCATACAATTTTACGTCTGTGTTCAGAAGAGAGATAGGCCTGAAGTTGGGTGGGGTGTCAGGTGGTTTACCGGGTTTCGGGATGGTAACAATAAATGCATTTAACATATCGGACTGGAAAGAGGCAGAGGTCGTCGCTTCCGAGAACACTTGTTTCCAGTTGTGAAGTTGTTAAGGTAGGGAGCGATAGGTCATCTAAAAATTTGCTGATTGCTGCTGCTGTAGGCTGGGGGGTGTTTGAGTCCGCTTCCAAGTTGTAGAGAAAGGAGTAGTAATCAGCAAAGGAGTCAGCAATGTTTTGCGGGTTATAAATTTTGTTTCCGTCTGTAGGGCTCGTGAGGAAGGGTATTCTAGTTTTGGCTTTTTGGTCTTTTAATTTTTGAGCTAGGAGTTTCCCTGCTCTATTACCAGCCGAATAATGGTTGGCCTTAAGGTACATAATATGTTTATTATGTTGTTCTAGCATCATGAGTCTGAGATCCGCACGGAGGCCATCTAGTTGGTTTGCTGCTACGGGATCAGGAGTGGTTTTATTCTGGGTTTCTAACAATCTAATTTTGGATAGAAGTGAGTCGATTTTTTGCGTCCTCTGCCTCTTTGCCCTGGAGCACAGCTGGATTAGAATACCTCTAATATATGCCTTATGGGCACACCATAGGGAGAAAGGGTTGGTTACTGAGTGTCTGTTGATAGTAAAGTACTCGATTAGATGTTTCCTCACTAAAGCCACCTGATCTGGCTGCTGCAGCAAGGAAACATTGGCTCGCCAGATGTAGGCTGGCGAGGGTGCGTGTTTCTCCTCCACCACCACAGAGACAGGTGCATGGTCAGACCATGTTATGTCATGTATGGTGGAGGAGGAGATCCTTTGCAACAAATTTTTGTCTGCGAGAATAAAGTCTATCCGGGAATAGGTGTTATGTCTAGAGGAGTGGAAGGTATAGTCACGTTCCGTGACACCTCCAGACATCATACAGTTCTTCGGAGTGTAGGATGCGTTGAAGGGACGGCGGAGGCCTTTTAGCCTTAGAAGTAGTGTCAATTTTATGATCAATTGTTGCGTTGAAGTCTCCACACACAACAATCTCCCGTTTCCTGAAAGAGTTGATCTTGTAGAAAAGTTTCCTCAGAAACCGTACTTGATGCGTATTGGGGGCATATATGTTAATCAAAGTGTAAAGGCGGTTGTTGAGTGTGCAGATCATCATTAAATAGCGACCTTCAGGGTCCGCATGCAATTCTTGAAGGGAGAGTCTTTTATTGCAATAACAACCCCCTTTTGCTTCTTGGGGGAAGAGGCATGAAAGATGTGTGGGAAGCTTCTATGTTGAAAAGGAGGGGCAGCTGTAGAGGACCAGTGTGATTCCTGCAGACAAATGACGTCCGCATGAAGTTTGAGGGCTTCCTTCCAGACTGATGCCCTTTTGGCTGGATGGTTCAGTCCGTGAACATTAAAAGAGGTTATTGTGATAGCCATAATAGGTGTAGTGTATGCAGAGGAGAGTACCTTATAAGTATCAGTTGTAGTGTTCCAGGGTCCAGGCGGAGATCTGCGGCAATAGAGACGTTCCAAAAGAGCATTCGGTTCCACGGTGTGCGGTCCATCCAGGGGTGAGGAAAGAAATTCAGGAAAGGCAGGAGAAGGGGGAAAGAAAACAAAATGTCAATACTCAAAGAGAGCATAAAAAATTGTAATAAAAAGGTAGATTCCTTTCGGGATCTGATGGCAGTTGTACTGCACATAACTTGTCTAGGGGAGCTAAGTGTTTTTTTCCGCTCCAGCTTGTGAGGAAACTCGTAGGTTTGAGTTGGTTATCATATGCGAGGCCCATTAGATTTGTGCGATTTTTTTCTTGTGTGAGACTAGTTGCCACTCTTCCAGAGTGTTTGTCTTGGGTGGTCTGTGGTTATCATCAGAGGGATGCTCGGGGTGAATGTCCCATTCTCTCAGCATTGCGAATCCTTCATTGAGGGAAGTGATCACAGATGTTTTCCCGTCGTAAGTGACAGTCAGTTTCGTCGGGTATCCCCATCGGTAGGTGATATTGTGATTACGCAGAGCTTTGGTCACAGTAATGAGGGACTTTCGTTTCTGCATGGTATATTGCAACAAGTCTGCAAATACCTGTATGTTGTTGTACTGGTCTGTGGGTTGGGTGCACTTCCTGAAGGCAGACATGAATTGGTCTTTTACATGGTAAAAGTGTACTCTCATTAACACGTCTCTTGGAATGTTATCAGGGAGGTGAGATGGCTTAGGGAGACGGTGGATTCTATCTATCACCAGATCTGATGCGGTCAGTGTAGGTAGGTATGCTGATAGGAGGTCTTGGGCATATTAATGTAGCTGTGCAGGTTGAACGGATTCAGGGACCCCTCTGACCTTTACATTATTCCTTCTCGACCTGTCTTCGAGGTTTGCCTTTAACCATGTGACCTCATCTGACTGTTCGTTGTGGGAATCAACTAGGGTGTTGTAGGAAGTAGCATATTCCCCCATTTTTGTTTCCACGTGGTCCACCCTGGTCCCCAGTTCTCCTATTTCAGATTTAAAGCTGCGCATACACTCCATCATATCAGTATGCATGGAGGTGCGTAGTGAGACAAGCATGTCTTTTAGAGTAGTATCCGATATAGGCTGATCAGAGGTAGGGAAGGCATTAATAGTGTCAGCTATTTCTCTGGTGTCTTCTAGGGACGTAGCTGAATCACTGACCTTATGGCTGCCTGGGCCTGGTGACATCCGGGGTCTTGATTTGGCTGGACTGCCTGCTGGGGATCCGGCGTTGAGCTCAGGCCTGGTGAGGATAGTTGAGAGTCGCGCGAGGAGGCCAGGGAGCCGCCGCCGGCGCCATCTTGGACTAGGCCGCGGGCCTTGGGAGGAAAGAACTCGTTCAGCCGATTCGGCTGGTTCGGGTTTTGCCGCTTCCTGGCCATCCCTGAGGGTGGAGGGGTCTCTGTAGGCTCAGAACGGAGCGTTTTGAGAGGTTAGGGTCATCTCGGTTTTGCTGGGTTTCCGTCGCTGGAGCGGAGCTCTCGGTCTATGCGTCCATCAGCTAGCGCGGTAGCCATGCCCCCCCACCCCCGTGTCTCTTCTTTGATGCACATTAAAATTAAGTGAACCTAGATTTTTGTTTTTTGTTAGTAGCTATGCTACTGGCATATGTTTTATATGCAGATCAACAAAACACCAGGCAAATGGCGTATAGCAAAGTTCTCAAGTGTAACAATTTAGTTGGAAGTAAGGTCCCAGGTGAACACAAGTAAAACATTTTTAATTTATTTAAGTAAATGTTTTCAACTGTGATGTTCTCCAGAAATTTTGCCAGTTCTGTTTTAACTTTTGTCTACAAAAAAACTCCCAAAAACACAAATTATAGCACTTCCCTTCACAGATTAGCGAAAAGCATGCAGCGGTAAGCAGGTAACAGAGGTGCGCTGTTACTAGCTGATTCATGCTGGAGGTTCCAATCTTGCATATGATTGAACTGTGCATCATATGGAGACTTTACCCAGTGATACGTATAAGTACTCCACAGATCTGTACATTGCAACTACCAATCTTATCTCGGCAATCTGTCTTTTTGATACACATCTCTCAACAGTAACTCTTTCACAATTATCATGGTTGAATCGTGTATAACTGTGTACACTAAAAATAACTAATCATAAAAAATGATGAACATAATATCTGATAGGATTTGGGTTATTGATATTATCTTTATTTTTATATATTTTCTGCAAAACATTATACAGTAGGGTTTACAGTGAATGTATACATATAGTTTAGCATCATAGTGTAAAAGGGTATAAAGGACCTGCTTGTTAAATCTTATTCACATATACATTAATGCACTGCGATGATGTATGCTAAATGTGTTGGTAGGCTGCAGTACCATTCATTATGAACGTTACCCCAATGTACTTTTTCAACCCACCTGTGCTGCAGTGCACTATACTAGCCAAACTTGGCGAAATTTTGGTCCTTTGCAAAAGAGCAAGGATCCACGTTGGCGCTTACTACCTGGATTTGCCTAATAAAGCAAAAAGTCATGTCTATAAAAAAAACACAAAATGTGCATAAGTGCACACTGAATACATGTAGTAACAGGCATCTTAAAGGAGTTGAAAAGGCAGAAGGTTTTTTTAACTTAATGCAATGCATTAAGATAAAAAAAACACTTTTTTAACTTAATGCATGTCCACGAGTGTCTTAGCTGTCCCAGACACTCCTCCTGATTGGCCGAGACACAGCAGCGGCGCCATTGGCTCCCGCAGCTATCAATCAAAATCGGTCAGCCAATCAGGGGAGAGAGGATAAGTATAACATGTTTGTTATAAAAAAAAAAAAGAGATTTGACAATCGGTTTAAATGTTTGTTATAAAAAAAAAAGAGATTTGACAATCGGTTTAAATGCATGTTACTGCAAACGCATATGACCCTTTGTGGTCCATTGCATGTTAGCCGCACGCATGTGAGTGTGTGGTATTCAGCTCTTAAGGTGCCCTGCACACTCTTTTTAAAATATGCACCAACACAAGGCATGTGTACTAAGGACAGGTCATTCTAAGTGCCCAAAATGCATAGGTCTGAAAGGGTCTAAGTGTGAAAAGTTACTTAACCTCTTCAGCCCCGGACCAATTTGCAGCCAAAGGACCAGGCCCCTTTTTACGATTCGGCACTGTGTCGCTTTAACTGATAATTGCGCGGTCCTGCGACGTGGCTCCCAAACAAGATTGGCGTCCTTTTTTCCCCACAAATAGAGCTTTCTTTTGGTGGTATTTGATCGCCCCTGCGATTTTAATTTTTTGCGCTATAAGCAAAGATAGAGCGTCAATTTTGAAAAAAATTCAATATTTTTTACTTTTTGCTATAATAAATATCCCCAAAAAATCCCTGAGGGAGAGCACTCTCCAACGCGGCAACTCGAGAAGAGGAGGAGCTAGGAGCGCCGCTGAGGGACCCCAGAAGAGGAGGATCGGGGCCACTCTGTGCAAAACCAACTGCACAGAGGAGGTAAGTATAACATGTTTGTTTTTTTGTTTTTTTTAAAACGAACCTTAGATGTACTTTAATGTATTGTATTTGACACCAGTAGTTTATACATTGCAGTATTTGCACATTTTCATGGCATATGGTAATATTTACCTTTTGTTTGTCACCTATTTGCACAATATTTATTCAACCTCATTAGCAGCGCTACACCCACTCCTATTACTTGCTTTATAATAACGTACCCGTACGTCACCCCGCATCGGCAGCTCCTGCACGGCTAGAAAAGTGTGCCCCCTGGAGCCCGGCGATCCGCATATCACTCGTATACAGCAGATCACAGTACCGCTGTGTCCGGGTAATTACATGGTGTTTTGCCAAGTGATTACTATGTCCATTTACAGCAATCACGTAGTACACAATGGAAGGTGAAAGTAAAGATCGGTTCTCTCTGCACTCAATGAGAGAGCAGAGAGAATCAATGCTGCAGTCTGTGAGTGTGCAATGGACTGTCAGGCTGCTTGTACACTAATGCCGCGTACACACGACCAGACTTTCCGTCAGAAAAGGTCCAATGGAATCATTCCGTCGGATATTCCGATCGTGTGTGGGATAATCCGATAATTTTTCTTCAAAAAATTCAGACGGACCTAGAAATAGAACATGATTTAAACGTTTCCGGCGGAATCAATTTCTATCGGGAAAACTGCTCGTCTGTATGCTGGTCCAATGGACCAAATACAACGCAAGGGCAGCTATTGGCTACTGGCTTTTGAACTTCCTTTTCTAGTCCCATCGTACGTCATTGCATTTGAAACAAACGGACTTTGGTCCGATCGTTTGTTGGCAAGTCCGTTCGATCGGAACTCCATGGGAAATCCGTCGGGAAGACCGTCAGAGTTTATTCTGACGGAAAGTCCGGTCGTGTGTACGCGGCATCAGACTGCAGCGCCATCCACCCCCGTGTCTCTTCTTTGATGCACATTAAAATTAAGTGAACCTAGATTTTTGTTTTTTGTTAGTAGCTATGCTACTGGCATATGTTTTATATGCAGATCAACAAAACACCAGGCAAATAGCGTATAGCAAAGTTCTCAAGTGTAACAATTTAGTTGGAAGTAAGGTCCCAGGTGAACACAAGTAAAACATTTTTAATTTATTTAAGTAAATGTTTTCAACTGTGATGTTCTCCAGAAATTTTGCCAGTTCTGTTTTAACTTTTGTCTACAAAAAACCCCCCAAAAACACAAATTATAGCACTTCCCTTCACAGATTAGCGAAAAGCATGCAGCGGTAAGCAGGTAACAGAGGTGCGCTGTTACTGGCTGATTCATGCTGGAGGTTCCAATCTTGCATATGATTGAACTGTGCATCATATGGAGACTTTACCCAGTGATACGTATAAGTACCCCACAGATCTGTACATTGCAACTACCAATCTTATCTCGGCAATCTGTCTTTTTGATACACATCTCTCAACAGTAACTCTTTCACAATTATCATGGTTGAATTGTGTATAACTGTATACACTAAAAATAACTAATCATAAAAAATGATGAACATAATATCTGATAGGATTTGGGTTATTGATATTATCTTTATTTTTATATATTTTCTGCAAAACATTATACAGTAGGGTTTACAGTGAATGTATACAGTTTAGCATCATAGTGTAAAAGGGTATAAAGGACCTGCTTGTTAAATCTTATTCACATATACATTAATGTACTGCGATGATGTATGCTAAATGTGGTGGTAGGCTGCAGTACCATTCATTATGAACGTTACCCCAACGTACTTTTTCAACCCACCTGTGCTGCAGTGCACTATACTAGCCAAACTTGGGGAAATTTTGGTCCTTTGCAAAAGAGCAAGGATCCACGTTGGCGCTTACTCCCTGGATTTGCCTAATAAAGCAAAAAGTCATGTCTATAAAAAAACACAAAATGTGCATAAGTGCACACTGATTGCATATAGTAACAGGCATCTTAAAGGAGTTGAAAAGGCAGAAGGTTTTTTTAACTTAATGCATTCTATGCATTAAGATAAAAAAAACTTGTGTGTGCAGCAGCCACCCCAACACCCCCTAATTACTTAGCTGAGTCCCTTCTCTCTGCAGCGATGTCCACGAGTGTCTTAGCTGTCCCAGACACTCTTCCTGATTGGCCGAGACACAGCAACGGCGCCATTGGCTCCCACGGCTATCAATCAGGGGAGAGAGGATACACGGAGCTCTGACTCGGCTTGGGTGCCCCTTATAGGAAGCTGCTGGTTGAGGGGGCATTCACCAGAGGGAGGGACCCGAGAAGAGGAGGATCCAGGCTGCTCTGTGCAAATCCAACTGCACAGAGGAGGTAAGTATAACATGTTTGTTATAAAAAAAAAAGAGATTTGACAATCGGTTTAAATGCATGTTACTGCAAATGCATATGACCCTTTGTGGTCCATTGCATGTTAGCCGCATGCATGTTAGTGTGTGGTATTTAGCTCTTAACGTGCCCTGCACACTCTTTTTAAAATATGCACCAACACAAGGCATGTGTACTAAGGACAGGTCATTCTAAGTGCCCAAAATGCATAGGTCTGAAAGGGCCTAAGTGTGAAAAGTTACTTAACCACTTCAGCCACGGACCAATTTGCAGCCAAAGGACCAGGCCCCTTTTTGCGATTCGGCACTGCATCGCTTTAACTGACAATTGCACGGTCGTGCGACGTGGCTCCCAAACAAGATTGGCGTCCTTTTTTTCCCACAAATAGAGCTTTCTTTTGGTGGTATTTGATTGCCCCTGCGATTTTAATTTTTTGCGCTATAAACAAAAATAGAGCGACAATTTAAAAAAAAATTCTATATTTTTTACTTTTTGCTATAATAAATATCCCCAAAAAATATATAAAAAAAAATTTTTTTTCCTCAGTTTAGGCCGATACGTATTCTTCTACATATTTTTGGTAAAAAAATCGCAATTAGCGATTGATTGGTTTGCGCAAAAGTTATAGCGTTTACAAAATAGGGGATAGTTTTATAGCATTTTTATTAATATTTTTTTTTTTTACTAGTAATGGCGGCGATCAGCGATTTTTATTGTGACTGCGACATTATGGCGGACACATCGGACATTTTTGACACATTTTTGGGACCATTGTCATTTTTACAGCAATTAATGCTATTTAAATGCATTGATTCCTGTATAAATGACACTGGCAGTGAAAGAGTTAACCACTAGGGGGTGGGGAGGGGTTATGGTGTGTGACGTGTGTGTGTTTTTTTTTACATTAGGGGGCAGGGCTGACGTCTGACATCATTGATCGGCTTTCCCGATGACAGGGAACAGCCGATCAATGACAGGCAGAGTAGGAAGCGTGGGGAGAGGTTTGTTTACACAGACCTCTCCCTGTTCTTCAGCTCTGTGACCCGATCGCGGGACACAAGCGGCGATCGGGTCCGCTGGTCCCGCGGCCGTGGTCATGGAGCTCCCGGCCGAGTCTCGAGCGCGCCGCCGGCGGCGCGCCCGCGACCCCACGGCTAGGCAATTAAAGGGGACGTACCTGTACGTGCTTTTGCCTAGCCGTGCCATTCTGCCGGCGTATATGTGCAGGAGGCGGTCGGGAAGCGGTTAAAGCAGAGCTAAACTCTCAATCATGTATTTTAATCATTATGCTGCTAGAATTAATAAATAAATAGGAAGGTATATTATGTTGTGCAACACAGGCATCTGCAGCATTTTCAGTGGGTGTAGGTGCCTCCTGCACATTATACACCTGAAGCTACCCCTTATTGCTGGTGTTGTTCTGTAGTTCTGTTGTGCACCACAGGCATCTGCAGCATTTTCAGTGGGTGTAGGTGCCTCCTGCACAGTATACACCTGAAGCTACCCCTTATTGCTGGTGTTCTGTTGTGCAACACAGGCATTTGCAGCAGTTTCAGTGGGTGTAGGTGCCTCCTGCACAGTATACACCTGAAGCTATCCCTTATTGCTGGTTTTCCCATCTCCCTGTAGGCCATTAGTATGTCTGGAAGGCCAACAAGGAGAGGCAGACAGTCATGAGCCAATAAAAGAGGGCAAGCAGGCTCTGTGTCTAGAGGCAACAGTGCTGGTCGTGGATGCGGTGCAGCGTCATCAGCACGTGGCCATGGGACACACTTGTCCTTATTTTCGGCAGCTGGATGTGTTGAGACGCATCATGCCAAAGACTTGGTAGAGTGGATGACCAAGCCCTCCTCATCCTCCTCATTCTCTCTCACCCAGGCTTAGGGTACTGGCAAAGCAGCTGCCAATGCGTCCTCTTCCCTCGTCTCAATGTCATCAGTCACTCCTTCCCTAGACCCACCATGTCCTCCTGAGGAGTCCCCCGAACTGTTTGACCACAGTGTTGGGTACATGCTCCAGGAGGATGCTCAGCGTTTTAAAAGCTCTGATGATGATACCCAGCTAGAGGAAGGCAGTAGCGTGAGCACAGAGAGAGGAGTTGCTCAAGGACAGCAATCTGGCAGTCATGTTCCACCAGCTGCAGCATACTGCCAAGTTTGCTCCAGTGATGAAGAGGGAGGGGGTGATGAGGTCACTGACTCCATGTGGGTGCCTGATAGGAGAGAGGAGGAGGAGGAGGCACATCTCCAAAGAGGCACGATGCCCTCCAGGGGCCAGCTTAAGGGCAGCACACCGACTGAATCACACCACAGAGCTCCGCCTGTGCAGGGCACTGCCTCTGTGCATTTTCCCAAAAGTTTTTGGTGTGGGCCCTTTTTGAGATGAGTGCAGCAGATCGCACCGCTGCTATTTGCAACATATGTCTCAAGCGTATCTCGCGTGGCCAAGACATCAGCCGCTTGGGCACCACCTGTTTGACCAGACATATGTTGACCTGCCATGCAGCTCGTTGGCAAGCGTACCTTAAAGACCCACACCAAAGAACAAAGCAGACCTCTCCTTGCTCCTCATCAGCTGGGATCTCCAACCCCACTATACCTTCAGTCCTCGCTGCACTGAGAGGGATGAAGGTGTAGAATTAGGTGTGTCATATCCCAGTACTTGCGGGCACTCTGCTAGCAGTACACCGACGTCCGATTGTACCAGGCAAATTTCCCTGCCCCAGCTGCTGGACCGTCGAAATAAGTTCACTCCCAGCCATCCACATGCCCAGCGGTTGAATGCTAGCTTAGCTAAATTGCTAGCACTTCAACTGCTGCCTTTTCAGTTGGTAGACTTGGCCCCCTTCCATGAGTTTGTGCAATGTGCGGTTCCTCAGTGGCAGGTTCCAAAATGCCACTTTTTCTCACGGAAGGCGATTCTGGCTCTCTACCGGCATGTGGAAGGCAATGTCCATGCCTCGCTGGACAGGGCGGTCAGCGGTAAGGTGCATATTACCGCTGACTCATGGTCCAGCAGGCATGGACAGGGATGTTACCTATCTTTCACGGCCCATTGGGTCACTCTTTTGGCAGCTGGGAAGGATGCAGGGCAAGGTGCAGTGGTGTTGGAGGTTGTTCCTCCACCACGCCTCCAAAATGCTACTACTGGTTGTGACACACCTCTCTCCTCCACCCCCTCCTCTTCTTCTTCCTCCATGGCCTCTTCCTGTGCTTTGTCCTCGGAACCAGCGGTGCTCCGTAGGCGTTCAAGGGGCTACGCAAGTACGCAGACAAAAAGATGCCATGCCATGCTTGCGCCGGTGTGTTTGGGGGACAGGAGCCACACTGGGGCAAAGGTTCTGTCAGCTCTGCAGGGGCAGGCTAAAGCCCCATACACACGGTCGGACAATCCGCGGACCAGGTCGGTCGGATCCTGTCCGTCGTACTTTGTCCGATGTTGGTGTTGCGTACACACGGTCGGACTACGTTGTCGGAATATCCGGTCTGCAAGAACGTCGTGACGTAAGTCGTCGTCCACGAGATTAGAAAAGGGAAGTTCAGCACCACGTCAGGCACCCGTTGGGCTCCTTCTGCTGATCCCGTGTTTATCGCGAGTTAGTCGAAGTTTGGTGACTTAAGATTCGCGCTTCTCAGTTTTCTGACTCAGCTCGTTACTGCTCTTCAGTTTGTGCTTGTCGTGCGTATCTGTTTATTAGTGCGTGTAGTCAGTTCGCATTTGTTGGTCATTGCGGCCTATATCTTGATATAGGACGCTTTGATTTGCACTGCTTATTGTCTGCTCGTTTCTGGTATTCATTTCGTTCTTTCAGGCCTTGCTGTTTATCGGTGCTTTCTGTTTGTCCGTTCTGACCAGCCGACCTTTTGTGACCTTGTGAGCGATGTTTCCCGTGCGTACTCGTCGCCGAGTTCGTGCTGTACGCGGAATTGGTGTCGGGCTTTTAGCTTTGACCCAAGACCCGTCCATGAACAGAGTGACGAGGAGTATGTGGACCAAGAATTGGTTGCTTCAGCGCGACCAATTCTCGCACATGCCTTTGCTTCGTGAGATCGGGAGAATAATCCTGATGATTTCAGGAACTTTCTCAGGATGACGGACCCCGATTTTCACCGTCTTTTGGCTTTGCTGACCCCCTTTATCAGCCGGCAGGATACCTGCATGAGACAAGCCATTACTCCGGAGCAGAGGCTTGTTGCCACGTTGAGGTACTTGGCGACAGGGAGAAGTCTTCAGGATTTGAAGTTCTCTTCAGGTATCTCTCCCCAGGCCCTGGGAATCATTATTCCAGAGACCTGTTCTGCCATCATCCAGGTCCTGCAGGAGGACTATATTAAGGTAACATTTCTACTTTACTATTCCCTTCTATGTATGCTCTGTATGCTCTGTTTGCTAATGTCTTCTATTTTTGACCTCCTTCCCTAATTACCATGATTGCAATATGCTCTAATATGCTGTGCCCCTTTTCTCCTTCATGCATTTTTCCCTTCACTTACCTCCCCAGCATGCTCTTCTGCCCCAATAGACACCTATGGCCTAGTCACTTAAGCAATGTATTTTGTCTGCTGCATAGTATTTTTTGCCCCCAAACACCCCCTAAAATATGCACAAATGTTTGCTGTGTGGTTTACTTCATGTAGAGCCCCTTTTTTTTATTGTTTTTGGTGGGGGGGGGGGGGCAAAATCATTAGGAACCCCCTCCCCCAACTGCTCTGTCAGATGGTACCAATCCTCTATCTGCTGGCTTTCCCAAGGTCAATACACACTATATACCTACCTCTTTATAGTGGGCATCTTTAGGGATGAATTCTGCAAAGCATGTAGTGCAAGGGGCTGCCTCCATACTTTCCATTTCGTAATTTTTTGTGTTCTTTCCCTCCTATTATCTTGCTTGGTAATTTCAGAATGTCACAATGTGCTTTCCTTTTTTTTTGGGGGGGGGGGGGGTTTGAAATGTTAGTTTAGCTTTCCTGGGGGCTGCCAATAGTGTTAAGTACAGAGGGTCTGGCCAAACTAGCACACATTATTGAGCCATTTGCCAATCAATGAAGTGCAGAGGGTTACCTGTCCAACAACCCCCCCCCCCCAAAACCATAGTTATTGCCAATGGCCCATCAGAAGTGTGGGGATTGATGAGGGGTGAGTAATCTGTGAAGGGGAGCCTCTACTTTTCTGTGCAAATACTTTCCAGCCTCCAATTTTATACAATGCTCTTGTTCCAAGATGTTGATTGTCTAATCTGCTTGCAATGTTTATGGGCAAAGTGACTAATTATTTTTTCTTGTTTCACTCCACAGTTCCCTTCCACGCCACAGGAATGGCAGACTGTGGCCTCCCACTTTGCCAGCCGTTGGGACTTTCCTAACTGCGGAGGGGCAATTGATGGGGAAACACGTCCGCATCGTCCCACCGCCCAACTCGGGGTCCTACTATTATAATTATAAAGGGTTTAATAGTGTAGTGATGTTGGCGGTGGTGTCGGCAACATATGAATTTATGTATGTGGACGTGGGGATGAACGGCCGGATCTCGGATGGTGGTGCCATTACGCACACGGAGTTCTACTGGCGTCTCCAAAGTGGCAGTCTGTGATTGCCACCTCCAGAGGAGAATGCAGAAGGACTCCCCTTCGTCTTTGTCGCAGATGAAGCGTTTGCGTTGACTCCCCATGTGATGAGGCCGTTCCCGATGAGGACCCTCACCCCAGACCAGAGGGTCTTCAACTACAGGCTGTCCAGAGCCAGAAGAGTTGTGGAGAACACTTTTGGCATCCTGGCCAGCCGCTTCCGCCTGTTCTTGACGGCAATTAACTTGGCGGAATACAAACTGAACCACATAGTTCTTGCCTGTTGCATATTGCACAACTTCCTCAAAAGACATAACAGGAACTATGTGGTGCCCGTTGGCCCAGATGTGGAGGGCCCTCCAAATGCGGACCTCACAGCCCTTCAAGTTGCACGTCCAGGCTTGCCCCCTCTAAATGCCCGCGCGGTCCGCGAGCAATATATGGAGTACTTTGTGGGTAGGGGGGCCATTGCTCTGCCTGACGATGTGTGAGAGGCATTTTTTAATAAATCTGATATTTCAACCAACCTATGATTTCTTGTCATTTCAGTATTCTTTTTAGCTTATTTTACCTTGAAATGTTTTCCCTTTGCCTTCGACAGTGGGAATGCACTTTCTGGGCAAAAGGAGGTAACAGTCTCTTCTTCCCAAAAAGATTATTCTCATGTTGTGTGTTTGCTACCTAATCTTTGGTCTAGAGAAGGTTTGTACTGCATAACTGACACCCAAAATACTCCTTTTCATCACCAGGTCAGACATGTGTGTATTCTCCAAAATGCTGTGCTCCGTGTTTTCGTACAAAGCACTGTGGGTGTCATTTACATAAGTCAAATCGACTATGCTCTACAAGTGCAGTGAAAAAGTGCCCTGGAAAAGAAACTTGCAGTGCAAAGTGGACTTGCCTTTAGTAAATAACACCAATTGCCCCCCATATCCTTTACATTTGACATACATAATGCATTGTGTTTTTGAAATAAGGAAGCCACACATTTTGAAAAATAAAAAAGTTTACTTGGAAAACATTCACAAGTGCGTTTACAATCTTCACGCCCAAACTGACAACATCTTGGTTATTTACAACATTGTTTACAAACATTCCGCAATTGGTAAAACCAGGCATGGAGCAAAACAGAACCTAGGAACTAGGAAAGTTCAACTTTGTAAAGTGAAGACAAGATCAGACATGACTATATGTTCAAAGTGTGTTTGATCTTGCCTTCATCACATGGGGGGGGGTCACCCCTGGAAAGTGGAAATTTAGAACATGCACACAATTTGGGTCTGAAAATGGTCATTAGATGGTAAAACACATGCCTAGAAGCTTCAAAAGTGCCATTTTCCATCATGGGGATGAATGGACGTTTTTTGGGGGTGCAACCCCTTCACCACAACCACTTTCGTAGTTCGTAAAGTGGTTGCACCCCCTAAAAAACGTTGGCATTCATCCACCATGATGGGAGCTAGCACATGTGGACACAATGTGTGCATGTTCCAAATTTCACACAGTTCTTAAGTTGCAAATGTGTTCAGAAGCTGGCACAAATGTGTGTTAATTACTTGGTGCGTTTTCATATTTTTCCTAAAACATCAATGATGTTCTTCAATTTTTGTTGAACATCATTGATGTTTTGCTTTATGTAATCTAGATCTCTATTGCAGACCATTATCTCCCCGATGAGTACGTGGGCACTCTCTGTGGTAAAGTGCGATTTTTCTTCCACAACATCCACGTCACCTAAAAACCACAAACAAACAAAAATCGGGTGTTGGAAATGAGGCAGCCATACATTGATTAGCTTACCAGTAGCTGTGTTCTCCCACACTCACCTGTTGTGGTGACAATTTCTCCAAGTTCGATGATCTCTCCTTCCTCCTCCTCCTCCTCTGCTTCTGCTCTTTCACCTTTTTTGGGAGGTGTTGGTTTTGGGGTTTCCTCAGACGGCCCAAGTTTTCGCTCCCCTATGAGAATGTACAAAAGGAAGATTTAGCAACACAATCTATTGAGGGCAGAAATAGGAAATGACAAACATTGCTTGAAAGTGACGGACACTATTTTTGTTTGGCCAGTTACAAATGCCAACTACATGAATGTAGTCACTTTGTAAAGGTGCTAAACTTACTAGCTTTTTGGTAGAAGTTTGTGTGATGGAGACCCCCCTCTAGTATCCACTGGAGCACATGTGTGGAAAAGCATAATAAAAAGGGGGTTTGGGTGTCCCAGCACTAGTGCTCTAGAGTCCAGATGGGTAAACAGCTACTGGGTGACCTCTCCTTTACATAGAATAAATTGGCTTTACATTCTTGATGACATTTCTAGTGAGAACAAACTTCCTTTCCCCAAAAAAAAAAACACCAAACATCGTATTATAAGTGGCCGAACGATCGAGGTTGCGTACGATCGAATGGACACACACACGATCATGACAGTGGCAGAAAGATCGAGGCTGAATACGATCGAATGCACAGACGAACCTGAAAGTGGCCATTTTGGAATGTACAACTTTGTAAAAATCAAACCACATGGAGCAGTATGCAAGCAAGAAAGCAAACACAAAACACAACTACTTACTTTTTTGAAGAATTCGCTTGATCTTTCTGTACTGATCGGCCTCCCTCAGTTTCAGGTCTGACCAGCGTTTCCTGAGTTGCTCCTTGGATCGTTGTACCCCAAAATGATTGTACAGCCTTCTCACAACTTTAGACATGATCTTGGCCTTGCGGACATTGGGGTTGAGGTAAGGCCCATACTTCCCATCATAGTCGCTCCTCTTTAATATGTCCACCATCTCCAACATTTCTCCAAATGACATATTGGAGGCCTTGAATTTCAGGCTCCGGGATCGGGACGTTTCTGCCTCCGGACTTTCCTCGTCCTCCTCCTCGTTGGTGGGATATTTGGGGCGCACCTGCTGTGTCCCCGCCATGTGCTCTCCCCACTGCGCCGTAAAGAGAAGGGGTGGGGAATAGACGAGAAAGATCGTCAGGGGCGGGCGGAGTTTGACGCATGCGCACTGTATATAAAACGTCACACGCCTGTGTCGTAGCCACGATCTGGGAGACGAGGGGAGAGAAAGCTCACGCACGAGACGATCGCTAGAAACGAAGGTACAATTTGACGTTGGTACATAACTAGCCTAGACTGATTAGAACTTGAGGCTTCTTTATGGAGAAGATTAGGAGAGTTTAGGCTGACATTATTTATATTGTTTTGTGTGGTGTTGTGTCTTGCAGAGGTGATGGAGGCCTTCTACGACGTGAGTTTTCTCCCCCTCTTCATTGATAAATACAGGGAATTTCCCCTCTTATGGCAACCAAAGCACCGTGACTACAGCAACAGACCAAAGAGGTACGCAGCCATGCTGAAACTTGTGGCATTTGTAAAGCCAAACCTGCCCATGGCAACCGTGGCAAACTTAAAAGTTAAAAATAAATAACATGAAGAGTACCTATTTCCGGGAGCGCAATAAGGTCCGGAAGTCCCTAGCATCTGGAGCTGCAGCAGCTGATGTCCATGTCCCCACGCTCTGGTACTATGAGAGGCTCCACTTTCTCAAAGACCAGGCTACTGTCAGGAAGTCACTCTCGACTCTTCCTTGCACGCGTCCTTCCGCGTACGCCACCCCTGATGAGGCTTCCGAGGACCAACCTGGGCCTTCCAGTCTGGAAGATGTGCAGGAGCCCAGCTTGTTCCAGGTATAGTAGTTTTGTAACCATTTTGGGGAATAATGAATGATGTTCAGTTAATTCAGGATCCCCAATTGCTTAGTTCCTAACGTGATTGACATATCAACAGACAGTGGTGTTGGAGACATTTTTGGGAAGAGTCTAAACTGCAGGGCTGAGAATTGTATGGTTTTCTATTTGTAAACATTTTGCAACAGTCACTAGATGAGAATTGTGTGTGTTTGATGAACAAATAACTGAAACTATGTCCCTTTTTCATACACAGGAAGACCTCAGCCAGGAGGTGGCTGTGGAAGGTGGCAGTCAGGAGGAGGCAGGGGTTAGTGGCAGCCAACAGGGGGGTAGGCCTAGGAGCCTGACTGTCTCCCAAGTCCCTCCCCTCCGCCTTCCCTACAGAAGGGCGAAAAGCATGGGGGAGGTGGGAGAGTCAGCGCTCCAGCTGATCAAAGATGCTTCAGCCTCCCTATATGCCACACCCACCTACGAGGAGGCCTTTGCCTCCTTGGTTGGCAGTAAAATGACGGGTATGGAGGCGGGGCAACGCAGCATGTGTGAGGATGTCATCCTCAAAATACTAAATGAGGGGATGGCTGGGGAGATGACCCCACTCACACATGTTTGCGAGAGTGACCTTGCTCCGCCCTCTCCTCCTCCTTCTGCCACCCCACCAGCACCAGCACCACGGCGTGGAAGGAAGAGTACAAGGAAGACAAGAGAGTGATGACCTTGATTCAGTCTAGTCTGAGAGAAGATGGAGCCTCTCGTAGGACCAGAGCCTGGGGACCTAGATGGCATCTGCTGCAGTTCCGGATGTTTTGGACTTCAGGACCAGATTGCACTCCCTTATTATTTAGATAGGTACTCCTCAGGCCCCCAATTTTCTAAGCGTGAAAAATGATGGTTGCCGTGGGTGTCCAAGGCTTTGCAAATTCCCCAAGTTTCACCATGGCTGCGTTCCTCTTTGGTTTGTTGCTGAGACCTAAATAAATGTTTTTTGGATTTGAAATAAGCATTGACTATTGTGTTTTACTTTTCTACAATGACAGTTTTTCTTTGAGTAGGCAGGTACATTTCACTAATCATAAAGTATAATTAACAAGGGGCACCAACAACCAACAAACTCCTAGTAAATTTAAGCAACAAATACAAATGTTAATAATGTGGTTTTGCTAAGTTGAGACACACAACCCCCTCCAAAAAAAAAAAAAAAACATCTCCTTCAAATATGTATTCCCAAAAAAAAAAAAAAAAAAGACAAATCATGCTAAAAATATAACAAAGATTCTTTTACGATCTGAGTAAAAATAAACATGTAGTGTATAAATGCTGAAAAGTAATAAAGAACTAAGTTTGTGAGAAGTGCGGGTGAATAGGAGCAGCTAAAACATGTCATTCTTGTTGCATTGTAAAGAAAAAGAGAATGCGCTGCATTAAAGACATTTTAACATTGCAGCGTGACGAATGTGCTGTGTCGATTAGGAAAGGTAGTTTTACCTGACCGAGCGCTTCCGTCACAGAATTTCTTCTGAGCATGCGTAGCACTTTGTCTGTCGGACAACCGTACACACAATCGGATTTGGTGTGATCGGACCGTGTTGTCGGCAAATCTTTCCAGCAGGAGATAAGACTTTGTCCGTCGGACAATCCGACGTACACTGTCCGATGGTGCATACACACGGTCTGATTTTTCAACAACATTGTCCGATCGGACAGAATCCATGAAAAAGTCCGACCGTGTGTATGGGGCTTAAGAGGTGGTTGACGCCATGCTAGCTTAAGCCAGGAATGGTGGTTTGCGACAATGGCACCAACCTCCTCTCTGCCCTGCGACAGGGGAAACTGACCCATGTGCCCTGTGTGACTCACGTCCTTAACCTGGTGGTGCAGCGGTTCTTGGGCAGGTATCCAGGCTTACAGGATGTCCTGAGGCAGGCCAGGAAAGTCTGTGTGCATTTCCACCGATCATATAATGCCAGTGCTCGGCTGGCTGAGCTGCAAAAGGAGTTGAACCTGCCCAAGAACCGCCTTATATGTGACATGCCCACCAGGTGGAACTCAACGTTGGCCATGCTGCAGCGGCTGCACATGCAGCAGAGGGCCATCAATGAGTACCTGTGCGACTACAGTACCAGGACAGGGTCAGGGGAGCTCAGTTTTTTTTCACCACGCCAGTGGGGCACGATCAGGGATGCATGCACTGTTCTGTCACCATTTGAGGAGGCCACGAGGATGGTGAGCAGTGACAGTGCATGCATCAGTGACACTGTACCTCTTGTCCACCTGTTGGAGCATACACTGCGTGGAATAATGGACAGGACATTTGAGGCAGAACAGAGGCAGGAAGAGAAGGACTTCCTTGTCTCTCAAGGCCCCTTTATCCAGACAGTGTTCCTTCTGTCCCACACATCACACAGGAAGAGGACGAGGAGGATTGTGTCAGCATGGAGGTGGAGCCTGGCACTCAGCATCAGCAGCAGCAGTCTTTTAGGGATGATTTACAGTCCCAAGAAACCGGTGGACTTGTACATGGCTGGGAGGAGGTGGCTGCGGATCATGTCATCCTTAGTGACCCAGAGGACTCCGGACCGAATGCCTCAGCTAACCTACGCTGCATGGCCTCCCTGATCCTGCAAAGCCTGCGGAAGGATCCTCGTATTCTTTGGATCAAGGAGAGGGACCATTACTGGCTGGCCACTCTCCTTGATCCACGGTACAAGGGTAAGGTTGCGGACCTTATCTTGCCATCGCAGAGGGAGCAGAGGATGAGACTAGACATGTGTGCGATTAGTTTCGTACAAATTCGTACGAATTTTTCGAAATTCGTACGAATTTACGAATCCGTAGTACGAATTTTTTCGAATACGAGTTCCGTACGGAATACGAAATTGCGTTTACGAATTTCGTCGCCAAATTTATTCAAATCCGACTACCAAATATCGAATTTCAACTAATATGAAAGAAATTATTATAGCGGATATAACGAATGATTCGAATGAATTCGAATGAGAAAGTGTAATTTTTGCAGGAAAAATTCCGTTTACGAATTTCAGCTCCAAATTATTTGAATCCAACTACCAATAACGAATTTCAACTAATTCGAAAGAAATTATTATAGCAGATATAGCGAATGAATTCGAATGAATTCGAATGATTCGAATGACAAAGTGTCATTTTTGCAGAAAAAAAAGCTATTTAAAATCACTTGCGGCTATTGCCGGCAAATGAAATGTCGGCTCCGTAACACAGAGAACAGTCATTCATTGATATAAAAAAAAAGCGTAGGGGTCCCCCCAAATTCAATAACCAGGCCCTTCAGGTCTGGTATGGATATTAAGGGGAACCCCAGCCAAAAAAAAAAAAAAATGGCGTGGGGTCCCCCCCAAATATCCATACCAGACCCTTCAGGTCTGAGATGGATTTTAAGGGGAACCCCGGCCAAAAAAATAAAATAAAAGTGGCGTGGGGTCCCCCTCAAAATCCATACCAGACCCTTATCCGAGCACGCAACCTGGCAGGCCGCAGGAAAAGAGGGGGGACGAGAGCGGCCCCCCTCCCACCTGAACCGTACCAGGCCACATGCCCTCAACATTGGGAGGGTGCTTTGGGGTCCCCCCAAAGCACCTTGTCCCCATGTTGATGAGGACAAGGGCCTTATCCCCACAACCCTGGCCGGTGGTTGTGGGGGTCTGCGGGCGGGGGGCTTGTCTGAATCTGGAAGCCCCCTTTAACAAGGGGACCCCCAGATCCCGGCCCCCCCCTGTGTGAAATGGTAAGGGGGTACAAAAGTACCCCTACCATTTCACCAAAAAAGGTGACAAAAATGGTAAAAATGACAGGAGACGGTCTTTGACAATTCCTTTATTAAAATCTTCTTTCTTCTTTCTTCTGGTCTTCCTGTCTTCATCTTCTCCTTCCATCTTCTTCTTCCTCCGATCCACTTCTTTTTGCTCCGGTCTTCTCGTCCTTCTCGTCCGGCATCGGCGTCTGTTCTCGCGGGCCGCTCCTCGCAATGGGAGGCTCCCGCTGTGTGAGGCTTCGCTCCGGCTGACAGGTCTTTTATAACGGAGGGCACCTGGTAAACCCCGCCCCCTCTGACGCACGGGGACGTCATGGGGACTTCCCTATGGCTTTCCCCATGATGTCAGAGGGGGGGCGGGGTCACCAGGTGCCCTCCGTTATAAAAGACCTGTCAGCCGGAGCGAAGCCTCACACAGAGGGAGCCTCCCATTGCGAGGAGCGGCCCGCGAGAACAGACGCCGACGCCGGACGAGAAGGACGAGAAGACCGGAGCAAGAAGAAGCGGATCGGAGGAAGAAGAAGATGGAAGAAGATGCCGGAAGGAGAAGATGAAGAAAGGAAGACCAGAAGAAAGAAGAAAGAAGGATGAAGAAAGAAGAAAGAAGATTTTAATAAAGGAATTGTCAAAGACCGTCTCCTGTCATTTTTACAATTTTTGTCACCTTTTTTTGGTGAAATGGTAGGGGTACTTTTGTACCCCCTTACCATTTCACACAGGGGGGGGGGGGCGGGATCTGGGGGTCCCCTTGTTAAAGGGGGCTTCCAGATTCCGATAAGCTCCCCGCCCGCAGACCCCCACAACCAATGGCCAGGGTTGTGGGGATGAGGCCATTGTCCTCATCAACATGGGGACAAGGTGCTTTGGGGGTCTCAGACCCCCAAAGCATCCTCCCAATGTTGAAGGCATGTGGCCTGGTACGGTTCAGGCGGGAGGGGGGGCGCTCTTGTCCCCCCTCTTTTCCTGCAGCCTGCCAGGTTGCGTGCTCGGATAAGGGTCTGGTATGGATTTTGAGGGGGACCCTACGCCATTTTTTTTTTTTTTTGGCTGGGGTCCCCCTTAATATCCATCCCAGACCTGAAGTGCCTGGTTATTGAATTTGGGGGGACCCCCACGCATTTTTTTATCAATGACTTCAATGAATGACTGTTCTCTGTGTTATGGATCCGACAATTAATTTGCCGGCAATAGCCGCGAGTGATTTTAAATAGCTTTTTTTTCCTGCAAAAATGACACTTTGTGCAGGAACAGTTCTCTATATTAGATATACTGAATCTCGAATCATTCGAAGCATTCGTTATATCCGCTATTATAATTTCTTTCATATTAGTTGAAATTAATCAAAAATTTGTTAGTTGTTGTATTCAAATTGTTCTTTGTATTACGGGAACCGGCAATTAGCCGCGAGTGATTTTAAATAGCTTTTTTTTCCTGCAAAAATGACACTTTGTACAGAGACAGTTCTAAGCATGGGAAACATGCCCCCCCTTCATAGGCGTACTATAGAGTATATAGTATATAGAAGGGGTCATGTTTCCCGTGCTTAGAACTGTCTCTGTACAATGTGTCATTTTTGCAGGAAAAAAAAAGCTATTTAAAATCACTCGCGGCTAATTGCCGGTTCCCGTAATACAGAGAACAATTCGAATACAACAACAAACAAATATCTAATTTCAACTAATATGAAAGAAATTATAATAGCGGATATAACGAATGCTTCGAATGCTTCGAATGATTCGAGATTCAGTATATCTAATATAGAGAACTGTTCCTGCACAATGTCATTTTTGCAGGGAAAAAAAAGCTATTTAAAATCACTCGCGGCTATTGCCGGCAAATGAATTGTCGGATCCGTAACACAGAGAACAGTCATTCATTGAAGTCATTGATAAAAAAATGCGTGGGGGTCCCCCCAAATTCAATAACCAGGCGCTTCAGGTCTGGGATGGATATTAAGGGGGACCCCAGCCAAAAAAAAAAAAAAAATGGCGTAGGGTCCCCCTCAAAATGCATACCAGACCCTTGAGGTCTGAGATGGATTTTAAGGGGAACCCCAGCCAAAAAAATGGCGTGGGGTCCCCCTCAAAATCCATACCAGACCCTTATCCGAGCATGCAACCTGGCAGGCCGCAGGAAAAGAGGGGGGGTGAGAGCGGCCCCCCCTCCCGCCTGAAACCGTACCAGGCCACATGCCCTCAAAATTGGGAGGATGCTTTGGGGGTCTGAGACCCCCAAAGCACCTTGTCCCCATGTTGATGAGGACAAGGGCCTCTTCCCCACAACCGTGCCCAGTGGTTGTGGGGGTCTGCGGGCGGGGGGCTTATCAGAATCTGGAAGCCCCCTTTAACAAGGGGACCCCCAGATCCCGGCCCCCCCTGTGTGAAATGGTAAGGGGGTACAAAAGTACCCCTACCATTTTACCAAAAAAGTGACAAAAATGGTAAAAATGACAGGAGACGGTCTTTGACAATTCCTTTATTAAAATCTTCTTTCTTCTGGTCTTCCTTTCTTCATCCTTCAGTTTCTTCATCTTCTCCTTCCGGCATCTTCTTCCATCTTCTTCTTCCTCCGATCCGCTTCTTCTTGCTCCGGTCTTCTCGTCCGGCATCGGCGTCTCTTCTGGGCCGCTCCGCGCAATGGGAGGCTCCCGCTCTGTGAGGCTTCGCTCCGGCTGACAGGTCTTTTATAACGGAGGGCACCTGGTGACCCCGCCCCCCCTCTGACGTCATGGTGAAAGCCATAGGGAAGTCCCCATGACGTCCCTGTGCGTCAGAGGGGGCGGGGTTACCAGGTGCCCTCCGTTATAAAAGACCTGTCAGCCGGAGCAAAGCCTCACAGAGCGGGAGCCTCCCATTGAGAGGAGCGGCCCGCGAGAACAGACGCCGACGCCATGGAAGAAGATGCTGGACGAGAAGGACGAGAAGACGGAGCAAGAAGAAGCGGATTGGAGGAAGAAGAAGATGGAAGAAGAAGATGGAAAAAGATGCCGGAAGGAGAAGATGAAGAAAGGAAGACCAGAAGAAAGAAGAAAGAAGATTTTAATAAAGGAATTGTCAAAGACCGTCTCCTGTAATTTTTAAAATTTTTGACACTTTTTTGGTGAAATGGTAGGGGTAAGTACTCCCTTACCATTTCACACAGGGGGGGGGGCCGGGATCTGGGGGTCCCCTTGTTAAAGACCCCCAAAGCACCCTCCCAATGTTGAGGGCATGTGGCCTGGTACGGTTCAGGCAGGAGGGGGGGCCGCTCTCGTCCCCCCCCCTCTTTTCCTGCGGCCAGGTTGCATACTCAGATAAAGGGTCTGGTATGGATTTTGAGGGGGGCCCCACGCCATTTTTTTTTTTTTTTGGCCGGGGTTCCCCTTAAAATCCATCCCAGACCTGAAGGGTCTGGTATGGATATTTGGGGGGGACCCCACGCCATTTTTTTTTTTTTTGGCTGGGGTTCCCCTTAATATCCATACCAGACTTGAAGGGACCTGGTTATTGAATTTTGGGGGACCCCCACGCTTTTTTTTTTTTATTTATCAATGAATGACTGTTCTCTGTGTTATGTAGCCGACTTTTTATTAGCTGCAAGTGATTTTAAATAGCTTTTTTTTCTGCAAAAATTACACTTTGTGCAGGAACAGTTCTCTATATTAGATATACTGAATCTCAAATTCATTCGAAGCATTCGAAGCATTCGTTATATCCACTATTATAATTTCTTTCATATTAGTTGAAATTCGATATTTGTAGTTGGATTTACTAACGATTCGTAACTATTCGTAACGATTCGTAACGATTCGTAACTTGAAATTGAAATTCGATATTTGTAGTTGGATTCGAATTGTTCTCTGTGTTATGAGAACCGACAATTCATTAGCCGCGTTAGCGATTCGTAACGATTCGTAACTTTACTAACGATTCGTAACGATTCGAGAAAAAAAATACGATTCGTACGAAATTCGTATTTTGTACGAATTCGAACGGAATTTCGTACACGAATTACGAATTTTTTTATATACGAAACGGGACGAAACTAAACAAAACTAATTTTTTGACAGTTCCCATGTCTAGATGAGACATCTCCGGGAGGCTATGCAGAATGGTCTGTGGAACGCGTTCCGAGAGACTGGGAGGTTACAAACTACTGGTCCTGGACAACGAGTTGCTGAGGCTTCGGTCAGTAACAGAAGGAGCGGTGGAGAAGGTGACCGTCTGACCAATGCGTTCAGACAATTTTTTAGTCCGCAGCCCCAAGGTATGATCGGTTCCAGCAACCATGGCCAGCGTCTGATTTACAAGGTGAAGAAATACCTAGGGGCAAGGTCAGACTTGGACACCTTTTCCACCGAAAATCCTCTGGCTTACTGGGTCTCGAGGATGGATCACTGGCCAGAGCTTGCACAGTATACAATTGAGCTACTGGCCTGTCCTGCATCCAGCGTTCTTTCGGAACGCACATTCAGTGCTGCTGGAGGATTTGTCATCGATCACAGGGTGTGCCTGTCCACCGACTCGGTTGATCAACTGACCTTCATAAAGATGAATCAGTCTTGGATCACCACCAGCTACCAAGCACCTGAAGCTGATGTAACCGAATAATTTATTTTGAAATGTCACATCCCTTCAAGACTGCCTATGCTGATGCTGAGCGACTGTCCTGTTATGTTCACTGACTATCCTCTTCCTCCTCCATGATCCTGCTGATAGCTTGGAAGAACATTTTTGGTTCTGGGTGCCGCCACCAGTGGCTAAGGCCCAATTTGTCAGCCCCTGTTTAACAGGGGCATGTTATTACAATTTTTGTATGCAATGCTTTGCAGCAGGGCTCATTCCTGCACTCCAACTAGAGTATCTGGGAGAGGTTGCAGTGTGGTGGTGTTTTGGATTTCAGACTAAATGTCTGACCGAGTTATCTGCACCTGGCCTAATTCAAATGTTTATGCATGCATGTTTAGAAGGAGTATGCTGACACACACTGTTCAGTGGAAAACTTCCTTTATTGCTCTGAGCGTATAGCCCCCTTTATAGTAAGATGACTCATTGTTTGCAAAAACATCATCACAGTCTAGTTGTGTTGTCATCTGATATGATTTTGTGCAGGGACTGTTCTAAACACGGTAAACACGTGCCACTTCACCGGCATACTATAGACACCCCCCAGGCACGATATTTAAAGGAATATTTCACTTTTTTTTTTTCACTTTTTTTTCACTTCAATCGTGGGAAAAAAAGGATGGCAATTTGTTTGGGAGCCACGTCGCACGACCACGCAATTGTCAGTAAAAGTGACGCAGTGCTGAATCGCAAAACGGGACCTGGTCCTTTGGCTGCAAATTGGTCCGGGGCTTAAGTGGTTAAAATCAGTGCTTCCGAAAAAACGTTAGTTAAAATTTGCACTGATCCATGTCCCCTGGGGCAGGAGCTGGGTCCCCAAACCCTTTTTAGGAAAATGTCTTGCATATTAGCCTTTAAAATTAGCACTTTTGATTTCGAACGTTCGAGTCCCATAGACTTTAATAGGGTTCTAAAGTTTGCGCAAACTTTCGGTCCGTTCGAAGGTTTTGGTGCGAACGGAACAGGGGGGTGTTCGGCTCATCCCTCCTGATGAACCACCAGTGGAAGCTTGGTGGCAGATAGTGCCTAGGACATTGTGGGTAAGACCTGGTTTTAAGGCTTTCATGTGTGTCTGCTAGTATAATGATTTGTGCTAAGACATTTGTCCTCCTATTGATTCTAATATCATTTTGGAGTATCCTGAACCCCTCTCATGTTATTCAGCAATAAATTCTAAAACGACATCTCCTAGACTAATGCTGGCCATACACTATATGAAAAATAGGCCGAAATTCGGTCATTAGACTGTTCGTTTGTTCGTTTTTTTGGACAGTTAAATAGCACAAAATTGATAATCGTTTGGACGTTTTTGACAAGGACAAGTTTGCAAATTTTCTGCCGAACGAACGATAGATTGAAAGGTTAATGTGTTTCCCGTCCGACCTGTCTGCACTAGGTATATGTAAAAAACGAACATAAAATGTATTTATTTATGTCCACTAAACAATTTATCGGTCATTACATGATGGCACCATCGTTTGCGCTCACGGCCGAACGTTAGTTTTTCTAAACTGGGTTCGACCGATATAGTGTATGGCCAGCATAAGCCTGTATTTTTGGTGTGCTTGTGACTAGGGATGAGCCGAACACCCCCGGGTTCGGTTCGCACCAGGACCTTCGAACCGACCGAAAGTTCGCGCGAATTTTCGAACCCTATACGTTATAATGGACGCGAACGTTCGAAATCAAAAGTGCTAATTACAACGGCCAATATGCATGTTAATGTCATAAAACAGGTTTGGGGACCCGGGTCCTGCCCCAGGGGACATATATCAATGCAAAAAGAACTTTTTAAAAACTAACGTTTTTTCGGGAGCAGTCATTTTAATGATGCATAAAGTGAAAAAAAAAAAGTGAAATTTTCCTTTAAATATGGTACCTGGGGGGTGTCTAAAGTATGCCTGTGAAGTGGCATGTGTTTCCCGTGTTTAGAACTGTCCTTGCACAAAATGACATTTGTAAAGGAAAAAAAGAAGCCATTTAAAACCACTTGCGGCTTTAGGTTTGTTCTTAAGTAGAATCTGAACAGGTACATTATGAAGTGTAGCTCCATCCCAAAAAAATCTATTTTTAAGCTTTTTGGAGAACATAGGGAGGGGTTATCACCCCTGTAACATTTGCTGTCTTTGCACATCTGTTCAGAACATGTCACCTCACTTTCCGTCCCAATGACAAATGTTTTTGGAAAAGTGGGGTTTTAATTGAAACAAGGATTGGTGATAAAGTATCAGTAGAGAGGAGATACCTTTTTCCCAAATTAAATCTAACAGGATAGAATTTCCCTTCCTAGGTGTAGATTTCCTCTCACTTCCTGTTTTCTCTTTCCATTTGCAAGTAGGAGTCGTTTGTAAGTTGGATGTTTGAAAGTAGGGCCCTGGCGTATATACTCTGCAGAAATTTGCCCTATTAGATGTTGGTGTAGCCACAAGACTGGTGGGCACAGGAATGGGCCCTGCTATGAGTTAATAGATCAAGATTTGTAATTGCATGCACCTGTTGAACAGGGCAGAAAAATTGGGGGTGGTGGTGGTGGTGGTGGTGGACGGTGTTGCCACAAGACTGTAAGCTCTCACAGTTACTCTTGGTGGGCGCAGGAATGGGCCCTGCTGTGAGTTATTAGATCAAGATTTGTAATTGCAAGCACCTGATGAACAGGGCAGAAAAATTGGGCCTTTGGCGGTGGTGGTGGACGGTGTTGCCACAAGACTGTAGGCCCTCATAGTTACTCTTGGTGGGCGCAGGAATGGGCCCTGCTGTGAGTTATTAGATCAAGATTTGTAATTGCAAGCACCTGATGAACAGGGCAGAAAAATTGGGCCTTTGGCGGTGGTGGTGGACGGTGTTGCCACAAGACTGCAGGCCCTCATAGTTACTCTTGGTGGGCGCAGGAATGGGCCCTGCTGTGAACTATTAGATCAAGATTTGTAATTACCCGCCCCTGTTAAACAGGGGCTGAAAAAATTGTGCCTTAGGCACTGGTGCTGGTGCCACAACACTGCAACCCCTCACAGAGACTGTACTTGGAGCACAGCAGTCACACGTGTTGCGAAGCATTTTTTTAAAAAATTGTAAGTACACGCCCCTGTTAAACAGGGGCTGAAAAATTGTGCCTTAGGCACTGGTGCTGGTGCCACAACACTGCAACCCGGCCCTCACAGATACTGTACTTGGAGCACAGCAGTCACACGTGTTGCGAAGCATTTTTTTAAAAAATTGTAAGTACCCGCCCCTGTTAAACAGGGGCTGAAAAATTGTGCCTTAGGCACTGGTGCTGGTGCCACAACACTGCAACCCCTCACAGATACTGTACTTGGAGCACAGCAGTCACACGTGTTGCGAAGCATTTTTTTTAAAAAATTGTAAGTACACGCCCCTGTTAAACAGGGGCTGAAAAATTGTGCCTTAGGCACTGGTGCTGGTGCCACAACACTGCAACCCCTCACAGATACTGTACTTGGAGCACAGCAGTCACATGTGTTGCGAAGCATTTTTTTAAAAAATTGTAAGTACCCGCCCCTGTTAAACAGGGGCTGAAAAATTGTGCCTTAGGCACTGGTGCTGGTGCCACAACACTGCAACCCCTCACAGATACTGTACTTGGAGCACAGCAGTCACACGTGTTGCGAAGCATTTTTTTTATAAAAATTGTATGTACACGCCCCTGTTAAACAGGGGCTGAAAAATTGTGCCTTAGGCACTGGTGTGGTGGCATGGATCATTGAGGAGGAGGAAGAGGATAGTCAGTGAACATAAGAGGACAGTCACTCAGCATCAGCATAGGCAGTCTTGAAGGGATGTGCCATTAAAAATTATTCGGTTATATCCGCCTCAGGTGCCTGGTAGCTGGTGGTGATCCAAGACTGATTCATTTTGATGAAGGTCAGTCGATCAACCGAGGCGGTGGACAGGCGCACCCTATGATCAGTCACAAATCCTCCAGCAGCACTGAATGTGCGTTCGGAAAGAACGCTGGAGGCAGGACAGGCCAGTAGCTCAATTGCATACTGTGCAAGCTCTGGCCAGTGATCCATCCTCAGGACCCAGTAAGCCAGAGGATTTTCGGTGGGAAAGGTGTCCAAGTCTGACCTTGCCCCAAGGTATTCCTGCACCATGTATATCAGACGCTGGCGATGGTTGCTGGAACCGATCATACCTTGGGGCTGCGGACTAAAAAATTGTCTGAACGCATCGGTCAGACGTCCACCTTCCCCACCGCTCCTTCTGCCACTGACCGAAGCCTCAGCAACTCGTCGCCCAGGACCAGGAGTTTGTAGCCTCCCAGTTTCTGGGAACGCGTTGCACAGACCTTTCTGCAAGGCCTCCCTGAGATGTCTCATCCTCTGCTCCCTCTGCGATGGCAAGATAAGGTCCGCAACCTTACCCTTGTACCGCGGATCAAGGAGAGTGGCCAGCCAGTAATGGTCCCTCTCCTTGATCCGAAGAACACGAGGATCCTTCCGCAGGCTTTGCAGGATCAGGGAGGCCATGCAGCGTAGGTTAGCTGAGGCATTCGGTCCGGAGTCTTCTGGGTCACTGAGGATGACATGATCGCCAGCCACCTCCTCCCAGCCACGTACAAGTCCACTGGTTTGTTGGGACTGTACATCATTACTAAAAGACTGCTGCTGCTGATGCTGAGTTCCAGGCTCCACCTCCATGCTCACACAATCCTCCTCCTCCTCCTCCTCCTCCTCCTCATCCTCTTCCTGTGTGATGGGTGGGACAGAAGGAACACTGTCCGGATAAAGGGGGCCTTGAGAGGCAAGGAAGTCCTCCTCTTCCTGCCTCTGTTCTGCCTCAAGTGCCCTGTCCATTATCCCACGCAGCGTATGCTCCAACAGGTGGACAAGAGGGACAGTGTCACTGATGCATGCACTGTCACTGCTCACCATCCTCGTGGCCTCCTCAAATGGTGAGAGGACAGTGCATGCATCCCTGATCATGCTCCACTGACGTGGGGAAAAAAAACCAAGCTCCCCTGACCCTGTCCTGGTGCCGTAGTCGCAAAGGTACTCATTGATGGCCCTCTGCTGCGTGTGCAGTCGCTGCAGCATGGCCAACGTTGAGTTCCACCTGGTGGGCATGTCAGATATTAGGCGGTTCTTGGGCAGGTTCAGCTCCTTTTGCAGCTCAGTCAGCCGAGCACTGGCATTATAAGATCGGCGGAAATGCACACAGACTTTCCTGGCCTGCCTCAGGACATCCTGTAAGCCTGGGAACCTGCCCAAGAACCGCTGCACCACCAGGTTGAGGACGTGAGCCATGCAGGGCACATGGGTGAGCTGCCCCTGTCGCAGGGCGGAGAGGAGGTTGGTGCCATTGTCAGAAACGACCATTCCTGGCTTAAGCTGACGTGGCGTCAACCACCTCTCGGCCTGCCCCTGCAGAGCTGCCAGAACCTCTGGCCCAGTGTGGCTCCTGTCCCCCAAACACACCAGCGCAAGCACGGCATGGCATCTTTTTGCCTGCGTACTTGCGTAGCCCCTTGTACGCCTACGGAGCACCGCTGGTTCCAAGGACAGAGCACTGGAGGAAGAAGAAGAGGAGGGGGTGGAGGAGAGAGGTGTGTCACAACCAGTAGCAGTAGTAGCGTTTTGGAGGCGTGGTGGCGGAACAACCTCCAACACTACTGCACCTTGTCCTGCATCCCTCCCAGCTGCCAATAGAGTGACCCAATGGGCCGTGAAAGAAAGGTACCGTCCCTGTCCATGCCTGCTGGACCATGAGTCAGCGGTAATATGCACCTTACCGCTGACCGCCCTGTCCAGCGAGGCATGGACATTGCCCTCCACATGCCGGTAGAGAGACGGAATCGCCTTCCGTGAGAAAAAGTGGCGTTTGGGAACCTGCCACTGAGGAACCGCACATTGAACAAACTCACGGAAGGGGGCCGAGTCTACCAACTGAAAAGGCAGCAGTTGAAGTGCTAGCAATTTAGCCAGGCTAGCATTCAACCGCTGGGCATGTGGATGGCTGGGAGTGTACTTCTTTCTACGGTCCAGCAGCTGGGGCAGGGAAATTTGCCTGCTGCAATCGGACGTCGGGTGTACTGCAAGTACTTGGTTGTGACACACCTAATTCTACACCTTCAGTCCTCTCAGAGCAGCTTTCAGAGAGGACTGAAGGTGTAGTGGGGATGGAGATCCCAGCTGAGGAGGAGCAAGGAGAGGTCCGCTTAGTTCTTTGGTGTGGGTCTTTTATGTGTGCCTGCCAACGAGCTGCATGGCAGGTCGCCATATGTCTGGTCATGCTTGTGGTGCCCAAGCGGCTGATGTTTTGGCCACGCGAGATACGCTTGAGACAAATATTGCAAATAGCAGTGGTGCGATCTGCTGCACTCGTCTCAAAAAAGGCCCACACCAAAGAACTTTTCTGATAACGTGCAGAGGCAGCGCCCTGCACAGGCGGAGCTCTGCGGTGTTGTACAGTTGCTGTGCTGGCCTCTACCTGGCCTCCAGGGGGCATCCTGCCTCGTTGGACATGTGACGCCGCATCCTCCTCCTCCTCGTCCTCCTCCTCATCCTCTCTCCCTTCAGGCACCCACGTGGAGTCAGTGACCTCATCATCCCCTCCCTCTTCACCACTAGAGCAAACCTGGCAGTAAGCTGCAGCTGGTGGAACAGTACTGCCAGATTCCTCAAGCTGGGTATCATCATCCGAGCCTTCAAATCGTTGGGCATCCTCCTGGAGCATGTACCCAACACTGTGCTCAAAGAGTTCGGGGGACTCCTCAGGAGGACATGGTGGGTCTAGGGAAGGGGTGGCTGATGATGCTCTGTCAGTACCCTGAGCCTGGGTGAGAGAGGATGAGGAGGATGAGGAGGGCTTGGTCATCCATTCTACCAAGCCTTCAGCATGATGCGGCTCCACATGTCCAGCTGCCGAAAACAAAGACGCGCGTGTCCCATGGCCACGTGCTGATGTCGATGCACGACCACGTCCACGTCCACGGCCACGTCCACTAGAAACAGAGCCTGCCTGCCCTGTGTTCTTGGCTCTGCACGCTCTGCCTCCCCTTGGCGGTCTTCCAGCCATTGTAGTCGGTAGTCCTGTGGGTGCTGCTGAGAAGAATATATAGGAGCTCTGTGTGATGCCACTAACACACTAGAAGTCCTATGGGTGCTTCTGCAAAGAAAATAGAGGAGCTCTGTGTGATGCCACTAACACACTAGAAGTCCTGTGGGTGCTGCTGAGAAGAAAATATAGGAGCTCTGTGTGATGCCACTAAACACACTAGAAGTCCTATGGGTGCTTCTGCAAAGAAAATAGAGGAGCTCTGTGTGATGCCACTAACACACTAGAAGTCCTGTGGGTGCTGCTGAGAAGAAAATATAGGAGCTCTGTGTGATGCCACTAACACACTAGAAGTCCTATGGGTGCTTCTGCAAAGAAAATAGAGGAGCTCTGTGTGATGCCACTAACACACTAGAAGTCCTGTGGGTGCTTCTGCAAAGAAAATAGAGGAGCTCTGTGTGATGCCACTAACACACTAGAAGTCCTGTGGGTGCTGCTGAGAAGAAAATATAGGAGCTCTGTGTGATGCCACTAACACACTAGAAGTCCTATGGGTGCTTCTGCAAAGAAAATAGAGGAGCTCTGTGTGATGCCACTAACACACTAGAAGTCCTGTGGGTGCTGCTGAGAAGAAAATATAGGAGCTCTGCGTGATGCCACTAACACACTAGAAGTCCTATGGGTGCTTCTGCAAAGAAAATAGAGGAGCTCTGTGTGATGCCACTAACACACTAGAAGTCCTGTGGGTGCTTCTGCAAAGAAAATAGAGGAGCTCTGTGTGATGCCACTAACACACTAGAAGTCTTGTGGGTGCTGCTGAGAAGAAAATATAGGAGCTCTGTGTGATGCCACTAACACACTAGAAGTCCTATGGGTGCTTCTGCAAAGAAAATAGAGGAGCTCTGTGTGATGCCACTAACACACTAGAAGTCCTGTGGGTGCTGCTGAGAAGAAAATATAGGAGCTCTGTGTGATGCCACTAACACACTAGAAGTCCTATGGGTGCTTCTGCAAAGAAAATAGAGGAGCTCTGTGTGATGCCACTAACACACTAGAAGTCCTATGGGTGCTTCTGCAAAGAAAATAGAGGAGCTCTGTGTGATGCCACTAACACACTAGAAGTCCTGTGGGTGCTTCTGCAAAGAAAATAGAGGAGCTCTGTGTGATGCCACTAACACACTAGAAGTCCTGTGGGTGCTGCTGAGAAGAAAATATAGGAGCTCTGTGTGATGCCACTAACACACTAGAAGTCCTATGGGTGCTTCTGCAAAGAAAATAGAGGAACTCTGTGTGATGCCACTAACACACTAGAAGTCCTGTGGGTGCTGCTGAGAAGAAAATAGAGGAGCTCTGTGTGATGCCACTAACACACTAGAAGTCCTATGGGTGCTTCTGCAAAGAAAATAGAGGAGCTCTGTGTGATGCCACTAACACACTAGAAGTCCTGTGGGTGCTGCTGAGAAGAAAATATAGGAGCTCTGTGTGATGCCACTAACACACTAGAAGTCCTATGGGTGCTTCTGCAAAGAAAATAGAGGAGCTCTGTGTGATGCCACTAACACACTAGAAGTCCTGTGGGTGCTGCTGAGAAGAAAATAGAGGAGCTCTGTGTGATGCCACTAACACACTAGAAGTCCTATGGGTGCTTCTGCAAAGAAAATAGAGGAGCTCTGTGTGATGCCACTAACACACTAGAAGTCCTGTGGGTGCTGCTGAGAAGAAAATATAGGAGCTCTGTGTGATGCCACTAACACACTAGAAGTCCTATGGGTGCTTCTGCAAAGAAAATAGAGGAGCTCTGTGTGATGCCACTAACACACTAGAAGTCCTGTGGGTGCTTCTGCAAATAAAATAGAGGAGCTCTGTGTGATGGGACTAACACACTTCAAGTCCTATGGGTGCTTCTGGGAAGAAAATATAGGTCTGTGTGATGGGACTAACACACTTCAAGTCCTATGGGTGCTTCTGGGAAGAAAATGTAGGTCTGTGTGATGGGACTAACACACTTCAAGTCCTATAGGTGCTTCTGGGAAGAAAATGTAGGTCTGTGTGATGGGACTAACACACTTCAAGTCCTATAGGTGCTTCTGGGAACAAAATATATGATCTCTGTGTGATGGGACTAACACACTTCAAGTCCTATAGGTGCTTCTGGGAAGAAAATGTAGGTCTGTGTGATGGGACTAACACACTTCAAGTCCTATAGGTGCTTCTGGGAACAAAATATATGATCTCTGTGTGATGGGACTAACACACTTCAAGTCCTATAGGTGCTTCTGGGAACAAAATATATGATCTCTGTGTGATGGGACTAACACACTTCAAGTCCTATAGGTGCTTCTGGGAAGAAAATGTAGGTCTGTGTGATGGGACTAACACACTTCAAGTCCTATAGGTGCTTCTGGGAACAAAATATATGATCTCTGTGTGATGGGACTAACACACTTCAAGTCCTATAGGTGCTTCTTGGGAAGGAAATATAGGTCTGTGTGATGGGACTAACACACTTCAAGTCCTATAGGTGCTTCTGGGAACAAAATATATGATCTCTGTGTGATGGGACTAACACACTTCAAGTCCTATAGGTGCTTCTGGGAAGGAAATATAGGTCTGTGTGATGGGACTAACACACTTCAAGTCCTATAGGTGCTTCTGGGAACAAAATATATGATCTCTGTGTGATGGGACTAACACACTTCAAGTCCTATAGGTGCTTCTGGGAAGGAAATATAGGTCTGTGTGATGGGACTAACACACTTCAAGTCCTATAGGTGCTTCTGGGAACAAAATATATGATCTCTGTGTGATGGGACTAACACACTTCAAGTCCTATAGGTGCTTCTGGGAAGAAAATGTAGGTCTGTGTGATGGGACTAACACACTTCAAGTCCTATAGGTGCTTCTGGGAACAAAATATATGATCTCTGTGTGATGGGACTAACACACTTCAAGTCCTATAGGTGCTTCTGGGAAGGAAATATAGGTCTGTGTGATGGGACTAACACACTTCAAGTCCTATAGGTGCTTCTGGGAACAAAATATATGATCTCTGTGTGATGGGACTAACACACTTCAAGTCCTATAGGTGCTTCTGGGAACAAAATATATGATCTCTGTGTGATGGGACTAACACACTTCAAGTCCTATAGGTGCTTCTGGGAAGAAAATGTAGGTCTGTGTGATGGGACTAACACACTTCAAGTCCTATAGGTGCTTCTGGGAACAAAATATATGATCTCTGTGTGATGGGACTAACACACTTCAAGTCCTATAGGTGCTTCTGGGAAGGAAATATAGGTCTGTGTGATGGGACTAAACACACTTCAAGTCCTATAGGTGCTTCTGGGAACAAAATATATGATCTCTGTGTGATGGGACTAACATACTTCAAGTCCTATAGGTGCTTCTGGGAACAAAATATATGATCTCTGTGTGATGGGACTAACACACTTCAAGTCCTATAGGTGCTTCTGGGAAGAAAATGTAGGTCTGTGTGATGGGACTAACACACTTCAAGTCCTATAGGTGCTTCTGGGAACAAAATATATGATCTCTGTGTGATGGGACTAACACACTTCAAGTCCTATAGGTGCTTCTGGGAAGGAAATATAGGTCTGTGTGATGGGACTAACACACTTCAAGTCCTATAGGTGCTTCTGGGAACAAAATATATGATCTCTGTGTGATGGGACTAACACACTTCAAGTCCTATAGGTGCTTCTGGGAAGAAAATGTAGGTCTGTGTGATGGGACTAACACACTTCAAGTCCTATAGGTGCTTCTGGGAACAAAATATAGGAGCTCTGCCTGCCTGCCACGAACACACTACAAGTCCTATAGGTGCTTCTGGGAACAAAATATAGGAGCTCTGCCTGCCTGCCACGAACACACTACAAGTCCTATAGGTGCTTCTGGGAACAAAATATAGGAGCTCTGCCTGCCTGCCACGAACACACTACAAGTCCTATAGGTGCTTCTGGGAACAAAATATAGGAGCTCTGCCTGCCTGCCACGAACACACTACAAGTCCTATAGGTGCTTCTGGGAACAAAATATAGGAGCTCTGCCTGCCTGCCACGAACACACTACAAGTCCTATAGGTGCTTCTGGAACAAAATATATGATCTCTGTGTGATGGGACTAACACACTTCAAGTCCTATAGGTGCTTCTGGGAAGGAAATATAGGTCTGTGTGATGGGACTAACACACTTCAAGTCCTATAGGTGCTTCTGGGAACAAAATATATGATCTCTGTGTGATGGGACTAACACACTTCAAGTCCTATAGGTGCTTCTGGGAACAAAATATATGATCTCTGTGTGATGGGACTAACACACTTCAAGTCCTATAGGTGCTTCTGGGAAGAAAATGTAGGTCTGTGTGATGGGACTAACACACTTCAAGTCCTATAGGTGCTTCTGGGAACAAAATATATGATCTCTGTGTGATGGGACTAACACACTTCAAGTCCTATAGGTGCTTCTGGGAAGGAAATATAGGTCTGTGTGATGGGACTAACACACTTCAAGTCCTATAGGTGCTTCTGGGAACAAAATATATGATCTCTGTGTGATGGGACTAACACACTTCAAGTCCTATAGGTGCTTCTGGGAACAAAATATATGATCTCTGTGTGATGGGACTAACACACTTCAAGTCCTATAGGTGCTTCTGGGAACAAAATATATGATCTCTGTGTGATGGGACTAACACACTTCAAGTCCTATAGGTGCTTCTGGGAACAAAATATATGATCTCTGTGTGATGGGACTAACACACTTCAAGTCCTATAGGTGCTTCTGGGAACAAAATATATGATCTCTGTGTGATGGGGACTAACACACTTCAAGTCCTATAGGTGCTTCTGGGAAGAAAATGTAGGTCTGTGTGATGGGACTAACACACTTCAAGTCCTATAGGTGCTTCTGGGAACAAAATATATGATCTCTGTGTGATGGGACTAACACACTTCAAGTCCTATAGGTGCTTCTTGGGAAGGAAATATAGGTCTGTGTGATGGGACTAACACACTTCAAGTCCTATAGGTGCTTCTGGGAACAAAATATATGATCTCTGTGTGATGGGACTAACACACTTCAAGTCCTATAGGTGCTTCTGGGAAGGAAATATAGGTCTGTGTGATGGGACTAACACACTTCAAGTCCTATAGGTGCTTCTGGGAACAAAATATATGATCTCTGTGTGATGGGACTAACACACTTCAAGTCCTATAGGTGCTTCTGGGAAGGAAATATAGGTCTGTGTGATGGGACTAACACACTTCAAGTCCTATAGGTGCTTCTGGGAACAAAATATATGATCTCTGTGTGATGGGACTAACACACTTCAAGTCCTATAGGTGCTTCTGGGAAGAAAATGTAGGTCTGTGTGATGGGACTAACACACTTCAAGTCCTATAGGTGCTTCTGGGAACAAAATATATGATCTCTGTGTGATGGGACTAACACACTTCAAGTCCTATAGGTGCTTCTGGGAAGGAAATATAGGTCTGTGTGATGGGACTAACACACTTCAAGTCCTATAGGTGCTTCTGGAACAAAATATATGATCTCTGTGTGATGGGACTAACACACTTCAAGTCCTATAGGTGCTTCTGGGAACAAAATATATGATCTCTGTGTGATGGGACTAACACACTTCAAGTCCTATAGGTGCTTCTGGGAAGAAAATGTAGGTCTGTGTGATGGGACTAACACACTTCAAGTCCTATAGGTGCTTCTGGGAACAAAATATATGATCTCTGTGTGATGGGACTAACACACTTCAAGTCCTATAGGTGCTTCTGGGAAGGAAATATAGGTCTGTGTGATGGGACTAACACACTTCAAGTCCTATAGGTGCTTCTGGGAACAAAATATATGATCTCTGTGTGATGGGACTAACACACTTCAAGTCCTATAGGTGCTTCTGGGAACAAAATATATGATCTCTGTGTGATGGGACTAACACACTTCAAGTCCTATAGGTGCTTCTGGGAAGAAAATGTAGGTCTGTGTGATGGGACTAACACACTTCAAGTCCTATAGGTGCTTCTGGGAACAAAATATATGATCTCTGTGTGATGGGACTAACACACTTCAAGTCCTATAGGTGCTTCTGGGAAGGAAATATAGGTCTGTGTGATGGGACTAACACACTTCAAGTCCTATAGGTGCTTCTGGGAACAAAATATATGATCTCTGTGTGATGGGACTAACACACTTCAAGTCCTATAGGTGCTTCTGGGAAGAAAATGTAGGTCTGTGTGATGGGACTAACACACTTCAAGTCCTATAGGTGCTTCTGGGAACAAAATATAGGAGCTCTGCCTGCCTGCCACGAACACACTACAAGTCCTATAGGTGCTTCTGGGAACAAAATATAGGAGCTCTGCCTGCCTGCCACGAACACACTACAAGTCCTATAGGTGCTTCTGGGAACAAAATATAGGAGCTCTGCCTGCCTGCCACGAACACACTACAAGTCCTATAGGTGCTTCTGGGAACAAAATATAGGAGCTCTGCCTGCCTGCCACGAACACACTACAAGTCCTATAGGTGCTTCTGGGAACAAAATATAGGAGCTCTGCCTGCCTGCCACGAACACACTACAAGTCCTATAGGTGCTTCTGGGAACAAAATATATGATCTCTGTGTGATGGGACTAACACACTTCAAGTCCTATAGGTGCTTCTGGGAAGGAAATATAGGTCTGTGTGATGGGACTAACACACTTCAAGTCCTATAGGTGCTTCTGGGAACAAAATATATGATCTCTGTGTGATGGGACTAACACACTTCAAGTCCTATAGGTGCTTCTGGGAACAAAATATATGATCTCTGTGTGATGGGACTAACACACTTCAAGTCCTATAGGTGCTTCTGGGAAGAAAATGTAGGTCTGTGTGATGGGACTAACACACTTCAAGTCCTATAGGTGCTTCTGGGAACAAAATATATGATCTCTGTGTGATGGGACTAACACACTTCAAGTCCTATAGGTGCTTCTGGGAAGGAAATATAGGTCTGTGTGATGGGACTAACATACATCAAGTCCTATAGGTGCTTCTGGGAACAAAATATATGATCTCTGTGTGATGGGACTAACACACTTCAAGTCCTATAGGTGCTTCTGGGAACAAAATATATGATCTCTGTGTGATGGGACTAACACACTTCAAGTCCTATAGGTGCTTCTGGGAAGAAAATGTAGGTCTGTGTGATGGGACTAACACACTTCAAGTCCTATAGGTGCTTCTGGGAACAAAATATATGATCTCTGTGTGATGGGACTAACACACTTCAAGTCCTATAGGTGCTTCTGGGAAGGAAATATAGGTCTGTGTGATGGGACTAACACACTTCAAGTCCTATAGGTGCTTCTGGGAACAAAATATATGATCTCTGTGTGATGGGACTAACACACTTCAAGTCCTATAGGTGCTTCTGGGAAGAAAATGTAGGTCTGTGTGATGGGACTAACACACTTCAAGTCCTATAGGTGCTTCTGGGAACAAAATATAGGAGCTCTGCCTGCCTGCCACGAACACACTACAAGTCCTATAGGTGCTTCTGGGAACAAAATATAGGAGCTCTGCCTGCCTGCCACGAACACACTACAAGTCCTATAGGTGCTTCTGGGAACAAAATATAGGAGCTCTGCCTGCCTGCCACGAACACACTACAAGTCCTATAGGTGCTTCTGGGAACAAAATATAGGAGCTCTGCCTGCCTGCCACGAACACACTACAAGTCCTATAGGTGCTTCTGGGAACAAAATATAGGAGCTCTGCCTGCCTGCCACGAACACACTACAAGTCCTATAGGTGCTTCTGGGAACAAAATATAGGAGCTCTGCCTGCCTGCCACGAGCACACTACAAGCCCCTCTTTCTAAATCAATCTAAATGAATGAATCTATCTAACTCGATCTTTCTAAGTAAATCTCTCTAACTAACTAAATCCAGCAGAGTGTCACAGATCTAGCCTGCTCTATCTGCGCCGGAACAGCATGTGACCGGCGCAGACGGCGTGGCGGCCTTTTATAGGGGGGGGCGTGTACTACAGCCCCTGAGCTGTAATTGGCTACAGGCGTCCTGCCTGTAGCCAATTATGGCTCTTCGAGTTTCCGGGGCTGTGATTGGCCAAGCATGCGGGGTCACAGTGCATGCTTGGCCAATCATCAGCCAGCAATGCACTGCGCCGGCCGCGCCGGCCGCAATGCATTGCGGGGCCGCGCGCATCACACGCACGTGATGCGAGCGGCCAAAATAGTTCTGGGCTCGCCGAGCGAGCGAACGCCCGGTGCTCGATGCGAACGTGGGTTCGCATCGAGCACCGGGCCCATCCCTACTTGTGACTGGCAGAAACTGTATTATTGTGGGAGAACCTGTGTATTCTCAGCAGTGCTACATACATTTATATTTAAGATGTTTGCAATTGTTCATTTTTTAAATTATAAAAATAACAAACATGTTATACTTACCGGCTCTGTGCAAGGGTTTTGCACAGAGCAGACCCGATCCTCCTCTTCTGGTGTGCCCCGCCGACGCTCCTGCTCCTCCCATTCATCGGGTGCCCCCACGGAAAGCCGTTTTCCATTGGGGCACCGTGTGGGCTCACTCCCAAGTCCCACCTCTGTTTCCATTGACACAGATAGCAGGATTTGGCCCTGCCCCAGCTCCCTTGTCACAGGATTTGATTGACAGCAGTGGGAGCCAATGGCTCCTGCTGCTATCAATATGACCAATAAGAGAGAGAAAGTGGCTGGAGCTGCTGGGCTTGTGCACATCACTGGATTGGATCGGGCTCAGGTAAGAAAAAGGGGTGTCTGGTGATGATGGGAGAATCGTGTGAGAAATATAATCATAAAAAAAAATGCTCATGAGCAGAAGAAAAGAAAATTCCTGGAAATAAATAAAATTCCCATCCACCAAAAATTATTTTCTGTGGTGAAATTGAAGGCTTGGTTGGTCAAATTTCAAAATCAATGGTGGCATCTTCTTTTTTTTTAAGTTATATAATCTTTATTTATTTTCTTCATTATTATACAAAATACATTCTTTACTTACATAGTACATACATTTAAAAACAGAAAAAAAAAAAAAAAATTCCACTTCTCACACTTTGCAAGGAGTACCCTTCAACCTTTAGTCCCTTTTATCCTTCCCAACCTTCCCTCTTGACACCCAGCTTATTCCCTCTCCCTCTCTCTCCCCCCACCTCATAGTGGATTTTCCAATTTGTCCAACCATGGTCTCCACATAGCTTCAAACTCTCTCAGATTTCCTCTCCTTATATACACTGTTCTTTCTTTCCATACTGTTTCTGTTGTTAACCTTTTCCATTCTCCTACCGTTGGGGGTTTCTCAGCCTGCCACCTCTGCGCTATTAATTTTCTCGCCTGGAACAAACCTCTCATCACGGCGTTGATTACAGAGGGACCACCATTTATCCCCTCATCCGATCCTAGTATACACAGTCTGGGGTTCATTTCCAGTCTAACTTCTAATACGGTGTTCAGGATGTTAAGGATTTCAGTCCAGTAACGGTGCAGTTTTGGGCACTTCCATACCATATGTGCTAAATCCCCAGTATCCTGGCACCTAGGGCACCTGGCATCTGTTCTCAATCCGAACTCATATAGTCTCTTAGGTGTATAGTATGTCCTGTGTAACAGCATCAAATATGAGACCTTCTGAGCAGGCGAGACCGATACCACGTGTCCTTTCTCCAATATCCTCAGCCACTGTTCATCTGAGAACGTTCCAAATTCTTTCTCCCATTTCCCCCTACACTTAAGCTGTTCTGGATTTTCTATGCTACCTTCGCATATGTGTGAATAAATTTCTGCTATAAATCCTCTACTCTTGTTTTGGGAGCCTATTCTTTGATACACTGGAGAGTTATTCCAAATTGGATCTTGATTCTTAAATTGACTATTTAAAGCGTGTCTAATTTGTAGATATTTATAGAAGGAATGTTTGGGTATATCGTATTCCGCTCGCAGTGCTGTGAATGACTTCAATACCTTGCCCTCGTACATCTGTGCCAACTTATCTATCCCTTTTATTTCCCACTCTCTAATTTTCCCTATCTTTTCTACTTCCTGTAAGTTTTTATTATTCCAGAGGGGGGTGTATTTTGTCATACCCTCTAACCCTTTTACTACTTTTACTGCCTTCCACACTTTTAAGGCCAGTCTCACCGTGGGGATTCTGTAAAGAAAGGAGTTTGCCTCGAGGGCTTCTACTATTGATTTGTGCGGGGTTCCTGCAATCATTAATTCCTTGTTGCTTCCTCCTGTCATAGTTCCTAGATGTTGCAGTTGGGCTGCTAGGAAGTAGCTCCGTGGATGCGGTACTGCCATTCCTCCCCTTCTTGTTGCTAGTTGTAGTGTTTGTAACCCAATCCTAGGCTGACCTCCCTTCCATATAAGTTCCCTAAACAACGTGTCTATCTTTCTGAACCATTTTTTGTCTATCCATATTGGACAGTTATGCAGCAGGTACAGAAGCTGTGGCTGCCATACCATTTTGATTAGGTTACACCTCCCTGCGATCGACAATGGGAGACGTCTCCAGATTGCAATTTTACTTTTAAATCTAGCTAAAAGCGGTACTATATTATCATTTATGTAATTATTAGGGTTCCTTGTTATATATATGCCTAAGTATTTCATTTGTTCAACTACCTCTAGCTGTGAAATATCCTGTACGTTCTGGTTCCCTGGAGGATCTATAGGCAATAATGCAGATTTTTCCCAGTTTATGGTGAGTCCTGAGATTTTACCAAAGTCCGTGAGGATGTTCATCACCTGCCTGAGGGATTGTCCCGTATCCCCCAGGAAGAGAAGGACATCGTCCGCATACAGTGCGATTCTCTCTTCGCCCCCTGCTCTTCGGAACCCCTGCATATTTGTGTTTGATCTAATTACACTTGCTAAGGGTTCCATTGCAAGCGCGAAGAGCAGGGGGGATAATGGGCAGCCCTGCCTTGTCCCTCTCTCCAATTGAATCCCCTCGGAATACTCGCCATTGACCCTAATTTTAGCACTGGGACCCTTATACAGGGTTTTAATCCATTTAATAAACGAGGGGCCAAATCCAAATTCCTTTAAGACTCGCCATAAATATCCCCACTCTAAGCTATCGAAAGCTTTAACCACGTCTAACGCCATGACTGCCCTTGTACCCATGTTCTCTATTGGTATCTGTAAATTAAGGTATAGTCTCCTAATGTTCATGCTAGTAGACCTACAGGGTATAAACCCTGTTTGGTCAGGATGTATTAATCTAGAGATAATTTTGTTTAATCTAATTGCCATTGCTTTAGCTAATATTTTAGCATCCGAGCAGAGCAGGGAAATCGGTCTATAAGACTTGGTCTCTAATGGGTCCTTCCCCTCTTTATGCAAAACTATTATTGTTGCCTCTGTCATAGACGTTGGCAACTTCCCCTCCTCCTTTGCCCAGTTTAATACCTTAAGAAGTTCTGGCAGTAGAATTTTCCCATATTGCTTATAGGTTTCCGCGGGGAGACCATCTGGTCCTGGTGATTTCTGATTGGCCATTTCTTTTACCGCCAGCTGGATTTCCTCCAGCGTTAACGGTGCCTCCATTGCCTCCCTTTCTTCTTCAGTGAGAGCCGTAATTTCAGCGTTACTAAAAAATGTGTCCGCTTCCCCTTCCTCCATCGTCCCCCGCGATTTATATAAATTGTCATAGTATATTCTAAAAGTCTCTGTAATTACTGACGTCTTTAATGAGATTTCTCCTTTCTCCGTCCTAATCGCTGGGACGGTGGAGGGAGGGGAATTAGCTCTCACTAACTGTGCCAACATCTTTCCGACCTTTTCCCCCTCCCCATAAGCCACCTGTTTCTGAAACAGTCTTTTATTCTCTGATTTCCTAATGATTACTTCTTTGTATTCCTGTTGTTTAATTAGCCATCTACTTTGTCTTTCTGGGGTGGGGTCTTCAACGTATTCTCTTTCTGCTTTCATCAACTCCATCTTACTATTTTTTTCCCATTCTCTTGAGGATTTTTTGATTTTTGAGACTAATTGAATAAGGATACCTCGCAGATAGGCCTTCAGTGCATCCCACATTACTCCTCTTGTCACTGTCTCTTTGTTAAACTCTATAAATTCTTCCAGTTTTAACAGCACCTCATTTGGATCCCCTATTATTTCGAACCAGACTGGATTCATTTTCCATGTTCTGGGAGGTCTTTTCCCTTCTAAATTTATTGAGACAATCAACAAGGCATGGTCCGATACCCCCCTAGGCTGATATTCAATATCCCTTACTGTTTGGCATGCTGCCTCGTTTCCCAAGGCTAAGTCGATCCGTGAAAGAGTAGAATAGGAACTTGAGAAACACGAGAATTGCAGCACCCCCGGGTTTCTCACTCTCCACATGTCAAACAGCCCCACTTCTTGTAAGAACTGGTGTAGTCGGCTTTCATCTACCTTCTGCCTCTGTGTACCTAAAGGAAACCTGTCTAATTTTTTATTAATAACCTCATTAAAGTCCCCTACTGCTATGACTGGTATCCCAGCTTTGTCTGATAAAAATTCCATTAGGCAATACATCACATCGAGCTTAAACGGAGGGGGGATGTAAATATTGGCGAAAACATATTCTCGATTTTCTATTGCACAATGCAGGAAAATATACCGTCCTTCCCTATCTATCCTGGTCTGCCGACAGGTAAAGCCCACCTCTTTTCTTACCATCACCGCCACTCCCCTTGAGTAGGAGGTGTGTACCGAGTGATATTGATGTTGATATTTTTTACTCTGATTTAGTAATTTAGTATCTTGGGTTAAATGTGTCTCCTGTAGGCAGATCACTCCTACATCACTCCTTTCCAGGGTCTCTACCACAGCTGCTCTCTTAGCCGGTGTACCCAACCCCCGTACATTCCAGGAACCGATATTAATTACCCTAGTCTGCATAGGCTATCAAGAAAAGAAAGCAATAGAAAATGGAATCCCTATTGATGCCTAGAACATAACACCAAGGAGAGAGGGGAAAAGAGAGAGAAGGGGAAAGGAGAAAAAAAAAAAAAAAAAAAAAAGGGAAATAGAGAGGGAAAAAAAAAAAAAACGAGAAAGGGAAGAGAAACTTTTAACAAGAGGGAAAAACCCTTGTGAAAAAGAAGGGTAAATAGAAAATCCTTTGCCTATCTTAATATTTCCCACTATGTGATAAAATGTGAATCTTTCTTCTATATATTTGTTTATCAGTGTTTTTTTTTCCTTTTTTTTTTTTTTTTACCCAAATTTTGCATCGTATCTTGATATGTCTTTCTAAGTGAGAGAATGTGAAACTTTCCTCTAAATATTTATCTATAAGTGTTTTTTGCTTGCCGCTTACTTTCATATGTGTTACATGTTTTTTCCAATTTTTACATCGATAACCCCATCTCCCCCCTCCCCCCATGTACCATTCTAGGTTATCCCCAGAGGCTTTTTTTGTGACCCTTACCAAACATCCCATACCTTTCCCCCTCCCCTCCCCCACCCCCTCCCCCTCTCTTGTATACAAACCCACTCCCTCCCTCCGCCCCCCTCCCGTACCTATCACCCTCCCCTCTCCCTCCCCCTCTCTTGTATACAGACCCCCTCCCACCCTCCGCCCTCCTCCCTCCCCTACCCTGCACACATCAAAAACTGTATTTTTATCCTTACCCCAATCAATCATATCCTCCCTTTCGTGCTATGTGGCTCTCACCACCCTCCACTCCGTATATGTACACATTAAATTTCTCTGAAACACACATCTCTAAGAACACATCTCTTCCCATCCCTCTATGTTTATTCCCTTTCCCTTAGCCTTGTTATCCCCTCGTTTTGATTATTAGTTGGTCTTTTCTATCCTCCAGCCATGTTGTCACACTTGCAGGGGAATCAAAAAAAAAGGTCTCTCCCAGAGCTACCACACGTAGCCGGGCTGGGTACAATAATGCATAAATGACATCAAATTTCTGGAGTCTACGTTTAACCTCTATAAAACCTGCTCTACGCCTCTGCAAATCGGGTGAAAAATCAGGATATAATGAAACTTTAACTCCATTAAAAAAAATGTTCCCCATCTCTCTAGCCCTGCGGAAAAGCGTCACTTTATCTTTAAAATTCAAAAATTTCATTAACATAGATCTGGGGTGTCCTCCTTGGGGTGGAGGTCTGGACGGGACTCTATGCGCCCTTTCAACCGAGAATTGTTGTGAGAATGTCTCTCTTCCAAATACTTCAATGAGCCATTTTTCCATAAATACGATCGGATCAGATCCTTCGCTCTTTTCTGGTAAGCCTACCAGCCTCACATTATCCCTTCGGAGTCTGTTTTCCAATTCATCCAGTTTTCCTGCAAATTTATCCGACTGCTCTTTTAGATTTTTAACCTCTTGATTTAATGGATACATGTCGTCCTCAATTTGACTAATTCTCCCTTCAGTTGCTGTTATTCTGTCAGCCGTCTTTTCAAGCTCCTGGCGCATCAAGGAAAGTTCATCTTTAACATTTTTCATTTGACCGCATAATTCCCCTAGGGAATGTTTACATATATTAACCGCCGTCAATACATCTTTTAGTGTCGGCTCTGCTTCTACCATTGATGCTTGAACCGAGGCCAGTTCTGATTTCCCCGGGCCCCCCAGATTTTTGTTGGTTGAATTCTTTACTGGGGCCCCTACTGGGTTGTTTAATTGTCCTTGGCTCTTTCTATCAGTTGGCATTTTAACCTGGGGTTGCTGTCCTCCTTTAGTTGGAGTGTGATCTGGGGTATGGGCATACTTTTCCAGCTTTGCTGCAGCTGATGCCCCATTTGTTATTGTGGGTTGAACCCCCTTTTCCTTGTCTTTATCTTTGGCTGATCTTAATGATTGTGTCCCGACATTCTCCTGGTTGGCCTGCTCATCCATTCTCCTTCTGGCTGACATATTGCCACACCAAACTCCCCCAAAATCTAATCTCGCCAGGTGATGGATTTAGAATAGATTTACAAAGGGTAGTCCTCTTAATTGCCGGAGGATAAGCTCAGCATACAGCTTATATCTTACCAATAGGCCGTCCCCTATTCACGGTTAAAGAGGGCCAGGTATATGTGTAGGTGTGCAGCTTATATTTATATTTTATAGAGAAACAGTCTTTGCGCCCCTTCTATTTATAGCGGAGAAGGTCAGGCCCATAGGCAGTTATTTTTAGCATATGACAGTCCTCTGGTTACAGGTGAGAAACAAATCTCATATATAAATCGCAGCATGCAGCCTGTGTTTTACCAAGGGCCAGAGCAGTCTAATACTTGCAGTTGAAAGAAAGTAAGCCCATATATATGGCACAGAGCAAAGCTTTATCTTTTGCGAAGAATCAAAGGCATCATTCCTCCAGTTATAGTTGAGGTAGAGGTCAGTACAGATACTTAACCAAAACGCACAGTTTATAATTTTGCAAATTACAGTCCTTAAATTGCGATTAAGCGTTAGCCTCTTTTTTTTTTTTTTTAAAAAGGGGTGGCTCACATACATGGCAGCGCACAGACCTTACACTTTGCAAGAAGACAAAAAAAAAAAAAAAAAAAGGGTGAAAAAGGGGGAAAAAAAAAAAAAAAAAAAAAAAAAGAAAGACCAGTCCTCAAATTGCAGTTGCAGATAAAAAAGCAGGTACAGCTTTTTGATTTTTGCACAGAGCAGCCTCTATTGCAGTTTAAGGGGATAAGGAAAACACAGCAACAGGCAAAGCACTTGTACTGCACGGCTTGTATTTCTAGTTAGCACAGGGCAGTCCTCCACATACAATAGGGCTGTACAGACTTAAAAGCTCAGCAAACAATCAGTATACTGTCTGCTCACCTTCTCCTTGTAGACTGTAGTGTAGTCTCCAGAAGGGCTTCAAGTGCAGTCCAGAAGTCATTTGAATCTTCCTCCTTCTATGTCCTTTTTCCAAGAGTTGCACAGCTTACAATTAACAGCGCAACAATCAGCTTATATTTTGGCAAGTAGGTCTTCAAGTTGCAATTTATAAAAGAGCCAGCACTACACAGCACAGCTTATAACTTTAACAGAGAGCAATCCTCAAATCGCAGCCTTAAAGAAGCCAAATGCATATAGACATTTACACAGTATAGCTTGTGTTTCTAATGGAGAAGTGGTCCTCAGTTGCGGTGGGAGAAAGAGGGGAATGCCGGACATATATGCATATCACAGTCTGTTAAACTCAGCCCTCTAGTTGCAGTTGATAGTGAGCTGGCATAAATGCATGTCATCCAAAAAAAAAAAAAAAAAAAAAAAAAATGTCCTCTCACCTTCTCCTTGCAGACTTTAAGATAGCAGTTAAGGGCAGTCAGGAAGACCCTTTGGGGTTCCCCCCTCCTCCGGTTACCTTTTTTTCTTTTCCTCCGTATAAGCTGTTCAAAAATTTGGCATCTCCATTTGAATTTCCCGCCGCTCTCTTCCTCTCACGAGCGGCGGGTGGACAAGCAGAAGCAGAAGACCACGTGTGGCGTCACCCTTGGCTGCTCGGCTATCTCCGGCTATCTCCGTGCATTAACGCTACGGCGCTGCAGTAGGCGGCTCGGGTAGACACTAGGAACCTCCGAACCAAGCGCTGCACGTCACTACGAGGGGTTAGTCACTCAGAACTCGGGGAGCTTCTGCATTTTTCGGCACGTACATAGGGCGGGGGATGGAGGAGAGCACACAAACGCTCTCACATGCCTCACACGCTCACACACCGCACACACCGCACTTCATGTCCGGTCACGCCCTCCATCCTATATTATATATTGTACGATGGTGGCATCTTCAGATTACAAAATGCACAAAATTTCTCATTTTCAAAAAAAATCGGAATGCGACCCCTGTATGGTCTGTATTAGAGGCTGGATAGGCCTCTCTGAAGAGATGGGTTTCCAGGGATCACCTAAAGGTGACTAGAATAGGAGATACTGTATGTAGAGAAGGTAAGAAGGAAGCGGCAAACACCAAAGAAGCAACCGAGTGTATTGAGTCAAAATGGCTTTAGCCTTTCTCCTCCCCGCCCACAGGGTGTAGTCATGGGGTCTTGTCTATAGTCATGGTAGAACAGTTTGGGGTAAGGAGTTCCAGAGGATGAGCCAGGATATGGAGAAGTCCTGGAGGTGAGTGTGGGAGTAGGTGACAAGAGAACAGGAAGTCTTGGGAGGAGTAAAGAGAACAGTTTGGTTGGTATTTTAAGATGAAATGGATGATGTAGCTAGTTGCAGAGTTGTGGGTGGCTTTGTAGGTAGCTGTTATTATTCGGAATCTTATTTGTTGGGTTCACGGAAGGCGGTGAATAGAATGGCAGAGAGGGATAGAACAGAACAGTTGGTGAGGTGTATGAGTCTGAAAGCGGCATTTATGATGGATTGAAGGGAGGATAGCCTATGTAAAGGTAGATTAACATTTTATTCACGGTGGAGAGATTGAACTTTGAGAAGTTTATTTAAAACTGTTACAGGATGGACTAATCTTTACGTGAGTACCTTTCATGCACAATATAAAGACTGAACATTTGAGTTTATTTAGTGTGACAGGATAGACTATACTTTATTAGTCATACACCTGGTCACTTTGGTTTTTACATTGGTGCTCATTTGATATAATGCATAATGCACACTATGTTTGCAGTGCCTTTTTTATTGTTATATTGTGGTACATATTTTGCATATATTGAATTGAAGGCTGTAGCGATATATTGCACATTGTATTCATTGTATTAATACTTCTGCGGTATTGTATGTCTGTAGCATTGACTTGGATGATTATATTAATACAAATAGTTACATTTACCTTGCAATAGGGATGAAACGAACGACCCCCAGCCCCCCCCCCCCCCCCGGTTCGGTTTGCACCAGAATATGCGAACAGACGAAAAGTTTGTACGAACACCATTAAAGTCTATGGGACACAAACGTGAAAAATCAAAAGTGTTCATTTTAAAGTCTTAAATGCAAGTTATTGCCATAAAAAGTGTTTGGGGACATGTATCAATGCAAAAAAATGTTTTAAAACAGCTGTTTTTTCAGGGGCAGTGATTTTAATAATTATTAAAGTTAAATAATAAAAATGAAATATTCCTTTAAATATTGTGGCGGGGGTCCCCATAGTCTGCCTGTAAAGTGGCACACCTTTCTCATGTTTTTTACTATGCCGCAGCAAAATTACATTTCCAAAGGAAAAAATATAATTTCAAATTGCTTGTATGTTTAAAAAGGGAACAAAGTCTTTACCAAGTAACTATCGACCTGTTAGTTTAACTTCTATAGTTGGGAAGATACTGGAGAGATTAATAAAAGACCACATAGACGAGTTCTTGCAGGAAAAAAATATTTTAAGCAACAGACAGCATGGATTCATGAAAGACAGAAGTTGTCAGACAAACCTGATTTCTTTTTATGAAGAGGTAAGTAAAACCTTGGACAGAGGCATGGCTGTGGACCTGGTATACTTGGATTTTGCAAAAGCGTTCGATACAGTTCCCCACACACGGCTCATGTGTAAGGTAAGGTCTACAGGTTTGGAAATATCGGTTTGTAAATGGATAGAAAACTGGCTAAAAGACAGAATTCAGAGAGTAGTGGTCAATGATTCTTACTCTGAATGGTCTAAGGTTATCAGTGGTGTATCCCAAGGTTCAGTACTGGGACCCTTACTTTTTAATATCTTTATAAATGATATTGGGTCTGGGATTAAAAGTAAAATTTCTGTTTTTGCAGATGACACCAAGCTATGCAGTGGAATAACTTCCTTACAGGATGTCTCCAATTTACAAGCCGACCTCAATGTACTGTCTAATTGGGCAACTATGTGGCAGATGAGGTTTAATGTTGATAAATGTAAAGTTATGCACTTGGGGGCTAAGAATATGCATGCATCATACATGCTAGGGGGAGTACAACTGGGGGAATCCGTAGTGGAGAAGGATCTGAGGGTTTTGGTAGATCATAAGCTCAATAATAGCATGCAATGCCAAGCTGCGGTTTCCAAAGCAAGCAAAGTTCTTTCTTGTATTAAGAGAGGTATGGACTCCAGAGAGAGATATCATTTTGCCCCTGTTCAAATCATTAGTAAGACCTCATCTGGAATATGCAGTTCAGTTTTGGGCACCAGTTCTCTAGAAGGATATTGGGAAACTGGAAAAAGTGCAGAGAAGGGCAACCAAACTGATAAGAGGCATGGAGGAGCTCAGCTATGAGGAAAGATTAGAGGAACTGAATTTATTCACCCTTGATAAGAGGAGATTAAGGCGGGATATGATCAACATGTATAAATATATAAGGGGTCCATATAGTGAACTTGGTGTTGAGTTATTCACTTTATAGTCAACAAAGAGGACAAGGGGGCACAATTTACGTCTAGAGGAAAAGAGATTTCATCTCCAAATACGGAAAGGTTTCTTCACAGTAAGAGCTGTGAAAATGTGGAATAGACTCCCTCCAGAGGTGGTTCTGGCCAGCTCAGTAGATTGCTTTAAGAAAGGCCTGGATACTTTCCTAAATGTACATAATATAACTGGGTACTAACATTTATAGGTAAAGTTGATCCGGGGAAAATCTGATTGCCTCTCGGGGGATCAGGAAGGAATTTTTACCCCTGCTTTAGCAAATTGGAGCATGCGCTGATGTTTTTTTTTTTGCCTTCCTCTGGATCAACTGTTGGTATAGAATGGGGTATATGGGATTGTATGATATACAGTGGTGTGAAAACGTGTTTGTCCCCTTCCTCATTTGCATGTTTGTCACACTTAAGTGTTTCGGAACATCAAACCAATTTAAACAATAGTCAAGGACAACACAAGTAAACATAAAATGCAATTTGTAAATGAAGGTGTTTATTATTAAAGGTGAAAAAAAATCCAAACCATCATGGCCCTGTGTGAAAAAGTGATTGCCCCCCTTGTTAAAACATACTATAACTGTGGTTGTCCACACCTGAGTTCAATTTCTCTAGCCACACCCAGGCCTGATTATTGCCACACCTGTTCACAATCAAGGCATCACTTAAATAGGAGCTGCTTGACACAGTAAGGTCCACCAGAAGATCCTTAAAAGCTACACATCATGCCGAGACCCAAAGAAATTCAGGAACAATTGAGAAAGAAAGTAATTGAGATCTATCAGTCTGGAAAGGGTTATAAAGCCATTTCCAAAGCTTTGGGAATCCAGCGAACCACAGTGAGAGCCATTATCCACAAATGGCGAAGACATGGAACAGTGGTGAACCTTCCCAGGAGTGGCCGGCCGCCCAAAATTACCCCAAGAGCGCAGCGACGACTCATCCAAGAGGTCACAAAAGACCCCACAACAACGTCCAAGGAACTGCAGGCCTCACTTGCCTCAGTTAAGGTCAGCGTTCATGCCTCCACCATCAGGAAAAGACTGGGCAAAAATGGCCTGCATGGCAGAGTTCCAAGGAGAAAACCACTGCTGAGCAAAAAGAACATCAAAGCTCGTCTCAATTTCTCCACAACACATCTTGATGATCCCCAAGACTTTTGGGACAACATTCTGTGGACCGATGAGACAAAAGTGGAACTCTTTGGAAGGTGTGTGTCCAAGTATATCTGGCGTAGAAGGAACACTGCATTTCAGAAAAAGAACATTATACCAACAGTAAAATATGGTGGTGGTAGTGTGATGGTCTGGGGCTGTTTTGCTGCTTCAGGACCTGGAAGACTTGCCGTGATAAAAGGAACTATGAATTCTGCTGTCTACCAAGAGATCCTGAAGGAGAATGTCCGACCATCTGTTTGTGTACTCAAGCTGAAACGAACTTGGGTTCTGCAGCAGGACAATGATCCTAAACACACCAGCAAGTCCACCACCGAATGGCTGAAGAAAAACAAAATGAAGACTTTGGAGTGGCCTAGCCAAAGTCCTGACCTGAATCCTATTGAGATGTTGTGGTATGACCTTAAAAAGGCCGTTCATGCTCGAAAACCCTCTAATGTAACTGAATTAGGACAATTCTGCAAAGATGAGTGGGCCAAAATTCCTCCAGGACGCTGTAAAAGCCTCATTGCACGTTATCGCAAACGCTTGGTTGCAGTTGTTGCTGCTAAGGGTGGCCCAACCAGTTATTAGGTTTAGGGGGCAATCACTTTTTCACACAGGGCCATGATGGTTTGGATTTTTTTTCACCTTTAATAATAAACACCTTCATTTACAAATTGCATTTTGTGTTTACTTGTGTTGTCCTTGACTATTGTTTAAATTGGTTTGATGTTCCGAAACACTTAAGTGTGACAAACATGCAAAGGAACAGGAAATGAGGAAGGGGGCAAACACTTTTTCACACCACTGTATATATTTTTTTTTATTGTGGTTGAACTAGATGGACTTGTGTCTTTTTTCAACCTAACAAACTATGTAACTATGTAACTATTGTCGGATCCAGGTAAAAATCTATGAAAAAGTCAGCGTGACCCCCCCCCCCCCCCCCCCCAGTCCATACCAGGCCCTTCGGGTCTGGTATGGATATTAAGGGAAACTCCAAGCAAAAAATAAAAAATAAAAATGGCGTGGGGTCCCCCCCCAAAATTCTTACCAGACCCTATTTGAGCAATCAGCCATGGCAAGCCAGGAAAGGGGGGGCAAGCGCCCCCCCCCTCCTGAACCATACCAGGCTGCTTGCCCTCCACATGGGTCTCCCCCAAAGCACATTGTCCCCATGTTGACGGGGACAAGGGCCTTATCCCCACAACCCTTGCCCGGTGGTTGTGGGCAGGCCCGGACTGGGAAAAAAAATAGGCCCGGGCAATTTGGGGGGGTGGAGAGCACAGGAAGGAACCATGAGAACTTGGGGTGGGGCGAGAGCACAGGGGAGAGGCAGTGAACACAGGGAGGAAGAGGAGAGTACAGGGGGCCAGAGAGCACAGGAGGTGGGGGGTTAGAAAGCACAGGGGGAAGCAAAAACACAGGAGGACAGGAGAGCACAGGGAGGGTGGAGATTACAACGGGAGGCAGCGAAGAGCACAAAGAGGGTAGGAGAGCACAGGGGTTGGGCAGAGAGCACAGGGGGAGGCGGACAACACTGGGGGAGGCAGACAAGACTGGGGGGGTGAAGAGCATTGGGGGGAGGCGACCAACAGTGGGGGGGCTGAAGAGCACTGGGGGTGGTGGACAGCACTGGGGGGGCTGGAGAGCACTCGGGGAGAGCAGGGGGAGGTGGAGAGCATGGGGTGGGGGATGTGGAGAGCACAGGGGGGGCAGCAGAGTGTGTGGGGTGTGTGGAGAGCACAGGGGGGCAGCGGAGAGCATGGGGGAGGTGGAGAGCAGTGGGGGATGTGGAGCGCACAGGGGGGCAGCGGAGAGCATGGGGGAAGGTGGAGAGCACGGGAGGCTGAGAGCCAGGTGGAGAGCACGGGTAAGCTGAGAGCCAGGGGGAAAGAGAGCGCACAGGGGGGAGAGGGAGAGCACAGGGGGGCAGCGGAGAGCATGGGGTAAGTGGAGAGCACATGGGGCAGCGGAGAGCATGGGGGGAGGTGGAGAGCACAGGGGGGGCAGCAGAGAGCATGGGGAGAGGTAGAGAGCACAAGGGGGCAGCAGAGAGAATGGGGGGATGTGGAGAGCACAGGGGCACTGGAGAGCATGGGGGGATGTGGAGAGCACAGGGGGCAGCAGAGAGAATGGGGGGATGTGGAAAGCACGGGGGCAACCGAGAGCATGGGGGGAGGTGGAGAGCACAGGGGGGCAGCAGAGAGCATGGGGGGAGGTGGAGAGCACAGGGGGGCACCGGAGAGCATTGGGGGATGTGGAGAGCACAGGGGGCAGCAGAGAGCATGGGGGGATGTGGAGAGCACAGGGGGCAACCGAGAGCATGGGGGGAAGTGGAGAGCACAGGGAGGCAGCAGAGAGCATGGGGGGAGGTGAAGAGCACAGGGGGGCACCGGAGAGCATGGGGGAGGTGGAGAGCACAGGGGCACTGGAGATCATGGGGGGAGGTGGAGAGCATAGGGGGCAAAGAGTATGGTGGAGAGCATGGGGAGGCTGAGAGCCAAGAGGAGGTGGAGAGCACAAGGGGACAAAGATGATGGGTGGGGCAGTGAGCACAGGAGGGGCAGCAGAAATAAGCAGGATAGGAGTGAGCAGTGGGGGTGGCTGCATATGGAAGAATCATTCTCTCCATTTTCCTCCTGCAGTCTTTGAATGCCTGCTTCTCTTCTCCCTTTTGCAGGCATTCATAGACTACAGGAGGAAGATGGAGAGAATGATTCTTCTATATGCAGCCGCCCCCACTGCTCCTCCTATCCAGGTTACAAGGAGCTGCACTCACGTTATCTATGATCTGGCTCCAATTTGTCTGCAGCAGGTCTCCTCTAGCTCCTCCCCCTCCGTGGCCACGCCCCAGCACAGGCAGCGGAACTATACCCGTGGCCGCGGAGGTGTCTCATCTAGCTCCTCCCCCTTCATGGTCACGCCCCCCAGCGCAGACGGCTTCACTATACGTGCAGTTGAAGAGAGCCCCCCCCTGCTTGTTTCTTTCTCCCTGGTGCCAATGGCTGAGCTGTACTAGCAGCCGGGCGGCCGCGGAGAGGCCGAGTGAGTGGCGCGGGCTCAAAGAGCAGCCCAGCTGCCTTGGGCCCAGGAAGAACTTGTGGCCCTGCGGCCCCGGCTCACCGGGCAAGTGCCTGGTTTGCCCTATGGCCAGTCTGGGCCTGGTTGTGGGGGTCTGCGGGTGGGGGGCTTATCGGAATCTGGAAGCCCCCTTTACCATGGGGACCCACAGATCCCGCCCCCCCCTATGTGAATGGGTATCGGCTACATTGTACCCCTACCTATTCACCAAAAAAAAATGTCAAAAAAGTAGAAACGTCAGGAGACCGTTTTTGACAATTCCTTTATTTAAAAAAAAAGTGTCCCGCAATGTCCATCCATCTTCAATCACGGCGCCCGGACAAGAGACATAGAAAAAAAAAAAAGAAGCTCTGCCACGACGGAAGGCCTCTTGGCTTTGACAGCTGTTATATAGGCAAAAGCGGGGCCACCCGGTGATGTAAATAGATGCCCCCACCCCACTCTGACATCATGTCAGAGGGGGCGGGGTCACATCAAGCTTATCCCTACCTTGCACACATCTTTCCTTTCAGGCCCTACAATGGTACACAGCATGTTATTGGTTATGTTATAAGTTTTCCATCTGCTACGTTTTGTTCAGTCTAGAATTGTGATATTGACTTTCATTAACTTATCAATAGGTCTGCTATTTTCAATTCTTCCCCAGCTAGCAGTTTCACAGACTGATTCATCTGCAACATCTTTATATTTGGCAGTATTGTGTAATTGACATATTGTGATTGACATCCGCAAGCTCAATCGTTTGGTGACCTTGTCTGCGTGGGTGAAGGTTCGCCCTTTGAAAACAGAGTGTAATGCAAATAAACGTGTGACAGTATGTGTATGTGAAGTAAACGTTTAGTGAAAGGGTGTTGCAGAATGATGTGAGAGTGGAACCCGTGTACTACACACCTGACTGGTGCCCTAGTAGCGAAGTCCTAGTTGAGGTCGAGAACTCAGTAGACCGTTTTCGTTTTTTACCTGTTAAAAGGACCTGTCTCACCCCTGCTATGCGACTGGCCCTGGTGAAGATGCGATCCATGTGGGGTTTTTATTTTTTACTTGATGAAATAATGACCAACCTGGTGCAGGATGGAACCTGTACTCAGCTGATCTAAAGGAGAAACGACAGACAGAAATAGCAAGTGGCTTGATTGTATGCCACTAGAGTCAATGAGTGGCCGGATTGTGTGCCACTAGAAATGATGGGTGGCCAGATTGTGTGCCACTAAAAATGATGGGTGGCCGGATTGTGTCTGTAGAGTGTATGAAATGAATCCTATACAAATCGGCTGTAGAGTGTATGAAATGAAATCGATACGAATCAGCTGCAGAGTGTATGCAATTAATCCTATACAAATCGGCTGTAGAGTGTATGAAATTAATCCCATACGAATCGACTGTAGAGTATGAAATGGATCCAATACGAATCGGAGTGTATAAAAAGAATCCGATATGAATCGTTGTGCCGACGACGCAACTAGATTCAAATCGGACTGTAACGTGTATGAAATGGATCCGATACGAATTGGCTGTAGAATGTACAAAATGAATCTGATACGAATCGGCTGTATGAAATGAAACCAATATGAATCGACTGTAGAGTGTATGAAATTAAACCGATATGAATCGGCTGTAGAGTGTATGAAATTAAACCGATATGAATCGGCTGTAGAGTGTATGAAATGGATTTGATACATATCGACTGTGGGGTGTATGAAATTAATCCGATACGTATCGTTGTGCCCCCAAAATGAATAGATTTATATCGGACTGTAGCATGTATGAAATGGATCTGATACAAATTCGCTTTAGCGTGTATGAGATGAATCCGATGCGAATCAGGTGTAGAGTGTATGAAATGAAACCAATAAGAATCGTCTGTGAAATTAAACCAATACGAATCGGCTGTAGAGTGTATGAAATTAATCTGATACGAATCGGCTGTAGAATGTATGAAATTAATCCGATATGAATCGGCTGTAGAGTGTATGAAATTAATCCTCTACGAATCGGCTGTAGAGTGTATGAAATTAATCTGATACGAATCGGCTGTAGAATGTATGAAATTAATCCGATATGAATCGGCTGTAGAGTGTATGAAATTAATCCTCTACGAATCGGCTGTAGAGTGTATGAAATTAATCCGATACGTATCATTGTGCCGCCACGGCCAACATGACTAGATTCAAATCGGACTGTAGCATGTATGAAATGGATCTGATACGAATTGGCTATAGCGTGTATGAGATGAATCCGATACGAATCGGGTGTAGATGTAGAGTGTATGAAATAAAAACAATATGAATCGGCTGTGAAATTAAACAGATAAGAATCGGTTGTAGAGTGTATGAAATGAATCCGATACGAATCAGCTGTAGAGTGTATGAAATGAAACCAATACGAATCGACTGTGAAATGAAACTGATACGAATCGACTGTGAAATGAATCCGATACGAATCGTTGTACCGCCAATGCGACTAGATTTGAATCGGACTGTAGCATGTTTGAAATGGATCCAATACTAAATGATTGTAGAGAGTATGAAATGGATCCGATACAAATCAGGCTCTGGAGAGTATGAAAATAGATCCTATATGAATCGATGTGCTGTCGATGTGACTAGTTTCGAATCAGGCTATATAAAAATATTTAACAAAATTGAAAAGGCCTGTGACTGGCCATGTGCGGTGTAACGGCGTACATAACACACTGAGAAATGTATTTGTGGCTGGTACAAAGGTTAAATAAAAGACTGTGCTCTGAGACATACGAATGATTTGTAAGTCCCACAACGGGGTCTGTAAATACCAAATGGGGAAAACAATGAACGAAAATGACTACATATGATCAGTGTTGGTCATCTTACTTTAAAAAAGTAATTAGTTAAGTTACAAATTACTTCTCCCAAAAAGTAATTGCGTTAGTAACTCAGTTACTACATTGGAAAAGTAATTAGTTACTCAGCAAAGTAACTGACTTTTTTTTTTTTTAAACTCTGCAAGGGGCGTCTATCGTGTAACTAAGGGGCGGGTCTAGTATTACTGTAAGCAAGGGGCACATTTATTATTATTGTTATATATCGTGTAACCAAGGGGCTGCTCTATTATTACTCTAACCAAGGGGCAGATCTGTTATAGCGCCCCTTGGTTACAGTAATACTAGACCCGCCCCTTAGTTACACGATAGACGCCCCTTGCAGAGTAGCACGAGCATCAGGAGCGTGCGGCATCGCCTCGTACAATTACATGTTAACTGCGCCTGCGCGGTGTAGAGTTCACTCAGAGCTGTTTAGGTTCGGCAATTTTCGGAAGCTCCGTAGTCCTTCGTACTGCGCAAGCGCTGCGCCTGCGCAGTACAGGGGGTCCTTATCCGGCGGGGGAACTTTTTCAGCAGGACACCCGAATTACACTACTGCCATCTAGTGGCGGTAGATGTAATTGGGGTAACTAAGCCAAAGTAATGGGAACTGAGTTACCATGAGGGGAAAAGTAATCAGTTAGATTACTAGTTACCCTCTAAAGTAACTGAGTTACGTAACTCAGTTTATTTTAACTCAGTTACTTACATCACTGCATATGATACAAAACATGGTTATGAATCCTACCTGCAACAACGAGCGAAACTTGATCAAAAAAACACGAGCCATAATGGCATTCATATATATATATAGATATATATATATATATATAGATATATATATAGATAGATAGATATATCTATCTATAGCTATATATACAGCATCTCACAAAAGTGAGTGCACCCCTCACATTTTTGTAAATATTTTATTATATATTTTCATGTGACAACACTGAAGAAATGACACTTTGCTGTATAACACTGTAAATTTGCTGTCCCCTCAAAATAACTCAACACACAGCCATTAATGTCTAAACCGCTGGCATCAAAAGTGAGTACACCCCTAAGTGAAAATGTCCAAATTGGGCCTATGTCATGGTTATGCAGTAATGTTTGTCTTTCAGCTTACCTCTCCATGTGTTCAGCTTTAGAGGCCAGCCACTCTCACCTGGCTGCTTAAGAAATCTCTCCTCAAAGCATGGCTCCACCCCAGCCCCTATCAGGGAACTCTATATTAACCTGTGCACTGCAAGCCAGTCCTGCTGATCAATATTGTGTGTTTTGGCTTCCATATGCTCATTGCTCTGTGTCCTACTTCTGATCCTGTTTACCGACCTTGGCTTGTTCTTGACTGGCCTTGTCTGCTTCATATCCCAACCTTTGGCGTGTTCTTGACTATCCTTATCTGCTTGTTGCCCTGACCTTTTGGCTTATCTCCTGACTATCCTTGTTGTTCCAGGCTGCTGCTTCCTTTTTATCTTCCAGTAGTCTACCCTGGGGGCCGTGACCTGAAGCCAGATTGCAGCAAAGTCCATCCCCACCATCAGCTGCCCTGGTGAACACCCGCTGGCTCTTAGATTCTGCGCCCTGGTAAATCTCATACTCTAGCTCCCAGTGTGAACTGTGTTGGTGCTCCAGAGTGCCTGCTTTCCTGAACCACCCAGGGCTCCATCCGCAGCAGTCAGGCATAGGGTCCACTACCTTGCGGTGGACTCCAGACCCCAACAGGGTGCATCTGTCACCTGGGCTCAGGTGACCTGACAGCCCAATTAGCCATTTTCCCTCCTCTGTGTCATGTGACTAGTGTTGCAAGGTCTAAATGGGGAGCAGGTGTGTTAAATTTGGTGTTATCACTCTCACTCTCTCATACTGGTCACTGGAAGTTCAACATGGAAAGTTTACGTCTAGAGGAAAAGAGATTTCATCTCCAAATAAGGAAAGGTTTCTTCACAATAAGAGCAGTGAAAATGTGGAACAGACTCCCTGCAGAGGTGGTTCTGGCCAGCTCAGTAGATTGCTTCAAGAAAGGCCTGGATTATTTCCTAATTGTACATAATATAACTGGGTAAAGTTGAACCGGGGAAAATCCGATTGCCTCTTGGGGGATCAGGAAGGAATTTTTCTCCCTGCTTTAGCAAATTGGATCATGCTCTGCTGGGGTTTTTCGCCTTCTTCTAGATCAAATGTGGGTATAGAATTGGGTATATGGGATTGTATGATATTATTTAACTTTTTTTGTGGTTGAACTGGATGGACTTGTGTTTTTTTTTTAACCTAACTATGTAACTATGTAACTATGGTACCTCATGGTAAAGAACTCTCTGAGGATCTGAAAAAAGAATTGTTGCTGTACATAAAGATGGCCTAGGCTGTAAGAAGACTGCTAAAACCCTGAAACTGAGCTGCAGCATGATGGCGAAGACCATACAGCAGTTTAACAGGACAGGTTCCACTCAGAACAGGCCTCGCCATGGTCGACCAAAGAGGTTGAGTGCACATGCTCAGCATCATATCCAGAGGTTGTCTTTGGGAAATAGACGTATGAGTACTGCCAGCATTGCTGCAGAGGTGATAATACACAAGAAAGCCCACAAACTGTTTTCTGAAGACAAACAGACTAAGGACATGGATTACTGGAACCTGTGGTCTGATGAGATCAAGATAAACTTATTTGGTTCAGATGGTGGCAAGCGTGTGTGACGGCAACCAGGTGAGGAGTACAAAGACAAGTGTGTCTTGCCTACAGTCAAGCATGGTGGTGGAAGTGTCATGGTCTGGGGCTGCATGAGTGCTGCCGACACTGGGGAGTTACAGTTCATTGAGGGAACCATGAATGCCAACATGTACTGTGACATACTGAAGCATTGCATGATCCCCTCCCTTCAGAGACTGGGCCATAGGGCAGTATTCCAACATAAAAACTCCAAACACACCTCCAAGATGACTACTGCCTTGCTAAAGAAACTGAGGGTAAGGGTGATGGACTGGCCAAGCATGTCTCCAGACCTAAACCCTATTGATCATCTGTGGGGCATCCTCAAATGGAAGGTGGAGGAGCGCAAGGTCTCTAACATCCACCAGCTCTGTGATGTCATCATGGAGGAGTGGAAGAGGACTCCAGTGGCAACCTGTGAAGCTCTGGTGAACTTCATGGCCGCCAAGAGGGTTAAGGCAGTGCTGGAAAATATTGGTGGCCACATAAAATATTGACACTTTGGGCCCAATTTGGACATTTTCACTTAGAGGTGTACTCACTTTTGTTGCCAGTGGTTTATACATTAATGGCTGTGTGTTGAGTTATTTTGAGGGGACAGCAAGTTTACACTGTTATACAAGCTGTACACTCGCTACTTTACATTGTAGCAAAGTGTCCTTTCTTCAGTCTTCAGTGTTGTCACAACATGAAAAGATATAATAAAATATTTACAAAAATGTAAGGGGTGTACTCATTTTTGTGAGATACTATGTATGTGTATATATATATATATATATATACACAGTTGAACCTTGGATTACGAGCATTATTAATATGTTTAAGGAGAATGCTTGTAATCCAAAGCACTCGCATATCAAAGCAAGTTTCCCCAGAGAAGTCAATGGAAACAAAGATAGTTTGTTCCGCATTGACTTCTATTGCATGCAATACCACATGTGGCCAGAGGTGGGGGGGTGTTTTGGAAATACTCGGGGGATAGCTCGGCTGAACTCGGAAACACTCGGTAATGGAGTATTTCCGAGTGATTCCGAGTATTGCCGAACGGCTCCAAATCATTCCGAGTGTCACCGGCGCCCCCGCACCTCTGGCCAATTGCGGTACTGCACACCCCATTAGCTTGAATTGTGCTCGTTTTGCGAGACAACACTCGCAAACCGAGTCAGGATTTAAAAAAAAAAAGTTGCTTTTCTTTCAAACCGCTCATTAAGGCCGGTTTCACACTGGGGCGGTGCGGGCGGCGACGGTAAAGCGGCGCTATATTTAGCGCCGCTTTACCGTCGTTTTAGCCGCGGTATGTGGCCGCTAGCGGGGTGGTTTTACCCCCGCTAGCAGCCAAAAAAGGGTTAAAACCCCCCGCAAATTGCCGCTGCAGCGGCGCTTTGCTGGCAGTATCCCCGCGGTGTCCCATTGATTTCAATGGGTAGGAGTGGTATAGATAGAAAAATGTAGCGCTAAAATATAACACACTGTGTGGGACTGAGTAATAAATACCAAAAGCCTAAGACGTGTGTCCAAAAACACACGATATGAGGCAGGTATCAGCAATAATGTGAAATCAATCGTGTGTGCCACTAAAGGCAAAGCAATGTGACATATAAAAATCAATGTGACATAATATATTCCAAAGGCCTAAAACGTGTATCCAGAAAACACACGATAGGCAGCAAATATCAACAATAGTGTGACATCAATAATGTGTGCCACTGAAGGCAAAACAATGTGACATAAGAAACAATGCAACATAGGTAATAGGTGCAAATGAAAACACCATAGACAAAATGTTGTAATATAAAGTCCACATTGAGTGAAACGCTGATGAAAAGCGAATCCTTCAAGGTAACTCAGGAACAGGAGAAGACTGGATAGGGATGACTGAACCCGGCTTGACTGATGACATAAAGAGGTAGGGTACTCTTACCGCAATGGTTGGATACAGCTACCATACGGTATTTGTACCAAATAGGCTTATGCGCTAGACCTCTTGCGCCAACGGGTACCGGATCAGGGAAGCAGGAATCGGAGGTAGACACCACAGCAGGTAGAAACCGAACCACAGCCACCGCACACGATCAGCCTCTTTGGACAGATTGTATGATCCCGAGACAGTCCACTCAGTAAAATCCCAAAAAACAGGGGAAAAGAGAATGGAAGCGACTCCAATGGTGCAGGTCAAAAAAAATTTAACATTTATTCACATTGGCATGTGACAAATAAAATCTCGAGAGTATAGAACAAAAATAGGTCAGCAATGTGAGAAGTATGAGATAGCTGGACCGACGCGTTTCGAAACAAATCGGTCATCTACTGGGGCATATCTCTAACCTCCCCACATTGCCAGAAACAATTTATAAATGAAGGACTATCATAACCCCACCCCCCTGGTCCAAGACAGGAAGTGCACACCTCAGGCCTGAACCAAGTGGGCTAGGGGAAATCAGTCAATACAATAAAAAGTGAATATGCATCAGACTTAATATATGTATAAAAGACACAATTGGGAATTACCATTACAAATTCACAACGTACCATATGTGAGATGGATAATGTGGTCCACATATGGCTCATGAAATCAGTACCAATGTATCTGTAATCACTTACCTAAACCCTTTGAGGTGGGTCAACCCAATGTGCAAGCTATATACTCAGGTAATAAACCCCACCTGGATAAGTCAAACACTCAACCAAGTGCGTTACATGCCAGCAAGAATGACACCAATAGGCCCCATGATAAAGACCACCCCTTCAAAGGCAGTAAGCAATCAGAGGTCACTATGCTTTCACCCAAGACGCCCACCACAGCGCTCGGCGTAACCACAATCAGACCCAAGACGGGTCTTACAAACAGCTGTGACCCACAAGACCCATTGCATACAGTATAGCGAGTACATTATATCGCCACATCACAACTGGAACCCAATAACATATGCTATATTTAGCGCTGCTTTACCGTAGTTTTAGCCGCGGTATGTGGCCGCTAGCGGGGTGGTTTTAACCCCCGCTAGCAGCCAAAAAAGGGTTAAACCCCCCGCAAATTGCCACTGCAGCGGCGCTTTGCTGGCAGTATCCCCGCGGTGTAACATTGATTTCCATTGGTAGGAGCGGTATAGGAGCGGTAAATACACCGCTCCTTCACCGCTCCAAATATGCTGCTAGCAGGACTTTTTTTACAGTCCTGCTAGTGCACCACTCCAGTGTGAAAACCATCCGGCTTTCACACTGGAGTTAAAAGACCCGCTTTTTTCAGGAGCTATACAGGCGCTATTTTTAGCGATGTAGCTCCTGAAAAACGCCCCAGTGTGAAAGGGGCCTAACTGCGTTACTCGTTAACCAAGGTTCCACTGTGTGTATATATATATATATATATATATATATATATATAAATATATAAATAAATATTTTTTTATACATTTTTTTATTATGACTACACTTAAGCTTTAAAGCATGTGTGAAATTTAATATTGTGGAACAGACATAAATGACACTGTATCTGTAGGACAACCAATGTACAGTAAGTGATTCACTTCATGTAGATGGCTAATTTTAACATTACATTGTAGAACAACTTCATTGCAGTATAAGAATAAGAATGGGAAAAGACAGAGTTGCATGTTGTTTGTATTTCTGTATTATACATTATAAGATTTATGTATTAATACACAATGTTCCTTTTTGGTGTCTGATGTTTAAAAGATATGTCCTATTTATGTGTTTTTTTTTTCTTTCCTGTATATGCTTATATGTTTTTGGTGTTTAAAACCAGTAAAAAAAATTGATTATCGAAAAAGGTGTCCAATTGATTTTCTAAATTAACATTAAACTATGTGATGTTAAAGCATAACTCAACTCTCATAACTGAAAAATTTGTAAATAGTAAGGTATATTTTATTTACTTGTTTTAAAATTTTTCGTTTATTTTTTTACTTTTCTTTAGTTGCTTCCTCCTTTCTGGCCTAGGCTAAAATGATATACATACTTTACATCCCAGGAGTCTTCATGGCCATTTTTTCACTTTGTTCTGGAGGAGAGGAGCAGGGGTTACTCAGCTAAGAATACCCTCCTGCCGGCATGTCTGACCTAAGGGTGGATGGGGTCCAGGAAGTACAATTCTACATGAACTATCTGTAGTTACTCAAGATGGCCACGGCTAGAACTTCTCAGGGGTGTTTATAAGTTAGGTTAAGTGGTTTATCAACAGAATAAAGCATGAGGATAAAGATGGATAGGTGAGTTTGCTTTAAATATAAAAAAATTAATTAAACAGCATTTTCAGTTTGTGGTGCTCGGAATGCAGTTAAGTTTCTTATTAATTGTAGCCTACACCAAATGTGTTAAAATCTTCCCCAGCACAGAATTATTTTTGTTTTTATATTTCTCATGAATTGTGCCTAGTGTCTGTGTGTGGTTTTTACATAATTTGGGCTTACACTTCAACTGTGATGTCGACTGAAGATCAAAGTGGTTGTACACCCTGTACCCATCAGGGTTTACTTCCTCTTTAAGAATTGATTGTATCAGTGTTGAGGAAGTTACAAGATGTTTACAGATATGCAGTAAGCAAAAATATTATTTTTGGCAACATATGTCCCACTAATCTCCCCAATCTTAGATCTAGATCTCCCCAATCTTAGATATAGAATATGGTGATTAGGGATGAGCCGAACACCCCCCCGTTCGGCTCGCACCAGAACCCGCGAACGGACCTAAAGTCCGTGCGAGCTTTAGAACCCTATTAGTTTTAATGGATGCGAACGTTCGAAATTAAAAGTGCTAATTTTAAAGGCTAATATGCATGTTAATGTCATAAAAAAGTGTTTGGGGGCCCGGGTCCTGCCCCAGGGGACATGTATCAATGCAAATTTATTTTTTAAAAACGGCCGTTTTTTCAGGAGCAGTGATTTTATTAATGCTTAAATTGAAACAATAAAAGTGTAATATTCCTTTAAATTTCGTACCTGGGGGGTGTCTATAGTATGCATGTAAAGGGGCGCATGTTTCCCGTGTTTAGAACTGTCTCTGCGCAAAGTGTCATTTTTGAAAGTAAAAAAGCTATTTAAAATCACTCGCGGCTAATGTTAATTGACGGCTCCCGTAATACAGAGAACAGTCATTCATTGAAACTCATTCATAAAAAAAAGTCATTGATAAAAAATAAAAAAAATGAAAAAAAAAAGCGTAGGGGTCCCCCCAAATTCAATAACCAGGCCCTTCAGGTCTGGGATGGATATTAAGGGGAACCCCAGCCAAAAAAAAAAAAAAATGGCGTAGGGTCCCCCTCAAAATCCATACCAGACCCTTGAGGTCTGGTATGGATTTTAAGGGGAACCCTAGCCAAAAAAAATGGCGTGGGGTCCCCCTCAAAATCCATACCAGACCCTTATCCGAGCACGCAACCTGGCAGGCCGCAGGAAAAGAGGGGGGGACGAGAGCGCCCCCCCCTCCCGCCTGAACCGTACCAGGCCACATGCCCTCAACATTGGGAGGATGCTTTGGGGGTCTAAGACCCCTAAAGCACCTTGTCCCCATGTTGATGAGGACAAGGGCCTCTTCCCCACAACCCTGGCCATTGGTTGTGGGGGTCTGCGGGCGGGGGGCTTATCGGAATCTTGAAGCCCCCTTTAACAAGGGGACCCCAGATCCCGCCCCCCCCCTGTGTGAAATGGTAAGGGGGTACTTTCTACCCCTACCATTTCACCAAAAAAGTGGCAAAAATTGTAAAAATGACAGGAGACAGTCTTTGACAATTCCTTTATTAAAATCTTCTTTCTTCTTTCTTCATCCTTCGGTTTCTTCATCTTCTCCTTCCGTCATCTTCTTCCATCTTCTTCCATCTTCTTCTTCCTCCGATCCGCTTCTTCTTGCGCTGGTCTTCTCGTCCTTCTCGTCCGGCATCTTCTTCCGTCGGCGTCGGTGTCGGTGTCTCTGTCTCTTCTTGGGCCGCTCCGCGCAATGGAGGCTCCCGCTGTGTGAGGCTCCGCTCCGTCTGACAGGTCTTTTATAACGGAGGGCACCTGGTGACCCCGCCCCCCTCTGACGTCATGGGGAAAGCCATCATGGAATTCCCCATGACATCCCCGTGCGTCAGAGGGGGCGGGGTCACCAGGTGCCCTCCATTATAATGGACCTGTCAGACGGAGCGGAGCCTCACACAGCGGGAGCCTCCCATTGCGCGGAGCGGCCCAAGAAGAGACAGAGATACCAACACCGACGCCGACGGAAGAAGATGCCGGACGAGAAGGACGAGAAGACCAGCGCAAGAAGAAGCGGATCGGAGGAAGAAAAAGATGGAAGAAGATGAAAGAAGATGACGGAAGGAGAAGATGAAGAAACCGAAGGATGAAGAAAGAAGAAAGAAGATTTTAATAAAGGAATTGTCAAAGACCTTCTCCTGTCATTTTTACAATTTTTGCCACTTTTTTGTTTTTTGGTGAAATGGTAGGGGTACTTTTGTACCCCCTTACCATTTCACACAGGGGGGGGCCGGGATCTGGGGGTCCCCTTGTTAAAGGGGGCTTCCAGATTCCGATAAGCCCCCCGCCCGCAGACCCCCACAACCATCGGGCACGGTTGTGGGGAAGAGGCCCTTGTCCTCATCAACATGGGGACAAGGTGCTTTGGGGGTCTTAGACCCCCAAAGCATCCTCCCAATGTTGAGGACATGTTGCCTGGTACGGTTCAGGCGGGAGGGGAGGGCGCTCTCGCCCTCCCTCTTTTCCTGTGGCCTGCCAGGTTGCGTGCTCGGATAAGGGTCTGGTATGGATTTTGAGGGGGACCCCACGCCATTTCTTTTGGCTAGGGTTCCCCTTAAAATCCATACCAGACCTCAAGGTTCTGGTATGGATTTTGAGGGGGACCCTACGCCATTTTTTTTTTGGGCTGGGGTTCCCCTTAATATCCATCCCAGACCTGAAGGGCCTGGTTATTGAATTTGGGGGGACCCCCACGCTTTTTTTTTGTTTTTTATTAACCACTTCAATACCAGGCACTTAGACACCTTCCCGCCCAAGCCAATTTTCAGCTTTCAGCGCTGTCGCAATTTGAATGACAATTGCGTGGTCACGCTACACTGTACCCAAACAAATTTTTTATCATTTTGTTCCAACAAATAGAGCTTTCTTTTGGTGGTATTTGATCACCTCTGCGATTTTTATTTTTTGCGCAACAAACAAAAAAATTTTGCAAAAAAACAAGTTTTTCTTTGTCACTGTTAATTTTTTTTGTAAATAAGTGCGTTTTCTTCTTCAATGACGGGCACTGATAAGGCGGCACTAATGGGCACTGATAATGGGCACTGATAATGGGCACTAATGGGCACTGATGATGGGCACTGATAGGCGGCACTGATGGGCACTGATAGGTGGCACTTATGGGCATTGATAGGTGGCACTGGTATGCGGCACTGATGGGCACTCAGGTGGCACTGATGGGCACTCAGGTGGCACTGATGGGCACTCATAGGTGGCACTGATGGGCACTCATAGGCGGCACTGACGGGTACTTATGGGTGGCACTGATGCACACATATAGGTGGCACTGATAGGTGGCATGGATGGGCACTGATAGGTGGGCATGGGTGGGCACAGATGGGCACTGATAGGTGGCACTGATGGACGCTGATGAGTGGCACTGATGACATTGATGGGTGGCATTGCTGGGCATCCCTTTTTTACACATTTTTTAAAAATAAATATGATGTGCCAATCAGTGTCCATCTGTGGGCACTGATTGGCATATTTTTTGCATTTTTTTTAACATGTGGATGGCCATGGGGGGGTGTACCTGGCCATCCACATGCTGGGGGCTTCCCTGGTGGTCCTGGGGGCTTCCCTAGTGGTCTAGTGTGGGCATCTGAGGGGGGGCTGCGCTGATAAACAATCAGCGCATACCCCCCTGTCAGGAGAGCCGCCGATCGGCTCTCCTCTACTCGCGTCTATCAGACGCGAGTGAGGAAAAGCCGATCAACGGCTCTTCCTGTGTACATCGTGATCAGCCGTGATTGGACACGGCTGATCACGTGGTAAAGAGCCTCCGCCGGAGGCTCTTTACCGAGATCAGTGTAGCGGTGTGTCAGATTGACACACCGCTCCACCGATCGCCGCGATGCGCGTCCCCACGGGCGCGCGGCGGCTGTTATCCTGAAGGACGTCATATGACGCCCAGTCAGGATAACGAAACCACTTCCCGGACGTCAATATGCTATTGACCGGGCGGGAAGTGGTTAATGAATGACAGTTCTCTGTGTTACAGGAGCCATCAATTCATTAGCCGCGAGTGCTTTTAAATAGCTTTTTTCCTACAAAAATGACACTTTTTTGCAGGGAAAGTTCTAAGCACAGGAAACCTGCCCCCCTTCACAGGCCACCTATAGACACCCCGCAGATGTGATACTGCAATGCTGTTCTAACAGCACGCACACACATATCCCCAGAAATAGAGCACATATTGTCAGCAGCACACTGACACGCTGACACTGACTGAAACATAATATGCGAGGCCGCCGACGCGGCGGCCTCTTATACCGTGGGGCGTGTACTAAAGCCCCTGAGCTATAATTGGCTACAGGCATCCTGCCTGTAGCCAATTATGTCTCTCCTCACTGCCGGCGCTGTGATTGGCCAAGCATGCGGGGTCACAGTGCATGCTTGGCCAATCATCAGCCAGCATTGCACTGCGACTAGCGCAATGCATTGCGGGGCCGCTCGCATCACACGAATTTGATGCGAGCGGCCCCAATAGTTCTGGGCTCGCCGAGTGAGCGAACGCCCGGTGCTCCATTCGAACATGGGTTCGAATCGAACACCGGGCCCATCCCTAATGGTGATCAGTTAGCAATGAAAAAGAATAGGAAGTGCATAAGGAAGAATTTCAACCTATACCATGGTGTTTTCAAATAATATGAAAGCACCAAATCCCTTATATTTTAATGTTTATGTTAGACCCTCATACCAAGGGACTATTTGTTCAACCATTATTCAGATTTTAGGTCAGATCTGTTCCTCATAGTGTCCTTGTTAGGGATGAGCCGAACACAGCAGAACTTGCGAACGGACCGAAAGTTCGCACGAACGTTAGAACCCTATTAGTTACAATAGACGCGAACGTTCGAAATCTAAAGTGCTAATTATAACGGCCAATATGCATGTTATTGTTAAAAAAGGTTTGGGGACCCGGGTCCTGCCCCAGGGGACATGTATCAATGCGAAAAGAAGTTTTAAAAACTGAAGTTTTTTCGGGAGCATTCATTTTAATGATGCATAAAGTGGAAAAAAAAAGTGAAATATTCCTTTAAATATGGTACCAGGGGGGTGTCTAAAGTATGCCTGTGAAGTGACATGTGTTTCCCGTGTTTAGAACTGTCCCTGCACAAAATGACATTTGTAAAGGAAAAAAAGAAGCCATTTAAAACTACTTGCGGCTTTAATGTCATGTCTTGTCCAGGCAATATGGATGAAAATCTTTGAGAAAAATGGCATGGCTACCCCACCCCCCCCCCTACTGTAGGTATATACTGTATGTATGTATGTACGTATGGACTGTTGGTGTATACTGTGCTGTGCTGGAGGCACACAAAACACACTAACTCCTGCAGATGTCTGGATTGGTAGAGAACAGCACTGAGAAGAACACACTATCCCTGCCTATTTTTCCTCTTTCCCTACACTTTCCCCACACAGAAATGATTCATATATAGTGTGTACATGTACAGTACACTGTCACTGTTCCTCAAGCTGGAACACACTACACGAGGCCGGGCGCGGCGTCCTTATATAGTGTGGGGCGTGTACTAAACTCCCTGAGCTATAATTGGCCACAGGCATCCTGCCTGTGGCCAATTATTGCTCTCCTCGCTGCTGGCTCTATGATTGGCCAAGCATGCGGGGTCACAGTGTGTATGTATGTATGGACTGTTGGTGTATACTGTGCTGTGAAAAAAAGGGTGAACAAAATATCTGCGCTAATTATATATAGGTGTGTATTGCAGCCAACACAGTTTGTTGATAAGCAAACCAAAAAGATGAAAAAAACTAGAGTGTGGTGCTGTGCTGGAGGCCCACAAAACACACTTAAGCCCCATACACACGGTCGGATTTTCGCATGGATTCTGTCCGATCGGACAATGTTGTTGAAAAATCAGACCGTGTGTATGCACCATCGGACAGTGTACGTCGTATTGTCCGACGGACAAAGTCCTATCTCCTGCTGGATAGATTTTCCGACAACACGGTCCGATCACACCAAATCCGATCGTGTGTATGGTAGTCCGACCAGACAAAGTGCTACGCATGCTCAGATCACATTACAAGACCAAAGCTATTGGCTACTAGCCTCTACGTAGTCCCGTCGTAGGCAACAAACGTCACCACGTTCAGAATGATCGGATTTTCCGACAACTTTGTCCGACCGTGTGTACGCAAAACCAACATCAGACAAAGTATGACGGACATGGTCTAACGGACCTGGTCCTCGGATAATCCGCGCGTGTGTATGGGGCTTAACTCCTGCAGATGGCTGTCTTAGGTGACAACAGGGCAGATACAGTGTAAGGTGGTTTAGTGTGCTACTGCTGTGCTATACTAACACAGCACGCACACACACTAACTACTCCTGCAGATGGCTGGATTGGTAGAGATTGAGAACAGCACTGAGAAGAATAAACTATCCCTGCCTATTTTTCCTCTTTCCCTACACTAATCCCCAGAATCCACAAGTAGATAATGCAGATAATGAATCACAAGCACAAGCAGATAATGCAGATAAAGCAGATAATGCACAAGCAGACACTGTTCCTAACGCCAGAACACACTACATGAGGCCGCCGGCACGGCAGCCTTATATAGTGTGGGGCGTGTACTAAACCCCCTGAGCTATAATTGGCCATAAGGCATCCTGCCTGTGGCCAATTATTGCTCTCCTCGCCACTGGCTCTATGATTGGCCAAGCATGCAGGGTCACAGTGCATGGTTGGCCAATCATCAGCCAGCAATGCACTGCGACTGGCGCAAACTGTCCTGAGAGTTCTGGTTTCGACGAGCGGTCGAACGGCCGATGTTCGATTCGAACATGGGTTTCGAATCGAACACCAGGCCCATCCCTAGTCCTTGTCAAGGGCTTTAGTATGAAAAGAGGATCAGTGTTGAAGGTAACAACCACCCATCATCACCTCTACAGTCATGGCAGAATTGTTTATTGTAAATTCACTTATTGTAAATTCATACAAGTTTCTGGCAGTGCACACAGATTTAATTACAAATACAACCTGAATGAATAAAAATAGATCCAATTCAGAGGGTGATTGGGCAGGTATTGGCACCAAACTGTACAAGTCTCTGACTTCTTCTTGGATTGGGCAGTCACCTACAGAGGCGTAGCTTAAAGCTTGTGGGCCCGATGCAAAGGTTGACCTGGCCTATGCCTCGGTTATAAGGGGGGGCGCCCGCCCTCCTGAACCGACACTTTACAGGCATAATATAGACACCCCCCGGGCGGGATATTTAAAGGAATATTTAATTTGTATTGTTTCACTTTAAGCATTATTAAAATCACTGCTCCCAAAAAAACTGCCGTTTTTAAAACTTTTTTTTGCATTGATACATGTCCCCTGGGGCAGGACCCAGGTCCCCAAACACTCTTTATTTCAATAACTTGCATATAAGCCTTTAAAATTAGCACTTTTCATGTTGGTGTCCCATAGACTTTAAGGGTGTTCCGCAGCTTTCGAATTTGCCGCGAACACTGCATAATGTTCGTTGTTCGCCGGACGACCGAACAACCAAAGTTTGTCACGAACTTAAACTCAGGTCAAACTGTTCACCTATCCCTACCCCGCAGCAGCCAGCAGAGCTGTGGACTGTGGTGAGGGGGCACGGAGCTGGTGGACAGGGGGGCACACAGGTTCCAGCGGCTGCAGGAGGAAATGGAGGGCATCGGTTCCTTTGTATGCCATCCCGGCCACCCCTCCTATCCAGGTGTAGAACCAAACGTGACAGGGGAGCTGCACAGGCCCACTGGAGCATGGGGCTGGGTTGCAATTGCTACCCTGTGACCCCTATAGCTATGCCAGTGGTCACCCACGAGTTGAGAGAAACTCTCTGCCATATTGTGTCATCCTCCAAGCCAGAGGCCCGCTCATGACATCTCCAGCCAGAGACCTAAATATTCAGAATAAAGGAATGTCCACATACAGATGAATCTCAGCACTAACTGCAACTTCACATCTTCCTTTAAGCTCCTATGACATGTGACAATGATATGGAGAAGGGGGAGAGAGAACAGGGTGCAGGCGCCATGATGGATCAGGCGGAGGGAGGCTCTGAGACTCTGCAGGAGACTGAGGGAACTAGTGTGGAGGAGAGTGAGCAGCCTACTCTAGCAGCGATATTAAAAGCTGTGAATAAATGTACAGCATCTGTGAACAAGCTGCAGATGCGCTTTGGGAGCTTGGAGGAAGAGGTCTGTTTGATCAGACATGACATACAAAAGATCAGGGAGAGAACCACCGCTGCTGAGAGCAGGATCAGCGATCTAGAGGATAAACTTCCCAAAGTGATCAGAGATACCCAATCCACTGCCCGCCTGGCCAGGGCCACTGATATGCGTGCAGAAGATTTTGAGAATCATCTCAGGTGCAATAACGTGCGCATAGTAGGGTTACCAGAAAAGGTGGAAGGACGTGACCCCACGCAATTTGTGGAACGCTGGCTGACTGAAATTTTTGGGATATTATCTGTATGCGGTGGAGAGGGCTCATAGAGTCCCGACTAGACCCCTCCCTACGGGTAACTACCCCCGTCCGATACTGGCCCGTCTGCTGAACTATCGTGACAGGGAAATTATACTGAAACTGGCCAGGGAAAAGAGAAATGTCCAATTTAATGGCACGCAGGTTTCATTCTATCCTGATTTTTCAGCCGCAGTACAGAAGAGCTGAGCACGCTTTACTGACATTAAAAAACGACTACAGAAGCTGCAGGCGCCATATGCAATGCTCGACCCGGCCGAACTTAGAGTCTTACTGCGGGGTCAGGCCCACTTTTTTGAACACCCTGCCGAAGCCTCAGACTGGCTGTGGAAGAGGAAGATTGATACACCTTACAACCATCGACTGTACTATTATACCTCCTCCCTGCTTGGAGGAACTGCCAGAACCATACTTAGATTTTTTCTTTTTTTTTTTTTTGCACTAACTGCGAGTTCCGAACTGTGTTTATCTCTGGGAATTCTTTCTTTACAGATGATTGACTGTGACTCTGCGGATGTAGAAAACAGCCCTTCACGCGGCTGTTGGGACTTGTTGTCCCTTGAGAGTTCATTGTTCAAGTTGACACAGCAGTGTCCAAGATTGCAACCAGGGCCGGTGCTACCACTAGGCGGATTAGGCAGCCGCCTAGGGCGCACTGCCACCTAGGGCGCAACTGCAGCTGCTGTGTACACAGCTCTGTGGTGAGATGACACAGCCTGGTGTGTAGAGCCGGGTGTCAGTCTGAGAGGACTGACAAACACACAAGGAGGGGGAGGAGTGCGGAGATAGCATGACTCAGTCACTGGGGAAAGGAGAAGATTTTTGATAGAGCCGCTCCGCACTGTATGGGAGTGATCTGCGCTCCCCTACTACCAGCAATACACAGAGCAGCCTGGCCTGGAAGTGTCTTCACCAGCTCCCGACACTGGTCCTGGGCACTGACACACACACACTGATAAAGTCCTATCTGGGGAGCCGCACATCCCGTGTATAGGGAGACATCAGAGGAGGAAAATACAGCCGACTGATGCTTGTAAATGCTGCTCTTTAAACACCACTGCCTGCTCTGAAAACTGCACTGTACTCATTCAGCCGCCCCCTATATAGGAGAGTAAACAGTTCCTTCGGCATGACACACACCAGCGTTCAACTCAGCTCTTCCTCCTGATAACCCCCCCAGCCAGAGCCGATTCGCCCTTTAGGCGGACAACGTAAGCTGCGTAGGGCCACGCCAATGTGCGGGGCACCCAAGGGAGGATCGGCTCTGGGGCCGCTGCCGCCGCTGTGAGGGCAGCGGGGCCTGAAAAAAATGGCTGCTAAGTCCAGACACGCTCGGCAATTTCCGGAAAGCGGGCGCATGTGCAGTGACACGATGGCGCCGAGTGGCGCCATTTAAAAAAAAAAAAGCCTTCCTACGTCCCCTCCGCAGCCTCTGACCTCCTGGGGCCCCATGCAGCCTCTGACATCCTGTCGCCCCCTGCAGCCTCTGACCTCCTGCCCCCCCCCGCAGCCTCTGAGCTCATGGGGCCCCCTGCAGCCTCTGACCTCCTGTCACCCCCTCACAGCCTCTGACCTCCTGCCCCCCCCTGCAGCCTCTGACTTCCTGCCCACCCCCCCTGCAGCCTCTGACCTCCTGTCCCCCCCTCGCAGCCTCTGACCTCTCCTGTCCCCCCCTTAGCAGCCTCTGACCTCCTGTCCCCCCCTCGCAGCCTCTGACCTCCTGTTCCCCCCTCGCAGCCTCTTACCTTCTGCCCCCCTCGCAGCCTCTGACCTCCTGCCCCCCCTCGCAGCCTCTGACCTCCTGTCCCTCCCCCTTGCAGCCTCTGACCTCCTGTCCCTGTCCCTCGCAGCCTCTGACCTCCGTTCCCCCCCCTCGCAGCCTCTGACCTCCTGCCCCCCCTTGCAGCCTCTGACCTCCTGTCCTCCCCGCAGCATCTGACCTCCTGTCCCCCCCGGCAGCATCTGACCTCCTGTCCCCCCCCTCGCAGCATCTGACCTCCTGTCCCCCCCCTCGCAGCATGTCACGTACCTTACAGCGGAGTCCGAATGCTGAAGGTGGCCTCGTGCACGGTTCCGGTCCCAACACCCCTGGTAGTGGGGACAGGGAGTGCTGGGGCAACGAAAGGGTGCAGGCGCCTGCGGCTAGAAGACTGGTGCTTGGAGATACTGGTTCCTCTGGAAGGCAGGTGTGGAGGCTGATACCCAGAACTATATCCAGCGGTGGCCGGGCATAGGAACTGCAACGTCAAGACAGGCAGGAGTCGGCAACTGGCTGGCAACAGGGTACAAGGCAGAAGGCAAGTTCGTAGTCAAGGGCAGGCAGAGGTTGGCAACGAGCAGGCCATGTGGTACAGAATCAAGGAGCAGAACCGTAATCAAAAGTCCAAGCCGAGGTCAGTATAGTAGTAGGTAGCCAACAAGTAGGGGTGATCCAGAAGAGTAGTCAAGGGAAGCCGGGTTAGTCAGGAACAAGGTAACAGGTAATAGCAATCGGGTACTCAGGTAACAGACTGAAGACGATCCAGCACTGGCATCATGTGAAGGCCTTGTTTATATATGGCGCTATGTGCCGGGATTGGTGGAGGTGAACGTCCATGCGCGAGTGCGCATACACGTTCGTATTGACGTGCGAGTGCGCGCACCCGTTCGCATTGGAGTGCGAGGACGCGCACACGTTCGCGCTGATGCGCGGGTACGCACGCACGTTCCGGAGCTCGTTCGGTTCCGTTGGGGACACTGCGCATGAGTACTGGCATCCGCAGAGTGGGGATTAGCCAGTGCTGCACGAAGACAGGCATCGGTACTGTGAGTTCTCTGACATTGCCCCCTCCTTAAGGGCAGCCTCCGGATGCCTCTTCGAAGCGGGCCTTGAGGGCGGGCACGGTGAAAGGCTTGTATGAGCCTCTGAGCATGAAGATTTGTTTCTGGTTCCCAGGAATTTTCTTCTGGGCCAAAGCCTCTCCATTTGATCAAATACTGGTCCTCCCCCTGTCGTTTCCTGTGATCCAGAATAGCCTCAATCTCAAATTCTTCTTCCCCATCTACCATTATAGCTTCCGGGGGACCCACCTCACGATCCGGGAAGGAGTTTGGCACATCAGGCTTAAGTAGTGAAACATGGAATACAGGGTGTATCCTGAATGAGTCGGGGAGTTCAAGTTCATAGGCCACTGGATTGACCTTCTTTTTGACAGGGAACGGCCCCAAGTATCTAGGTCCTAATTTTTTGGAGGGGCATGCCAGTTTCAAGTTTGCAGTAGACAGCCATACACGGTCACCAACCTCTAAGTCCAATTCTCCCCTTCTTCTCTTGTCAAAATATTTCTTATTGTCTTCCTGTGCCTTAGAGATAGTTTCCTTAAGCACCTGATTGTTGGAGGTAAGGAAATTCAACCTGTCCTGAACAGCTGGTACGGGAGAGTCTGGTACAAGTGTTGGCAGAAAGGAGGGATGGAATCCGTAGTTGGAGAAGAATGGTGATTGGTTCGTGGTGGAGTGGATGGAGTTGTTAAATGCGAATTCTGCCAAAGGCAGTAGTGAGGCCCAATCTTCTTGGGAAAACGAGAAGCAGCGTAGGTATTGTTCCAATGTTTGATTGGTGCGTTCGTTCTGCCCGTTGGTCTGGGGGTGATAGGCTGAAGAAAGGCTGCATTTGATGCCTAGTGCTTCACATAATGATCTCCAGAACTTGGACGTGAATTGTACTCCGCGGTCAGAGACGATGTCGCTGGGGATTCCGTGGAGCCTGACAATTTATTTGATGAATGCCCTGGCAGTCTCGGTTGCAGATGGGGGTGAAGTGTGCCATTCGGGAAAAATCAGGTACTCAGGTAACAGAATGAAGACGATCCAGCACTGGCATCATGTGAAGGCCTTGTTTATATATGGCGCTATGTGCCGGGATTGGTGGAGGTGAACGTCCGTGCGCGAGTGCGCATACACGTTCGTATTGATGTGCGAGTGCGCGCACCATTCGCATTGGAGTGCGAGGAGGCGCACACGTTCGTGCTGATGCGCGGGTACGCACGCACATTCCGGAGCTTGTTCGGTTCCGTTGGGGACACTGCGCATGAGTACTGGCATCCGCAGAGTGGGGATTAGCCACTGCTGCACGAAGATGGGCATCGGTACTGTGAGTTCTCTGACACAGCATCTGACCTCCTGCCCCCCCCCCTCGCAGCCTCTGGCCTCCTATCCCTCCCCCTTGCAGCCTCTGACCTCCTGTCCCTCCCCCCCTCGCAGCCTCTGAACTCTCCTGTTGTCCCATCCGCAGCCTCTGAACTCTCCTGTTGTCCCATCCGCAGCCTCTGACCTCCCCTGTACCATCCGCAGCATCTGACCTCCCCTGTACCATCCGCAGCCTCTGACCTCCCCTGTACCATCCGCAGCCTCTGACCTCCCCTGTACCATCCGCAGCATCTGACCTCCCCTGTACCATCCGCAGCCTCTGACCTCCCCTGTACCATCCGCAGCCTCTGACCATCTCTTGTCTTATATCACATCTGGAGAGGAGTCAAGAGTGGGAGTGCCACCAGGATGGGGGTGTCATGGGAGAAGTCAGACATGTATGGACTGCGGAGAGGAAACTATGGGATAAAACCAGAGCCACCAAGCTGGAGCCGACTGACTGAGCCCTGCACCGTGCACCTGAGAGGAGGTCAGTGACAGCACCGACAGGCCAGTCTAGGGGGGTCAATACAATATTGTAAGGGGGCACTGATATAAAGGTTTCCCTCTTATATCAGTAAACCCCTTATATTAGTGTTTTCTTTCTCTGGTCACCAGAGTCTTCCCCACATTCCCAGAGTTCCCCTTTACATCAGAGTATGCAGGATTCCACCTTACCATGCAAGGGGGAACTCTGATGTAAAGGGCAATGCTGCAGACCCTGATGTAAGTAGGGAGGCTCTGTGAGGACACTGATGTATGGAGGGGCTTTATAGGGATGCTCTCTGGGGACCCTGATGTAAGGGGGGTGGCTCTCTGGGGACCCTGATGTAAGGGGGTGCTCTCTGGGGACCCTGATGTAAGGGGGTGCTCTCTGGGGACCCTGATGTAAAGAGGGTGCTCTCTTGGGACCCTGATGTAAGTGTGGGCTCTCTGGGGACCCTGATGTAAGGGGGTGCTCTCTGGGGACCCTGATGTAAGGGGGTGCTCTCTGGGGACCCTGATGTAAGGGGGTGCTCTCTGGGGACCCTGATGTAAGTGTGGGCTCTCTGTGGACCCTGATGTAAGGGGGGTGCTCTCTGGGGACCCTGATGTAAGGAGGGGCTCTCTGGGGACCCTGATGTAAGTGGGGATCCGCACTCAGATATGTAAAGATATATTGGAAGGCTGGGTACCGGCCTGAAGTTATGGGAGGAGCCCGGAGGGTATTTAAGCAGCCCAAAGGCCGCTGGTCTTTGTCGGTTTCCTGTGCGAGATACCCACCCACCCTCTTCTTTTTAAAAGCTTCTTCCAAGTATTCTTACCCCAGACTGAATACTCATTTCACATTATTCCATAGCTACTTATTTTATCATTCCTTATCTAGGGTATGCCCCCTTATTTTAGTGTACCATACGATAGACCAAGGCACGCTTTCAGGTCTATTTCATGTTGGTAAGTTTTGTGTTATTCTTGTGCGTCATCGTTACTCATATCGTCCGTAGGGCTCTAGACCATAAATATATTATATACATGTCTGTTCTATATTGTTGTACTTATTCTTTGACTGTTTTGTTTAAAGGAGGGAGGATTGTATTGGGCGCACTGAAGTGTCAGGTGTGAATGTGTGGCAATGGCAAATGGTTCCCATAGCTCACGGCATCACGGGTCAGGTAGAGGGCCCCTTAGCAACATTTTGCTTATGGCCCCAGGGAGGTCAGGATCGGTACTGCCCCCAGCTCCCCGGAATGTCCCCCTCCCCCAAGCACAATACACAGGTCACAGCAGCAGCTTGGAAGCAGAGGATGTCGGTAAGTTCTCGGTCCTGTTACACATGCTGGTACTGGAGCTGATATTAGTGCTGTGCAGGGTGGTCAGTGTGTTGGATCTCTTTATGTTTATTTTTTCTGCTGATGACCACCCATAGAAAACACTGCCCACAAGTCAGGCTGCTGCCCACTACTAGTCCCTATGTATTCTGGTTACTGTTGATACTAGTGCAGCATTTACTAGAACTGGGCTGCATTTTCCTTAACTTGTAGCATTTAAAAGGGGTCTTCTCCTCCTCTCCCTTCCACCAGCAGTCAGCGATTGCAAAAAGAAAATACAACCAATAAGTTCAAGTAAATGCTGCCCCCTCCTATCCCGGAGTCTGTACACCCGCTGTGCCCCTTTTGAGGGGTTCCCATCATCCCTGTGCTGAGTTCCCAGATCTGTACACCCGCTGTGCCCATTATGAGGGGTTCACACCATCCCTGTGCTGAGTTCCCGGATCTGTACACCCGCTGTGCCCATTATGAGGGGTTCCCACCATCCCTGTGCTGAGTTCCCGGGTCTGTACACCCGCTGTGCCCATTATGAGGGGTTCGCACCATCCCTGTGCTGAGTTCCCGGGTCTGTACACCCGCTGTGCCCATTAGGAGGGGTTCCCACCATCCCTGTGCTGAGTTCCCGGGTCTGTACACACGCTGTGCCCATTATGAGGGGTTCGCACCATCCCTGTGCTGAGTTCCCGGGTCTGTTCACCCGCTGTGCCCATTAGGAGGGGTTCCCACCATCCCTGTGCTGAGTTCCCGGGTCTGTACACCCGCTGTGCCCATTATGAGGGGTTCCCACCATCCCTGTGCTGAGTTCCCGGGTCTGTACACAAGCTGTGCCCATTATGAGGGGTTCCCACCATCCCTGTCCTGAGTTCCCGGGTCTGTACACCTGCTGTGCCCATTATGAGGGGTTCCCCACTGATGGGCATTGATGAGGCTGTACTGATGGGCACTGATAGGATGCACTAATAAGTGGCACTGATGGAGACTTATAGGTGGCACTCAGTGCCCATGGCACTGATGGGTGGCACTAATGGGCACTGATGGGCAGCACTGATAGACAGCTCTAATGGGCACTGCTAGACAGCACTGATGGGCCTGCACTCATCATCAGTGCCTTGATTATCTGTGTACATTTTCCCTGTACATGGCCAGTGCTACCTATGGACAAGGTAGGCACCGGCCTAGAGTGCACATCAGTCAGGGGCGTCACGCCAGTGCCCCCCCCACCACCACCTCCAGGCTCCTACATTTGCTGCATGCGTATCATGCGCCAGGCCAGTGACTGACTCCACCCCCAAAATGTTAGCAGTCTATATAAAGGTGGTGTATACATGGGCCTGGCAAAGGGGGTGGAACCAAGGGGGGCGGCAAAATGGGGTTTCGCCTAGAGTGTCAAAAATCCTTGCACCTGCCCTGATTGCTACCTGATTGCACCACTCAAAGTGCCAAACCCATACGGGCAGTAAGCCTGCTAAAGGTGGGAATACACAAGAATGCCTACCGCACCGTTGTGCGTGTTGAGAAGTTAATTGTTACAAGTTGGTTCCAGAGCAGACATTTTGCGATAACAGAAATGTGGAGTCCCCTCTTCTTTTGATGTCTGGCTGAATAGCCAGTCCCTGTGGCGATGCAGGGGTACTGTCTCAGTCCCTATCCTCAGGCTGTTTGGGGGTGGGCTGGGGGGTCATGGGGTTCCCCTATCAATACCACACTAGAACCCCCCTGATGACAACAGTGACAGTATTGTCTTGGAACATCCGAGGACCGCAGGACCCCCTGAAGCGTACTATGGTCTCTTCTTTCATGAGGAAGCATGGCTGAATCGATGTCGTGCTTGAACTATAGATGGGTGGGTTGGGCATACCACTCCACTCACACCTCATATTCTCATATTCAAGAGGTGTGAGTGTGTTGGTACATAGTTCCATAGATTACGAGGAAATTGCCTCCCAGACTGACCCAGAGGGTCGTTATGTTTTTATTTTATGCAAATTGAGTATGTTTAAGTGTATACTTGCTTTTGTGTATGTTTAACCACCCCCCCCCCCCCCGTACAACAACCAGGTATTGAGGGCCCTGGTAGAGTTTCAGGTGAGATATCCGGAGATACCGTTGTATGCCTTCGGGGATTTTAATTGTTACTCAGACTATTTATTGGATACGCATCCCAGGGGGGGGGGAAGAGGGAAGAACCGCACTGCCCTTAGGAAATCTATGGATGAGGTGTGATGGAAGGACCCATGGAGGGCAAGAAACCCGGGTGTAAAACAATTCTCCTGCTTCTCCAAAAGCTATTCATCCTTGTCAAGGATAGACTTATGTCTATGCACACAGATGGCTGAACGATACATTATGGAGGCGACTTACGCCCCCAGGAGTGTATCGGATCACTCTCCATTGATTGTTACTTTAGAGGTGCGTCCCCCTTCTGTGGCAGCCAAGGCTCCGTGGAAGATGAACGCTTTTTGGTTGAATCTCTTCCCTTCCCATGAGCAAGTAGTATCCCACATTGAGAATTTTTGGCACTCTCATGCCAACAGTGAAAACATGGGCACAAATTGTGAGGCCTTTAAAGCTGTCCTGAGAGGACTTTTTATAGCTGAAATCCAAGCCATTAAGAGGCAAACAAATGCTCAGAGGGAGGGAATGGAACAGATGGCAAAAGATCTGGAGAAGGCATTTATTACAGACCCGACTGATGCTAACAGGGCAGCGTAGCTCTCGGCCCAAGATACTTTGTATCGCACGACAGCCTCTGGGGCGAAGAGAAAGAGATTTTTTCAAAGAGCAGCTTTTTACAAGGAGGGTGAACACACGGGACGGATGTTAGCGACTATTGCCCATTCCCAACAGACATCCCCATCTATTGGAGCGCTGCACACTCCGACTGGTGGAATAACTAACTCACCTGACCAAATCATGACTGTACTGATGGGATTTTATTCTTCCTTATATGAATCCAGGCAAACATACTCGCTGAGCTCTCTGGATGACTACCTGGACACTGTTCAGGTGGCCAGCCTGTCGGCATCGGCCAGACTGATGCTTGACTCCCCCCTAACATTAAAAGAACTGGAGCAGGCAACCAATCTGTTCCCTAATTCTAAGGCCCCAGGAGATGACGGGCTTCCCATAGAAGTGTATAAGCAATATGGGGGCTCCGTGCTATCACATTTATTAAGGGTGTTCAACTCTGCGAAAGAAACTGGCTCACTCCCTCAATCTATGTCCAGGGCAAATATAGTCTTGATACTAAAACCTGATAAAGACCCTCTCGACCCTGACTCATACCGACCCATTTCCCTTCTGCAAAACGATGTGAAAATACTTGCTAAGGCCTTAGCTATACGTCTAAATAGTGCTATATCTACCATAATACATTCGGATCAATCCGGATTCATGCCCCAAAAGTCAACAGCAATAAATTTGCGGAGACTGTTCCTTAACATTCAATCCACGGCGGACAACGGGGGAGACAGGGCCCTGCTATCCTTGGATGCCCACAAGGCATTTAATAGCGTCAAGTGGGCATACTTATGGGCGGTGATGAGAAAATTTGGATTTGGGGACAGGTTCATTCGCTGGGTTCAGCTTCTCTACTCTTCCCCAGTTGTGGCTATGCAGGAGGGAAGGAGGATCTCCCCCACATTCAACCTACAAAGGGGTACTAGACAGTCTCCCCTTTTGTTTGCCCTCACCATTGAACCCCTGGCAGCCCTTATCCGCGCTAACCCCTCTATACAGGGGTTTCTGTATGGGGACCTGGAGGAGAAAGTTATGCTTTATGCAGATGACAGAGGCTTTGAGGGTCGTGCGGATATTTGGAGAGTACTCGGGTTTGATCATTAATTGGACCAAGTCCTCTCTGCTACTTTTGGATTGCGAACCTTCCTCATCCCCACCGACCGTGCAAGATATACCCGTGTCCATGTCCTTCAGATATCTTGGCATTCAGGTTACTGCCCGTCTGCTTGATTATGTCGACCTTAACCTTACCCCCCTACTTAATCGATGTCGAGACAGAATTAAGGTGTGGAGCAAACTGAAGCTCTCTCCCATAGGGAGGGAAAACTTGATCAAAATGATCCTTATGCCAAACCTGCTCTATGTGCTCCACAACGCCCCTATGGTCATCCCATTAAAGAAATTTAGGATTATCAATTCACTCTTTAGATCACTTCTGGCTTGCGAAACCCCCTAGAATAAAGCTAGAGCAGCTACAGTGCTCAAAAGATGCAGGTGGAGTGGCACTATCCAACTCCTGGCTGTATTATTTAGCTTCCCAGATGCAACATATTGCATGAGCGGTGCGCCCAGAGCAAGATTCAGACTTAAATTTGAGAGACTCCTCGATCCGCCTACTCAGCTTCACGACTGGGGGGGGGGGGGGGGGGATTGCGGACGGCCTCGAGGCCCTAAAGTTTAACAAGCTTTTCCCCACATATGTTCTTATGCAGAAGATCTGGAACAAGGTTCGGATGCTCCAGGGTGTAACTGGGTTCACTAAATATAGCCCCATTTGGGATAATCAATATTACCTGGAATTAGCAAAATTACCATACGGCCTGGAATGGAAACAATATGGGGTGGCGCTTCTGACGCATGTCTTTAAGGATGGCAAACTGAGATCCTTCCAAGATCTCAGGGAAGCTTTCCATTTGCCAATTTCCATGCACTTTTATTATTTACAGCTCAAGCATGCGGTGGATGCCCAGGGGGAGGCGGACATATGGGCCTTAGACTCCACTTAGATGTTCAACTACATGTTTGAGGTAACTGATTATAAGGGGTTTATATCCTGTTGCTATGCCATGTTGTTGGGTCTCTCCCGGCAGGACGCCCCCTTGAAGGCAGTGTCTCGATGGGAGAGGGATGTGGGGGCGTTTGAAGAGGAGCAGTGGGAGGAAGCCCTGCAGGCGGTCTCCACTTGCTCTCTGAATGTGGCACAAAGACTGTCGCAGCTCTATATACTTCTAAGGGTACATTACACACCATAGAGATTGACCCGTTTGGGGATAATCACAGACCCCACTTGCACTAGATGTATCAGGAGAGTACTTACCGAGGCCGAAGTGCCGAGAGTGGTTCACCCTTGCAACTGAGCGCAGTCCGCCCCCTGGAGGTGAGACAGGGGGTGAATGGCACAAAGAGGCACAGGCTACCCAACCAGAGGATGAGGACTGAAGTAGGAGCCAAGTGCTGGGATCAGGAGTACGTTGAGAAGTCCCAGAATACAGGTGCAGGTACAGGTCTGTAGACAGGTAAATCCGGGTCACTAGCAGAGGTTAAGGGCAGGAGACAGCAGACAAATCCAGGTCACGAGCAGAGGTTCAAGGGGGCCAGAGGCAGCAAGCGGGTAAGTCCAGTAAACAGTCCAGAGGTCAAGGGCAGGAGAAGGCGGCAAGGTCAAAGGGCAAATCCGAGGTCAAAACAGGCAATCAGGCAATCAGGATACCGGAAACAGGAACAGAGCTTAAGCAGGAAGCTGAAGACAAGCCAGCGCTGGACTGATCTGAACCACTTCCTTAAATAGGCCATGTAAGTGGTCATGTGACGCTGTCACGCACTGGGACGCTCAAGCGTGCGCTAGTGCGCATGCGTCGGAGCGCCGAGCCGCGAATGCGCATGCACCGGAGCGCCGTCCCGTCGCGCATGCGCATAGGCACCCGGCGCACCGCGTTAAACTGACTGTTTCCCTGACAGTGCCCTCCCCCGAGGGGCGGCCTCCGGACGCCCAAACTAGCCATCAGCTCTGGATGCTCGGTGTGGAAGGCCCGAATTAAACGTGGGGCATGCAGATTTCCTGAGGGCTCCCATGAGTTTTCTTCCATGGGATAACCCTCCCACTTGACCAAGTATTGGAGTTGCCTCCCCTTCTTCCTGCAACTCAAAATCTTCTCCACCACGAATTCCGTTTCGCCATCCACCAGAACTGGTGGAGGTGGGGGTTCAATTCTGCCCGGGAAAGGACTGGGAGTGACAGGTTTCAGGAGGGAAGCGTGGAAGACAGGGTGTATCCTGTATGAATCCGGCAGAGAAAGTTCAAAAGCCACGGGGTTGATTTTCCGTTTAATTTTGAAAGGGCCGATAAATTTAGGTCCTAATTTCCGTGTGGGGATAGCTAACTTGAGGTTAACTGAGGATAACCACACTTCGTCTCCTATTTCAAAATCCGGGTTCTCCTTTCTTCCCCGATTAAAGTATCTTTCGTACCCCTCCTGAGCTTTTTGCATGGCTTCTTGTATTTTTTGGAAGTTTTGTTGAAGGGACCGTACTCGGTCTTGGACAGCCGGAACAGCAATTTCAGGAAGGAACCCTGGTAGGAAGGAAGGATGGAATCCATAGTTGGCCCAAAAGGGCGTTTGATTGGTGGCGGTATGGACCGCGTTGTTATAAGCAAATTCTGCAAATGGTAGAAGACTGGACCATTCGTCCTGGGAATCTGAGCAAAAACAACGAAGATACTGCTCCAATGACTGATTTGTCCTCTCTGTTTGACCGTTACTTTGGGGATGATAGGCCGAAGAGAGGCATATTTTAATCTCCAGGGTCTTGCATAACTCTCGCCAGAACTTAGAGGTGAACTGAGGACCTCTATCCGAGGTAATAGTTGCAGGTAAGCCGTGGAGTCAGACAATCTCTTTGAGGAAGATATCGGCTGTAGCAGAAGCAGACGGGGTGCCGGTAATTGGAAGGAAATGTGCCATTTTTGACAGTCGGTCTACTACGACCATTATTGTGGTGAATCCCTCTGAGGAAGGTAGTTCCACGATAAAGTCCATTGCTATCTCCGCCCATGGACGCTCAGGGATGGACAAGGGTCTCAGCAGGCCCCAGGTTTTAGAGTTGGTCCCCTTGTTCCGTTGACAAACCACACAAGACGACACATAATCCCGACAGTCTTGTCTCCACCCAGGCCACCAAAAGGAACGAGAAACTAGTTCCGTTGTTTTACGAACCCCAAAATGTCCTGCAAGTTTAAGATCATGTAGGGTTTTGAGTGTCAAGGGTCTTACTTCGGTGGGAACAAATACCTTTCCCTGGAACCAGTGTAGTCCGTCATGAATCTCCATTGGGGGAGTTCCTTGATTTGGAAGTTGCCCAGATGCTGCCTTAATAGCGGGAATCAGATCAGGTTGCAATATGAGAGAAAGAAAATTCTGTGGTGGAAGAATGGTACTGGGTTCAGTTTCTTGGGGTGTTTCGTGGTACATCCTGGAGAGAGCGTCTGCCTTCCCATTTTTCGAGCCGGGTCTGTACGAGATATGGAAATTAAACCTAGCAAAGAAAAGAGCCCATCGGGCCTGCCTAGGCTTTAGGCGTTTGGCTGTCCTGAGGTATTCCAAATTTCGGTGGTCGGTCCAAATCATAATTGGATGAGAAGCCCCCTCCAGGAGGTATCTCCACTCTTCCAAGGCAAACTTGATGGCCAATAATTCTCTATCTCCCACATCGTAATTCCTCTCTGGAGGACTTAACTTCCGAGATGCGAAAGCCACAGGATGTAGGAGAGCCTTGGGACCTAGTCTTTGGGACAGGATAGCTCCCGTCGCCGTCTCTGATGCATCCACCTCCAGCACAAAGGGTAAGGCTGGATTTGCATGCATCAGGATGGGAGCTGACGAAAACAGCTTCTTTAACGTGTCGAAGGCCCCTTGAGCCTCCGGGGACCAATAGAATTGGGTGCCTTGATGAGTCAATTTGGTGATGGGTGCCACTATGGAGGAAAAGCCAACAATGAATCTTCGGTAGAAATTTGCGAAACCGATGAATCGTTGTACCCCTTTCTTGTTTACCGGAGCGGGCCACTCCAGTATGGCTTTAACTTTTTGTGGGTCCATGGAGACCCCACTTGTAGAAATGATGAACCCCAAGAACTGCACTGTAGTTTTCTCGAATTCGCACTTCTCAGCTTTGAGGTACAAACTGTGACTCCGAAGAATGGAAAGAACTTGTTTCACGTGCACTCGGTGAAGTTCCGGGGTGTCTGAGAAGATAAGGATGTCGTCCAGATACACGACAAGAAAGTCATCGAGATGTTTGCGAAAAATATCATTGACCAGGTGCTGGAAAGTTGCTGGTGCGTTACAGAGCCCAAAGGGCATTACCAAGTATTCGTAGTGCCCGAATCTGGATCTAAAGGCAGTTTTCCATTCGTCTCCTACCCTAATTCGGATAAGATTATAGGCCCCACGTAGATCCAACTTGGAGAAGATTCGGGCAGATCTGAAACGCTGGAACAGTTCTGGAATCAGTGGCAGGGGATACCGGTTTTTAATTGTGATTTTATTTAATTCCCTGTAGTCGATGCAAGGCCTCAGGGAGCCATCCCTCTTTCCTACGAAAAAGATGCCAGCTCCAGCTGGTGACGAGGAAGGGCGAATGAACCCCTTTTCCAGATTCTCATCAATATAGGCCTTGAGGACCTTTAATTCCACTTCGGACAGAGGAAAGATACGGCCAAAAGGGATCGCTGATCCAGGGAGGAGGTCGATGGGACAATCATATGCCCGATGGGGCGGCAGACAGTTCGCTTGTTGTTTGTCGAACACATCTCGGAATTCTAGGTAAACTGGGGGTACATGAAGAAGGCTCTCGGGAACAGAAGAAATGGTGGAGCAGGAAACGGAGGCCTGAATGAAGCAATGCTGGGTGCAGTGAGGAGATGAGAAGGAGACTTCTTTCCTTCCCCAGTTAATCTGTGGTTCATGGATTTGTAGCCATGGAAGTCCCAAGATGATGGGGAACATAGGAGATGGGATGATGTCGAACTGAATGAGTTCCTGATGGCCAGAGTCAGTGGTGACCCGGATGGGTTGGGTTTCATGGGTGATAAGTCCTGAACGGGGAAGAGAACCATCAGCCAAGTGTACCTGCAAGTTTTGTTTCTTCAAGACCAGAGGTAAGTGCAATTTGGAAGCTAATGTGGCGTCAAGGAAGCAGCTGCAGGCACCGGAATCAATGATTGCTGATAGTCGGATCTCCTCTCCCGATAGCTGTAAGGAGACAAAGAGGGCGACATAAGTCTGGGAGAACCCAGAAGACTGATAGTTCATAAGACATTGACGGTAGGACTTACTCGGTCTTACAGGACAGGTACTGAGAAAATGTCCAGAAGCCCCACAGTACAGGCAGAGATTCGCCCGTCGCCTACGGAGCCGTTCTTCAGCCGTGAGAGGGGCCCGGACCAACCCCAACTGCATAGGCTCCGTTTCCTGGTTGGCCACGGCTGAAGCCGCAGTGGCGGGTGGAGGCAAGGTAGGTCTGGTGAAAGTCCAGTTGGAGCGGGGGGACTGAAAGCGTTCGGAACGCCTCTCCCGCATGCGCCGGTCCAATTTGGTGGCAGCTTGAATCAGGTCCTCCAGCGTGTCAGGAGTCTCAGATCTTGCCAATTCATCTTTTAAGACTTCGGATAACCCCTGGCGATACTGGTATTTGAGGGCCGGTTCGTTCCAACCGGTATCAGCTGACCATTTTCGAAACTCTACGGTGTAGTCCTCCACCGGTCTGCGACCCTGAAGTAAGTTATGTAAAGTAGCTTCAGCTGTGGCTCCACGTTGCGGATCATCATAAAGTTGTGCCATACTTTCAAAAAAGGTCTCTACCGCATTCAATGCTGGGTTCCTCTGCTCCATCAGACTATGGGCCCATGCCTGGGGTTCCTCAGCCAGGAGTGAAATAATGAAGCCCACCTTTACTACTTCGGAAGAAAAAGTCCTGGGTTGGAGGGCCAAGTAGAGGGAGCACGCATTCTTGAAGGCCCGGAACTTCTTACGGTCACCCGTGAAGCGTTCAGGGGTAGGGACCCTGGGTTCAGGTGAAGCCATAATTACAGTAGGATTAGCTGATCCAGGAGGAGCGGAGATTCCGCTGGAAGCTGAGGGGGCTGCCAAGGTAGGTGCGGCTAACCCAGAAAGATGCTGCAGGCGACTGTCCACTTGAGTGTACCCCTCTTGCAGTTTTTGTACGGCTTCAGTTAAAGCTGAGACTTGTTGGCACAAAGCCTCAAGGGGTGAACGCACTCTGTCGGCCTCAGACATGGCTGGCTTGTACTATCAGGAGAGTACTTACCGAGGCCGAAGTGCCGAGAGTGGTTCACCCTTGCAACTGAGCGCAGTCCGCCCCCTGGAGGTGAGACAGGGGGTGAATGGCACAAAGAGGCACAGGCTACCCAACCAGAGGATGAGGACTGAAGTAGGAGCCAAGTGCTGGGATCAGGAGTACGTTGAGAAGTCCCAGAATACAGGTGCAGGTACAGGTCTGTAGACAGGTAAATCCGGGTCACTAGCAGAGGTTCAGGGCAGGAGACAGCAGACAAATCCAGGTCACGAGCAGAGGTTCAAGGGGGCCAGAGGCAGCAAGCGGGTAAGTCCAGTAAACAGTCCAGAGGTCAAGGGCAGGAGAAGGCGGCAAGGTCAAAGGGCAAATCCGAGGTCAAAACAGGCAATCAGGCAATCAGGATACCGGAAACAGGAACAGAGCTTAAGCAGGAAGCTGAAGACAAGCCAGCGCTGGACTGATCTGAACCACTTCCTTAAATAGGCCATGTAAGTGGTCATGTGACGCTGTCACGCACTGGGACGCTCAAGCGTGCGCTAGTGCGCATGCGCGTGCGTCGGAGCGCCGAGCCGCGAATGCGCATGCGCCGGAGCGCCGTCCCGTCGCGCATGCGCATAGGCACCCGGCGCACCGCGTTAAACTGACTGTTTCCCTGACAAGATGCTCTAGAGACCATGGTGACCTCATTCACCTTCTATGGCGATGCCCAAAATTGAACCTGTACTGGGCAAAGGTCATTGACACTATTAGTGGGGCTTTCCAGGTCCAGATACTTCTACAACCAAAAATCTGTCTGCTGGGGATAATAGATGGCCTCCAGACGGAGGATATCCCCAAGCAGGCTATTGGACGAGCACTGTTCCAGGCTCGTATGACGATCCTGAGACACTGTGAAGGAATGGATCACACGAATGGGAGATACACTCTGGCTGGAAAAACTTATATATCAGTGTAAGGGGACTAGTAATAAATATGACAAACTTTGGGCCCAGTGGCTGAATGTACCTGGCCTAGCCCCGGTGGATCTGGTTTATGATCGATTACTTTAAAGCTAGTGGAAGTTAAATGAACAAATCTGGGGATATGTGGCGAATACCCGCCTGTCTATGTAGAGCTGAGTAACAGCGAGCATGTAACCACTGGGATATTTGTATGTGGGAGAGATTACTTGATGTAATACCATGACATATGCAGCAGTGTAATTCCACACAGATTTTAAGTATGACTTGTGCTCTGGAGCTGCTTGTTTGTTAATGTATCTATGTTCAATAAAACCTTTTTTGTTTGAAAACTATTTGCTCCTATGACATATCACATTTGACATACTAGATATGTGGGGTTAGACATTCTGTAGCAGTCACTTCAGTGCAGAGCACAAGTACACATTGTTTAATTAAGCCATCTTCCCTCTCCTCCTTGGGAGTACCATAGTATTGGGACCACCTTCCTTCATATACTAAGTCCACAGCTTCATGCTTCTATCACCAAGTCCCAGGACCCGCAACTGAGGATCTGGGGGAACAAGGTGCTCCTGTTAGTATACCAGTCTGTAGCTTTGCCTAGCCAGGCACTCTCCCAAATGACATACTCATTCTCAGGCTTTCACCACTACTCACGTAGGAGGATTCTGTACAGGCTTCCAAGGGCTTACACACCCTGCTACAGGACCTGCAGAAGATAGTCAGGTCAACTACACATGATGTGTACCACCTTGCCTTGGAATTAGGGATGAGCCGAACACCCCCGGTTCGATTTGCACCAGAACCTGCGAACGGACCGAAAGTTTGCGCGAACTTTCGAACCCTATTAGTTACAATGGACGCGAACGTTCGAAATCTAAAGTGCTAATTATAACGGCCAATATGCATGTTAATGTCATCAAAGAGGTTTGGGGACCCGGGTCCTGCCCCAGGGGACATTTATCAATGCAAAAAGAAGTTTTAAAAACGGATGTTTTTTCGGGAGCAGTCATTTTAATGATGCATAAAGTGAAAAAAAAAAAGTGAAATATTCCTTTAAATATGGTACCTGGGGGGTGTCTAAAGTATGCCTGTGAAGTGGCATGTGTTTCCTGTGTTTAGAACTGTCCATGCAAAAAATGACATTTGTAAAGGAAACAAATAAGCCATTTAAAACTGCTTGCGGCTTTAATGTCATGTCTTGTCCTGGCAATATGGATGAAAATCTTTGAGAAAAATGGCATGGCTACCCCATCCCCCCCCCCCCCACCCCAGCCCATTACCAGCCCCTTTGGGTCTTGTATGGATATTAAGGGGAACCCCGCACCCAAAATAAAACCCTATACCCACAACCCTATATACTCTGAACAGCAGTATACAGGCGGTGCAAACAAGACAGGGACTGTAGGTTTGTTCTTAAGTAGAATCTGTGTGTAATTTTGAACAGGTACATTTTTAAGTGTAGCTCCATCCAACAAAAATCTATTTTTAAGCTTTTTGGAGAACATAGGGAAGGGTTATCACCCCTGTAACATTTGTTTTGCTGTCTGTGCACCTGTTCAGAACATTTCACCTCACTTTCCGTCCCAATGACAAATGTTTTTTGGAAAAGTGTGTTTTTTATTGAAACAAGGATTGTTGATAAAGCATCAGTAGAGAGGAGATACCTTTTTCCCAAATTAAATCTAACAGGATAGAATTTTCCTTCCTAGGGGTAGATTTCCTCTCACTTCCTGTTTTCTCCATCCGTTTGCAAGTAGGAGTCATTTCTAAGTTGGATGTTTGAAAGTAGGGGCCTGCCGTATATACTCAGAAATTTGCCCCATTAGATGTTGGTGTTGCCACAACACTGTAAGCCCTCACAGTTACTCTTGATGGGCACAGGAATGGGCCCTGCTGTGAATTATTAGATCAAGATTTGTAATTGCATGCACCTGTTGAACAGGGGCCGAAAAATTGGGCCTTTGGTGGTGGTAGTGGTGGACGGTGTTTCCACAACACTGTAAGCCCTCACAGTTACTCTTGGTGGGCACAGGAATGGGCCCTGCTGTGAATTATTAGATCAAGATTTGTAATTGCATGCACCTGTTGAACAGGGCAGAAAAATTGGGCCTTTGGTTGTGGTGGTGGTGGTGGACGGTGTTGCCACAACACTGTAAGCCCTCACAGTTACTCTTGGTGGGCACAGGAATGGGCCCTGCTGTGAATTATTAGATCAAGATTTGTAATTACATGCCCTGTTAAACAGGGGCTGAAAAATTGGGCCTTAGGCAGTGGTGCTGGTGCCACAACACTGCAACTCCTCACAGATACTGTACTTGGAGCACAGCAATCAGACCTGTTGCGAAGCATTGCTTACAAAAATTGAATTACACGCCCCTGTTAAACAGGGGCTGAAAAATTGTGCCTTAGGCACTGGTGCTGGTGCCACAATACTGCAACCCCTCACAGATACTGTACTTGGAGCACAGCAATCAGACCTGTTGCGAAGCATTGCTTAAAAAATTGTAATTACATGCCCCTGTTAAACAGGGGCTGAAAAATTGTGCCTTGGGCACTGGTGCCACAACGCTGCAACCCCTCACATATACTGTACTTGGAGCACAGCAATCAGAGCTGTTGCGAAGCATTGCATAAAAAATTGTAATTACACGCCCCTGTTAAACAGGGGCTGAAAAATTGGGCCTTAGGCACTGGTGCTGGTGCCACAACACTGCAACCCCTCACAGATACTGTACTTGGAGCACAGCAATCAGAGCTGTTGCAAAGCATTGCATAAAAAAATGTAATTACACGCCCCTGTTAAACAGGGGCTGAAAAATTGTGCCTTAGGCACTGGTGCTGGTGCCACAACACTGCAACCCCTCACAGATACTGTACTTGGAGCACAGCAATCAGAGCTGTTGCGAAGCATTGCATAAAAAATTGTAATTACATGCCCCTGTTAAACAGGGGCTGAAAAATTGGGCCTTAGGCACTGGTGCTGGTGCCACAAAACTGCAACCCCTCACAGATACTGTACTTGGAGCACAGCAATCAGACCTGTTGCGAAGCATTGCTTAAAAAATTGTAATTACACGCCCCTGTTAAACAGGGGCTGAAAAATTGGGCCTTAGCCACTGGTGGTGGCACCCAGAAACAAAAATGTTCTTCCAAGCTATCATCAGGATCATTGAGGAGGAAGAGCATAGTAAGTCAACAGGACAGTCACTCAGCATCAGAATAGGCAGTCTTGAAGGGATGTGACATTTCAAAATAAATTATTCTGTTATATCAGCTTCAGGTGCCTGGTAGCTGGTGGTGATCCAAGACTGATTCATCTTTATTAAGGCCAGTCGATCAACCGAGTTGGTTGACAGGCGCACCCTGTAATCAGTGACAAAGCCTCCAGCAGCACTGAATGTGCGTTCGAAAGAACGCTGGATGCAGGACAGGCCAGTAGCTCAATTGCATACTGTGCAAGCTCTGGCCAGTGATCCATCCTCAAGACCCAGTAAGCCAGAGGATTTTCGGTGGGAAAGGTGTCCAAGTCTGACCTTCCCCCTAGGTATTCCTGCACCATGTATATCAGACGCTGGCGATGGTTGCTGTAACCGATCATACCTTGGGGCTGCGGACTAAAAAATTGTCTGAACACATCGGTCAGACGTCCACCTTCCCCACCGCTCCTTCTGCTACTGACCGAAGCCTCAGCAACCTGTCGTCCAGGACCAGGAGTTTGTAACCTCCCAGTCTCTGGGAACGCATTGCACAGACCTTTTTGCAAGGCCTCCCGGAGATGTCTCATCCTCTGCTCCCTCTGCGATGGCAAGATAAGGTCCGCAACCTTACCCTTGTACCGTGGATCAAGGAGAGTGGCCAGCCAGAAATGGTCCCTCTCCTTGATCCGAAGAATACGAGGATCCTTCCGCAGGCTTTGCAGGATCAGGGAGGCCATACAACGTAGGTTAGCTGAGGCATTCGGTCCGGAGTCTTCTGGGTCACTGAGGACTACATGATCCGCAGCCACCTCCTCCCAGCCACGTACAAGTCCACTGGTTTGTTGGGACTGTAAATCATCCCTAAAAGACTGCTGCTGCTGATGCTGAGTGCCAGGCTCCACCTCCATGCTGACACAATCCTCCTCCTCCTCCTCCTCATCCTCTTCCTGTGTGATGGGTGGGAGAGAAGGAACACTGTCTGGATAAAGGGGACCTTGAGAGGCAAGGAAGTGCTCCTCTTCCTGCCTCTGTTCTGCCTCAAGTGCTTTGTCCATTATCCCACGCGGCGTATGCTCCAACAGGTGGAGAAGAGGTACAATGTCACTGATGCATGCACTGTCACTGCTCACCATCCTCGTGGCCTCCTCAAATGGTGACAGGACAGTGCATGCATCCCTGATCATGCTCCACTGGCGTGGGGAAAAAAATGCGAGCTCCCCTGACCCTGTCCTGGTGCCGTAGTTGCACAGGTACTCATTGATTGCCCTCTGCTGCGTGTGCAGTCGCTGCAGCATGGCCAACGTTGAGTTCCACCTGGTGGGAATGTCACATATAAGGCGGTTCTTGGGTAGGTTGAACTCCTTTTGCAGCTCAGCCAGCCGAACACTGGCATTATATGATTGGCGGAAATGCACACAGACTTTCCTGGCCTGCCTCAGGACATCCTGTAAGCCTGGGTACCTGCCCAAGAACTGCTGCACCACCAGGTTAAGGACGTGAGCCATACAGGGCACATGGGTCAGCTGTCCCTGTCGCAGGGCGGAGAGGAGGTTGGTGCCATTGTCACAAACCACCATTCCTGGCTTAAGCTGGCGTGGCGTCAACCACCTCTCGGCCTGCCCCTGCAGAGCTGACAGAACCTCTGCCCCAGTGTGGCTCCTGTCCCCCAAACACACCAGCGCAAGCACGGCATGGCATATTTTTGCCTGCGTACTTGCCCTTGGACGGCTACGGAGCACCACTGGTTCCGAGGTCAGAGCACTCGAAGAGGCCATGGAGGAAGAAGAAGAGGAGGGGGTAGAGGAGAGAGGTGTGTCACAACCAGTAGTAGCATTTTGGAGGGGTGGTGGCAGAACAACCTCCAACACTACTGCACCTTGTCCTGCATCCTTCCCAGCTGCCAAAAGATTGACCCAATGGGCCGTTAAAGACAGGTAACGTCCCTGTCCATGCCTGCTGGACCATGAGTCAGCGGTAATATGCACCTTACCGCTGACTGCCCTGTCCAGCGAAGTCAAGACATTGCCTTTCACATGCCGGTAGAGAGCCGGAATCGCCTTCCGTGAGAAAAAGTGGCGTTTGGGAACCTGCCACTGAGGAACCGCACTATGAACAAACTCACGGAAGGGGGCCGAGTCTACCAACTGAAAAAGGCAACAGTTGAAGTGCTAGCAATTTAGCCAAGCTAGCATTCAACCGCTGGGCATGTGGATGGCTGGGAGTAAACTTCTTTCGACGGTCCAGCTGGGGCAGCGAAATTTGCCTGGTAGAATCGGACGTCGGGGTACTGCTAGCAGAGTGCCCGCAAGTACTTCGCTGTGACACACCTAATTTTACACCTTCATTCCTCTCAGTGCAGCTTTCAGAGAGGATTGAATGTATAGTGGGGTTGGAGATCCCAGCTGATCAGGAGCAAGGAGAGGTCCGCTTTGTTCTTTGGTGTGGGTCTTTAATGTGCGCTTGCCAACGAGCTGCATGGCAGATCGACATATGTCTGGTCATGCTTGTGGTGCCTAAGCGGCTGATGTTTTGGCCTAACGAGATACGCTTGAGACATATGTTGCAAATAGCAGTGGTGCGATCTGATGCACTCGTCTCAAAAAAGGCCCACACCAAAGAACTTTTGTAATAACGTGCAGAGGCAGCGCCCTGCACAGGCGGAGCTCTGCGGTGTGATTCAGTTGGTGTGCTGGCCTCAAGCTGGCCCCCGGAGGGCATCCTGCCTCGTTGGAGATGTGCTGCCTCCTCCTCCTTCTCTCTCCGTTCAGGCACCCACGTGGAGTCAGTGACCTCATCATTCCCTCCCTCTTCACCACTGGAGCAAACCTGGCAGTAAGCTGCAGCTGGTGGAACATGATGGCCATATTGCTGTGCTTGGGCATCCCCTCTCTCTGCGCTCACGCTACTGCCTTCCTCTAGCTGGGTATCATCATTCGAGCCTTCAAAACGCTGGGCATCCTCCTGGAGCATGTACCCAACACTGTGCTCAAACAGTTCGGGGGACTCCTCAGGAGGACATGGTGGGTCTAGGGAAGGGGTGCCTGATGATGACATTGAGTACGCGTTGGCAGCTGCTTTGCCAGTACCCTGAGCCTGGGTGAGAGAGGATGAGGAGGATGAGGAGGGCTTGGTCATCCAATCTACCAAGCCTTCGGCATGATGCGGCTCAACATGTCCAGCTGCCGAAAAGAAGGACAAGCGTGTCCCATGGCCACGTGCTGATGACGATGCACCACGTCCACGACCAGCACTGTTGTCTCTAGACACAGAGCCTGGTGCCCTGTTTTCTTGGCTCGGGACTGTCTGCCTCTCCTTGTCCGTCTTTAGACATTGTAATGGGTAGTGTATATTGTGCTGGAGTCACACAGCACACACACTAACTCCTGCAGATGGCTGTCTTAGATGACCACAGGGCCTTAGGGCAGATACAGGCTGAGGTGGTTTATTGTGTGCTGTGCTATACTCACACAGCACACACACACGCTAACTCCTGCAGATGGCTGTCTGGCTGCCTTAGATGACAACAGGGCCTTAGGGCAGATAGAGGCTGAGGTGGTTTTGTGTGCTGTGCTATACTCACACAGCACACACACATGCTAACTCCTGCATATGGCTGTCTGGCTGCCTTAGATGACAACAGGGCCTTAGGGCAGATACAGGCTGAGGTGGTTTAGTGTGCTGTGCTATACTCACACAGCACACACACACGCTAACTCCTGCAGATGGCTGTCTGGCTGCCTTAGATGACAACAGGGCCTTAGGGCAAATACAGGCTGAGGTGTTTTTGTGTGCTGTGCTATACTCACACAGCACACACACACACGCTAACTCCTGCAGATGGCTGTCTGGCTGCCTTAGATGACAACAGGGCCTTAGGGCAGATACAGGCTGAGATGTTTTTGTGTGCTGTGCTGTGCTATACTCACACAGCACACACACACGCTAACTCCTGCAGATGGCTGTCTGGCTGCCTTAGATGACAACAGGACCTTAGGGCAGATACAGGCTGAGGTGGTTTTGTGTGCTGTGCTATACTCACACAGCACACACACACGCTAACTCCTGCAGATGGCTGTCTGGTTGCCTTAGATGACAACAGGGCCTTAGGGCAGATACAGGCTGAGGTGGTTTTGTGTGCTGTGCTATACTCACACAGCACACACACACGCTAACTCCTGCAGATGGCTGTCTGGCTGCCTTAGATGACAACAGGGCCTTAGGGCAGATAGAGGCTGAGGTGGTTTTGTGTGCTGTGCTATACTCACACAGTACACACACACACTAACTCCTGCAGATGGCTGTCTGGCTGCCTTAGATGACAACAGGGCCTTAGGGCAGATACAGGCTGAGGTGGTTTCGTGTGCTGTGCTATACTCACACAGCACACACACATGCTAACTCCTGCATATGGCTGTCTGGCTGCCTTAGATGACAACAGGGCCTTAGGGCAGATACAGGCTGAGGTGGTTTAGTGTGCTGTGCTATACTCACACAGCACACACACACGCTAACTCCTGCAGATGGCTGTCTGGCTGCCTTAGATGACAACAGGGCCTTAGGGCAAATACAGGCTGAGGTGTTTTTGTGTGCTGTGCTATACTCACACAGCACACACACACGCTAACTCCTGCAGATGGCTGTCTGGCTGCCTTAGATGACAACAGGGCCTTAGGGCAGATACAGGCTGAGATGTTTTTGTGTGCTGTGCTGTGCTATACTCACACAGCACACACACACGCTAACTCCTGCAGATGGCTGTCTGGCTGCCTTAGATGACAACAGGACCTTAGGGCAGATACAGGCTGAGGTGGTTTTGTGTGCTGTGCTATACTCACACAGCACACACACACGCTAACTCCTGCAGATGGCTGTCTGGTTGCCTTAGATGACAACAGGGCCTTAGGGCAGATACAGGCTGAGGTGGTTTCGTGTGCTGTGCTATACTCACACAGCACACACACACGCTAACTCCTGCAGATGGCTGTCTGGCTGCCTTAGATGACAACAGGGCCTTAGGGCAGATACAGGCTGAGGTGGTTTCATGTGCTGTGCTATACTCACACAGCACACACGCACACTAACTCCTGCAGATGGCTGTCTGGCTGCCTTAGATGACAACAGGGCCTTAGGGCAAATACAGGCTGAGGTGTTTTTGTGTGCTGTGCTATACTCACACAGCACACACACACGCTAACTCCTGCAGATGGCTGTCTGGCTGCCTTAGATGACAACAGGGCCTTAGGGCAGATACAGGCTGAGGTGGTTTTGTGTGCTGTGCTATACTCACACAGCACACACACACACTAACTCCTGCAGATGGCTGTCTGGCTGCCTTAGATGAAAACAGGGCCTTAGGGCAGATACAGGCTGAGGTGGTTTTGTGTACTGTGCTATACTCACACAGCACACACACACGCTAACTCCTGCAGATGGCTGTCTGGCTGCCTTAGATGACAACAGGGCCTTAGGGCAGATACAGGCTGAGGTGGTTTCGTGTGCTGTGCTATACTCACACAGCACACACGCACGCTAACTCCTGCAGATGGCTGTCTGGCTGCCTTAGATGACAACAGGGCCTTAGGGCAGATACAGGCTGAGGTGGTTTCGTGTGCTGTGCTATACTCACACAGCACACACACACGCTAACTCCTGCAGATGGCTGTCTGGCTGCCTTAGATGACAACAGGGCCTTAGGGCAGATACAGGCTTAGGTGGTTTCGTGTGCTGTGCTATACTCACACAGCACACACACGCACGCTAACTCCTGCAGATGGCTGTCTGGCTGCCTTAGATGACAACAGGGCCTTAGGGCAGATACAGGCTGATGTGGTTTATTGTGTGCTGTGCTATACTCACACAGCACACACACATGCTAACTACTGCAGATGCCTGTCTGGCTGCCTTAGATGACAACAGGGCCTTAGGGCAGATACAGGCTGAGGTGGTTTCGTGTGCTGGGCTATACGCACACAGCACACACACGTGCTAACTTCTGCAGATGGCTGTCTGGCTGCCTTAGATGACAACAGGCCAGAAGGGAAAAGGTGGTTTAATGTGATACTGCAGTGCTATACTAACAGCACGCACACACTACACTAATCCCCAGAATCACAGCAGATAATGTTAGCAACTGAGCACTCAGCAGAATGAATCACAGCAGATAATGTCAGCAGTTCACTGCACAATGAATCACAGCAGATAATGTCACTGACACCGTCACTGACTAACGCCGGAACACACTACATAAGGCCGCCGGCGTGGCGGCCTTATATAGTGTGGGGCGTGTACTAAACCCCCTGAGCTATAATTGGCCACAGGCATCCTGCCTGTGGCCAGTTATTGCTCTTCTCGCCGCTGGCTCTATGATTGGCCAAGCATGCAGGGTCACAGTGCATGCTTGGCCAATAATCAGCCAGCAATGCACTGCGACTGGCGCAGTGCATTGTGGGCCTTTCGCATCACACGAATTTGATGCGAACGGCCCACATAGTTCTGGGCTCGACGAGCGGTCAAACGGCCGATGTTCGATTCGAACATGGGTTTGAATCGAACACCGGGCCCATCCTTACTTGGAATTCAGCCAGCCCTGCAAAGGTCCCTTGGATCAGCTCTGTATAGGGCTACATGTTAGCAGCTCTGGGGTGTCCTGTTCCCATACCCTGGACACTTGGGCCACACCTAAAGCTGGCATTTATGACGCTACCCATTACATCACCAATGGAGGGTTTTCTCTAAAAGGAGAGCTAACACCTGTTTATAACTTTCCCCTTACCTTGCAATAATGGCAATGAAGCCATCTAGTGGCAGGCAAGTTAACTGCACTTGCTAACACACCAGCTTCCATTGCCCATGCTTCCAACTTTCCCCTGCAGCACCTGCTCCATGACATTGGTGAGTCAGAGCTTCTGAATCTCGTAACCAGACCGGAGCAGATTGTAATAATTTTTTTTTTTTTTTTTACCACCCCTGTACAGCATAGGTAGGAGGAGGGTGAAGAAGTGGTTTTAAGATAGCGTATGTAGCCTTTACTTACCAAGACAGTGGGCTCGTTTAGATCAAGTGGCTTTCCTGTTTGCTATACCAAAATGTTGGAATAATGGGGAGGTGTTGAAATTATTATTACTATGACAATTCATGGGATATTGTGCTGCTCAAAGCCCTTGTCTAACAGACATCCTTATAGTTGAAGTCCAGACAAATATAAAATATATACATGAATGGAGCTTTGTATTCAATGCATCATTTCTTTTTTTTAATGCAAGTTGTATTAGTCCTCGAATTTAACTTGGTGACAGCTTTTTGCAGTTTCCTATCGCAAAGCTGAGACATGGAGGGTGAGAAGAAGCACAAGGAGTCAGCTGCTGTGGTGTGTAAATCTAAGAACTGGATAGACAGACATTGTACCTATTCTTTGGTAGGTATGTACTTTATGTGTGTGTGCTTAGCTGTTTGCCTGCAGTTGAGCTTTAAGGAGAGCCATCACCCATCACATTTTTAATCTCTCCTTCTCTACCAGCATCTTTGCCACCTCTCCCAAACATGCCTACATGTAAAAAAAAACTCAATGGACCCACCAGTTTAAACAACTGAAAGCGGGATTCCACCCTAAAGTGGAACTTCCGCTTTTTGGAACCCTGCCCCCCTCCGGTGTCACATTTGGCACCTTTCAGGGGGGTGCAGATACCTGTCTAAGACAAGTATCTGCACCCACTTCCGGGCATAAACTCCCACGGGAGTTTACACCACTTCCTGTCCCGGCACGCTGTCTGCCGGGACACCCACGTGTCCCGGCAGACAGCGCAGACCATTCTCATTGCGCCGCGCGACTCGCACATGCGCAGTAGGGAACCGGGTAGTGAAGCCGCAAGCTTCACTTCCTGATTCCCTCACCGAGAATGGCACCTGGAGCAGCAGAGAGCCGATCGATTGATCGGCCTCTGCTGCCAACATCGCTGGAACCAGTGACAGGTAAGTGTCCATTTATTAAAAGTCAGCAGCTGCAGTATTTGTATTTATAGTATTATAGTATTATTATAGTATTTTTTGCAGGTACAGTCCCTCTTTAAGACCCATTTCCCACTTGCTTCCAAAATTCATGAACGCTTTGTAAAAGTACAATTGCTTGAGCTGCTACCTCACTGATAACAACCTTCCTGAGCCCCTACAGTCTGGCTTTTGGTGTGGGAACACCACAACACACAGCTGCACCAATCATTTATATTATTTATTGAATTTGCTTAACAATTTGCATGGTAGCATGGGAGACTCTGGTATAACAGTCTGGCTTCCACCCACAACAACACTGAAACTGCCCTACTAAAACGTATTATGGCTTACTGCTAAAATCAATGGCCACTACTCCATACTTATGCTCTTAGACCTTTCTGCTGCCTTTGATACAGTTGACCACTAGCTTTTCCTTGGCATAGCAATTAACTTGTCTTCCTGGCTCCTAATCCAATGGCTCAAACATCTCTGCTCCTTCATTATTAACTATTTCAGATTAGATTTTGAGGTTGTATGAGTTGCTGGATGAAATCCCCTCTTGCTTTTAGGGTTGCCGTTAGTGGTGATTAAAGTAATTGTAAAGGCAGAAGTTTTTTTTTTATCTTAATGCATTAAGATAAAAAGCGTCATGTGTGCAGCAGCCCCCCTCAGCCCCCCTAATTCTTACGTGAGCCCCATCTTCATCCACTGCTGTACACGAGTGCCTTGGCTGTCCGGGACTCTCCCTCTGATTGGCTGAGACACAGCAGCCGCGCCATTGGCTCCCGCTGCTGTCAAAGTAATTTAGCCAATCAGGAAAGAGAGGGGGTGGGGCCGAATCGCGGCTCCGTGTCTGAATGGACACAGGGTGCTGCAGCTTGGCTCGGGTGCCCCCATAGCAAACTTGCTGTGGAGGCACTCAACAGGAGGGAGGGGCCAGGAGCTCCAGCCAGGGACCCAAGAAGAGGAGGATCCAGGCTGCCCTGTGCAAAACAACTGCACAGAGCAGGTAAGTATAACATGTTTGTTATATCAATAGAGAGAAAACATAAACATAAGTGACCTGTGTACAGAGTCCAGACCTGAGTGACATAGGGACACAGTGGCAGACATATCATAGCATTGAAAGACATCCTTGATGCTATTCGAGCCTTCAGAATGATTGAAGAGCTAGACACTGAGGACACTGACTAGGATACACTTTGCCAGTGAGCAGAAGGAGATCTCCTGCTGACACAGATTGGTGAGAGGCCGCTGGGCAACCCTGCTATACACCTTGCTAAAATAGGGACATTGTTGTCTGCAAGAAATATAATGGCAGTGCCTGCATCACTTCTTAAAGGGACACTACCTTGAGCACTCCACCATAATGGTTGGGCCCCAACAAGCTGACCAGCAGAAAATATAGTGTAACATATTACTGATTGCTGAACTGTTATTGTGGTAAATATATTTAAGGCTGTCCAGTACAATGTTCAGGAGGGGTTGTGCTTCATAACAATTATTGTTGATGCAACAAATTCTCCTATTGCTTAATCATTGCAGTATATTTCTCTTATTGTTTAACCATCACAGTATAATTCTCTGCTATTTAGGCATCACAGTATATTTCTTCTTCTGTTTATCCTGTTGCTATATACTTTTTTCTATTGCTTTCCCAGTTGCTGTGTCATTCCTGGTGTCTAGGATTTGGGGTGTATATACAGATATCTGCAAAAAACATCCCTCAGCTATACAGATGTCTCAGTATGTGGTGCTATTTGCAGAGTCAATCGGCACAGAAACAGGGGACCCAATACACCCAGTGGTTCCTTCAGTGGTAAGCCTAGAAAAAATTGACTGATTGGTTTTAAGCTTGTAATCCTTTTTGGCCAGGACACATTTACTGAGGGAGAGAGACAGTAGACTGCAGCTAGAAAAAAATGTTCTTTTATTTTCTCATGAATAAATTAAGCAGTACATGTTAACAGGCTTAAAAGTGGTGGTGATAATCTGTTAAGACAGGCTGCCATTTGTTGGCCATAAAACAAGCAGATCACATATTGCAAAATAAAACAGTTATTCTTCCCATACAGAAGAGAGAAACAATATAAATAACTGCAGCAAAGCTTTTATACCATTTGGACAGGCCAGTTGAGATAGAAAGCAGACTGAATGCATTTGGAAAATAATTCTTTATTCTATTTGTTTGAAAGTTTAACCAGAAAATGCTAATTATTTAAAGCCTTCGTTGATAAACCACTAATACTAAGAGAGAGAGAGCAGGTAGATTTCAGCAATGAATATAAAATTGGACAATATCTTGGCGTAGACATAATATAAATATTGTACAGATTTGCTGTAGAGACTCTTATCCTTGTTACATAGTAGGTGAGGTTAAAAAAAAAAAACAAGTCCAACCTATATGTGTGATTATATGTCAGTATTACATTGTATATCCCTGTATGTTGCGGTCGTTCAGGTGTTTATCTAATAGTTTCTTGAAATTATCAATGCCCCCTGCTGAGACCACCGCCTGTGGAAGGGAATTCCACATTCTTGCCGCTCTTACAGTAAAGAACCCTCTACTTAGTTTAAGGTTAAACCTGTTTTCTTCTAATTTTAATGAGTGGCCACAAGTCTTGTTAAACTCCCTTCTGCAAAAGAGTTTTATCCCTATTGTGGGGTCACCGGTATGGTGTTTGCATATTGAAATCATATCCCCTCTCAAGCATCTCTTCTCCAGCGAGAATAAGTTCAGTGCTCGCAACCTTTCCTCAGATCTAATATCCTCCAGACACTTTATTAGCTTTGTTGCCTTTCTTTGTACTCGCTCCATTTCCAGTACATCCTTCCTGAGGTCTGGTGCCCAGAACTGGACAGCATACTCTAGGTGTGGCCAGACCAGAGTCTTGTAGAGCGGTAGAATTATCGATTTATCTCTGGAATGAATCCCCTTTTTAATGCATGCCAATATTCTGTTTGCTTTGTTAGCAGCAGCTTGGAATTGCATGCCATTGCTGAACCTATTATCTACTAGGACCCCCAGGTCCTTTCTCATCCTAGATTCCCCATGAGGTTCTCCCCCCAGTGTATAGATTGCATTCATATTTTTGTCACCCAAATGCATTATTTTAAATTTTTCTACATTGAACCTCATTTGCCATGTAGTTGCCAACCCCTTTGTTCAGATCTTTTTGCAAGGTTTCCACATCCTGCAGAGAAGTTATTGCCCTGCTTAGCTTAGTATCGTCTGCAAATACATAGATTGAACTGTTTACCCCATCCTCCAGGTCGTTTATGAGCAAATTAAATAGGATTGGTCCCAACACAGAACCCTGGGGGGCCCCACTACCCACCCCCGACCATTCCGAGTACTCCTCATTTATCACCACCCATTGAACTCGCCCTTGTAGCCAGTTTTCAATCCATGTACTCACCCTATCCATGCCAACGGACCTTATTTTGTAAAGTAAACGTTTATGGGGAACTGTGTTAAATTCTTTTGCAAAATCCAGATACACCATGTCTATGGGTCTTCCTTTATCTAGATGGCAACTCACCTCCTCATAGAAGGTTAATAGATTGGTTTGGCAAGAACGATTCTTCATGAATCCATGCTGATTACTGCTAATGATACCATTCTCATTACTAAAATATTGTATATAATCCCTTATCATCCCCTCCAAGAGTTTACATACTATTGATGTTAGGCCAACTGGTCTGTAATTCCCAGGGATGTATTTTGGGCCCTTTTTAAATATTGGTGCTACATTGGCTTTTCTCCAATCAGCTGGTACCATTCCAGTCCTTTCTTAGAATTTGTGGGATTTCTTTTGCTCTGAATACTGAAGCCAATTGACCTGTGAGAGCTGTTACCTAAATTGCCCCATATTTCCACATCCGTGACTAGGTTTGTATTGTTGGTAATCAGTAGATCCAGTAACGCTTTATTTCTAGTTGGTGCGTCTACCATCTGACCCATAAAATTGTCCTGCAAGACATTTAGGAATTGGCGAGCCTTAGATGAATGCGTGGTTCCCTCCACCCAGTCTATGTCTGGATAATTAAAATCTCCCATTATGATAAAACTTCCCATCCTTGCTGCTAATACAAATTGTGATAGGAGATCTGTCTCCCCTTCCTCCCTCAGGTTAGGGGGCCTATAGCATACTCCCAGTATTATTTTCCCCTTAGCTTCATCCCTTTGGAGCTCTACCCATAAGGATTCCACCTCCTCCCTAGCTCCCTTAGTGATGTCATCTCTCACATTCACTTGTACATTATTCTTGATACATAGGCATACCCCTCCCCCTTTTTACCCTCTCTATCCTTGCGATAAAGGGTATACCCTTGAATGTTTGCCAGGCAATCATGAGAGCTGTTGAACCAGGTCTCTGAAATTCCCACAAAATCCAAATCCGCCTCGTACAACAGTATCTCTAGTTCACCCATCTTGTCCGCCAGGCTTCTGGCATTGGTGAACATGCCATGTAGTTTAGACCGGTTGCATATTATCCTCTTATTGGGTGTTCCGAGATTGCAACTAGGACTTGCTACTATACTTACCTTGGGTTTATGTGCTTTGGTCAACCTACCACTAATGCCCCCAATACTGCCCACTGGAATATGTTCCACGGTGACTATCTCTACCTCTGGACCCTCCCCCGCATCGCCTAGTTTAAAAACCCCTCTAACTTTTTGGCCATCTTCATTCCCAGCTGATCTGCACTCTCCTCATTTAGGTGCAGTCCATCCCTTCTATAGTACTGGTTATTGACTGAGAAGTCGGCCCAGTCCTCCAGAAATCCAAACCCCTCCTTACTACACCAGCTCTTTAGCCACTTGTTTACTTCCCTAATCTCCCTCTGCTTTTCTGGTGTGGCTCGATGTACCGGTAGTATTCCTGAGAATACTACCTTGGAGGTCCTTTTCCTCAATTTAGCTCCCAAGTCCCTAAAATCGTTCTTTAGGATACTCCATCTGCCTCTGACTTTGTCATTGGTGCCAACGTGTACCATGACAGCTGGGTCTTCCCCAGCCCCTCACAGTAATCTGTCCACCAAATCCGTGATGTGCCGAACCCGAGTGCAGGATAGACAACATACTGTTCGGCGCTTCAGGTCTTTGTTACAGATTGGTCTCTCTGTCCTTCTAAGAATTGAATCCCCTACCACCAGAATCTGTCTTTCCTTTCCCTTCACTTCCCCCACTCTCACTGGAGGAGTTCTTCCCCCGGCAGCTAGCAGAGTCCCTCAGCTCCAGCAGTGCTGGTCCCTGACTGGTTTCACCAATGTCACTCAATAGAACGTACTTATTGGGATGCTCCAGCCCTGGATCGGCCTCCTTGGCACTTCCCCCTCTACCCTTCCTGACTGCCACCCATCTACTCTTTCCTAGGGCCTGCACCTCTTTGTCTCCACCCGCCTCTGTGCTGGCCCCTGCCAGCACCTGCCATGCACATTCCTGGCTCTCCTTTAGTATGGAGGGACTTCTCAGTGCTGACAGTTGCTTCCCCAGATTCAGAACCTGGGCTTCCAGGGAAAAAATGCGCTTACATTTTGCACAGCAGTATTCACCCTCGATGATCAAGGAACGCATAAATGCTGCAAGATATACAACGAGTCGCCTCTCCACACCCGCCGGACATCGTACCTATTATATTTAATGAGGATTGGGGATTATACCCTGTCCAAATTACCTAACAACTTGCTTCCTGACACTAATACTCAACAAGACAATACACAGGTACTCAACAAGACAATATACTCGCAGACCTACGTGCACTCGCAGAACTAGGCGCACTCTCAGAACTACGCGCACCCGCAGAACTATGTGCACTCGCAGAACTGCGTGCACCCGCAGAACTATGTGCACTCGCAGAACTCCGCTCACTAGCAGACCTACGTGCACCGCAGACCTACATGCACTTGCAGACCTACGTGCACTCACAATACACAAGTACTAACGATCTACGCACACTACTTAAACACCCATGTACTCACACTACACAGGTTCTATGACCCCTGCTATAACCTCCTGCTTTAAACTCTGGTTTTTAACTCACCACTTAGTCCAGTTCTCTTTGGACAGAGTTCCAGCAAGCTCAAAGATGAGCAGGCTCACAATGAGTTCTACAGAAGGTTATATAGGCCTTGTTAATGGAAGAATAATAATTTTGAGGAAGGGATTAGGCCTTTTTTCAGCCAGAAATATTATCTGAAACTACTGTAGCAGTCTCCCTGACCTCTAGAGGCATAATGGTGACCTCCAGAGTCAGGGAGAGCTGACATTCCTCCTCAGGGTGCAGGTTAATAGGCATAGTAGGTGTAGTGCAAGATGGAAAGATGGGCGCCAGTCACTTTTAAAAATGAACAAAGAGTTTTATTTCTCTTAACAAGAACAGGGGAGAGAGGGTTTGGGCACAGGACACCCTTAGGCAAATGCAATAGAAAATTGGCAGACTCCGCAGACAAAAATAGAACTAGGCAGACAGCGATACAGAAAAAGGGCATTTAAGCTGAATGCAGCAATCTGTATTTTGTAGCAACATTTCACTCACAGTATCCCACTGTAGACTTTTAAGCTTTCCTCCAGATATAGAACCTTCTGGACTTCTCAAGCTTCACTGACAACCAACTGCTGTAGTCTTCAGGCTTAGCTCACAGTCTCTCACTAGAATTTTTGGACTCCCAGCTACCTGCTGGATCCCCTGAGCTCTTCTCACAGCTAACCGCTGTATTCTTCAAGCTGCACCCATGCTACCCGCTGGGTTCCTGGACTCACAGCTACCCGCTGGATCACTTTGGCTTGACTCACAGCTAACCCTCTGTACTTATCTTCAAGCTTTACTTACCTACTGTACTCCTGAAGGGGTCTCTGCTGAAGCTTTCCCACTTACTTCACCGTCCCTGGCTAGTGAAGTGTCTGCTCTGGTACTCCTTCAGAACTCCATCCCTTCTGCACCTGCCTCTGGTAACAGGAGCTGTTGTCTCCTTTACCTCCGGTAACAATGAGGCTCCCCTCGGGCTGAGCCTATACATACGTGGTTAGGCCTCAAGCCTAACCCTCTGCTGCTGCTGCTACTTCCTGGATAGGCCTCAGGCAGACCAAGCAGCCAGGAGCTCCCAGATAGGCCTCAGGCTTCAGGCCTAGCAGCCAGGAGCTATACGACACACATCCACCCAAGCAGCCGCCCAGATGGAAAGAACCCCGATCACCTGACTCCTTCCGAATAAATAGGCTATCCCAGAATGCTTAGGGGCCGAAGAAAATTTCTCCTGATTGGCTGAGACAACATATCTACTTATAACCTGAATTCACTGTAATCTATCATCCTAATGCCAAAGACAGCAGTGCCACCTAATGACAGAAGAGAGAGACAGCACACTAGACTCAGGCTAAGGACAGAAATCAGAGGATCAAAGACTACCAATTAGCCAGGCTAGTTACCACCTAGCACAACTAAATTTGCTAGCAGCCCCATTTAGGACAAAGATGCTACACTACATTGTTTAAAACACAGATTTTACAGATTGCACATTGCATGTTGAACAGAATCTCACCCTTTTTTATAGGAGCTATATTTAGAAGTAGAGAGTCTGCTTCTTTCATCCAGAAATATGAATAACAAATGTATTTTTCAAAGGGATTGGCTAAAAAAAATTCCATCCATTTTATCTCGAAGACAGGGAACCCCAGCTTCCCAAAGCCTATACTCATACCATACTTACACAAGTACTCATTTATGATGCCTTTGCAGCCGCTGGCCAATGGCCAACGTAGAGTTCCACCAGGGGAGCAGCCAAATCCTATAAGACCTTTGTCTCATCCAGAGTTTCATCATGTAACATGCAAGTGTCTGGTCTGATTGTCTGGTCATGCCTTTATGGAGAGACCCATGTTATATTTTCTTTATCTGTATCTGTCATTACTTTTAATAAATGCTATACTTTTAAGTATTTGTGTGAGCTCTCTTTGCACATATCGAACACAGCCCCAAAAATGTGACAAAACACTTTGTACCAGAAGTGGGGTGTTTTCTTTGTGTAAACAAGAGATACAAATATGATGCAGAATTGTGCTATACTGTTTGTGCTGGGTTTAATGTTGTGTTCTTGTATTGTAAGCCATAGTACTTTCAGAAAGTGTAGAAAATGTATCAGATACTTAGCTGATTTAATTGAGATGATCAGATGCAAGCCCATTTTTGTTTTGGTGCGCACGATTGGACACCGGCTTGCGATTTTGGTTTTAGTTTAAAAAATTGGGAGAGAGACTGATATACAATTGGAAAGGTTGTATCTTCAGGAAGACACAATTTATCATAGTAAAAGCCTTGGCCTCTGGACTGTAGACGTTTTAGAGCAATAAGACTTTTTTTAATTTTGAAAACGATGTGCTTGACGCTCAGATGGTTACTGCAGTAATGTAAGATACAGTATCTCACAAAAGTGAGTACACCCCTCACATTTTTGTAAATATTTTATTATATCTTTTCATGTGGCAACACTGAAGAAATAACACTTTGCTACAATATAAAGTAGTGAGTGTACAGCTTGTATAACAGTGTAAATTTGCTGTCCTCTCAAAATAATTCAACACACAGCTATTAATTTCTAAGCCGCTGGCAACAAAAGTGAGTACACTCCTAAGTGAAAATGTCCAAATTGGGCCCAAAGTGTCAATATTTTGTGTGACCACCATTATTTTTCCGCACTGCCTTAACCCTCTTGGGCATGATGTTCGCCAGAGCTTTACAGGTTGCCATTGGATTCCTCTTCCACTCTTCCATGATGACATCATGGAGCTGGTGGATGTTAGAGACCTTGCGCTCCTCCACCTTTCATTTGAGGCTGCATCACAAATGCTCCATAGGGTTTAGGTCTGGAGGCATGCTTGCCTAGTCCATCACCTTTACCCTTTGCTAGGCAGTGGTCATCTTGGAGGTGTGTTTGGGGTTGTTATCATGTTGGAATACTGCCCTGCGGCCCCGTCTCCGAAGGGAGGGGATCATGCTCTGCTTCAGTATGTCACAGTACATGTTGGCATTTATGGTTAAATGGCAGCACAAAGGTGATATGCAAAGTGCAACATCCCATACAAACAACCAGGCAGCAAAAACGGTAGCATCTGCTACTGGGCTTAAAGTATTTGTTACAACACTTCATATTCCTGATATGTGCTTGCTGTAGCATGTACTTATATGAGAAAGTATCCTGTTCTCTTTGTATTGCTTCCTTTATGTAAATGCCTTTGTAATCCTGCTAGTTCCTCTGCTTTCCCATTAAAAACTGACCACACTAAGCAGGGGAGAACAGCGTTGTCAGTCCTCTTGCTATGCTGGAAACAGCCTACTCTCCTCCAATGATCAGATTTGTCCTGACACGCCCCTGCTGCATGGCCATTCACTGGGAAGATTAGTGTGCTGCTGCTTCTCCTCCTCCCACCAGCTCTTATGCAGCTGAGAACTGAGGAAATGTGATCACTTATAAAAAAGATATTTATAAAGTTTTTTTTTTTATATATATATATCTATACAAAAATGTTTTGTCTTTCATTTCTATTTTAAACTGAACGGGTTGTTTTACAAGGTGATCATTTACAATCACTTTAAGACCCTTGCTTTACTTCTGTCTGAGTCTAAATCTTTAGCTTTAGTGTCAGGAGCAAGATGTCATCTGAAGTGAGATGGTTACTGCCCTGGCTAATCTCCAACTTCACAGACTCTTTACCAGCTACTGAATGCAATCAGTTCCATTGGCCAAGCAAAATCGCCTTAAGGCGATTCAGTTCGCATTGCAGCGCTATACAAATTATTCATTCATTCAAAATGGAGCAACAGTGAGGAAAGGAGACTACATGCTGCTTGGGAGTAAATATACCCCGTTTCTTTTCCCTGCATAGGCAATAATTGGATACTGTAAGCTAGTATTTGAGGTATAGGGGGCTTCAAGTGTCACCTCTGACATCACAAAAGGGCCACACATAGGGGTTGATTTACAAAAATTGGAGAGTGCGAAATCTTGTGCAGCTGTGCATGGTAGCCAATCAGCTTCTAACTTCAGCTTGTTCAATTAAGCTTTGACAATAAAACCTGGAAGCTGATTGATTTCTATGCAGAGCAGATTTTTCACTCTCCAATTTTAGTAAATAAATACAGTATTTAGTATATGCAGTGCTATGGTAAACTTTCAGAGAATGCAGACTTAATAAAGGAGACCGTGAGAGACTGAACATACTACAGGTGTGGTTAGGACATGTTGTAGGAGACAGTAAAGAGAATAAAGACACGTTGCATGAGACTGATAGAGATCATTACCATTACAGCCCCTTTACAGATCAATGCTCCCACTCCTGACTGCCGGGTTCCAATAAGGTAGAATTCCCCTTTTTGCTACCCAGTAAAACCCTGGATTGCGAGTAAAGCAGTTTACGCAATACAAGTTGTTTTAAAAAAAAAAAAAAAAATCCTGACTTGGTTTGTGAGCGTTGTCTCGCAAGACAAGCAAGATTCAAGCCTCTGGGGTGTGCAGTACCGCATTTGTGGCCAGAGGGGCGGGGTGCCGGTGGTGCTCGGAGACACTCGGAGATGTTCGAAAACTTGAAAACAAGATGCTTGATATACAAGTGCTTTGGATTACAAGCATGCTTCTGAAAGGGATTATGCTCAAAATCCAAGGTACTACTGTATTTTTATGGCAACAAAATGAATTTCAGTTAACGTTAATCAGACATGAGTAAGGTGTAAGATGAATTCTAATAGCTTGCTCTATATTGTTTAGATATGCATGTTGCTTTTTTAGCTTAGTAAATAGGCAGGTTATTAGGAAAACAATAAAAAAAAAAAAAAGAGGATGACTATAAGGAAAAACTTTATTGTCAAGCCAGCATGAGGATTGGTTGCTTTGATTAAATGGACACATTTCTCTCCAGCTGTTTAATATACACCTGGATACATCTAATATTACTAGCAGTAATTGTAAATAAAAAAGCTCCAAAGTGGCAGAGATACAATGTAAAGGCAGTAAAATGTCAACATTCCACAAATTACAAACGAAGCAAGTACAGAGTCATATAAAATAACCAACAAAAATAACCATAACTGGTGTTCATAGTATAAAGAGTCATCTTGAGTATGTGATAGGATCAGGATGATAGAAAGAATTATGCATCTGCTGTTTGCTAATATGTAATAAATAGGAACTCTAGAGATCCCTATTTCAAATTAAGGAGATTTAGAGAATTTTGAAAACAGAAAAGATTGGAAAAGGGGTATTATATTATAGTAAGCAGAGGGGAAAAATTATCTATGGGGAATTGGTTCAGAGAAGAGGAACTAGCAGTATTTTTAGATATAAAAGCACAAAAGAGCTAGTTAATAGTATTTGTGTTCTTATTTATTTCCTTTTTAATCCATTTGACGTAGTCTTTGGTGAGGAATGTGTAGACACCTGGTTTTTCAGGGTTCGCACATGGATATGGACCAAAAGAAACAATTCCCCGAAACCGTTTCTTGCATATTAAAGGTCCTCCAGAATCACCCTGAAATATATAACACAAAATAATATAAACAAAAACTACTACAGTAGGAAGACATGATGACCAGTGACTACGCAGAGCCAGATCATCCACAAGGCAACTTAGGCAGGAGCTTAGAGCCTGGTGGATGTGCAGGGTCCCAGCTACAAACTACCTGCTACTGCAGTAAACCAGGGAGATAGCACTGTTGATCAAAGCTGTGAACTTGCTTACCACTTAGGGTTGCCATCTGTCCAGGATTCACCCGAACAATTTGGATTTTAAATCATGTGTCCAGGTTTTAGTCTGCCCGGACACATTATTCAGACTGGGCTATGGGCTAGTCGCACACAAATCTGTTGCTGTCCGGGAGCTGCGGTGTCAGTCTGGGGGCAGGTTGGCATACCTCCAACTTTTTGGAGATGGGAATAAGGGACACCTATTAGCAAAGGTATGTAGGCATAGGACACACCCCAGGCCATGCATCTGCCCTGCCCCCTTAAAGGAGAATTACACAGAAAAAATATTGGTTAAATCCACACATGCTTTTTTTTTACCACTACTATTCCTTTATATTGGCTTTTCAAATTTACAAATGCAGAAATTTAGAAATTGGATGAAAGGTTTAGCACTGGGAAACACTTTTTGAAGGATAGATAGATAAGTGCATTTTATATACAACTGTGTAGATCATACCGTAAAGAGGGACTTTGTTCCAAGTCAAGGACAGACCCTCAAAATCAGGCACTTTTGGGAGCTATGGGTTCGGCATCATTGGGGGGAAGGGGGACAATGATGTCAGCAAGAGTTGTTTGGCCACACCCACTGTTTGCCGTAGCAAACATAGTTACTACTCTCCTTGGGGCACCTAAAGGTGTCCTTGGTCTTTTATAATCCTGTAGTGTATACTACAGAAAAAAATAGTTCCCTGTGCCTCTAAAGTGTTCGGGTTTGGCTTTAAGAAAAGGTGACAAACCTACTACCACTTCACAAGGGACAATACACTTGAAAGCAGTTGGTGCCTATTGCAAACCTTATCACTGTCAATCAAAGGTATATGGAAGGGGGGACCCAATCTGCCTTAATCAGTCTCTGAGTATAAATCTGGCCATACACAGTGTTTGTTTTATTCAGCCAGTGGGCTTAATGGAAAAAAAATGAACAGATTCCTCCATTCACACAAATGAGATGTATGGAAGAATCCCCACTACCAGGATATTGTATTCTGACTGCTGCTAGGCCGGATTTTGTTCAGTGTATGACCAGTTTAGGTGAATTAACTGTTACATTTATTTTTGATTTTTACCTTTTATTTACTATAAATTATATTTGGAACTCTAGATATGATAGTTTATCAATAGCAAATGTCAGTGGAATGACGATTCCAGGCAAAAGCAATCCATGAACTGTAAATGATGAGATCAGGTAAGACTTTTCCCTACTGTAATGATAAATTGTTAGATGCCTCATTTACGTTTTTTGACACCATCTGTATTAAAATTAAAATGGTTTGAGCTTAGTATGTTTTGTTAACCTTCATAACCCAACATATTCATTGTCATGTTATTGTTGGTTGCTTGGGAATAATAATAAACCAAATGTACCTGAGTTTGGAATGAATGAAGACCATTTTTAAAGTGATTGTAAAGGTTTTTTTTTTTTTGCTCTGTGCAAGGGTTTTGCACAGTGCGACCCTGATCCTCCTTTTCTGGGGTCCACCTGCGGCACGCCTGGCTCCTTCTCCTTATTGAGGGCTCCAAGCATTTTACTCAGTCTCAGGCAGCTGCTCCATCTGGCTGGTAGTGTAATTAGAAGCGCAGCACTAGAGCCAGCGCTAGAGGTAGCAGAGCCGATGCTTCCTGTATAGCGCCGCCTCCTGTCACATGGGCATGACAAAGGGGGTAGAGTCAGGGGTGGAGCCAATGGGGCAGCAAATTAGGTTTCACCTAGGGTGTCAAAAATCCTTGCACCAGCCCTGCTCCCGAGTCCTGCTGCTTCGTCCATTGACAGCAGAACTCAGCAATGCCCCCGGGCTACCATGTCCCTGAATTGAATTTAATTGATAGCAACTGGAGCCAATGGCTCCTGCTGCTATCAATCTGTCCAAGGAGGACCCGAGAGAGTGGCTGGAGCTGCTGGGCTTGTAATCCTCACTGGAACGATCGGGTTCAGGTAAGAAAAAGGGGAGCTCTGGGGGGCTGCTGCAACACAGAAGTTTTTTGAGACTTTACAACTCCTTTAAGGTTAATAAGAAGTGGCGGCTGGTGTTTTTTTGGGGGGGGGGGGGGCGGCAGCAAACAACTACCCCTTGGTGGAACTCCTCGCCCGCTCGCTGTATGCCGGTCGGTTCGAAACTTACCCCATCTAGGTGGTGGGTGGCAGGTGGCGGGCTGTGGGCATCGGCTCCTGCATCCTCTCGTCCAAGATGGCGGCTTCCAATCTCCTCCTCCTAGGCGCTAGGCATCCAATAGGATCGCCTGTACTTTCAGCCAATTGGGTAACGGGTCTCACAACCTGCTTTCTGATTGGCCAGGAGGAAGATTAGTGTGAGAATAGCAAATATTAATTCGCTATTCTCACACAATTGGGTGGGCTTGGAGCGCAGTGCTCTGCACCCTGAGCCTACCCTTTTTTGAAGCCTATTAGAGCCTCTGACCCTAATCACATGCTTAAAAAAAAAAAAAAACACCCCCCCATTGGAATCCATGGTCCGGAGCCCATGGGGGGGGTGGCGCTCATGCTCCCCTAATGGACAGGCCGCCACTGGCTAATAGGGAAGGGATTGTCAAACAAAGGGTTTGGGAGCTGAGCCAGAAAACATGTACCAATGATAAATAAAACTTTCTGGTCATGATCCATACACTTTGATACGCTCTGAAGAGGGTCCTGTGATTTGGATAGAGGGGATAAATGTGAACTTATGATGACTACATACCTCTGATGACCTGGATCTTATCATATGTAATTTTTGCTGTTCTATTCATTAGCCAGCAATTATATCTTGTGAGTGCGTTTTTCTGACATTGGTGGAGGTCGCACTGGGTGATTGAAGCACTAGAGGAGGGAGATCACCTAAATCATGTCACTTGATATTTCTTCATAAGAATTATTCTATGTTTGATTCTTTTGAATAGTTTTAATGTTGGACTCGCTATCATAACACTTCAGGTGTTTTGTGTTTATTGATATTGTGCTGAGTGCTGCAATTTTTCTTTGTTATTGTTATCACAGTGATTTGTATATCCACACTAATTGCTAGCAGCTATATACCATTAAGCACTGACACCATTTATTTTTATTTTTTTAAATGCTGTTTAACAAGGAGCAGCATTTTTATATAGGCTTAAAAGGTAATATTAAAAATGCACAATTATTTCAAATAACAAGCTTGGGGGATACTCTAAGGCCCCTTTCACACGGGGCGGATCCTTTTGACGGACTCCACTTGCTCAGCGGGGCTTGCTCCATTGATCCCCGCTGAGCAGGCGGGTGACAGGTCTGAGCGAAGATGGACCTGTCAGAGTCCCACTCTCCTCTATGGGGAGATCGGATAAAATCAGACCGCCTGTTCATTTTCATCCGATCCCATCCGATCCGCCAGACTGATAGCAAATAGGACCACCATCCGCCTGGATTTGGGCGGATTGGATATTAGAAGATGTCACCGGACTTCCGCTGATCCATAGGGGCAAATGGATGGTCCAACCAGGTCCGCCTGAAAAAAGGACAGGCGGACCTGATCGAACACCATGTGTGAAAGGGGCCTAAAGCTGCCTGTGAAATATCACACCTGTATAATATATTAAAGCAAAAGTGACATTTACAAAATAAAAAAAGCCATTTAAATTGCTGGTTAATATATAAAGTTTCCAGACACTTAATTTGTGTTGTAAACCACCAACAGGAGATTCCTTTCAACATCTATCCAGGATAAGGGTCTGGTATGGAGTGTAATGGGGACCCCGCCTAAAACACGAACACCATAGGAACCCCCCAAATCCATACCAGACCTTTATCCATGCATCCAGCCTTGCTGGCCAGGAAAGGGGGGGGGGCAGCAAGCAATGTGCTCTCTTCCTAAACCGTTTCAAGGGAGTTCCCAGGCAAAGCACCCTGTCCCCGCACTGATGAGGACAAGAATTCTCCCCACACCCCTGGCCCCATTCACTTCTATGCAGGAGATTATCCAGCCAGCAACTGAATGTAAACAAAGGGTTTGGTGATGTTAGCTGAAATCACTGACCAAATCTGGCCTCGTGTCTCTATATATGGTTAATGATGTCAGCCAACATCCCCAGCCCCACTGTTTACATTCAGCGGAATGGGGTTGGGATGTAAAATAGTTGCTAGGAATACGGCAACCACCAGCATTTTAGAATGTACAGTGCTGGGCAGGAAGCTGTCGTTTGTTGATGGAGGTAGTACTAGTGCTACTAATGAATGAGTTCCTCTACAGCTGGAGGTTTGATGTGAGGTCAACAAACAGGCCATTTAATTAAAAAGTCTCAGACAGCTAGAGTTGAGGATGAAACCTACATTGCCCTGAACTTGTACTTCATCCCTACTTGGAAAACTTATCTTAAATGACAATAACTATTCTATACTTACCAAGCATGCATCTTTATTTCCACTCGCATCAAGGGTGCACATCATGTTTGAGGTGATTGGATAAGCTTGCCTTATTGCAGCACATTTCTTTCTGCTTATTGCTGGAAGGCAGACTTCCATAAGCTTGTCTGACAGTCGCACAGTATTTTTGCTGGTTGAACCCCACCCTGCTGTGTTACACAAAGTCCCATCTTTGACATCATTAAATTTCTTTGGTAATGGCAGAATATTCACAGCTTTGTTAAGTTTTGCTTTGAAAGGCAGCTGAAAGAGATTTAGAAAGCCACATTAATTTTTATTCAGATAATTAAATTCTGAGGTCTCATCTAAGTAGACAATGATCATGAGAAGCAAACATAAGTCACATTTAGAGCTGAACAATATTGGGAGAGTTCCCTTTGCCAAAATATTGTCAAAAATTGGATCATTTTGCCAAAATGTCTGTGGTGAAATACAGCAGAGTAAATAGAGAAGGCAAATTTATAGGAGTGCGGTGGATTTTAACTAGCTCCAATGAGTTAGGGAATGTCCTTTAAATGATCTTGGACCTGTTCTTGTGTTAAACAACCCTAACCCTTGTGAAAGAAATATTAAATTCTGTATTAAACTGTACTCCATTTTGTATGCTTTACTTATGATTTGCACACTGCACTCATATTCTGCACACAGCACTAATAATGTATTGCACATGATCATACTATTCTATCAGGTATTTGCATTCCTTAGACCCCAATAAGAAACTAGCCTGCCTATGTACTGCTTCAGTTACACCCCTTGTTAGCTTAACCACTTCAATACCAAACACTAATGCCCCGTACACACGGTCGGAAATTCCGACCACAAAATCCGTCGGATTTTTTCAGACGGATTTTGTCCGACACTGGTATTGCATACACACGGTCGGACAAAGTTGTCGGAAAATCCGATCATTCTGAACGTGGTGACGTTCGTTGCGTACGACGGAACTACGTAGAGGCCAGTAGCCAATAGCTTTGGTCTCGTAATTTGATCTGAGCATGCGTGGTACTTTGTCCGTCGGAATTCTCTACACACGATCGGAAAAAGTCTGATTGGACTTTGTTGTCGGAAAATTTGAGAGCAGGATCTCAAATTTTTTCCGTCGGAAGTTCGGAAAAAGTCCGATGGAGCCCACACACGGTCGGATTTTCTGACAACATTTTCCGCCGGAATTTCCGACCGTGTGTACGGGGCATAAGACACCTTCCTGCCCAAGCCAATTTTCAGCTTTCAGCGCTGTAGCAGTTTGAATGACAATTGCGCGGTCATACAACACTGTACCCAAACTATTTTTTATTTAGAGCTTTCTTTCAGTGGTATTTGATCACCTCTGTGATTTTTATTTTTTGCGCAACAAATAAAAGAAGACTGAAAATTTTGAAAAAAAAACAAGTTTTACTTTGTTTCTGTTAAAATTTCTTGTAAATAAGTATCGTATATACTCGAGTATAAGCCGAGTTTTTCAGCACATTTTTTTTGTGCTGAAAATGACCCCCTCGGCTTATACTTAAAGAGGAAGTAAAGACTCCTTTAACCACTTCAGCCCCGGACCAATTGTCAGCTTAAGGACCAGAGGTCTTTTTTCAATTTCGCACTGCACTACTTTAACTGGTAATTGTGCGGTCATGCAATTTTGTAACGAAACGAAATTTGCGTCCTTTTCTTCCCACAAATAGAGCTTTCTTTTGATGGTATTTGATTGCCTCTGTGATTTTTATTTTTTGCGATATAAACGGAAAAAGAGCGAAAATTTTGAAAAAAAAAGAGATTTTCTACTTTTTGTTATAAGAAAAATCTAATAAACTCAATTTTAGTCAAACATTTGGGCCAAAATGTATTCAGCCACATGTCTTTAGTAAAAAAAATGCCAATAAGCGTATATTTATTGGTTTGCGCAAAAGTTATAGCGTCTACAAACTAGAGTACATTTTCTGGAATTTACACCGCTTTTAATTTATGACTGCCTATTTCATTTCTTGAGGTGCTAAAATGGCAGAGAAGTACAAAACCCCCCCAAATGACCCCATTTTGGAAAGTAGACACCCCAAGCTATTTGCTGAGAGGCATGTTGAGCCCATTGAATATTTTTTTTTTTAGTCCCAAGTGATTGAATAAAGACAAAAATAAAAAATAATTTTTTTTTTCTTCAAAAAGTTGTCACTAAATGATATATTGCTCACACATGCCATAGTTATATGTGGAATTGCACCCCAAAATACATTTTGCTGCTTCTCCTGAGTATGGGGATACCACATGTGTGGGACTTTTTGGGAGCCTAGCCGCGTACGGGGCCCCGAAACCCAAGCACCGCCTTCAGGATTTCTAAGGGTGCAAATTTTTGATTTCACTCCTCACTACCTATCACAGTTTCGAAGGCCATAAAATGCCAAAATAGCACAAAACCCCCCCAAATGACCCCATTTTGGAAAGTAGACACCCCAAGCTATTTGTTGAGAGGCATGGTGAGTATTTTACAGCTCTCATTTGTTTTTGAAAATGAAGAAAGTAAAGAAAAAAAAATTTTTTTTTTCTTTTTTCAATTTTCAAAACTTTGTGACAAAAAGCGACATCTGCAAAATACTCACAATACCTCTCAGCAAATAGCTTGGGGTGTCTACTTTCCAAAATGGGGTCATTTTGGGGGGTTTTATGCCATCTGGGCATTCCATGGCCTCCGAAACTGTGATTGGCAGTGAGAAGTGAAATAAAAAAATTACTCCCTTAGAAAGCCTGAAGGCGGTGCTTGGTTTTTGGGGTTCCGTACGCAGCTAGGCTCCCAAAAAGTCCCACACATGTGGTATCCCCGTACTCAGGAGAAGCAACAGAATGTATTTTGGGGTGTATTTCCACATATGCCCATGACATGTTTGAGCAATATATCATTTAGTGACAACTTTTTGTAAAAAAAAATATATATATTTTTTTTTTTTTCATTATTCAATCTCTTGGGACAAAAAAAAAAAAATATTTAATGGGCTCAACATTGCTCTCAGCAAATAGCTTGGGGTGTCTACTTTCCAAAATGGGGTCATTTGGGGGGGGTTTGAACTGTCCTGGCATTTTATGCACAACATTTAGAAGCCTATGTCACACGTCACCCACTCTTCTAACCACTTGAAGACAAAGCCCTTTCTGACACTTTTTGTTTACATGAAAACATATTTTTTTTTTGCAAGAAAATTACGTTGAACCCCCAAACACTATATATATTGTTAAAGCAAAGGCCCTACAGATTAAAATGGTGGGTGTTGCATTTTTTTTTTCCACACAGTATTTGCGCAGCGATTTTTCAAACGCATTTTTTGTGGAAAAAATACACTTTTTTTTATTTTAATGCACTAAAACACACTATATTGCTCAAATTTTTGATGAAATAAAAAATATGATCTTAGGCCGAGTACATGGATACCAAACACGACATGCTTTAAAATTGCGCACAAACACGCAGTGGCGACAAACTACATACATTTTTAAAAGCCTTTAAAAGCCTTTACATGATACCACATTAGATTCACGGAGGAGGTCTGGTGCTAAAATTACTGCCCTCGATCTGACCTTCGCGGTGATACCTCACATGCATGCTGCAATTGCTGTTTACATATGACGCCAGACCAACGCTTGTGTACGCCTTTGCGCAAGAGAAGGGGGGCAGGGGTGCTTTTTTTTTTTTTTTTTAGTTTTTTTTTTATTTATTTAGCTTTTTTATTCTATTTTTAAACTGTTCCTTCCATTTTTTTTTCTTTGTTATGATTTTTATTGTTATCTCAGGGAATGTAAATATCCCCTATGATAGCAATAGGCAGTGACAGGTACTCTTTTTTTGAAAAAATTGGGGTCTATTAGACCCTAGATCTTTCCTCTGCCCTCAAAGCATCTGACCACACCAAGATTGGTGTGATAAAATGCTTTCCCAATTTCCCAATGGCGCGGTTTATATCCGGGAGGGGGACATTCCCTCCTACTGCTTGTAAAAGCAGTCTAGAGGCTAATTACCCGCTAGAATTGCTTTTACATGAAAGCCGATCACTGGCTGAAAAGAATGATACCAAGATGATACCTAAACCTGCAGGCATCATTCTGGTATAACCATTCAAAGTCCAGCAACATACTGGACATATATTGTAATCTTTTTTTTTTTCATGCAGCCTCTTGGCTGAACGAAAAAAAGAGATTGATTGGTGGGTATGCCCACCATTAGAATACCTCCCTTCATCCACCCACTTCTAATGATGGGCATACATGCACCATTTATATATGCCGATGCATGGGGGCATCCTCCCGCAAAAGTTATGCCGTGTACACACGGTCGGAATTTCGACCGTATGTACGTGGCATTAGGAGCCAATCGCTCCTCCGCCCCCCCTGCTGCCCCCATGCTTCGGCACATATGCTCTTTTTTTTAACTGTGGTGGTGAAATCACCTCCTACAGCGTTGGAGTCGCGGCTTTATGTATCATGGGAGCAAACGCTGTTGCTGTCAAGATAAATAAATCCGCGCTGCAACTGAATGGCGCACCTGAAAACAAAAGAATGCTTAACACTAAAACACAGTAAACAAAATTACATACCTGAAAAGCAAGCATGATAAAACATGATAAAACATAATAAAACATTGCAGAATAGAATGGAGTAAAAAAAGAGCAACAATAGAGAGAGAGAGAACAATAAAACGACAACTATTTTTGTTTTTTTTATTTTTTTGAGATTCACAGGTAAAAAAGCTCCTGACTGTTAGCGACTGAATCAAAACGCTACCACAAAAAAAAATGTTAGCGATCGCAGGGATCAGGCCTGACTCTGCGAACACTGCAGTTATGTGTGCTTAGTGTTTTGTAAGTGACAGTGATCGATCGATACTGCACTTGGGTGGGCTGGGCTGGGCTGGGCGGAGGGGGAAAACGCAGGTGCTAGCAGGTATCTGGGCTGATCCCGCTAACAATGCGTTTTTTTGGAACCCTAAACTGCTGGGACGCTAGTATAGATCTGATCAGATCAGATATTGATCTGTTCAGATACTATACCACTAAGGGAGGTGTATGCTTTGCGCGTGGGTGTTTGCGGTACTGGCACTAACCTGGGGCGACGCAGACCTTATTTGACCCTAAAACCTAATTGATATCACCCGCCGGGCGATCAGGGGGGTTAAACCGTTATTGGGTAATAAATGGCGGGTGCCCTGACAGTATAAAAAACAAGCTAACTAACCAGCGTCACCCGTAACAGTAATACAAAAAAAACTGGTTACCTAGCGACACTAATGCAGCGATCAGAAAAACGATCGCTTAGTGACACTGGCAAAAGGGGGGGTGAAAGGGTTAACTAGGGGCAATCAGGGGGTTAAACCTTTATTAGGTAATATATGGGGGTACCTGACGCTATATAAAAACCTGACGGGGAACCTAAATAACGAAATAACTAACTGGCTAACCAGCGTCACCAGTGACATTTTATACGGTGATCACTGGTGAAAGGGTTAACTCTAGGGGCAATCAGGGGGTTAAAACCTTTATTTAGGTTGTAATATGGGGGTACCTGACCTATAAACCTATTTATGAACCTATATAAACATGGCGGTTAACCTAAAAAAAAAAAAAAACTGGTTACCTAGCGACACTAATGCAGCGATCAGAAAAACGATCGCTTAGTGACACTGGCAAAAGGGGGTGAAAGGGTTAACTAGGGGCAATCAGGGGGTTAAACCTTTATTAGGTAATATATGGGGGTACCTGACGCTATATAAAAACCTGACGGGGAACCTAAATAACGAAATAACTAACTGGCTAACCAGCGTCACCAGTGACAGTTATACGGTGATTACTGGTGAAAGGGTTAACTCTAGGGGCAATCAGGGGGTTAAAACCTTTATTTAGGTTGTAATATGGGGGTACCTGACCTATAAAACTATTTATGAACCTATATAAAACATGGCGGTTAAAATAAAAAAAAAAATGGTTACCTAGCGACACAATGCAGCGATCAGAAAAACGATCGCTTAGTGACACTGGCAAAAGGGGGTGAAGGGGTTAACTAGGGGCAATCAGGGGGTTAAACCTTTATTAGGGGGGGGGGGTAGGGGGCTACCTAGGACCTAAAACTAACTGCCCTGACAGTTATTACAGTCACACTGACACTAAATGCAGTGATCAGTAAATAAATGATCACTGCAATTAGTGACACTGTGACTGGGGGGGGAGGGGGTGATCTGGGGGGTGATCTGGGGGTGACAGGGGGGTGGATTGTGTGCCTATGTGTACTGGTGTCAGTGTACTGTTTGTGCACTAACCTGTACATCTTCTCTGCTCGGCGTTCCGGTCACATAGACCGGCGCACCGAGCGTGACATCACTTCCGCCTTCCTGTCTATACAATAGACAGGAAGGGGAAGCTTTTCATTCGCCAGGAGCGATCGCGAGGGGGTGGCCAGAAACCACTGGCCGTCCCCTCGTCCCGGATCGCTCCTGAAGCGATGCCGACCGTCCCCGCCGGCGGAGGGGGGTCCGATAGGACCCCCCAACCGCCTGAAGAATGGCACGTACAGGTACGTGGTTCTGCCTGTACGTGCCATTCTGCCGACGTATATCTACATGGGGCGGTCGGCAAGTGGTTAAAAAAAAAAAAAAACGGAACCTGCAAGGCAAAGGCATAATGAGCTAGTATGCATAGCATACTAGCTCATTATGAATAACTTACCTGAGAACGAAGCCCCCGAAGCGACCCTTGTCCACGTCCTCCTCCGCCGCCATCAATCCCGGAGTGACTTCCGGGTCTCGCTGCTCCAGCGCTGTCATTCACTGAAGTAGCGATGACGTCACTCCCGCGCATGCGCACGAAAGCAGCATATCACGGTGATCTTCGGCATGCTCAGTGCGCCTGCGCGCCCTGTAGGTCAAAGTGGTTTGTAAGGGATAACAACCACTTTAAGTCAAGCAATTTTCTGCAGCAGAGAATTACATTTTCAGACCCGACTTTGGGGCCCTGTATCTCTGGACCACTTGGGGCTAGGAACCCCAAATTTGGTGTGCAAACCCATTGGAACCATCACTACCACATATCCAAGCTGGATATGCTGGGGTTTCTAGTCGGTTCGGAAAATACTGGGGTTTCTAGTTGGTTCGGAAAATGTCAAGCACTTTTCTGCAGCAGAGAATGACCTTTTCCGAACCGACTTTGGGGTTCTCATATCTCTATGTTGTAGTGCTAGTTCCACTGGGTTTGCACACCAAATTTGGGGTTCCTAGCACCAAGTGGCCCAGAGATACGGGGGCCCCAAAGTCAGTTCGGAAAATATCATTCTCTGCTGCAGAAAAGTGCTTGATATTTTCCGACCCAAATTTGGGGCCCCGTATCTCGGGGCCACTTGATGCTAGGAACCCCATCTTTGGACATGTTGTAGTGATTGTTCCACTGGGTTTGCACACCAAATTTTCCTAGAACCAAGTGGCCCTGAGATACGGGGCCCCAAAATCGGTCAACTGTGTCCATCTGCAGCAATGTAATTTCGGGACCCTTTGGGTCCAGAGACCCCAAATTTTAAAAGTAGCTAGTGGGCATTTAGGAACCCTTAACTACCAAGTTTGAAGTTTGGGGGACCTATGGCTGCAAATGGGCAAAGTGGGGCATGCAAATGGGCACAGTGAGGCTGCAAATGGGCATTGTTGACCCTCTTTTCCACTTACAGTAGCTGCGCATTTCTCACCCTAGGCTTATACTCGAGTCAATACGTTTTCCCAGTTTTTTGTGGTAAAATTAGGTGCCTCGGCTTATATTCGGGTCGGCTTATACTCGAGTATATACGGTACGTTTTCTTCTTCAGTGACGGGCACTGATATGGCTGCACTGACAGGCACTGATAAGGCAGCACTGATGGGCACCAATGAGGTGGTACTGATGAGGTGGCACTGATGATGGGCACTAATAGGCAGCACTGATAGGTGGCACTGATGGGCACTGATAGGTGGCACTGGTATGCGGCACTCATAGGTGGAACTGATGGGTACTTATGGGTGGCACTGGTGGGTACTTTTGGGTGGCACTGATAGGTGGCACGGATGGGCACGGATGGGCACTGATAGGTGGCCCTGCTGGACACTGATGGGTGGCACTGATGAAACTGATGGGTGGCATTGCTGAGCATCACTGATTTCATTTGTCTACATGATGGTGCAAGTCAATGCCCATTTGTGGGCACTGATTGGCACAGATTGGGCTGTCATTTTTGAAAAAAAACACAATATTTTGTACTTTTTGCTATAATAAATATCCCCAATTTTTTTTTTAAAAAAAGCTAATTTTTTCTCTGTTTAGGTCGATATGTATTCTTCTACATATTTTTGGTACAAAAAATTGCAATAAGCGTATATTGATTGGTTTGCGCATAGGGGATAGATTTATAGCATTTTTATTATTATTTTTATTTTTTTACTAGTAATGGCGGCGATCTGCCATTTTTTATCGTGACTGCGACATTGGCATTTATACAGTGATTAGTGCTATAAAAATGCATTGATTACTGTAAAAATGTCACTGGCAGTGAAGGGGTTAACTGTGTTCCCTGGGAGGTGATTCTAACTGAAGGGGGAGGGGACTGACTTGATGAAGTGACGGATCATGGTTCCTAGCTAATAGGAACACGCGATCTGTCACTCCTCTCAGAGCAGAACAGGGATTTGTGTGTTTACACACACACACTTCCGTGTTCTGTCACTCGTGCTTGCGACGGCCACAAGCATTGGCACCCCTGCTGTGCAGCGGGCGTGCACTCGCCTGCTATCCCGATCCCCAATGTAAAGCTACGACGTTTCACGGGATCATGCCGACCTGCTGCAGTATAATGAGGGCGGCTGGTCGGCAAGCTGTTAATGGATGGTCCAATCAGGTCCACCTGAAAAACTGACAGGGAGACCACATCAGTTGCAAATTGAAAAAAGTTCTTATTCAATGCCCTTATTAAAGCATTCATTCTATTTAGTTAAAGTGATATAAAACCCTAATGCCGCGTACACACGAGCGGAATTCCCGTTCGAAAAATCCTGGATGTTTTTTTCCGACAGAATTCTGATCAAGCTTGGTCACACAAAAGTTCTCTAAACTTTCGTCTGTCAAGAACGCGGTGATGTACAACACTACGAATCGCCGTGAAAATGAAGTTCAATGCTCCCGAGCATGCGTCGAATTGTTTCCGAGCATGCATGATTTTTTGCACGTCCAAATTGCATACAGACGATCGCATTTTCGGATAGGAACTTTTCCCGACCGAAAAATAGAGAACCTGCTACAAATCTTTTGCTGGCTGAAATTCTGCCATGGAGTGAAGACGGATGGAGCATACACACGGTTGCGTTTTCTAACAAAAAGCTCTCATCTGAGTTTTTCTGGCGGCATTTCCGATCGTGTGTACGCGGCATATGTTTTTTAAGCACCTTCAACAGCTGATTTAACCACTTGTTGTCCACCCTATAGCAGTAATGCCTGTCAGTGCCAGTGCCATCAGTGATGCTTATCAGTGCAATCTATCAGTGCCCCCCATCAGTGGCCATCAGTACCCATCAGTGCTGCCTATCAGTGCCCAGCATTGCCGTTTATCTGTGCCACCAATAAGTACTCATCAGTGCAGCCTTTCAGTGCCCATCAGTGTCGCCTATATGTGCCCTCCAGTGCCACATATTAAACATCCCTTGTAATAGAAAAAAAGCAGGACAGGACCAAAAAAGCAATAAAGCTTAAAAGCAATAAATAATAAAAAAAATAAAAATGTAATTTATTTTTTTTTCTATAAAAAATTATCCCTTTAAGGGCCGGAGGGGGGATATTATGTTTGATGTCGCTCCAGTCCACCAAGGGCATAGAGTCGAGTGGGGGCCATCTTGCCCTCACTCGACTCAATGCCCATCCATCCCAGGGATCGGATCGTTTCCACCGCTTCCACCGGCTCCAGTAAGCGCCGGAGATGCCCAGGAAGCGGTGGGGGGGGGCACCTTTTTCCGACGCCTATAAAAGTGATCTCATAGCGAATCTTCTTCTAAGACCACTTTTATGTGAAAGTGGATCGCCAGCCGTGGATAAAAATACTGGGGTTATGGCAGTTATCTTCAGAAACACCAGGGATTTTACATAAAGGAAGCAATACAAAGTGAACAGGATACTTTCTCATACAAGTACATGGTACAGCAGGCACATATCAGGAATATGAAGTGTTGGGCTAACAAATAGACATGTGCGATTCGTTTCGTACGAATTCGAAATTCGTACGAATTTACGAATCTGTAGTACGAATTTTTTTTTTTACGAATTCCGTACGGAATACGAAATTCCGTTTACGAATTTCGTCGCCGAATGATTCGAATGAATTCGAATGAATTCGAATGAATTCGAATGGATTCGAATGAATTCGAATGACAAAGTGTCATTTTTGCAGGAAAAAATTCCGTTTACGAATTTCAGCTCCAAATTATTCGAATCCAACTACCAATATCAAATTTCAACTAATTCAAACGAAATTATTATAGCAGATATAACGAATGAATTCGAATGCATTCGAATGAATTCGAATGCATTCGAATGAATTCGAATGAAAAAGTGTCATTTTTGCAGAAAAAAAAGCTATTTAAAAAACAGTCATTCATTGATATAAAAAAAAAAAAAAAGCGTAGGGGTCCCCCCAAATTCAATAACCAGGCCCTTCAGGTCTGGTATGGATATTAAGGGGGACCCCAGCCAAAAAAAAAATGGCGTGGGGTCCCCCCCAAATATCCATACCAGACCCTTCAGGTCTGGGATGGATTTTAAGGGGAACCCCGGCCAAAAAAAAAAAAATGGCGTGGGGGTCCCCCTCAAAATCCATACCAGACCCTTTATCCGAGCACGCAACCTGGCAGGCCGCAGGAAAGGAGGGGGGGACGAGAGCGGCCCCCCCTCCCGCCTGAACCGTACCAGGCCACATGCCCTCAACATTGGGAGGGTGCTTTGGGGTCCCCCCCAAAGCACCTTGTCCCCATGTTGATGAGGACAAGGGCCTCATCCCCACAACCCTGGCCGGTGGTTGTGGGGGTCTGCGGGCGGGGGGCTTATCGGAATCTGGAAGCCCCCTTTAACAAGGGGACCCCCAGATCCCGGCCCCCCCCCCTGTGTGAAATGGTAAGGGGGTACAAAAGTACCCATACCATTTCACCAAAAAAGTGACAAAAATGGTAAAAATGACAGGAGACGGTCTTTGACAATTCCTTTATTAAAATCTTCTTTCTTCTTTCTTCTGGTCTTCCTTTCTTCATCTTCTCCTTCCGGCATCTTCTTCCATCGTCTACTTCCTTCGATTCGCTTCTTCTTCCTCCGGTCTTCTCGTCCTTCTCGTCCGGCGTCGTCCTTCTCGTCCGGCATCGTCGTCTGTTCTCGCAGGCCGCTCCTCGCAATGGGAGGCTCCCGCTCTGTGAGGCTCCGCTCCGGGTGACAGGTCTTTTATAACGAAGGCACCTGGTGACCCCGCCCCCTCTGACGCACGGGGACGTCATGTGGAATTCCCTATGGCATGACGTCAGAGGGGGGGCGGGGTCACCAGGTGCCTTCGTTATACAAGACCTGTCACCCGGAGCGGAGCCTCACAGAGCGGGAGCCTCCCATTGCGAGGAGCGGCCTGCGAGAAGAGATGACGATGCCGGACGAGAAGGACGACGCCGGACGAGAAGGACGAGAAGACCGGAGGAAGAAGAAGCGAATCGAAGGAAGAAGAAGATGGAAGAAGATGCCGGAAGGAGAAGATGAAGAAAGAAGAAAGAAGATTTTAATAAAGGAATTGTCAAAGACCGTCTCCTGTCATTTTTACCATTTTTGCCACTTTTTTGGTGAAATGGTAGGGGTACTTTTGTACCCCCTTACCATTTCACACAGGGGGGGGGCCGGGATCTGGGGGTCCCCTTGTTAAAGGGGGCTTCCAGATTCCGATAAGCCCCCCGCCCGCAGACCCCCACAACCACCGGGCACGGTTGTGGGGATGAGGCCCTTGTCCTCATCAACATGGGGACAAGGTGCTTTGGGGGGGACCCCAAAGCACCCTCCCAATGTTGAGGGCATGTGGCCTGGTACGGTTCAGGCGGGAGGGGGGGCGCTCTCGTCCCCCCCTCCTTTCCTGCGGCCTGCCAGGTTGCGTGCTCGGATAAGAGTCTAGTATGGATTTTATGGGGGACCCCACGCCATTTTTTTGGGCTAGGGTTCCCCTTAAAATCCATCCCAGACCTCAAGGGTCTGGTATGGATTTTGAGGGGGACCCTACGCCATTTTTTTTTTTTTTTGGCTGGGGTCCCCCTTAATATCCATCCCAGACCTGAAGGGCCTGGTTATTGAATTTGGGGGGACCCCTACGCTTTTTTTTTATCAATGACTTCAATGAATGACAGTTCTCTGTATTACGGATCCAACAATTCATTTGCCGGCAATAGCTGCGACTCGTGATTTTAAATAGTTTTTTTTTCCTGCAAAAATGACACTGCAGGAACAGTTCTCTATATTAGATATACTGAATCTCGAATCATTCGAAGCATTCGAAGCATTCGTTATATCCGCTATTATAATTTCTTTCATATTAGTTGAAATTAGATATTTGTTAGTTACAATACAACATTCGAATTGTTCTCTGTATTACGGGAATCGGCAATTAGCCACGAGTGATTTTAAATGTCTTTTTTTCCTGCAAAAATGACACATTGTACAGAGAGAGTTGTAAGCACAGGAAACATGACCCCTTCTATATACTATATACTCTATAGTATAGAGAAGGTTAAAGGTGGAAACTGCGCTAAATATTATTCAAAACACATGTGGGTTCCCCCCGCTAGTGTGTACTATGCTGCGGTATCCCCAACAGCCTATAGTGCCAAATGTGCAGGTGCTGGCCTATGATATATTAATACCTTATTAAAAAATAAGAAATAAAGGACAAAAAGCAAAAAACAAAAAATACCCAAATGTGTCAGGTGCCTGTGTTTACTTTATGCCTTAGTGAGGCTATTTAAAGTGCTTAGTGCATGCGGGTATCATAAATTACTATCCTGTGCAATTTGGGCTTATATCTACGCTAATTACAGGGTATGGTGCTTTTTCTAAAAATAACAAATTTATTCCATCAGTAGCCCATCTTCACTCCCCCAAAATTGATAGTATCACGGGGCATATAAAGCAGATATCTGTTACATATAGTATAATCAATATCCCATCAGTTTAGCCATATACAAAACAATTATTCAATAGTCGATATCATGCAATCTAAAGTGAACAAACACAAAAGAGCCAAGCTATGAGCTATAAAAACTGTATGAAGAGAGTCCGTGCCAACACCGCTTGTGCTTGATACAGATATATATAACTTGTGCAGATTTCTTGACCGTCACCACCTATAGAATGGATCACTTACCAGAATTTGGTAAGTGTAGGGCCTGCGGTTGCTTTAGGATGACCAATCCTATCAGTGGCCTCTCTCTTTCTCTCACCTCCTGGTCAGGTATTGTGTGGGTGTTTTTGCAAACGGACTCCACGGCAGATATCCCCCAAAATGAAATAATAGACAGGGGGCTTCCAATAGTGAAGTATGTTTATAAAAAGGGTATTTATTAAAAGAAAATAGTTTAAAAACTCACATGGTTCAGGTGCCACAGCTGGCACCAAACATATCCAGCCTTGTGTTTTTAAATTTGCGTCCTGGCTTCCCTTCCTGGTCTGGGGTGCCTCTCCCGGAAGTGGTGCAAATCGTACGTTTGCACCACTTCCGGGAGAGGCACCCCAGACCAGGAAGGGAAGCCAGGACGCAAATTTAAAAACACAAGGCTGGATATGTTTGGTGCCAGCTGTGGCACCTGAACCATGTGAGTTTTTAAACTATTTTCTTTTAATAAATACCCTTTTTATAAACATACTTCACTATTGGAAGCCCCCTGTCTATTATTTCATTTTGGGGGATATCTGCCGTGGAGTCCGTTTGCAAAAACACCCACACAATACCTGACCAGGAGGTGAGAGAAAGAGAGAGGCCACTGATAGGATTGGTCATCCTAAAGCAACCGCAGGCCCTACACTTACCAAATTCTGGTAAGTGATCCATTCTATAGGTGGTGACGGTCAAGAAATCTGCACAAGTTATATATATCTGTATCAAGCACAAGCGGTGTTGGCACGGACTCTCTTCATACAGTTTTTATAGCTCATAGCTTGGCTCTTTTGTGTTTGTTCACTTTAGATTGCATGATATCGACTATTGAATAATTGTTTTGTATATGGCTAAACTGATGGGATATTGATTATACTATATGTAACAGATATCTGCTTTATATGCCCCGTGATACTATCAATTTTGGGGGAGTGAAGATGGGCTACTGATGGAATAAATTTGTTATTTTTAGAAAAAGCACCATACCCTGTAATTAGCGTAGATATAAGCCCAAATTGCACAGGATAGTAATTTATGATACCCGCATGCACTAAGCACTTTAAATAGCCTCACTAAGGCATAAAGTAAACACAGGCACCTGACACATTTGGGTATTTTTTGTTTTTTGCTTTTTGTCCTTTATTTCTTATTTTTTAATAAGGTATTAATATATCATAGGCCAGCACCTGCACATTTGGCACTATAGGCTGTTGGGGATACCGCAGCATAGTACACACTAGCGGGGGGGAACCCACATGTGTTTTGAATAATATTTAGCGCAGTTTCCACCTTTAACCTTCTCTATATTCTGAATAGCCACATATTGGTGGCTATATTACACGAAACTGCAGCTCACTAAAATATTGTATTGTATTTCATTTATTCTTAGTTTTATTTTCATTTTTGGAACACACTAACCAGCGCCAGTACCGCACGTTCTTATACTCTATAGTATGTCTATGAAGGGGGCGCAGGTTTCCCGTGTTTACAACTCTCTCTGTACAATGTGTCATTTTTGCAGGAAAAAAAGACATTTAAAATCACTCGCGGCTAATTGCCGATTCCCGTAATACAGAGAACAATTCGAATGTTGTATTGTAACTAACAAATATCTAATTTCAACTAATATGAAAGAAATTATAATAGCGGATATAACGAATGCTTCGAATGATTCGAGATTCAGTATATCTAATATAGAGAACTGTTCCTGCAGTGTCATTTTTGCAGGAAAAAAAAACTATTTAAAATCACGAGTCGCAGCTATTGCCGGCAAATGAATTGTCGGATCCGTAATACAGAGAACTGTCATTCATTGAAGTCATAGATAAAAAAAATGCGTAGGGGTCCCCCCAAATTCAATAACCAGGCCCTTCAGGTCTGGGATGGATATTAAGGGGGACCCCAGCCAAAAAAAAAAAAAAAAATGGCGTAGGGTCCCCCTCAAAATCCATACCAGACCCTTGAGGTCTGGGATGGATTTTAAGGGGAACCCTAGCCCAAAAAAATGGCGTGGGGTCCCCCATAAAATCCATACCAGACCCTTATCCGAGCACGCAACCTGGCAGGCCGCAGGAAAGGAGGGGGGACGAGAGCGGCCCCCCCTCCCGCCTGAACCGTACCAGGCCACATGCCCTCAACATTGGGAGGGTGCTTTGGGGTCCCCCCCAAAGCACCTTGTCCCCATGTTGATGAGGACAAGGGCCTCATCCCCACAACCGTGCCCGGTGGTTGTGGGGGTCTGCGGGCGGGGGGCTTATCGGAATCTGGAAGCCCCCTTTAACAAGGGGACCCCCCGATCCCGCCCCCCCCCCCCTGTGTGAAATGGTAAGGGGGTACAAAAGTACCCCTACCATTTCACCAAAAAAGTGGCAAAAATGGTAAAAATGACAGGAGACAGTCTTTGACAATTCCTTTATTAAAATCTTCTTTCTTCTTTCTTCTGGTCTTCCTTTCTTCATCTTCTCCTTCGGGCATCTTCTTCCATCTTCTTCTTCCTTCGATTCGCTTCTTCTTCCTCCGGTCTTCTCGTCCTTCTCGTCCGGCGTCGTCCTTCTCGTCCGGCATCGTCGTCTCTTCTCGCAGGCCGCTCCTCGCAATGGGAGGCTCCCGCTCTGTGAGGCTCCGCTCCGGGTGACAGGTCTTGTATAACGAAGGCACCTGGTGACCCCGCCCCCCTCTGACGTCATGGGGAAAGCCATAGGGAATTCCACATGACGTCCCTGTGCGTCAGAGGGGGCGGGGTCACCAGGTGCCTTCGTTATAAAAGACCTGTCACCCGGAGCGGAGCCTCACAGAGCGTGAGCCTCCCATTGCGAGGAGCGGCCTGCGAGAAGAGACGACGATGCCGGACGAGAAGGACGACGCCGGACGAGAAGGACGAGAAGACCGGAGGAAGAAGAAGCGAATCGAAGGAAGAAGAAGATGGAAGAAGATGCCGGAAGGAGAAGATGAAGAAAGAAGAAAGAAGATTTTAATAAAGGAATTGTCAAAGACCGTCTCCTGTCATTTTTACCATTTTTGCCACTTTTTTGGTGAAATGGTAGGGGTACTTTTGTACCCCCTTACCATTTCACACAGGGGGGGGGCCGGGATATGGGGGTCCCCTTGTTAAAGGGGGCTTCCAGATTCCGATAAGCCCCCCGCCCGCAAACCCCCACAACCACCGGCCAGGGTTGTGGGGATGAGGCCCTTGTCCTCATCAACATGGGGACAAGGTGCTTTGGGGGGGACCCCAAAGCACCCTCCCAATGTTGAGGGCATGTGGCCTGGTACGGTTCAGGCGGGAGGGGGGGCCGCTCTCGTCCCCCCCTCCTTTCCTGCGGCCTGCCAGGTTGCGTGCTCGGATAAAGGGTCTGGTATGGATTTTGAGGGGGACCCCACGCCATTTTTTTTTTTTTTTTTTGGCCGGGGTTCCCCTTAAAATCCATCCCAGACCTGAAGGGTCTGGTATGGATATTTGGGGGGGACCCCACGCCATTTTTTTTTTGGGCTGGGGTCCCCCTTAATATCCATACCAGACCTGAAGGGCCTGGTTATTGAATTTGGGGGGACCCCTACGCTTTTTTTTTTTCTGCAAAAATGACACTTTTTCATTCGAATTCATTCGTTATATCTGCTATAATAATTTCGTTCAAATTAGTTGAAATTCGATATTGGTAGTTGGATTTACTAACGATTCGTAACTATTCATAACGATTCGTAACGATTCGTAACTATTCATAACGATTTGTAACGATTCGTAACTTGAAATTGAAATTCGATATTTGTAGTTGGATTCGAATTGTTCTCTGTGTTATGAGAACCAACAATTCATTAGCCGCGTTAACGATTCGTAACGATTCGTAACGATTCGTAACTTTACTAACGATTCGTAAAAAAAATTACGATTCGTCCGAATTTCGTATTTCGTACGAATTCGAACGGAATTTCGTACACGAATTACGAATTACGAATTTTTTTATATACGAAACGGGACGAAACGAAACAAATTTTTTGACAGTTCCCATGTCTACTAACAAATGTTCAAGTAAAAAAATGCTTAGGGTTCATTAGTACATTAAGTTAGATACTGTATATGCCCACTTCTCTCCTTGGCTGTTTTTTTATGTTAGTTTAATGTTATGTTATAAAAAATGTGCAACGTTAAAAAAAAAATCCTTTAGTTCATTAGCAAGTTACTCCAACATGCTTTGTGCAAGAAAAATATTTAGGGCTGTGATAAATGGAACAAATGAGAGAATACATTTTGGACTTACAGCAACAATAGTTGGCTACTTTTTTAAGATTAAAAGAAAACATTATTTGTAAGAAAATTTCCCAGAAAAAGTTTTTAATTTGATCCTGCTAGAAATATCAAAGTATATCTAAATCCAAAAATAAAAATATAATATATTGCAGCTTATTCATTCTTAAGCCCCATACACACGGTCGGACTATCCGCGGACCATGTCGGTCGGATCCTGTCCGTCGTACTTTGTCCGATGTTGGTGTTGCGTACACACGGTCGGACTACGTTGTCGGAATATCCGGTCTGCAAGAACGTCGTGACGTAAGTCGTCTTCCACGAGATTAGAAAAGGGAAGTTCAGCACCACGTCAGGCACCCGTTGGGCTCCTTCTGCTGATCCCGTGTTTATCGCGAGTTAGTCGAAGTTTGGTGACTTAAGATTCGCGCTTCTCAGTTTTCTGACTCAGATCGTTACTGCTCTTCAGTTTGTGCTTGTCGTGCGTATCTGTTTATTAGTGCGTGTAGTCAGTTCGCATTTGTTGGTCATTGCGGCCTATATCTTGATATAGGACGCTTTGATTTGCACTGCTTATTGTCTGCTCGTTTCTGGTATTCATTTCGTTCTTTCAGGCCTTGCTGTTTATCGGTGCTTTCTGTTTGTCCGTTCTGACCAGCCAACCTTTTGTGACCTTGTGATCGATGTTTCCCGTGCGTACTCGTCGCCGAGTTCGTGCTGTACGCGGAATTGGTGTCGGGCTTTTAGCTTTGAGCCAAGACCCGTCCATGAACAGAGTGACGAGGAGTATGTGGACCAAGAATTGGTTGCTTCAGCGTGACCAATTCTCGCACATGCCTCTGCTTCGTGAGATCCGGGAGAATAATCCTGATGATTTCAGGAACTTTCTCCGGATGACGGACCCCGATTTTCACCGTCTTTTGGCTTTGCTGACCCCCTTTATCAGCCAGCAGGATACCTGCATGAGACAAGCCATTACTCCGGAGCAGAGGCTTGTTGCCACGTTGAGGTACTTGGCGACAGGGAGAAGTCTTCAGGATTTGAAGTTCTCTTCAGGTATCTCTCCCCAGGCCCTGGGAATCATTATTCCAGAGACCTGTTCTGCCATCATCCAGGTCCTGCAGGAGGACTATATTAAGGTAACATTTCTACTTTACTATTCCCTTCTATGTATGCTCTGTTTGCTAATGTCTTCTATTTTTGACCTCCTTCCCTAATTACCATGATTGCAATATGTTCTAATATGCTGTGCCCCTTTTCTCCTTCATGCATTTTTCCCTTCACTTACCTCCCCAGCATGCTCTTCTGCCCCAATAGACACCTATGGCCTAGTCACTTAAGCAATGTCTTTTGTCTGCTGCATAGTATTGTTTGCCCCCAAACACCCCCTAAAATATGCACAAATGTTTGCTGTGTGGTTTACTTCATGTAGAGCCCCTTTTTTTTTTTTTTTTTGGTGGGGGGGGGGGCAAACTCATTAAGAACCCCCTCCCCCAACTGCTCTGTCAGATGGTACCAATCCTCTATCTGCTGGCTTTCCCAAGGTCAATACACACTATATACCTACCTCTTTATAGTGGGCATCTTTAGGGATGAATTCTGCAAAGCATGTAGTGCAAGGGGCTGCCTCCATACTTTCCATTTCCTATTTTTTTGTGTTCTTTCCCTCCTATTAGCTTGCTTGGTAATTTCAGAATGTCACAATGTGCTTTCCTTTTTTTTTTTGGGGGGGGGGGGGGGTTGAAATGTTAGTTTACCTTTCCTGGGGGCTGCCAATAGTGTTAAGTACAGAGGGTCTGCCCAAACTAGCACACATTATTGAGCCATTTGCCAATCAATGAAGTGCAGAGGGTTACCTGTCCAACACCCCCCCCCCCAAAACCCTAGTTATTGCCAATGGCCCATCAGAAGTGTGGGGATTGATGGGGGGTGAGTAATCTGTGAAGGGGAGCCTCTACTTTTCTGTGCAAATACTTTCCAGCCTCCAATTTTATACAATGCTCTTGTTCCAAGATGTTGATTGTCTAATCTGCTTGCAATGTTTATGTGCAAAGTGACTAATTAGTTTTTCTTGTTTCACTCCACAGTTCCCTTCCACGCCACAGGAATGGCAGACTGTGGCCTCCCACTTTGCCAGCCGTTGGGACTTTCCTAACTGCGGAGGGGCAATTGATGGGAAACACGTCCGCATCGTCCCACCGCCCAACTCGGGGTCCTACTATTATAATTATAAAGGGTTTAATAGTGTAGTGATGTTGGCGGTGGTGTCGGCGACATATGAATTTATGTATGTGGACGTGGGGATGAACGGCCGGATCTCGGATGGTGGTGCCATTGCGCACACGCAGTTCTACTCGCGTCTCCAAAGTGGCAGTCTGTGCTTGCCACCTCCAGAGGAGAATGCAGAAGGACTCCCCTTCGTCTTTGTCGCAGATGAAGCGTTTGCGTTGACTCCCCATCTGATGAGGCCGTTCCCGATGAGGACCCTCACCCCAGACCAGAGGGTCTTCAACTACAGGCTGTCCAGAGTCCAGAAGAGTTGTGGAGAACACTTTTGGCATCCTGGCCAGCCGCTTCCGCCTGTTCTTGACGGCAATTAACTTGGCGGAATACAAACTGAACCACATAGTTCTTGCCTGTTGCATATTGCACAACTTCCTTAAAAGACATAACAGGAACTATGTGGTGCCCGTTGGCCCAGATGTGGAGGGCCCTCCAAATGCTGACCTCACAGCCCTTCAAGTGGCACGTCCAGGCTTGCCCCCTCTAAATGCCCGCGCGGTCCGCGAACAATATATGGACTACTTTGTGGGTAGGGGGGCCATTGCTCTGCCTGACGATGTGTGAGAGGCATTTTTTAATAAATCTTATTTTTCAACAACCTATGATTTCTTGTCATTTCCGTATTCTTTTTAGCTTATTTTACCTTTAATTTTTTTCCCTTTGCCTTCGACAGTGGGAATGCACTTTCTGGGCAAAAGGAGGTAACAGTCTCTTCTTCCCAAAAAGATTATTCTCATGTTGTGTGTTTGCTACCTAATCTTTGGTCTAGAGAAGGTGTGTACTGCATAACTGACACCCAAAATACTCCTTTTCATCACCAGGTCAGGCATGTGTGTATTCTCAAAAATGCTGTGCTCCGTGTTTTCGTACAAAGCACTGTGGGTGTCATTTACATAAGTCAAATCCACTATGCTCTACAAGTGCAGTGAAAAAGTGCCCTGGAAAAGAAACTTGCAGTGCAAAGTGGACTTGCCTTTAGTAAATAACACCCATTGCCCCCCATATCCTTTACATTTGACATACATAATGCATTGTGTTTTTGAAATAAGGAAGCCACACATTTAGAAAATTAAAAAAGTTTACTTGGAAAACATTCACAAGTGCGTTTACAATCTTCTTGCCCAAACTGACAACATCTTGGTTATTTACAACATTGTTTACAAACATTCCGCAATTGGTAAAACCAGGCATGGAGCAAAACAGAACCTATGAACTAGGAAAGTTCAACTTTCTAAAGTGAAGACAAGATCAGACATGACTATTATGTTCAAAGTGTGTTTGATCTTGCCTTCATCACATGGGGGGTCACCCCTGGAAAGTGGAAATTTAGAACATGCACACAATTTGGGTCTGAAAATGGTCATTAGATGGTAAAACACATGCCTAGAAGCTTCAAAAGTGCCATTTTCCATCATGGGGATGAATGGACGTTTTTTGGGGGTGCAACCCCTTCACCACAACCACTTTCGTAGTTCGTAAAGTGGTTGCACCCCCAAAAAAACGTTGGCATTCATCCACCATGATGGGAGCTAGCACATGTGGACACAATGTGTGCATGTTCCAAATTTCACACAGTTCTTAAGTTGCAAATGTGTTCAGAAGCAGGCACAAATGTGTGTTAATTACTTGGTGCGTTTTCATATTTTTCCTAAAACATCAATGATGTTCTTCAATTTTTGTTGAACATCATTGATGTTTTGCTTTATGTAATCTAGATCTCTATTGCAGACCATTATCTCCCCGATGAGTACGTGGGCACTCTCTGTGGTAAAGTGCGATTTTTCTTCCACAACATCCACGTCACCTAAAAACCACAAACAAACAAAAATCGGGTGTTGGAAATGAGGCAGCCATACATTGATTAGCTTACCAGTAGCTGTGTTCTCCCTCACTCACCTGTTGTGGTGACAAGTTCTCCAAGTTCGATGATCTCTCCTTCCTCCTCCTCCTCCTCTGCTTCTGCTCTTTCCCCTTTTTTGGGAGGTGTTGGTTTGGGGGTTTCCTCAGACGGCCCAAGTTTGCGCTCCCCTATGAGAATGTACAAAAGGAAGATTTAGCAACACAATCTATTGAGGGCAGAAATATGAAATGACAAACATTGCTTGAAAGTGACGGACACTATTTTTGTTTGGCCAGTTACAAATGCCAACTACATGAATGTAGTCACTTTGTAAAGGTGCTAAACTTACTAGCTTTTTGGTAGAAGTTTGTGTGATGGAGACCCCCCTCTAGTATCCACTGGAGCACATGTGTGGAAAAGCCTAATAAAAAGGGGGTTTGGGTGTACCAGCACTAGTGCTCTAGAGTCAAGATGGGTAAACAGCTACTGAGTGACCTCTCCTTTACATTGACTAAATTTGGTTTACGCTCTTGATGACATCTCTAGTGAGAACAAACTTCCTTTCAATAAAAACTTCACCAAACCTCGTATTATAAGTGGCCGAACGATCGAGGTTGCGTACGATCGAATGGACACACACACACGAACATGACAGTGGCAGAAAGATCAAGGCTGAGTACGATTGAATGCACAGACGAACCTGAAAGTGGCCATTTTGGAATGTACAACTTTGTAAAAATCAAACCACATGGAGCAGTATGCAAGCAAGAAAGCAAACACAAAACACAACTACTTACTTTTTTGAAGAACTCGCTTGATCTTTCTGTACTGATCGGCCTCCCTCAGTTTCAGGTCTGACCAGCGTTTCCTGAGTTGCTCCTTAGATCGTTGTACCCCAAAATGATTGTACAGCCTTCTCACAACTTTAGACATGATCTTGGCCTTGCGGACATTGGGGTTGAGGTAAGGCCCATACTTCCCATCATAGTCGCTCCTCTTTAATATGTCCACCATCTCCAACATTTCTCCAAATGACTTATTGGAGGCCTTGAATTTCAGGCTCCGGGATCGGGACGTTTGTGCCTCCGGACTTTCCTCGTCCTCCTCCTCGTTGGTGGGATATTTGGGGCGCACCTGCTGTGTCCCCGCCATGTGCTCTCCCCACTGCACCGTAAAGAGAAGGGGTGGGGAATAGACGAGAAAGATCGTCAGGGGCGGGCGGAGTTTGACGCATGCGCACTGTATATAAAACGTCACACGCCTGTGTCGTAGCCACGATCTGGGAGACGAGGGGAGAGAAAGCTCACGCACGAGACGATCGCTAGAAACGAAGGTACAATTTGACGTTGGTACATAACTAGCCTAGACTGATTGAGGCTTCTTTATGGAGAAGATTAGGAGAGTTTAGGCTGACATTATTTATATTGTTTTGTGTGGTGTTGTGTCTTGCAGAGGTGATGGAGGCCTTCTACGACGTGAGTTTTCTCCCCCTCTTCATTGATAAATACAGGGAATTTCCCCTATTATGGCTAGCAAAGCACCGTGACTACAGCAACAGACCAAAGAGGTACGCAGCCATGCTGAAACTTGTGGCATTTGTAAAGCCAAACCTGCCCATGGCAACCGTGGCAAGCTTACAAGTCAAGATTAATAACATGAGGAGTACCTATTTCCGGGAGCGCAATAAGGTCCGGAAGTCCCTAGCATCTGGAGCTGCAGCAGCTGATGTCTATGTCCCCACGCTCTGGTACTATGAGAGGCTCCACTTTCTCAAGGACCAGGCTAATGTCAGGAAGTCACTCTCAACTCTTCCTTGCACGCGTCCTTCCACGCACGCCACCCCTGATGAGGCTTCCGAGGACCAACCTGGGTCTTCCAGTATGGAAGATGTGCAGGAGCCCAGCTTGTTCCAGGTATAGTAGTTTTGTAACCATTTTTGGGAATAATGAATGATGTTCAGTTAATTCAGGATCCCCAATTGCTTAGTTCCTAACGTGATTGACATATCAACAGACAGTGGTGTTGGAGACATTTTTGGGAAGAATCTAAACTGCAGGGCTGAGAATTGTATGGTTTTCTATTTGTAAACATTTTGCAACAGTCACTAGATGTGAATTGTGTGTGTTTGATGAACAAATAACTGAAACTATGTCCCTTTTTCATACACAGGAAGACCTCAGCCAGGAGGTGGCTGTGGAATGTGGCAGTCAGGAGGAGGCAGGGGTTAGTGGCAGCCAACAGGGGGGTAGGCGTAGGAGCCTGACTGTCTCCCAAGTCCCTCCCCTCCGCCTTCCCTACAGAAGGGCGAAAAGCATGGGGGAGGTGGGAGAGTCAGCGCTCCAGCTGATCCGAGACGCTTCAGCCTCCCTATATGCCACACCCACCTACGAGGAGGCCTTTGCCTCCTTGGTTGGCACTAAAATTACGGGTATGGAGGCGGGGCAACGCAGCATGTGTGAGGATGTCATCCTCAAAATCCTAAATGAGGGGATGGCTGGGGAGATGACTCCCCTCACACATGTTTGCGAGAGTGACCTTGCTCCGCCTCCTCCTCCTCCTTCTGCCACCCCACCAGCACCAGCACCACGGCGTGGAAGGAAGAGTACAAGGAAGACAAGAGAGTGATGACCTTGATTCAGTCTGGTCTGAGAGAAGATGGAGCCTCTCGTAGGACCAGAGCCTGGGGACCTAGATGGCATCTGCTGCAGTTCCGGATGTTTTGGACTTCAGGACCAAATTGCACTCCCTTATTATTTAGATAGGTACTCCTCAGGCCCCCAATTTTCAGAGCTTGAAAAATGATGGTTGACGTGGGTGTCCAAGGCTTTGCAAATTCCCCAAGTTTCACCATGGCTGCGTTCCTCTTTGGTTTGTTGCTGAGACCTAAATAAATGTTTTTTGGATTTGAAATAATCATTGACTATTGTGTTTTACTTTTCTACAATGACAGTTTTTCTTTGAGTAGGCAGGTACATTTCACTAATCCTAAAGTAGAATTAACAAGGGGCACCAACAACCAACAAACTCCTAGTAAATTTAAGCAACAAATACAAATGTTAATAATGTGGTTTGGCTAAGTTGAGACACACAACCCCCTTCCAAAAAACAACAAAAAAAATCTCCTTCAAATATGTATTCCCAAAAAAAAACAAAAAAAAAGACAAATCATGCTAAAAATATAACAAAGATTCTTTTACGATCTGTAGTGTATAAATGCTGAAAAGTAATAAAGAACTAAGTTTGTGAGAAGTGCGGGTGAATAGGAGCAGCTAAAACATGTCATTCTTGTTGCATTGTTAAGAAAAAGAGAATGCGCTGCATTAAAGACATTTTAACATTGCAGCGTGACGAATGTGCTGTGTCGATTAGGAAAGGTAGTTTTACCTGACCGAGCGCTTCCGTCACAGAATTTCTTCTGAGCATGCGTAGCACTTTGTCCGTCGGACAACCGTACACACGATCGGATTTGGTGTGATCGGACCGTGTTGTCGGCAAATCTATCCAGCAGGAGATAGGACTTTGTCCGTCGGACAATCCGACGTACACTGTCCGATGGTGCATACACACGGTCTGATTTTTCAACAACATTGTCCGATCGGACAGAATCCATGAAAAAATCCGACCGTGTGTATGGGGCTTTATGCTGCGTACACACGATCGGAAACTCCCCCAGCAAAAGTCCAATGAGAGCTTTTGATCGGAAATTCTGACCGTGTGTATGCTCCATCGGACTTTTGCTGGCGGAATTCCCATTTGAAAAGATTGAGAGCAGGTTCTCTATTTTTCAATCGGAAACAGTTCCGATCGGAAATTCCGATCGTCTGTACCAATTCCAACGCACAAAATTCCTACGCATGCTCGGAAACAATTCGACGCATGCTCGGAAGCATTGAACTTAATTTTCTCGGCTCGTCGTAGTGTTGTACATCACCACGTTCTTGACGGTAGAAAGTTCAGCAAACTTTTGTGTGACCGTGTGTATGCAAGCCAAGCTTGAGCAGAATTCCGTTGGAAAAAACGCTCTCGTGTACGCGGCATTAGATGTAGTGGCTGCATAAATTAACTTTTTCATGCTAAGAACATTTTACTTAAATACAGAAAATACATGATTTTCCCAAAAATGTAGTGTCATTGTCACATTCTGGAATCTTAACAGATAGTGTAAACAATGTTATCTCCATCTTTTGCATCAACCCATCATGTAGTGACATTAGACATGTGCAGAACAAGAAAATGTGTTTTGTTTCATTTTGATTCAATTTGTTAATTACATGAATTCCTTTGGTTAAATTAGTTAAATGTATTTAATTTCATTTAATTCGTTTTTGGAATATGTTTAGTTTATTTGAATTCAACCAAAATCAGACAATTCAAATGGAATTCTAATTATTATTATATAATATAATAATATTACATTTTTATATTATTCTATATAAAATTTGAATTTTGGAAGATGGCTATATTCTTTCTATTCCATTCTATTCTGTTGTTTTTTCTATTCTATTCTAGTCTATTATTTTCTATTCTAGTCTTTAGTTTCCATTGTATTCTTTTATATTCTATTCAAATTTGAATGTGTTCTATTTGAAATTTGAAATTGGGAAGATGGTTATATTCTTTCTCTTTTATTCTAGTCTATTCTATTCTGTTGTTTTTTTCTTTTCTATTCTATTATATACTTTTCTATTCTACTATTTTAGATTCTATTCCATCTGAAATTCTAATTTCGAAAGATGGTTATACTCTTTCTACAGTATTTTATTCTATTCTATTGTTTTTTTTTATATTCTATTCTAGTCTATTCTTTTCCATTCTAATCTATTCTTTTCCATTCTAATCTATTCTTTTATTTTCTATTCTATTATATTAATTTCTATTCTATTTGATCTGAACACTATTCTATTCAAAATTCGAATTTCGGGAAGTTGGTTATATCCTATTGTATTGTATTGTTTTTTTCTTTTCTTTTCCTTTTCTTTTCTATTCTGTTCTATTCAAATTCGAATGTGTTCTATTCGAATTTTGGGAAATGGTTATAATCTTTCTATTTTATTATATTGTTTGTTCTATTATTTTCTTTTTTATTCTATTGCAATCCAAATTTATTCTTTTTGAAATTAGAATTTCAGAAGATTGTTATATTACCAAAAGAAGTACAAAAGGTCCCGTGATTCTGTGTGATTTTACCGCGATTGTCGCCCGCTGAATTGTGGTAAAATCGCGCAGTGATTGGGGTGCCATTGGAAGTCACAGGGAACGGGCACGGGGGGCACAGGGCACGGGCTTCCCGCGATTTGCTACCATTTTGAATCGCGGGCGTAATAGCGGCAACTCCACCCACGATTCAGAGCGCAGAGATGTGAATGGAGCCTTAAAAGTAGCAAGTCTAATGGAAAAAAAAAAACATAATGTCGCCACCACATCTAAGAACTGGCAAACTGCAATATATTTGTTTTTGTTTTCTTGGAGTGAAATACTTGGAGTGATTTTTGTTATTTTCATGATGTGCTTACCTGTACAAGCTCGATGTCATTATCCATTGTTTTGTCATCATAGTTGTATCTTATGCTTCTTAAGAGCTTGAACTCCTGTACATATTTATTGTTTGCTTTTATTGAGTGGACACCCAGTTTGATTGTAGTTGAAGAATTGCTAAAAATTAAATATGAACAAAACAAATGTTTTTTCTACTATTAATGTAAATGCAAACCCCAGCTGGACAACATTTAGTGATTATTTCATAAAATATTGTTTTTCATTCTTTTTTTTTGCATTTCAGCTCTGCTGATCTCATCCTTTTTCAGCTACTTCCTGTCTCGATACACCTGATCTAGCATTAGCTGCATCTCATTGTTCTAGATGACCATACATACTGACAATATTACATCGTGTCTAATTAATGTGTGTTAGCATGGCTGTCTGTAGTCTCAACTAGAGGCATAGCTCCCAACTGTCCCTGATTTCGAGGGACTGTCCCTGATTTGGAGCAATGTCCCTCTGTCCCTCATTCCTCCTCATTTGTCCTTCATTTTGGTCTGATCTATATAGATGTATATAAAATGCACTTTTTATCTATCAAAAAGTGTTTTCCAGCTTCAAACCTTTCATCTGATTTCTAAATTTCGGCATTGGTAAATTCCAAAAGCTAATATAAAGGAATAGTAGTGGTAAAAAAAGCACTTGTGGGTTTAACCAATCTAGTTTTTTGTACAATTCCCCTTTAAGGGGGGGTGGCAAGGGGTGTGTCATATGCCTGCATACTTTTGCTGATAGGTGTCCCTCATTCCCATCTCAAAAAGTTGGGAGGTATGTAGAGGTACATGTGACAGGGTGCAAACAGAGACACAGAGACAGTTGTCAACCCATAAAAAGTACTTTTATGATAAGATCACTAAGATTTGAAAAGACTGAAAACTATTTTTGTTACATCAAAACAATAAAGTATATATCAAATCAAAAATGTTTCTAGTTTTGGATAGATGGGGAAGACTGCTATGCTGTGCTCATCCTTACACACTCTATCCAAAACAAAGGAAAAAGTTTTGGTTGCACAAACACTTTAAGGCTGGCCATACATTATAACATTTTCTTGTAAAACTTTCCTTTAGATTTACCAAAACCATATAATATGAGGTCAAACCTAAACACTTTCAATTTGTATGCAGTCAGGCAGGCCCTTGCACTACATAGTTGAAGGTAAATCTAAAGAAAATTCTGAACAATCTCAGAAGTGTCTTAAACTGATGTCAAACTGATGCCATTGGCGAAGACCCACTACTAAAGGTTTCCCCGCATCCAATTTGCATGACAGGAGACTGACCGTCTCTCAATGGAGCCGGTTCACACAGCTCCAGGGCGGCCGCAGTCCATACTGGAAAAGGGTCCTGTGCATCTTTGGCTCCGTTTTAGGTACAAATTCGGGGAAAAAATTCAGACCTGATTCGCACCTGATTTATATTTATTTTAGTATATATAAACTGCTAAATACCTTTTTCTCATCAGCAGTATATAGCAGGGATGCACAGGGCCCCCTGCTGGGACCCGCAGGTGCATCAATGTAAACCCAGCCTAAAAGAGAAGTTTGTTTGCTATTTTTTTTTTAAATCATACTTACCTAGGTGGATGCAGAATCGTTCCCCCGCCGACTCTAAGACTGAGAACCGAGTGGTCAAATACCACTGGTTGCCCGGTTCTCAGGGCTGCATGAGCAGAGAGAAGGTGACTGTCTGCTCTGCCCCCCACGCTCACTAGAGAAAGGGTGGGAGTGGCTGGCTCAGGCTATTGGCGGCTTGCTTAGAGGCTGAACCAGGTGCCTATAGAGGTTTCTGGGTGGATCCATGGGCGTAGCATACTCTGGGAGTTGGCAAGGTGACAGGGGACATTGCATGAGGGGCAGAGGACACTACAGTGGGGGGGGGGGGGTAAAGGGGACAGGGGACATTACATTGGGGATGAAGGGGACAGTGGACACTGCATGGGGGGCACAGAGGACACTATAGTGGGGGATGAAGGGGACAAAGGACACTACAGTGGGGGGAGGGTGTGAAGGGGTCAGAGGACATTGGATAGGGGGGCAGGAACACTACAGTGGGGGGGGGGGGGGTGCAGAGGTCACTACAGTGGGGGATGAAGGGGACATAGGACACTACAGTGGGGGGTGGGTGAAGGGGACAGAGGACACTGCATTGGGGGGGTGCAGAGGTCACCACAGTGAGGGTGAAGGAGACAGAGTCCATTGATTTTTGGGGCCAGAGGACACTACAGTTGAGGGAGGATGTGAAGAGGCCAGAGGACATGGCATTGGGGGGGCGCAGAGGTCACTACACTGGGGGGTGAAAGGGACAGAGGACATTGCTTTGGGGGGCAGAGGACACTACATCGGGGATTGTGTGAAGGGGACAGAGGGTGCTGCTTTGGGGGGTTACAGGACACTGCAATAGTAGGAGGGGCAGAGGACATTACTGCAGGGTGGAGGGGAGCAGAGGACACTATAGTGGGGGGTGTGTGATGTGAAAGGGGGGCAGGACACTGCTATGGGGAGGCAGACAACACTATTGTTTGGGCGGCAGAGGTCCCTACTGTGGGAGGGGGGAAGTAAAACTACTGTGTGGGAGGGTCAAAGGACACTTTTGTGAGGGGAATGATGTAAAGGGGAGTGGGGGACACTAGTGGGAGTAGGGGGGGTACAGGACACTATACTGTGTTTTTATTCGCCCCTTGATAATAATTTTTTTTAAAGGGGCGAGCGCTGCCGGATTATACAAAGCGGGGATCTCCCGCTTACCCGGCTGTCAAAGTCCAGCCTCCTGGACCAGTTCTTATGATAGGCAGCACACTGGTAAACAGGAGATCTCCGCTCTATATAATCCATCTTCTCTCCTCTCCTCGAGGTAAGGCTGAGGTGCCAGGCGCTGAACAGGCTGAGCTGCTGGGCACTGAACAGGCTGAGCTGGCAGGCACTAAACAGGCTGAGCTGGCAGGCACTAAACAGGCTGAGCTGCTGGGCACTGAACAGGCTGAGCTGGCAGGCACTAAACAGGCTGAGCTGCAGGGCACTGAACAGGCTGAGCTGCAGGGCACTAAACAGGCCAAGCTGCAAGGCACTAAACAGGCTGAGCTTCCAGGCACTGAACAGGCTGAGCTGCCAGGCACTAAACAGGCTGAGCTGCAGGCCACTGAACAAGCTGAGCTGCCAGGCACTGAACAGGCTTAGCTGCCGGGCACTGAACAGGCTGAGCTGCTGGGCACTAAACAGGCTGCTATTATGGGCACTAAACAGTCTGAGCTGCCAGGCACTGAACAGGCTGAGCTGCTGGGCACTAAACAGGCTGCATTTATGGGCACTGAACAGGCTGGGCTGCCAGGCACTGAACAGGCTGAGCTCCTGGGCACTAAAAAGGCTGCATTTATGGGCACTGAACAGGCTGAGCTGCCAGGCACTGAGCAGGCTTAGCTGCCAGGCACTGAACCGGCTGAGCTGCTGGGCACTAAACAGGCTGCTATTATGGGCACTAAACAGTGTGAGCTGCCAGGCACTGAACAGGCTGAGCTGCCAGGCACTGAACAGGCTGAGCTACTGGACACTAAACAGGCTGCATTAATGGGCACTGAACAGGCTGAGCTGCTGGGCACTGAACAGGCTGAGCTGCCAGGCACTGAACAGGCTGAGCTGCCAGGCACTGAACAGGCTGAGCTGCCGGGCACTGAACAGGCTGAGTTGCCAGGCACTGAACAGGCTTAGATGCTGGGCACTGAACAGGCTGAGCTGCTGGGCACTAAACAGGCTGCTATTATGGGCACTAAACAGTCTGAGCTGCCAGGCACTGAACAGGCTGAGCTGACAGGCACTGAACAGGCTGAGCTGCTGGGCACTAAACAGGCTGCATTCATGGGCACTGAACAGGCACTGAACAGGCTGAGCTGCTGGGCACTGAACAGGCTGTATTAATGGGCACTGAACAGGATGCATTTATGGGCACTGAACAGGCTGCATTGATGGGCACTGAACAGGCTGCATTGATGGGCATTGAACAGGCTGCATTGATGGGCACTGAACAGGCTGCATTGATGGGCACTGAACAGGCTGCATTGGTGGACACTGAACAGGCTGAGCTGCTGGGCACTTAACAGGCTGCATTTATGGGCACTGGTGAGGCTGCATTGATGGGCACTGGTGAGGCTGCGTTGATGGCACTGATGAGGCTGCGCTGATGGGCACTGATGAGGCTGCGCTGATGGGCACTGATGAGGCTGCGCTTATGGGCACTGATGAGACTGCGCTGATGGGCACTGGTGAGTATAATACACTCTTGAAATGTGCTTTAAAATGCATGGTTTTCCCTTTCATGAACAAGAAAATAATGACATTATGCGGTTGGGCTGGTATAATAATGCTATGGGGCTGGTATGACGATGCAGAGGACTAACCCCTTAGGTTCCACAGTATAACAAGTATGCTTTACTGCATATAAAGACAATACATACAGTGGTGTGAAAAAGTGTTTGCCCCCTTCCTCATTTCCTGTTCCTTTGCATGTTTGTCACACTTAAGTGTTTCGGAACATCAAACCAATTTAAACAATAGTCAAGGACAACACAAGTAAACACAAAATGCAATTTGTAAATGAAGGTGTTTATTATTAAAGGTGAAAAAAAATCCAAACCATCATGGCCCTGTGTGAAAAAGTGATTGCCCCCTAAACCTAATAACTGGTTGGGCCACCCTTAGCAGCAACAACTGCAACCAAGCGTTTGCGATAACGTGCAATGAGGCTTTTACAGCGTCCTGGAGGAATTTTGGCCCACTCATCTTTGCAGAATTGTCCTAATTCAGTTACATTAGAGGGTTTTTCGAGCATGAACGGCCTTTTTAAGGTCATACCACAACATCTCAATAGGATTCAGGTCAGGACTTTGGCTAGGCCACTCCAAAGTCTTCATTTTGTTTTTCTTCAGCCATTCGGTGGTGGACTTGCTGGTGTGTTTAGGATCATTGTCCTGCTGCAGAACCCAAGTTCGTTTCAGCTTGAGTACACGAACAGATGGTCGGACATTCTCCTTCAGGATCTCTTGGTAGACAGCAGAATTCATAGTTCCTTTTATCACGGCAAATCTTCCAGGTCCTGAAGCAGCAAAACAGCCCCAGACCATCACACTACCACCACCATATTTTACTGTTGGTATAATGTTCTTTTTCTGAAATGCAGTGTTCCTTCTACGCCAGATATACTTGGACACACACCTTCCAAAGAGTTCCACTTTTGTCTCATCGGTCCACAGAATGTTGTCCCAAAAGTCTTGGGGATCATCAAGATGTGTTGTGGAGAAATTGAGACGAGCTTTGATGTTCTTTTTGCTCAGCAGTGGTTTTCTCCTTGGAACTCTGCCATGCAGGCCATTTTTGCCCAGTCTTTTCCTGATGGTGGAGGCATGAACGCTGACCTTAACTGAGGCAAGTGAGGCCTGCAGTTCCTTGGACGTTGTTGTGGGGTCTTTTGTGACCTCTTGGATGAGTCGTCGCTGCGCTCTTGGGGTAATTTTGGGCGGCCGGCCACTCCTGGGAAGGTTCACCACTGTTCCATGTCTTCGCCATTTGTGGATAATGGCTCTCACTGTGGTTCGCTGGATTCCCAAAGCTTTGGAAATGGCTTTATAACCCTTTCCAGACTGATAGATCTCAATTATTTTCTTTCTCAATTGTTCCTGAATTTCTTTGGGTCTCGGCATGATGTGTAGCTTTTAAGGATCTTCTGGTGGACCTTACTGTGTCAAGCAGCTCCTATTTAAGTGATGCCTTGATTGTGAACAGGTGTGGCAATAATCAGGCCTGGGTGTGGCTAGAGAAATGAACTCAGGTGTGGACAACCACAGTTATAGTATGTTTTAACAAGGGGGGCAATCACTTTTTCACACAGGGCCATGATGGTTTGGATTTTTTTTCACCTTTAATAATAAACACCTTCATTTACAAATTGCATTTTGTGTTTACTTGTGTTGTCCTTGACTATTGTTTAAATTGGTTTGATGTTCCGAAACACTTAAGTGTGACAAACATGCAAAGGAACAGGAAATGAGGAAGGGGGCAAACACTTTTTCACACCACTGTATATACATATACAATGTAAGATTCACTAAACATGGTTTATCTTGTTTCTTTTCTCTTTAATCTAGTGACACCTAATAGAATAACCATGTACACACTACTTCATGAAAAACTACTACTACTTCATGAAAAGATTACTTCTTTTATAAAACACCCATGTATTGGGTGTTTTCACATCAGCACCTAAGGGACATATTTAAAATTCAATGCAGTTTTGCTATCCACACTCCACCGGACATCGCGGCACACATACCTCCCAACTTTTTACGAAGGGAATGAGGTAAAAGTATTTTGGTATAGGACACACCCCCTGCCACACCCTATTAAATGAGAATTATATAAAAAAGATGAAATAAACCCACAAATTGCTTTTTTTACCATTGCTATTTCTTTATATTGGCTTTTCAAATGTACAATTGTAACAATTTAGAAATTGGATGAAAGGTTTAGCACTGGGGAACACTTTTTGAAAGACAAAAAGTGCATTCTATATACAACTACCTGTATATAGATCAGAACAAAATGAGGGACAAATGAGAAGGAAAGAGGGACAGAGGGACTTTGTTCCAAATCAGGGACAGTCCCTCAAAATCAGGGACAGTCCCTCAAAATCAGGGACAGTCCCTCAAAATCAGGGACAGTCCTTCAAAATCAGGGACAGTTGGGAGCTTTGCAGCATAACTGCACACTATGGCCTATGTTCTATGGCCTGCTCCGAAAATGTGTGTCATGGTCAGCAATGTCCAATGGAGTTCTCTCTGCTTGATACAGCAGAAAGGACTTTGTGACTGGAGGAGATGCCAAGTCACCTGACCAGGCTCTCCTTTTTTTTTTTTTTTTTTTTTCGGATTTTCGTTTTTATTTTCGGATTTTCGTTCTTATTTTCAATTTTTAGAATTTCTGAATTCCTGAATTTTAGAATCTTCATATTTTTACGAAGTTACCAATTTATTCAAAATAATGAATTTCGATTATAACGGATGACCCGTAAAAAAAACAAAAAAAAAACGAATGAAACAAAAATGAAAAATAACTCATTTCGGCAGTGCACATATCTAGTGCTCTATTGGCTTTTTTCTGCTTGTTTAAGTTTACTTTTAGTGTCACAATTTGTAGCTTTAGCCTGTTATCTTCACACACCACACATTGCTGATCAGTTTATCTATATCCATATCAGGGATGTGCCATGTTGGGTCTATGCACACATGTTTTAGGGGTATAAAATAGTTGTATTTATAGAAAGCACTGAATAGTTTATGTTTTTTTCAAGTTCATTTGTTTGTGCTTTTTATGAATTTCAGTTACATATAGGGAGAACATTTTGAGTTTTTCTTTCTCTAAAATGTTGGTGAATTCTTTTCTTTCATTCCTAGTCACATGCATTTGGAATTTGGAGAGAATGTTTGGCTTCCTTCAAGAAATTTATAAGTTCAACAGGTAGACTAAAAAAGCACTATTTAAAGTGTAAATATAAAACTAATCAAGTATCCCGGAGAATGGAGATGGCGGTATCTATGTCCAACAAGAGCCCTGATACCGCATCGCTGGGGGGAGAGTCGATCGACAGGTAGGCCGGCCATAATGTGCTAATATGCTGTATACTAGTACATAATGGCATAGAAAAAAAAAAATACTTGAACATTTTAATTCTGCTTTAACTGCAGCAGATAATAGTGAGGCCACCAACCTGTTGTACTGTCTGGCAGGGCTGTGTAAATCTCAAAACTGGTTGGACTACATTACAAACCTTGCCACTTATAACTCTCAGCACTGCATATGCTTAAATTGTTTCACATTTATTATATAAAAAGTTAAAATACATATAACAACCATAACCTAATTCTCAGGTAGTATACATAGCTTAAAAACTGGTATGATAAACAAATGCGCCTCTTTCCCTTCTCACACCGCCACTGCGCACAAATAATACTAAGAAAACTATATGTAATAAACTAAGCAGCTACTTAAAAAATAATAGTATATGTGTAATTTTAAATGAATAAAATAGCAGCGCTGATATTCACAATTAAATGAATAAATCTAAACAATCACCCTGTGAAGACAGTGATTAATAATAATGATGATTAATATTAATGTCCATGATAAACGGAACAAATACAAATTCAAATCCGTGAACTGTTAATTAAAAAATCCAAGTGATTGTATTTTAAAGTGAACCAAAATCTTGAAGTGACTTGAGGTAATCTTCCACCACACCCTCTGTGTTCAGTGCCACTGCACCCTTAAGAAATGCACTCACCAATAGAATATGCCTTGCTCGGCTATTTCACTTAGTAGCCCCACACGGGTATCAAACGACTGCAAAAGCGTTAAGTAATTGCACTCCACATGTAAAGATAAAAAAGTGCTTCCAATAGTGAAGTAAAGTAAAACTATTTATTTAAAACAGCACACGAAATCTTCAAATATTGCACTCACATCCTTTACAGAAAACAAAGGCACTTCAGCATAGACTTTCAAAGAAGTGGGGAATCGCGCATGCGCAATGACGATTTGGCGCTCGTGCATGCGCGATTCACATGACTTGTGCGCATGCGCGCGCGATAGGAAAACTCACTCGGAAATGATCAAAGAGGGGAGTATAAAGGGGAGCATATGAGACCATGTAGCCAACCCCAAGGATTAAGTCACTTCAACGAAACATGTCTGGGCGTGGTTACATGGCAACCATGAGGAGCATCTAATATTTGGACTGGCTACTGGGTGTGCAGTGTTTTTTCTGAGTGGAGAGGAGTGGAGTGGAAAGGAGAGGAAGCAAAGTGGAGGGTGAGACTTATTGGTTAATTCCGGGTCCGCCGAGACCGCATCACATTGTGTCACCACTGCAGGTTCCCCACTTCTTTGAAAGTCTATGCTGAAGTGCCTTTGTTTTCTATAAAGGATGTGAGTGCAATATTTGAAGATTTCGTGTGCTGTTTTAAATAAATAGTTTTACTTTACTTCACTATTGGAAGCACTTTTTTATCTTTACATGTGAAGTGCAATTACTTAAAGCTTTTGCAGTCGTTTGATACCCGTGTGGGGCTACTAAGTGAAATTGGCGAGCATGAGAGTGCAAGGCATATTCTATTGGTGAGTGCATTTCTTAAGGGTGCGGTGGCACTGATCACAGAGGGTGTGGTGGAAGATTACCTCAAGTCACTTCAAGATTTTGGTTCACTTTAAAATACAATCACTTGGATGTTTTAATTAACAGTTTACGGATTTGAGTTTGGATTTGTTCAGTTTTTTAATGGACATTAATATTAATCATCATTATTGTTAATCACTGTCTTCACAGGGTGATTGTTTAGATTTATTCATTTAATTGTGAATATCAGCGCTGCTATTTTATTCATTTAAAATCACACCTAGAATACATATCTTGCTTAGACATGTGCAAAAGGAAAAAATTTGTTTAGTTTCGTTTTAATTCGTTAATTAATTAATTTCGTTTAGTTAGATTCATTAAATTTGTTAAATTCGTTTTCGGATTTCGTTTAATTTTCGACCGATTTTCGAATTCGAAAATATTTTGCGACCCAACTTTGGGTCTACGTATCTCAGGGTCACTTAGCGATAGAAACATGAATTTTGGATATGTTGTAGTGCTAGGTCTACTGTCTTACTGCATACCAAATTTGGGGTTTCTAGCTACAAGTGGCCCCGAGATACGTGAACCCAAAGTCGGGTCGCAAAATATTTTCGAATTCGGTTGAAATAGTTTCAAATGCGGTTGAAAAAAATTTCAAATGCAGTTGAAAAAATTTCAAATGCAGTTGAAAAAATTTCAAATGCAGTTGAAAAAATGTCAAATGCAGTTGAAAAAATTTCAAATGCAGTTGAAAAAATTTCAAATAAAGTTGAAAAAATTTCAAATGCAGTTGAAAAAATTTCAAATGCAGTTGAAAAAATTTCAAATGCAGTTGAAAAAATTTCAAATGCAGTTGAAAAAATTTCAAATGCAGTTGAAAAAATTTCAAATCATGTTGATACTATTTCAAGCGGATTCGAAAATATTTAGCGACCCGACTTTGAAAAAAAAAAATGAAATTGCTTCTAACAGTCTGCAGAAGATGCCAAATTGTGGATTGTCCACTTGCCATGTCACCTGCCACAAGTTATGGGGTTCCTAGCACCAAGTGACCCCCAGATATGGGAGATATGTCAAGTACTTTTCTACAGCAGAGAATTACATTTTGTGACCCGAATTTGGGGCCGTGTATCTCGGTATCGTGTGGCCACTTATAGCTAGGAACCCCAAATTTGGTATGCAAACACAGTAGAACTAGCACTACAAACTCTCCAAATTTGGGGTTTCTATCACCAAGAAACCCCGAGATACGTGGACCCAAAGTCGGGTCGCAAAATATTTTCGAATTCGGTTGAAATAATTTCAAATGCAGTTGAAAAAATTTCAAATGCAGTTGAAAAAATTTCAAATGCAGTTGAAATAATTTCAAATGCAGTTGAAAAAATTTCAAATCATGTTGATACTATTTCAAGCGGATTCGAAAATATTTTGCGACCCGACTTTGAAAAAAAAAATGAAATTGATTCTAACAGTCTGCAGAAGATCTGCAAAAAAAAAAAAGAAGTGAAATGGCTGTTAATAGTCTACAGGAGATCTGCTATTAAATTATATATTTTTTTCTATTCTGTTCTAATCTTTTCTATTTGAATTATAAATTTTGGAAGATGGTTATTCACTTATATACATCTGTCACATAAAAAAAAGGATGTGAAATGGCTGTCACGGATGTCGATCGCAAGGCAAGTACATATGCTGTATGTCATTGTCCACTTGCCACAACACCTGCCACAAGTGCCAAGACACCTGCCACGAGTGCCACGTGACCGACCACAAGTGCCATGTGACCTGCCACATGACCAAGTTGTGGATTGTCCACTTGCCATGTCACCTGCCACAAGTTATGGGGTTCCTAGCACCAAGTGACCCCCAGATATGGGGGATATGTCAAGTACTTTTCTACAGCAGAGAATTACATTTTGTGACCCGACTTTGGGGCCACGTATCTCGGGGCCACTTATAGCTAGAAACCCCAAATTTGGTATGCAAACACAGTATAACTAGCACTACAATCTCTCCAAGAAAAAAAAATAGAAAAAAAAAATATAATTTAATAGCAGATCTCCTGTAGACTATTAACAGCCATTTCACTTCTTTTTTTTTTTGCAGATCTTCTGCAGACTGTTAGAATCAATTTCATATTTTTTTCAAAGTCGGGTCGCAAAATATTTTCGAATCCGCTTGAAATAGTATCAACATGATTTGAAATTATTTCAACTGCATTTGAAATTTTTTTAACTGCATTTGAAATTTTTTCAACCACATTTGAAACTATTTTGACCGAATTCGAAAATATTTTGTGACCCGACTTTGGGTCCACGTATCTCGGGGTTACTTGGTGATAGAAACCCCAAATTGGAGAGGTTATAGTGCTAGTTCTACTTTGTTTGCATACCAAATTTGGGGTTCCTAGCTATAAGTGGCCCCGAGATACGTGGCCCCAAATTCGGGTCACAAAATGTAATTCTCTGCTGTAGAAAAGTACTTGACATATCCCCCATATCTGGGGGTCACTTGGTGCTAGGAACCCCATAACTTGTGGCAGGTGACATGGCAAGTGGACAATCCACAACTTGGTCACGTGGCAGGTCACGTGGCACTTGTGGTTGGTCACGTGGCACTCGTGACAGGTGTCTTGGCACTTGTGGCAGGTGTTGTGGCAAGTGGACAATGACATACAGCATATGTACTTGCCTTGCGATCGACATCCGTGACAGCCATTTCACATCCTTTTTTTTATGTGACAGATGTATATAAGTAAATAACCATCTTCCAAAATGTATAATTCAAATAGAAAAAATTAGAACAGAATAAAAAATATATATAATTTAATAGCAGATCTCCTGTAGACTATTAACAGCCATTTCACTTCTTTCTTTTTTTGCAGATCTTCTGCAGACTGTTAGAATCAATTAAATTTTTTTTTTTTCAAAGTCGGGTCGCAAAATATTTTCGAATCCGCTTGAAATAGTATCAACATAATTTGAAATTTTTTCAACATGATTTGAAATTTTTTCAACTGCATTTGACATTTTTTCAACTGCATTTGAAATTATTTCAACCAAATTCGAAAATATTTTGCGACCCGAATTTGGGTCCACGTATATCGGGGTTACTTGGTGATAGAAACCCCAAATTTGGAGAGGTTATAGTGCTAGTTCTACTTTGTTTGCATACCACATTTGGGGTTTCTATCTATAAGTGGCTCCGAGATACGCAGCCCCAAATTCGGGTCACAAAATGTAATTCTCTGCTGTAGAAAAGTACTTGACATATCCCCCATATATGGGGGTCACTTGGTGCTAGGAACCCCATAACTTGTGGCAGGTGACATGGCAAGTGGACAATCCACAACTTGGTCACGTGGCAGGTCACGTGGCACTTGTGGTCGGTCACGTGGCACTCGTGGCAGGTGTCTTGGCACCTGTGGCAGGTGTTGTGGCAAGTGGACAATGACATACAGCATATGTACTTGCCTCGCGATCGACATCCGTGACAGCCATTTCACATCCTTTTTTTATGTGACAGATGTATATAAGTAAATAACCATCTTCCAAAATGTATAATTCAAATAGAAAAAATTAGAACAGAATAAAAAAAAATATATAATTTAATAGCAGATCTCCTGTAGACTATTAACAGCCATTTCACTTCTTTCTTTTTTTGCAGATTTTCTGCAGACTGTTAGAATCAATTTAATTTTTTTTTTCAAAGTCGGGTCGCAAAATATTTCCGAATCCGCTTGAAATAGTATCAACATGATTTGAAATTTTTTCAACATGATTTGAAATTTTTACAACTGCATTTGAAATTTTTTCAACTGCATTTGAAATTTTTTCAACTGCATTTGAAATTTTTTCAACTGCATTTGAAATTTTTTCAACTGCATTTGACATTTTTTCAACTGCATTTGAAATTATTTCAACCAAATTCGAAAATATTTTGCGACCCAAATTTGGGTCCACGTATATCGGGGTTACTTGGTGATAGAAACCCCAAATTTGGAGAGGTTATAGTGCTAGTTCTACTTTGTTTGCATACCACATTTGGGGTTTCTATCTATAAGTGGCTCCGAGATACGCAGCCCCAAATTCGGGTCACAAAATGTAATTCTCTGCTGTAGAAAAGTACTTGACATATCCCCCATATCTGGGGGTCACTTGGTGCTAGGAACCCCATAACTTGTGGCAGGTGACATGGCAAGTGGACAATCCACAACTTGGTCACGTGGCAGGTCACGTGGCACTTGTGGTCGGTCACGTGGCACTCGTGGCAGGTGTCTTGGCACTTGTGGCAGGTGTTGTGGCAAGTGGACAATGACATACAGCATATGTACTTGCCTTGCGATCGACATCCGTGACAGCCATTTCACATCCTTTTTTTTTATGTGACAGATGTATATAAGTAAATAACCATCTTCCAAAATGTATAATTCAAATAGAAAAAATTAGAACAGAATAAAAAAATATATATAATTTAATAGCAGATCTCCTGTAGACTATTAACAGCCATTTCACTTCTTTCTTTTTTTGCAGATCTTCTGCAGACTGTTAGAATCAATTTATTTTTTTTTTTCAAAGTCGGGTCGCAAAATATTTTCGAATCCGCTTGAAATAGTATCAACATGATTTGAAATTTTTTCAACTGCATTTGAAATTTTTTCAACTGCATTTGAAATTTTTTCAACTGCATTTGAAATTTTTTCAACTGCATTTGAAATTTTTTCAACTGCATTTGAAATTATTTCAACCGAATTCGAAAATATTTTGCGACCCAACTTTGGGTCCACGTATCTCGGGGTTACTTGGTGATAATTTGGAGAGGTTATAGTGCTAGTTCTACTGTGTTTGCATACCAAATTTGGGGTTTCTATCTATAAGTGGCCCCGAGATACGTGGACCCAAAGTCGGGTCACAAAATGTCAAGCACTTTTCTGCAGCAGAAAATGACATTTTTCGACCCGACTTTGGGGCCATGTATCTCGGGGCCACTTATAGATAGAAACCCCAAATTTGGTATGCAAACACAGTCGAACTAGCACTATAACCTCTCCAAATTTGGGGTTTCTATCACGAAGTGACCCTGAGATATTACGAAAAAAAATCGGATTCGGTTAAATTCGTTAGTATTGTAATTCGGTAATTCGGATGCATCCGAATGTCCGAATAATGAAAAATTCGTCCGAATTTCGATTCGGAACATAACGAAATGCACATGTCTAATCTTGCTTCTGCAGGATCCGCCCTGATGCTTGACCAGTCCCTGCAGCTTCTTCTCCCCTGCACTCCAGTAATCTAAGGTGCTTTGACTTCATCAGGTTCCATGCAGGGACATGAGGATGTCGCGGAACAGTCCAGTCCACTGCCAGAGTGGAGGGGAGGGCTGCATGGGATCCTTTTTTTTCTTCCAGGGATTTACTTTAAGAAACATTTATAACAGTTTTAATAAGCACAAAGAATATGATATTTACTTACACTTTGCAGTGAGCTGCAGTTAACACCCAGTCAGATTGTATTAATGTTCCAGCACATTGGTATCCATCTGTTTCCAGTAGAGCCATATATGGTCTAGAGTGAGGAGCAGCTTCCCGTCCTCCAATGATTTTACTGCACTCACCTGTACAATATTAGGAACACATTTTGAAGACAACAAAAAACATCAAAAACATTGTAAATAAATCTGTCAGAAACATGGGCACCTACTGCCTACTGTCAGCCCTACTGACCAACAGAGAGGCTCAGAAAGTGGTACTGTATATACTCGAGTATAAGCCAACCCGAATATAAGCCGAGGCACCTAATTTTACCACAAACAACCGGGAAAACATATTGTCTCGAGTATAAGCCTAGGGTGAGAAATGCGCAGCTACTGTAAGTGGAAAAGAGGGTCAACAATGCCCATTTGCAGCCTCACTGTGCCCATCTGCATGCCCCACTGTGCCCATTTGCAGCAATAGGTCCCCCAAACTTCAAACTTGGTAGTTAAGGGTTCCTAAATGCCCCCTCTCTGGACCCAAAGGGTCCCGAAATGACATTGCTGCAGATGGACACAGTTGACCGACTTTGGGACCCTGTATCTCGGGGTCACTTGGTGCTAGGAACCCCATCTTTGGATATGTTGTAGTGCTAGTTCCACTGGGTTTCAATACCAAAGTGTCCCCGAGATACGGGGCCCCAAAGTCGGGTCAGAAAATGTCAAGCACTTTTCTGCAGCAGAGAATGACATTTTCTGTACCGATTTTGGGGCACCGTATCTCGGGGCCACTTAGAGCTAGGAACCCCATCTCGGATATGTTGTAGTGATAGGTCCATTGGGTTGGCATACCAAATTTGGGGTTCCTAGCCCCAAGGGACCCCGATATATACGTTGCCCCAAAGTCGGGTCGGAAAATGTCATTTTCTGCTGCAGAAAAGTGCTTGACTCGAGTATAAGCCGAGGGGGGCATTTTCAGCACAAAAAAATGTGCTGAAAAACTCGGCTTATACTCCAGTATATACGGTATGTATGAAAAGGTCAAACCAGCAATTAGGCAAAGTTGCAAATATTTTGTATTTTTTGAGTCAGAAAAATATTAAATACTGTATCTGAATATTTTCTATGTTCATTTTCAGTTAGCTGTAAGCTCCTTTTCAGATGTTTACCAGATTAGTAGACTTCTTTGCTAAAATAAAGTCCATTGTTTACAGAACTCAATAGTTCAAGCTAAAATGTTCTCTTCTGCACATACTTCATAGTGTCATACCCTTGGTACGGCCCTCCTGCACATAGTACCCTATGTCATACCCTGAGCAGGTCTCTGTTGCACATTCTGCCTGCTGGCATACCCTCTGGGATCCTTTTCTACATATACTGGCTGCTGACACTCTTTTTAGCGTTGTTTGTTTTATCCCACACCTTCTCTTTCTGGAACTAGCCCAGTAATAATAATGATGCACATTGCAATGGTTCTCCACAACAGCACTGCTGGTCAGCTCTAAACCTAAACTGCCTTCTAAATTATTGCCTTACACATTGGATTCATCATTGTATTCCTTATTTACTTGAAGCTGGTCAGTATAATATATATAATATATAAAATGAAGCATCTAAAGCTTTGTTGGTACAGTCAGAGAGGTATACAGGGGTACAAATACAGTTTCTTTGGGACCTGTGTTAGTTCACGTTTACGGAACAAATGTAATGGTGAACTAACATTGGACACCCTTGTGACTCTCCCAGTCCCCGCTGTACTTACCTCCAGGGTTGCTGAGCTGTCAGCACCCCTGCATCACTCCAGTGAATTGGAAATGGGGGGTAAGTACAGCAGGGACCTGGGAGGGAAGGGGGAGAGTGTCCGCTGTTAGCTCACCTTTACATTTTTTCTGTAAAAGTGAACTAACCCTTTAAGGATCACTTTGGAAAAAAATTTTTTATCATTCAAACAGGATTATTATTTACAGCTATGTGGAGTTGCGATGGGTTCAAATGCTGCTCTGCCTAAGGCCCCCTTCACATGGATGAAAAACGGACATACATGTATCCTTATGGGATAACGGATGTCAGGGGATGAATATCTGCTGACATCTGATGACATCAGTCTCCGCTATGCTCCGAAGCTGATGACGGAGGAAAACCCTATTTTTCCTTCCATATGTGGATCAGATCGGATCGGATGAAAACAGACAGACAGGCCATTTTCATCTGATTCCCCCATAGAGGAAAGGGGAGAGCTGACCGGTCCGTTTCTGCACAGTGTGCAGAGAGGGACTAGTCATCCGGCGGCTTAGCGGGGATCAACGGAGCGATCCCTGCTGAGCAAGCGGATGTCCAAAAACAGATCCTCCCGCGATATGCCCGTGTGAAAGGGGCCTTACGCAAATGATTTATGACATATAGGGGGTTATTTACGAAAGGCAAATCCACTTTGCACTATAAGTGCAAACTACAAGTGCAAAGTGCACTTGAAATTGCACTGAAAGTGCACTTGGAAGTGCAGTCGCTGTAAATCTGAGGGGTAGATCTGAAATGAGGGGAAGCTCTGCTGATTTTAGCATCCAATGATGTGCAAGGTAAAATGCTGTTTTTTATTTTCCTTGCATGTCCCCCTCGGATCTACGCCAACTGCACTTTAAAGTGCACTTTCAGTGCAATTTCAAGTGCACTTTGCACTTGTAGTTTGCACTTGTAGTGCAAAGTGGATTTGCCTTTCATAAATAACCCCCATAGTGAGGGAAAAAAGTATTTGATCCCCGACTGATTTTGTATATTTACCCATTGACAAAGAAATGATCATTCTATAATTTTAATGGTAGGCTTATGTTAACAGTGAGAGACAGAATAACAACAAAAAAATTCAGAAAAATGCATTACAAAAAAGTTATAAATTGGTGGTGGGGGGAGGGCATGGGATCAGTGGCAGTGCTGGGGAGGGGGGGTGATCAGTGGCAGTGCTGGAGAGAGGGGGTGGTCAGTGGCAGTGATGGAGAGGGGGGTGATCAGTGGCTGTGCTAGGGGGTTGATGGGATCAGTGGCAGTTGTGGTAGGGGGTAATGGGATCAGTGGCAGTACTAGGGTGGGATGAGTGGCAGTGGTGGGGGGGTGGGGATCAGTGGCAGTGCTAGGGGATTGATGGGATCAGTGGCAGTGTTGGAAAGCTGATGGGATCAGTGGTGTTGATGGTGGTTGTGGTGGGGGGTAATGGGATCAGTGGCAGTACTGGGGGGAATGGGATCAGTGGCAAGGTTGGTGGGGATCACATTGGCAGTGCTGGGGGTTGATGGGATTAGTGGCAGTGGTAGGGGTTGTGGTGGGGGATTTGTGGCAATACTGGGGGGATGAGTGGCAGTGGAAGGGGGATCAGTAACAATGCTGGGGGGGATAGAATGAGTGGCAGCGTTGAGGGGCATGAGATCTGTGGCAGCAGTGGTGGAGGGGTGTGATCAGTGACAGTGCTTGGTGGGGGAGATAGGATGAGTGGCAGTGCTGGGTCTCCATCACTTGACTTTACCAACACACTTAATATCGATAATTCTTTACTTTCTCTCTAAAATTATAGAAATTTGTATAGAACGACAATTTTGTGCATAATTTTGTGCCACATCTAGTACTAGAATTCAAAAGAGCAAAAACCCCACTTTTTAGGCACGTATCAAATAAAAAAAGTATAATAAATTACAAAAAACAATGATTTATTAATTATAAAGTATCATAAAAATATATAACATAGAAAATACATTGACATAGAAGTGATGATTAGACATGTGCACACTGAAATATTTTGGAATTTCATTTTCGTCCTAAAAATAAATTTATTTTGTTACTCCCGAAATTCGTTTTTATTTATTTTGTTTCGTTAAAAAATGCATTCGTCCGAAAATCTGAAATAATTAAGGTTGAATCTGTCATTTATGGTGTCTGTCGAATGTTCTAAGAAGATTAGACGGAGCAGCTAAACTGTACGACGCCGCAATCGTACATTTCCGGTCGAATGTTCCGCCGACAGGCTATAGTAGAATTCTAATGTTGTATGACACTAGTAATAATTATATTTATTCATTATTATTACTAGTCAACCAACATTAGAATTCTTCTATAACCTATGGGCAGAGCATAAATGTCCGCTCGCGGCGACTGCTTCGTCGAATCTTCATGTCAAATTTTTTCTCTCTATGTAGAATAATCTTGGACTAATAGAGCTAAGGTTAGGCACATTAGACCACAGGTTTGATGGACACAGATCGCTATTGTCAGCATTTGTTTGTGTTGGATCTTTTGGTTTTCGGATTCTGCACGTTCGTTATCGTTTGTTAAAATGATAACGAAAATACCCCAAATTTGGACGAAAACAAATGCACATGTCTAGTGATGATACATCCAGCATTCATATAAAATCCAGTATATCTTAATCTACCTCTTCCTCTACTCTTCTTTATTTCTTCTTTTGTTCCTTCCTTTCTTCTTTTTATTTTTTCATTTTATTTATTTTTTGTTGTTGTTAACTATTCCCAATATATTTAATTGTATATGACAGAGAGATGATACATTCAATTATCAAAAAGTTAGCTGCACGCCCCGATTAAAAATGTTTTTTTCTATATTTAATTCTATATTTAATTCTATATTTATTGATGTTATTTTATATAACATATCTGTATTCCCTTGTTTATCTATTCTACCTTAATCTTCTTAATAAAAAAAAAAATATTGTAACTCATAGGTCAAACTTACCATTTGGAAGCAGTAGGGAAGCTAACAGACATGTTGAAATCCAACAAAGCATCTTCTTTTTGGTTTTTCTAAACAGCAAAGATAACAACTGGAATTTTCATCATAGTTATATACACTGTGGGCAGACACCACCTTGCAGTTTCCTTTTACTACGTATACCAACCAAATCATTGTATTTGCTCCTCCCAAGACCTCCTGCTCTCTAGGTCCCTTGTCACCTCCTCCCATGCTCACCTCCAGGACTTCTCTAGAACCTCTCCCACCCTATTAAATTCCCTACCTCGATCTGTCCGAATATCTCCTACTCTATCCTACTTTTATTTTCTCCATCAGCTCATCCCCCACAGTTATTAACTTTTGTATCACTTGACCCTGCCTTTTAGATTGTAAGCTCTAATGAGCAGAACCTTCCGATTCCTCCTGTATTGAATTGTACTGTCTGCCCTCATGTTGTAAAGCACTGTGAAAATTGTTGGTCCTGTATATTAATAATAATAATAAAAAATAATAATAGGCACCTAACAAGGTAGTGTGTTAAAGGGAAACACACCTCACTCATGTAATGTAGGCAGTAAGTACATGCCGTATGCATACGCTTTTTGTTTTAAAAACTGGAATTGGTCAATTACATTTGAAATATGTGTGTAAGCCATTTTCAAAGACTATAAGGCATTCTGTGACTGGATAAGGGGACATTACAACATTCAAATGTCCCTTGCCCAATTATAGAACACTGTGAAATCTTCAAAAAGAAGACAAGACGTTTTCTGAATGGATGAGCTGCACAGCAAGCAACTCGCTGTGATCCCTGTGTTCCAGCCCTGAATGTCTATTTCACTACCAGAACTTTAACAGTGATATCAATGTCCGGGGTTGCATACAATATTTTTCATGAAAGAAGCAGCCACCAGTGGGAACGCAATAATTGAGGTACCTTACTGAAATGTAGCTAATGCCTAAATAACGTTTTTTTCCCACACTTCAGCTTTAATATAAATTTAATTATTTAAAATTCTCAGCTTTAATTAGAATACCTGGTGCCCCTGACTGACACTGTCCACTATTGTCACCATCAGGAAACCTGCGTGAGAAATACTAAGTAGCCATCACTGGAGTATGTTTTTATTTATTTTGTTTCGTTAAAAAATGCATTCGTCGAAAATCAGAATAATAAGGTTGAGGGGTGTGTGATGCGGGCGGCTAATACGACGAAGCCGCAATCGTACATTTCCGGTCGAATGGTTCCGCCTACAGGGCTATAGTTGAATTCTAATGTGGTATGACATAGTAATAATATATTTAGTCATTATTATTACTTGTCAACAACATTAGAATTCTTCTATAACCTTTGGGCAGAGCATTTGACCAAAATGTTCGCTCGCGGCTGACTGCTTCGTCGAAATCTTATGTCATAATTTTTCTATCTATGTAATAATCCTTGAACTAATAGGAGCTAAGGTTCGCACATTCGACACAGGTTTGATGGTCACAGATCGCTATTTTCAGCTTTTGTTAGTGTCGGATCTTCGGTTTCGGATTTGCACGTTCGTTATTGTTGTTAAAACGATAATAACGAAATTACCCAAATTTGGAACGAAAACGAATTGAACATGTTGACATTCACCATTCCATATAAAATCAGTATATCTTAATCTACCTTCCTCTACTTCTTATGTCTCTTAGTTCCAATCTTCTGTTTTATTTTTTCATTTATTATAATTTTGTTGTTACTATTCCAAATACTTTAATTGTATTAAAGAATGATACTCAATTATCAAAGTTCTTGGCCGATTAAATGTTTTTTCTATTTATTTATATTATATTCATATTTTTGAGTTATTATAAAACATAATCGTATTCCCTTGTTTATCTATTCTACCTTAATCTTCTTAATAAAAAAAAAATATTTAACATAGCAACTACCATGAAGAGTAGGGAAGCCACCAGACATTGAAATCAACAAAGCATACTCATTTGTTTATCTAAGGGCAAAGATAAAATGGAATTTTCATCAAGTTATACACTGTGGCGACACCCCTTGCAGATTCCTTACTTATACCAACAACATTGTATTCCCTCCCAGACCTCCTGCTCGCTAGGTCCCTTGTCACCTCTCCCATGCTCACCTCCAGACTTCTCTAGAACCTCTCCCAACTGGAAGTGGCATTTGAATATTAAAGTGTGTAAGCCATTTTCAAAGACTATAAGGCATTCTGTGACGGGACAACGGGGACTAGTCCAATTATAGAACATAAGAAATCTGTCAAAAAGAAGCAAGACATTTTCTAGATTTGATGAGCTGCACAACACGAAAACCTGCTGTGTCCCTGTGTTCCAGCCCTGAATGTCTATTTCACTGCCAGAACTTCAACGTGATATCAATGTCGGGTTGCATACAATATTTTTCATGAAAGAAGCAGCCACCAGTGGGAACGCAATAATTGAGGTACCTTACTGAAATGTAGCTAATGCCTAAATAAAGTTTTTTTCCCACACTTCAGCTTTAATATAAATTTAATTATTTAAAATTCTCAGCTTTAATTAGAATACCTGGTGCCCCTGACTGGCACTGTCCACTATTGTCACCATCAGGAAACCTGCGTGAGAAATACTAAGTAGCCATCACTGGAGTATGTGTAGATAGAAAGTGACTGCAAAGAAACTGCATGACATTAGCAGCATTGAAATGTGACAAAGGATGAAAAATGTATTAATATCTAATGTCATTAACTCGATGTCCGCAGGCCGCCCGCCTGCGATCGTTTCCTGCAGAGACAGAACAGGGATCTGTTAAAGTAAACAAGGCAGATTTCCGTTTTTACAGGCGCCATTACTAGTAAAAAAAAATGATAAAAATGGCATAAATCTATCCCCTAGTTTGTAGACACTATAACTTTTGTTCAAATCAGTCAATATACGCTTATTGGGGTTTTTTTTTTTTAACAAAAATATGTAGCAGAATAAATATTGGCCTAAGGCCTCATGTACACTGCTGCTGGTAAACGGACGTTTAGGAGAAGTTGGGTGTTATTTTCAGCTGCCCCTGAACTCTTCTCTGTTATTTTATCAGTACATGTACACATCGTCGTTTACAGTTGTTTCTCGGCAGTTGCTTTTCGAAGCATTTTTTGGAAAACAAAAAATGCATTCAGGATGGATGTTCAGAGGCATTTGACATGCCAAATGCCTGTAACAGCTTGTAAACGCGTGTAAACACGGTAACTCGCGTGTAGCCGCATTTTGTTTACAGGCATTTTTCATTTTTGAAAATGAAACCAAAAAAACGCTTCTAAACGCAAACGCGTAAACGCTGCAAAACGGACGTTTATACATCGGTTACTATCAGTCAAGTTAAATCGTTCAGGAGAGGTTTTAAAACATCCCGTGTACATTAAACCTAAATTAATGAAGAAATTAGATTCTTTTAATGTTTTTATTGGATATAAATAGCAGGAAAAAAAAAAATATCGTTTTTTTTTTTTTTCTTTGTTTATAAAAAAAAAATTAAAAACGCAGAGGTGATGAAATGCCACCAAACGAAAGCTCCATACCAGACCTGAAGGGCGGGTATGGATTTTAAGGGGAACCCCTTGCCAAAATTAAAAAGAAAATTCCATACCAGACCCTTATCTGAGCACGCAACCTGGCAGGCCGCATGATAAGAGGGGGGATGAGAGAACGCCCCCCCACCTGAACTGTACCAGGCCACATGCCCTCAACATGGGAAGGGTGCTTTGGGGTAGCCCCCCAAAGCACCGTGTCCCCATGTTGATGGGGACAAGGGCCTCATCCCCACAACCCTTGCCCGGCGGTTGTGGGGGTCTGTGGGCGGGGGGCTTATCGGAATCTGGAAGCCCCCTTTAACAAGGGGACCCCCAGATCCCGCCCCCCGTGTGAAATGGTAACGTGGTACAAATGTACCCCTACCATTTCACCAAAAAAGTGAAAATGGTAAAAATTACAAATTAAGTATTTTTGTAATTTTTGTGTGGAAATAAATCACATGGTTTGATGCAAGCTGACTCAATCATACAATTAAGAAATTTGTCTCACAATCCATCAAAGGAAAGGCAGAAGAGTCTATCACAGCTATAAAGCTATTTTTGCACTCGGGTCCTGATTGGATAGATTAATAGCAGCGCAGCCATTGGCTCCCGCTGCTGTCAATCAAATCCAATGAGGCTGGAGCCAGGGGGCGGGGCCGAGTCCTCATGTCTGTGTCAATAGATGCAGCAGCAGGACTCGGGAGCGTTCCCGCACGAGTGCCCTGAGGAAGAGCACTCTCCAACGGGGCAAACGAGAAGAGGAGAAGCCAGGAACGCCGCTGAGGGACCCCAGAAGAGGAGAATCTTGGCCATTCTGTATAACATGATTGTTTTTTTTTTTTTTTTTTAAACGAACCTTAGATATGCTTTAATGTATTGTATTTGACGCCAGTAGTTTATACATTGCAGTATTTGCACATTTTCATGGCATATGGTAATATTTACCTTTTGTTTGCACAATATTTATTCAACCTCATTAGCAGCGCTACACCCACTCCTATTACTTGCTTTATAATAACGTACCTGTACGTCACCCCGCATCGGCAGCTCCTGCACGGCTAGAAAAGTGTGCCCCCTGGAGCCCGGCGATCTGCATATCACTCGTATACAGCAGATCACAGTACCGCTGTGTCCGGGTAATTACATGGTGTTTTGCCACGTGATTACTATGTACATTCACAGCAATCATGTAGTACACAATGGAAGTTGAAAGTAAAGATCGGTTCTCTCTGCACTCAATGAGAGAGCAGAGAGAATCAGTGCTGCAGTCTGTGAGTGTGCAATGGACTGTCAGGCTGCTTGTACACTAATGCCGCGTACACACGACCGGACCTTCCGGAAAAAAAGGTCAGACTGAATCATTCTGTTGGATATTCCGATCGTGTGTGGGATAATCCGATCGTTTTTCTTTAAAAAAATTTGACGGACCTAGAAATAGAATATGCTTTAAATCTTTCCGACGGAATCATTTTCTATCGGGAAAACCGTTTGTCTGTATGCTGGTCCGATGGACCAAATACAACGAAAGGGCAGCTATTGGCTACTGGCTATTGAACTTCCTTTTCTAGTCCCGTCGTACGTCATTGCGTTTGAAACTAACGGACTTTGGTCTGATCCTTTGTGGGCAAGTCCGTTCGGTCGGATCTCCGTCGGGAAGACCTTCGGAGTTTATTCTGACAGAAAGTCCGGTCGTATGTACGCGGCATCAGACTGCAGCACCATCCACCTCCGTGTCCCTTCTATGATGCACATTAAAAATACGTGAACATAGGTTTTTTGTTAGTAGCTATGCTACTGGCATATGTTTTATATGCAGATCAACAAAACACCAGGCAAATAGCGTATAGCAAAGTTCTCAAGTGTAACAATTTAGTTGGAAGTAAGGTCCCAGGTGAACACAAGTAAAACATTTTTAATTTATTTAAGTAAATGTTTTCAACTGTGATGTTCTCCAGAAATTTTGCCAGTTCTGTTTTAACTTTTGTCTACAAAAAAAACCCCAAAAACACAAATTATAGCACTTCCCTTCACAGATTAGCGAAAAGCATGCAGCGGTAAGAAGATAACAGAGGTGTGGTGTTACTGGCTGATTCATGCTGGAGGTTCCAATCTTGCATATGATTGAACTGTGCATCATATGGAGACTTTACCCAGTGATACGTATAAGTACCCCACAGATCTGTACATTGCAACTACCAATCTTATCTCGGCAATCTGTCTTTTTGATACACATCTCTCAATGGTAACTCTTTCACATTTATCTTGGTTGACTCATTTATAACTGTGTACACTAAAAATAATTATTTATAAAAAATGAGGAACATAATATCTGATAGGATTTGGGTTATTGATATTATCTTTATTTTTATATATTTTCTGCAAAACATTATACAGTAGGGTTTACAGTGAATGTATACAGTATAGCATCATAGTGTAAAAGGGTATAAAGGACCTGCTTGTTAAATCTTATTCACATATACATTAATGCACTGCGATGATGTATGCTAAATGTGTTGGTAGGCTGCAGTACCATTCATTATGAACGTTACCCCAATGTACTTTTTCAACCCACCTGTGCTGCAGTGCTCTATACTAGCCAAACTTGGCGAAATTTTGGTCCTTTGCAAAAGAGCAAGGATCCACGTTGGTGCTTACTCCCTGGATTTGCCTAATAAAGCAAAAAGTCATGTCTATAAAAAAAACACAAAATGTGCATAAGTGCACACTGAATACATGTAGTAACAGGCATCTTAAAGGAGTTGAAAAGGCAGAAGTTTTTTTTTAACTTAATGCATTCTATGCATTAAGATAAAAAAAACTTCTGTGTGCAGCAGCCACCCCAACACCCCCTAATTACTTCCCTGAGCCCCTTCTCTCTGCAGCGATGTCCACGAGTGTCTTAGCTGTCCCAGAAACTCCTGATTGGCTGAGACACAGCAGAGGCGTCATTGGCTCCCATGGCTATCAATCAAAAGCGGTCAGCCAATCAGGGGAGAGAGGATACATGGGGCTCTGACTCGGCTTGGGTGCCCCCTATAGCAAGTTGCTGGCTGAGGGGGCATTCACCAGAGGGAGGGACCCGAGAAGAGGAGGATCTGGGCTGCTCTGTGCAAATCCAACTGCACAGAGGAGGTAAGTTGTTTGTTTGTTATTAAAAAAAAAAGAGATTTGACAATCGGTTTAAATGCATGTTACTGCAAACGCATATGACCCTTTGTGGTCCATTGCATGTTAGCCGCATGCATGTTAGTGTGTGGTATTTAGCTCTTAAAGAGGAAGTAAACCCTCTGAACAAAAACAAAAAAAAAAACCTGCAAGACAAAGGCATAATTAGCTAGTATGCATAGCATACCAGCTAATTATGTATCACTTACCTGAGATCGAAGCCTCGGCATCGGTCCTCTTCTCCCCCTCCGACCGCCGACATCTTCTCCCGGAGTGACTTCCGGGTATCGTGGCTCTGGCGCTGTGATTTTGCCGGAGCCGCGATGACGTCACGCGCATGCGCACGAGAGCGGCATATAACAACTGAAGCATCGGCATATAGCGCCGTTGCTTCAGTTGTCGCTAGTGCGTATGTGCCGCATGACGTTGGCACATGCAAATACAGGTATATCTTCTAAACCGTGCAGGTTTAGGAGATATCCCTGTTAGCTACAGGTAAGCCTTAATATAGGCTTACCTGTAAGCTAAAGTTGTAAAAGAGGATTTACTTCCTCTTTAACGTGCCCTGCACACTCTTTTTAAAATATAGTGCACCAACACAAGGCATGTGTACTAAGGACAGGTCATTCTAAGTGCCCAAAATGCATAGGTCTGAAAGGGCCTAAGTGTGAAAAGTTACTTAAAGCAGAGCTAAACTCTCAATCATGTATTTTAATCCTTATGCTTCTAGCATTAATAAATTAATAGGAAGGTATATTATGTTTGCTTGTTTTAAACTTTTTTTTTACATTTCTTCATTTACTTCCTGGATTCTGGCCTAGGCCAAAATTATGTCATGCATCCCATGAGTCTTCATGGCCATTTTTGCATCGGGGGGGTTCTCAGCTAAGCACACCCTCCTACCTGCATTTCTGAGCTCAGGGTTAAGGGCAGATGGATTCCAGGAAGTATGAATTCTACATGAGTCATCTGCCCCTACTTAAGATGGCTGTAGCTAGAAATGAAAGGGGGGGTTTCAAAGTGATTTCCCAACAAAATAAAGAATGAAGACATGAATGAATGAATGAATGACTTGTATAGTGCTACCTATGCAAACTGAATCGCCTCAGGGTGCTTTTGCCACTAATGTACATCTGTGGTATAGTGCGGTCCTTGCCCTGTGGGGTCCCAACAAGCTTACATGAGTGAATGGGTGAATTTGCTTGGAATATTAAAAATTAATTAAATAGCATTTTCAGTTTGTGGTGTTCAGATACAGTTAAGTTCTACTTTAAATGCATCTGGTACACATTTTAAAATGGCATGATCTTAATGAGCCCTAAGACCATGTGCTGGCAACTTTATAAATCCAGCAGAGATAGTCCTCGGTAAGACGAGAGAAAACACTTGACTCCAGTCGAGCCGCACGAAAAGACTCCAAATGATGTGATTCCTCTGAGCAGATTCATTGCAGATTAACGGACCTCCAGCATCTTCCTGAGAAAGAAATAAACATCAACATGTCAGATAAGGCTGAAATAAATCTTGTGATACATGAAGTGCCCTGCCCTTAAAATAAGGCAAAATTTAGTTTTTGGCTTCACTGTACTCAGTGGAGTGATCAATTTTTTTGATCTGTTCAGGTTTACCTAAGGTCAGTGGCTGATTGCATTTGTCTGCCTCTGGAAAAACTTTCCAGAACATAGAGCAGGAGGATCAACCCCCATATTTATGAAAATGTATCAGACTCCAGCCAGTCCTTGGGTAAGAAGTGCCCAGAGGGTGGCTGGGGAGGTGATACATGTTTGGGAGGGCTGGACAGAATATTCTTTTCTCTGCTGGGAGGGTTCCAAATTTCCTGGAGGGCCTGGAGAAGATTGACAAAGCACTGCTTTGGATACCTGGCCTGGAAAAGAATTCTTTATCTCCCTCACTGATAAACCACCAGTGGAAGCTTGGTGGCCGATAGCGCCTAGGACATTGTGGGTAAGACCAGGTTTTAAGGCTTTCATGTGTGTCTGCTAGTATAATGATTTGTGCTAAGAAATTTTTCCTCCTATCGATACTAATATAATTTTGAAGTATCCTGAATCCCTCTCATGTTTCAAATTATTCAGCAATAAATTCTAAAAAGGCATCTCCTAGACTGAGGCTGTGTTTTTGGTGTGCATGATCCTGTGCTTGTGACTGTCAGAAACTGTATTATTGTGGGAGAACCTGTGCAGTGCTATTCTCAGCAGTGCTACATACATTTATATTTAAGGTGTTTGCAATTGTTCGTTTTTCATTTTATAAAAATAACAAACATATTATACTTACCGGCTCTGTGCAAGGGTTTTGCACAGAGCAGCCCTGATCCTCCTCTTCTGGCGTGCCCCACCGGCGCTCCTGGCTCCTTCCATTCATCGGGTGCCCCCACGGAAAGCCTCTTTCCATGGGGGCACCATGCGGGCTCACTCCCAAGTCCCACTGCTGTTTCCATTGACACAGACAGCAGGATTTGGCCTGACAGCATTTGATTGACAGCAGTGGGAGCCAATGGCTCCTGCTGCTATCAATCTGTCCAATGGGGAGAGAGAAAGTGACTGGAGCCCCTTGGCTTGTGCACATCGCTGGATTGGATCTGGCTCAGGTAAGAAAAAGGGGTGTCTGGTGATGATAGGAGAATCGTGTGAGAAATATAATCATAAAAAAAAATGCTCATGAGCAGAAGAAAATAAAGTTCCTGGAAAGAAAAGAAAATTCCCATCCACCAAAAATTATTTTCTGTAGCAACATGTGGTGAAATTGAAGGCTTGGTTGGTCAAATTTCAAAATCAATGGTGGCATCTTCAGATTACAAAATGCACTAAATTTCAGGTTTTCGAAAGAATTCGGAATGCAACCCCTGTATTAGAGGCTGGATAGGCCTCTCTGAAGAGATGGGTTTTCAGGGATCACCTAAAGGTGACTAGAACAGGAGGTACTGTATGTAGAGAAGGTAAGAAGGAAGCGGCACACACCAGAGAAGTAACCGAGTATATAGAAGAGTCAATATGGCTTTAGCCTTTCTCCTCCCTGCCCACAGGGTTTAGTTATGGGGTCTTGTCTATAGTCATGGTAGAACAGTTTGGGGTAAGGAGTTCAAGAGGATGAGCTAGGATATGGAGAAGTCCTGGAGGTGTGTGTGGGAGTAGGTAACAAGAGAACAGGAAGTCTTGGGAGGAGTGAAGAGAACAGTTTGGTTGGTATTTTAAGATGAAATGGATGATCCAGCTAGTTACAGAGTTGTGGGTGGCTTTGTAGGTTGCTATTAGTATTCTGAATCGTATTTGTTGGGTTCACGGAAGGCGGTGGATAGAATGGCAGAGAGGGATAGAACAGAATGGTTGGTGAGGTGTATGAGTCTGAAAGCAGCATTTATGATGGATTGAAGGGAGGATAGCCTATGTAAAGGTAGATTAACTTTTGATTCATGGTGGAGAGATTGAACTTTGAGAAGTTTATTTAAAACTGTTACAGGATGGACTAATCTTTACGTGAGCACTTTTCATGCACAATATAAAGACTGAACATTTGAGTTTATTTAGAAGTGCGGCAGGACAGACTATACTTTATTTGTCATACACCTGGTCACTTTGGTTTTTACATTGGTGCTCATTTGATATAATGCACACTAGGTTTGCAGTGCCTTTTTTATTGTTATATTGTGGTACATATTTTGCATATAATGAATTGAAGGATGCAGCGATATATTGCACATTGTATTCATTGTATTAATACTGCTGGGGTATTGTATGTCTGTAGCATTGACTTGGGTGATTATATTAATACAAATAGTTACATTTACCTTGCAATAGGAATGAGCCGAACACCCCCCCCCCCCCCCCCAGTTCGGTTCGCACCAGGACATGCGAACAGAAGAAAAGTTTGTGCGAACACCATTAAAGTCTATGGGACATGAACGTGAAAAATCAAAAGTGTTAATTTTAAAGTCTTATATGCAAGTCATTTGCAGAGATTTTAATAATTCTTAAAGTTAAATAATAAAAATGAAATATTCCTTTAAATATTGTGCCCGGGGGGGGGGGGGGGATGTTCTGCCTGTAAAGTGGCACATCTTTCTCATGTTTTTTTCTATGCCGCAGCAAAATAAAAATCTATTAAAAAAATCAAGAAAAAATTACAAAATTAAAAAAAAAAAAATGGCGTGGGGTCCCCCCCAAAATCCATACCAGACCCTTATCTGAGCAATCAGCCATGGCAGGCCAGGAAAGGGGGGGCCAGCGAGCACCCCCTCCTGGACCATCAGAATCTGGAAGCCCCCTTTAACAAGGGGGCCCCCAGATCCCCCCCCTATGTGAATGGGTATCGGCTACATTGTACCCCTACCTATTCACCAAAAAAAAATTTCAAAAAAGTAAAAACGGCAGGAGACAGTTTTTGACAATTCCTTTATATAAAAAAAAAAAAGTGTCCCGCAATGTCCATCCATCTTTAATCATGGCGCCCGGACCCGAGAAATAGAAAAAAAAAGGAGCTCTGCCTCGATGGAAGGCCTCTTGGCTTTGAAAGCTGTTATATAGGCAAAGGCGGAGCCACACAGTGATGTAAACAGGTGCCCGGCCCCCCTCTGACGTGACACACCAAGCTTATCCCTACCTTGCACACATCTTTACTTTCAGGCTCTACAATGGTACACAGCATGTTATTGGTTATGTTATAAGTTTTCCATCTGCTACATTTCGTTCAGTCTAGAATTGTGATATTGACTTCCATTAACTTATCAATAGGTCTGCTATTTTCAATTCTTCCCCAGTCAGCAGTTTCACAGACTGCTCCATTTGCAACATCTTCATATGTCTTTGGCAGTATTGTGTAATTTACATATTTGCCTTATTTGCCAGCTGAAAGTAATAAAAAATAGATCTGTCCATTATAATGGTAAATCATAAAATGAAGATGCTCTGTTTGCTCTAGAGCTGTGGTATGTGTATCCTAGGGTAGCTCTCAAATTTTCCACTCGTAAGTGGAAAATTGTTTCTGGCGAGCGTGGGCTGCCTGGGAGGGGGGGCGGGACGCCGAAAAGGAGCAGTTCTCCCAGTGATAACCCCGGGGAAGAGAGCATGGTGGAAGAGGAAAGTTGCCGGATCACAGAGTGGAATGGCCCGCTGTTACAGCTTACATTACAATTGCTGTCTGCTCGTGGTTACACACAGCCCCGCCTCCTAACCTGCGCCTGTGATAGACAGAACACCAGTCCAATGCTGGGATGTGTTCTGTATATCACAGACGCGGGGTCAGGAGGCGGGGCTGTGTGTAACCACGAGCCGAGGCAATTCTAATGTAAGCTGTAACAGCAGGCTATCCCACTCTGTACTCCGGCGGCTCTCCTCTTCCTCCAGTCTCTCTTCTCCTGTGATGATCCTCCCCACAGGTAACGCTGCAATAATGGGCACAGGTGAGCTGAGGCTGCAATGGTGGGTACAGGTGAGCTGAGGCTGCAATGGTGGGCACATGTCAGGCTGCATTGATGGGCACTGGTGAGGCTGCACTGATAAAGTTGTTGTTAATATTTATTTTTGTAACTTAATTCTGCATAAAACATTAAAGTGTAATTTCATGAGATAATTTATAAGAGCATATTTAGAGGCGGTGCAGGTTAGGGATTGGGTGGGGCAACTAGTGGCGAGTAACCCTTCAGACCTGGCTAGTAGCTCAGGACTTGAAATTTTGATCCCTGCCTTAGGGGGTGATTTCCCCAGTAAATTAAATAAATTAATCAATCATCAATGATTGGTATTAATAGAAAATGATTTACAGTGTAGCTGAGTGACCATTCACTGATCATGTTCAAATGCAGGCGTAGGCCCCTTTTAACTCCATTTCCCATAACCACCTGGGTTCCCTGAACACAACCAGGGATTATACATTCCTCAGCTTTCCTCCCTCAGCAGCTCAGAGAGGACATACCATGAAGAGGTAGCTGGGCAAGTATAGGCTCTCCAGAACCAGTGTGTGAACAACCAAATTGCATGCAGCTTCTCCAGATGACCTAGATATTATGGGGAGGTCCCTAATTGCTACCAGTGTTCTCCATTTCCAGTGGGTGACCCTTTGTCCTTGGGTCTTGGATCCCTCCAGCTGTTACCCTGTGTTACAAGAGCTACCCTTGACTTCACTGAGAGGGATGTTGTTTGAGGATAATCACAAGTAGCTGTTTGTGTTTTGAACTGTTTTACGAAAGTAGTGAATCTGAGCTAGACACTCTGTTGTTATAGGGGACTATAGAGGCTAAACTAAAGGCACTTTGCCATCACTAGGGATGAGCCGAACAACCCTGGGTTCGGTTTGCACCAGAACCCGCGAACGGACCTAAAGTCCGTGCAAACATAAGAACCCTATTAGTTACAATGGATGCGAACGTTCGAAATCAAAAGTGCTAATTTTAAAGGCTAATATGCATGTTATTGTCATAAAAAGTGTTTGGGGACCTGGGTCCTGCCCCAGGGGACATGTATCAATGCAATTTTTTTTTTTAAAAACGGCCGTTTTTTCAGGAGCAGTGATTTTAATAATGCTTAAAGTGAAACAATAATATTCCTTTAAATTTCGTACCTGGGGGGTGTCTATAGTATGCCTGTGAAGGGGCGCATGTTTCCTGTGCTTAGAACTGTCCCTGCACAAAGTGTCATTTTTGCAGGAAAAAAAGCTATTTAAAATCACTCGCGGCTATAATGAATTGACGGCTCCCGTCACACAGAGAACAGTCATTCATTGTAAGTCATTGATAAAAAAAAGTCATTGATAAAAAAAAAACAGCGTGGGGGTCCCCTCAAATTCAATAACCAGGCCCTTCAGGTCTGCTATGGATATTAAGGGGAACCCCGGCCAAAAAAAAAAATGGCGTGGGGTCCCCTCAAAATCCATACCAGACCCTTGAGGTCTGGGATGGATTTTAATAGGAACCCCGACCAAAAAAAAAAAATGGCGTGGGGTCCCCCTCAAAATCCATACCAGACCCTTATCCGAGCACGCAACCTGGCAGGCCGCAGGAAAAGAGGGGGGACGAGAGCGGCCCCCCCTCCCTCCTGAACCGTACCAGGCCACATGCCCTCAATATTGGGAGGGTGCTTTGGGGGGTCTGTGACCCCCCAAAGCACCTTGTCCCCATGTTGATGAGGACAAGGGCCTTGTCCCCACAACCCTGGCCATTGGTTGTGGGGTCTGCAGGCAGGGGGCTTATCAGAATCTGGAAACCCCCTTTAACAAGGGGACCCCCAGATCCCCCCCCCCTGTGTGAAATTGTAAGGGGGTACAAAAGTACCCCTTCCATTTCACCAAAAAAGTGTCAAAAATTGTAAAAATGACAGGAGACGGTCTTTGACAATTCCTTTATTAAAATCTTCTTTCTTCTGGTCTTCTTCCTTTCTTCATCCTTCGGTTTCTTCATCTTCTCCTTCCGGCATCTTCTTCCATCTTCTTCTTCCATCTTCTTCTTCCTCCAATCCGCTTCTTCTTGCTCTGGTCTTCTCGTCCGGCATCTTCTTCCATGGCATCGGTGTCTCTTCTGGGCTGCTCCGCGCAATGGGAGGCTCCCGCTGTGTGAAACTTCTCTCTGGCATCTTCTTCCACGGCGTCGGTCTCTTCTTGGGCAGCTCCGCGCAATGGGAGGCTCCCGCTGTGTGAGGCTTCTCGTCCGGCATCTTCTTCCACGGCGCCGGTGTCTCTTCTGGGCCGCTCCGCGCAATGGGAGGCTCCCGCTGTGTGAGGCTTCGCTGCGTCTGACAGGTCTTTTATAACGGAGGGCGGGGCCACCTGGTGACCCCGCCCCCCTCTGACATCATGGGGAAAGCCATAGGGAATTCATAGGGAGCCTCCCATTGCACGGAGCGGCCCAGAAGAGACACCGACGCCATGGAAGAAGATGCCAGACGAGAAGGCAAGAGCAAGAAGAAGCGGATCGGAGGAAGAAGAAGATGGAAGAAGAAGATGGAAGAAGATGCCGGAAGGAGAAGATGAAGAAACCGAAGTATGAAGAAAGGAAGAAGGTTGCGTGCTCGGATAAGGGTCTGGTATGGATCTTGAGGGGGACCCCACGCCATTTTTTTTTTTTGCCGGGTTCCCCTTAAAATCCATCCCAGACCTCAAGGGTCTGGTATGGATTTTAAAGGGGGGACCCCACGCTATTTTTTTTTTTGGCTGGGGTTCCCCTTAATATCCATACCAGACCTGAAGGGCCTGGTTATTGAATTTGGGGGGACCCCCACGCTTTTTTTTTTTTTATCAATGACTTTCAATGAATGACTGTTCTCTGTGTTACGGGAGCCGTCAATTCATTAGCCACGAGCGATTTTAAATAGCTTTCTTTCCTGCAAAAATGACACTTTGTGCAGGGACAGTTCTAAGCACAGGAAATATGCGCCCCTTCACAGGCATACTATAGACACCCCCCAGATGTGATACTGCAATGTTGTACTAACAGCACGCACACACTAATCCCCAGAAATACAGCAGATAATGTCAGCAGTCAGCAGCACATAACACTGACATGCTGGAACACAATATAACGAGGCCGCCAGCGCGGCGGCCTTTTATACTGTGGGGCGTGTACTAAACCCCCTGAGCTATAATTGGCTACAGGCATCCTGCCTATAGCCAATTATGGCTCTCCTCGCTGCCGGCGCTGTGATTGGCCAAGCATGCGGGGTCACAGTGCATGCTTGGCCAATCATCAGCCAGCAATGCAGTGCGACTGGCGCAGTGCATTGCGGGCCGTTCGCATCACACAAATGTGATGCGAATGGCCCAAATAGTTCTGGGCTCGCCGAACGGGCGAACGCCCGATGTTCGATTCGAAAGTGGGTTCGAATCGAACACCGGGCCCATCCCTAGCCATCACTGTTAAAATGATATATAGATGGGAAGACCGACAATGAGATAGATAGATAGATAGATAGATAGATAGATAGATAGATAGATAGATAGATAGATAGATAGATAGATAGATAGATAGATAGATAGATAGATAGATAGATAGACGCAAAAGCTAAATGTCATTATGGTAGTTTTTCCAGTTGAAATGCTTATGTGTGATAGATCTTTTTACACCAATAATCTGTAAATGAGATCCCCGGTATCTGTAATATGCAACCAGGGTCACTGAGGTTTTAATTTAATTTCTGGAAACAAGAGGTTAGAAATATGAGCTTTACATGTAATAGAAGATAGTAAATCCAAGTATACCTTGTCTAAAAATTATATAGGCGGGTATAGGTCAGGTATCGCTGTCCTACCCTTTCATAATTTTTTAGTGTTTCACAAAATAGTAATATTTATAATATTACTCTTTAAGCTATAGTCAATAGAAGCCAGGGCGTTCACATCTTGGAATGGTGAAACGTAATAAATTAGCAATAGGCAACCCATAAGTTTAGTAGTTGTGTTACACAATAGTAAGTCTCATTTACCCTGATTTTCATGCAGAAGAACCCTCCTATACACCCTTCTAAATATTTGTATACAGTAGTGGCACCTAAGCATGGATTTTGTAATAGTTGCAGGATTACCAAGTGAAAATAAAGCAATAAAAAAGAAACCAAATGCAGCCACCACATCTAAGGACTGGTAAGCTGCAATATATCACATGTTTTGTTTTGGGCTAAATGGCACTTTAGTTGCTTTTGCATTCCTGTTGACTTGTATTAGGGGAAAACCAGTCCCAGTGCAAGAACATGCCCATGTAGAGTACGAAAACCTTTAGGATGCTTTTAACTCTAATAGGAATCGGTCCAAGGGGAAATGTTATTAGAAGTGAATGCACTGTGCTCTCATGCCTAGTGTGGACAGTTTGAAATAGGAAAGCAGGGGTCGTCAGGGATTTCACACAAAGGAAGCAATACAAAGAGAACAGGATACTTTATAACACAAGTACATGGTACAATAGGCACACATCAGGAATATGAAATGGTGGGGTAGCATATTCATATATTCTTTAGGTTTGAGCTGCTGATTTGTAACGCAGCTTCTGGATGACCATGGGTACAGCAGACCTAGAAGAAGTTAAAGGCTCAGGGTGCCCAAACTGATACTTTTGTTTTTAGGGAATGCTGAATCACACAACAGCTTCTTAAAGGAAACATTAAGGACCCATTCACACATATGCAGTGTTAACTCACATTATATTGCACATGTAAATTCATACATGTTTCTGGCAGTGCACACAGATTTAATTACAAATACAACCTGAATGAATAAAAATAGATCCAATTCAAAGTTGTGATTAGGCAGGTATTGGCACCAAACTGTACAAGTCCCCGACTTCTTCTTGGATTGGGCAGTCACCTACAGAGGCGTAGCTTAAAGCTTGTGGGCCCCAATGCAAAAGTTGACCTGGCCTATGCTTCAGTTATAAATGAGTGAAGTGGGTGGTCGGCGATGATCGCTCACTGTGTTCTTTCAGAAAAGGAAGGGGCCGGTAAATTACATATTTACCATCCCCTTCCCCTGCTCTCCATCCTGAAACATCCCCCGCAGTAAGGATGAGCCGAACCGCCCCCCCCCCCCCCGGGGGGCCCGGTTCCCGGCCCCGGCGCCCCCCCCCCCCCCCCCCCCCCCCCCCCCCCCCCCCCCCCCACACCCCCCGCCCCCCCCCCCCCCCCCCCCCCCCCCGGTTCGGTTTGCACCAGAACATGCAAACAAGAAAAAACCTTGGACGAACACGCGAACACCGTTAAAGTCTGTGGGTCACGAACATGAAAAATCAAAAGTGCCAATTTTAAAGGCTTATATGCAAGTTATTGCCATAAAAAGTGTTTGGGGACCTGTGTCCTGCCCCAGGGTATATGTTTCAATGCAAACATTTTTTTTAAAAACTGAAGTTTTTTTCGGGAGCAGTGATTTTAATAATGCTTAAAGTGAAACAATAAAAATGAAATATTCCTATAAATATCATACCTGGGGAGTGCCTATAGTATGCCTGTAAAGTGACGCAGTTTTCCCACATTTAGAACAGTACCACAGCAAAATGACACTTCTAAAGGAAAAATTGTCATTTAAAACTGATCACAGCTGTAATGAATTGTCGGGTCTTGGCAATATAGATAAAACTCATTGAAAAAAACGGCATGGGTTCCCCCCCAGTCCATTACGAGGCCCTTTGGGTCTGGTATGAATATTAAGAGGAACCCCGAACCGAAAATTAAAAAATAAATTGTGTGGGGGTCCCCCCAAAATCTATACCAGGCCCTTCAGGTATCTCTTATCTGAGCATGCAACCTGGCGGGCCGCAGGAAAAGAGGGGGGGCAAGAGAGTGCCCCCCTCCTGAACCAACACTTTACAGGCATAATATAGACACCCCCCGGGCGTGATATTTAAAGGAATATTTCATTTTTATTGTTTCACTTTAAGCATTATTAAAATCACTGCTTCCGAAAAAAATGCAGTTTTTACAACTTTTTTTGCATTGATACATGTCCCCTGGGGCAGGACCCAGGTCCCCAAACACTCTTTATAACAATAACTTGCATATAAGCCTTTAAAATTAGCACTTTTTCATGTTGGTGTCCCATAGACTTTAAGGGTGTTCCGCAGCTCATGAATTTGCCGCGAACACCGCATAATGTTCGTTGCCAAAGTTTGGCCCGAACTTATGCTCAGGTCAAACCGTTCACCTACCCCGCAGCAGCCAGCAGAGCTGTGGACTGCGGTGAGGGGGCATGGAGCTGCTGGACAGGGGGGCACACAGGTTCCAGCGGCTGCAGGAGGAAATAGAGGGCATTGATTCCTTTGTATGCCACCCCTCCTATCCAGGTGTTGAACTAAATGTGACAGGGGAGCTGCACAGGCCCCCTGGAGTATGGGGCTGGGTTGCAACTGCTACCCTGTAACCCCTATAGCTAAGCCAGTGGTCACCCACGTGTTGTTTCCAGGCACTCTCCCAAATAACGTACTCATTCTCAGGCTTTCACAACTACTCACGTAGGAGGACTCTGTACAGGCTTCCAAGGCCTTACACACCCTACTACAGGACCTGCAGAAGACATTCAGGTCAACTACACATGATCTGTACCACCTTGCCTTGGAATTCAGCCAGCCCTGCAAAGGTCCCTTGGATCAGCTCTGTATAGGGCTACATGTTGGTAGCTCTGGGGTGTCCTGTTCCCATACCCTGGACACTTGGGCCCCACCTAAAGCTGGCATTTATGATGCTACCCATTACATCACCAATGGAGTGTTTCCTCTAAAAGGAGAGCTAACACCTGTTTATAACTTTCCCCTTACCTTGCAGTAATGACAATGAAGCCATCTAGGGGCAGGCAAGTTAACTGCACTTGCTAACACACCAGCTTCCATTGCCCATCAATTGCCCATGCTCCCAAATTTCCCCTGCAGCACCTGCTCCATGACATCCCAACAGGGTGCATCTGTCACCTAGACTCAGGTGACCTGACAGCCCAATTAGCCATTTTCCCTCCTCAGTGTCATGTGACTTGTTAGTGTTACAAGGTCTCAGGTGTGAATGGGAAGCAGGTGTGTTAAATTTGGTGTTATCGCTCTCACTCTCTCATACTGGTCACTGGAAGTTCAACATGGTAACTCATGGTAAAGAACTCTCTGATGATCTGAAAAAAAGAATTGTTGCTCTACATAAAGATTGCCTAGGCTATAAGAAGATTGACAAACTTATTTGGTTCAGATGGTGTCAAGCATGTGTGACGGCAACCAGGTGAGGAGTACAAAGACAAGTGTGTCTTGCCTACAGTCAAGCATGGTGGTAGGAATGTCATGGTCTGGGGCTGCATGAGTGCTGCCGACACTGGGGAGTTACAGTTCATTGAGGGAACCATGAATGCCAACATGTACTGTGACATACTGAAGCATTGCATGATCCCCTCCCTTCGGAGACTGGGTCGTAGGGCAGTATTCCAACATAACGTCCCCAAACACACCTCCAAGACGACCACTGCCTTGCTAAAGAAACTGAGGGTAAGGGTGGTGGACTGGCCAAGCATGTGTCCAGACCTAAACCCTATTGAGCATCTGTGGGGCATCCTCAATTAAAAGGTGGAGGAGCGCAAGGTCTCTAACTTCCACCAGCTCTGTGATGTCATAATGGAGGAGTGGAAGAGGGCTCCAGTGGCAACCTGTGAAGCTCTAGTGAACTCCATGGCCAAGAGGGTTAAGGCAGTGCTGGAAAATAATGGTGGCCACTCAAAATATTGACACTTTGGGCCCGATTTGTACATTTTCACTTAGAGGTGTACTCACTTTTGTTGCCAGTGGTTTATATATTAATGGCTGTGTGTTGAGTTATTTTGAGGGGACAGCAAGTTTACACTGTTATACAAGCTGTACACTCACTACTTTACATTGTAGCAAAGTGTCTATCAGGGAATTAGTAGACCAGACTGTGTGGACTGCACAGAGGAAACCCCAAACACATGTAAGTGAAATAAGTGTTTATTTAAATAAATGACAAGAAGTGAAAACAAACAGTGCACTACCAACCACAAACTACAAACAGATAATATATACAATAAATGGGCAATACTAGAATCGTAAACGAAAAGCCAGGCCGAGGTCATACACAAGGGGGTCAGTAGATGGGTAAGGATGGGGAACCAGCAGGAGAGGGAGAGGACGGATGGATGGGCTGCAGAGCAGGGATCCAAGGTAGGCAGGAGACAGGAGGGACAGGTCCAGGATGGGATTGGGATAGATCAGGTCGGGTCGGGTCAGATACAGGCTCAGGTACAGATAATACGGCCAGGGCCACCTGGAGAGCGCGATACCAAGGCAAGTATGTATAGGCTTGCCGGGTATTTATAAGAGTGAACTAATTGTCCTCAAGTGACACCTGAGTGCAGGAGGTGCTGTCTGCCCCATACTGCCAGGATCCATCCGCTGGTGGATGCCAGTACTGCAGCCCAATGATGACACAGCAGCAAGGAAAGGCTCTCCTGGCAGTTCCAAACTGCCAGGAGACACCTGCTGGTGGACCGCAGTACTGCATGCCAAAAGGCAGATATTACCAGTGGATGGAACATTTCCTGACAGTACCCCCCCTCAAAGGAGCGGCCTCTGGACGCTCCAACTGGTTGTAGTTGTCCAAAGTCTAAGGCATCAAGCAGAACAATGGGTAGGGGTACTTCAGGGCAGACAGCGGGCTCCGGATTCTTAAGCTGGGCGGCAGGCGTACCGTAAGGGCAGGCTGGATAACAGGCACATCGGACTGGTAAGCTGGCACATCAGACCGGGAAGCTGGCACATCAGACCGGGAAGCTGGCACATCAGACCTGAGGATTGGCACATCAGATTTGAGGACTGGCACATCAGACCGGGAAGCTGGCACATCGGACCGGGAAGCTGGCACATCGGACCGGGAAGCTGGCACATCGGACCTGAGGATTGGCACATCAGACTGGGAAGCTGGCACAGACTTGGAAGCTGGCACATCAGACTTGGAAGCTGGCACATCAGACTGGGAAGCTGGCACATCCGATTTGAGGACTGGCACATCAGACTTGAAGACCGGCATATTAGGCTGGGAAGCTGGCACATCAAACTGGAAGGCTGGCACCAGGGCAGCAGATTGGAAGGCCGGCACCGAGACAGCAGATTGGAAGGACGGCACAGAGACAGCAGACTGGAAGGCCGGCACAGAGACAGCAGACTGGGAAGCAGGCAGCGGGTCATCAGGCTGGAAAGCTGGCAGAGGGTCATCAGGCTGGAAGGCAGGCACGTCAAGCTGGAAGGCTGGAACATCAGGCCGGAAGGCTGACACCAGGACATCAGACTGGAAGGTTGAGATGTCAAGCTGGAAGGCTGGGGCATCAGGCTGGAAGGCAGGCACTGGGGTGTCAAGCTGGGTGGCAGGAACTGGGACGTCAAGCTGGGTGGCAGGAACTGGGACGTCAAGCTGGGTGGCAGGAACTGGGACGTCAAGCTGGGTGGCAGGAACTGGGACATCAAGCTGGGTAGCAGGAACTGGGACGTCAAGCTGGGTAGCAGGAACTGGGACGTCAAGCTGGGTAGCAGGAACTGGGACGTCAAGCTGGGTAGCAGGAACTGGGACGTCAAGCTGGGTAGCAGGAACTGGGACGTCAAGCTGGGTAGCAGGAACTGGGACGTCAAGCTGGGTAGCAGGAACTGGGACTTCAAGCTGGGTAGCAGGAACTGGGACGTCAAGCTGGGTAGCAGGAACTGGGACGTCAAGCTGGGTAGCAGGAACTGGGACGTCAAGCTGGGTAGAAGGAACTGGGACGTCAAGCTGGGTAGAAGGAACTGGGACGTCAAGCTGGGTAGCAGGAACTGGGACGTCAAGCTGGGTAGCAGGAACTGGGACGTCAAGCTGGGTAGCAGGAACTGGGATGTCAGGCTGGAACAGGTTGGTTGGGGTGGAGGCAGGTTGGGTTACTGGCAGGATAGTGTGGGTCGGAAAGAACTTCCGTTTCTTTTTTGGCTTAGCCACTGCAGCTTTGTACGTGGGTGCAGGGCTTTAAGAAAATAAAGTTTCTGGGCAAAATGAAGACCAAGGAACAGTGGCTGGAGGAGGATTTTGTGGGACTGTTACAGGTGGAGGAGAAGAGGCAGGTGGACTGAAGGCAGGATAGGTGCTACACTTGGCAACTGGGTAATAGTTTTTGGTAGGAAGCGGAGAAAACTGGGCTGTAGCTGAGGTTGCCATAGGCAATGGGGAGATAGATACTTGGGAAGGCAGGTGATTAATGACAGGGCTGGGATGTTGTGGCTTAGCTAAATACAGGAGATCTGACCAGGGCCGGTACAAGGCAGGGGCGGAAGGGGCGGATGCCCTAGGCGCTACAGTTTACTGCAGGGAGGGGGGGCGCAAGTGAAGTTGGCTTAAAAAAACTGGCTGGAAATTGTGTGTGCGATGGGTACACGCCAGCCGCTAATAGATACAGTTGCAACGATGTGTCGAGTGCGCTCCTGCATCCGACACAAGCCAACATGCCAGCCCTTCATTTGCCTTCCCTGTCAGTGGAGATACTCGGACTCCCCCCCTGACAGGCACTTCGTAGTTCCGGCCAGCCAGGCGTGACGTCACTCACTGAGAGGTCGGCGATGATGGGAGGCGGGATGGGAGGACTCTGAGGAGCATCATAGAGTGCTGCTGGTGCTGTGACCAAGAGGAGCCGACTCAGCCGAGGAGGAGGAACTAAACTGACTGCAGTGTGTATCGCACAGGTAAGCAGATGATTGCAGCTTAATAAACTCTGTAGATTTGGGGGGGGGGGAGGGGTTGGAGGTGGCTGAGGGGAGGTTAGTGACCAATGGTAATACATTTCTGTAATATACAGCATGAGGGGGTTAATGTATTGCCATTGGTCACTGATGCATTAGTGACCAGTGTCAGTTAATTAACCCCTTTGTGCTGCATTGGTGGCACCAGTATTAGTGTTAATTAACACTGACACTGGTGCCACTAATGCAGCACAAAGGGGTTAATTAACTGACACTGGTCACTAATGCATCAGCGACCAATGGCAATACATTAACCCCCTCATGCTGTATATTACAAATTAGGTCCAGTGAGAAAAACAATTACAAGTCCCAATTACCAGATTGCATGGACCTCCTATCACATGTAATCGCATTAGGATCAAAACAAGCTGGCTGGCTAATCACAGCTACCCATCCTTCCAGGATTCTAGAAGCGTAGTGATGTCACGTGATGGAACGAATCCCGGAAGGACAGGTAGCTGCGATTAGCCAGGAGGCTTGTTTTGATCCTTATGCGATTACATGTTTTTGCTGTAAAAGCAACATTTTATACTTAAAGTTTTTAAAGATTTTTACAGTATGGCTAGCAAGCCTTTTTGTATTTTGGGGACCATCTGTGATTTTGTTTCCTGGATGGTGGGTCCACTTGCCATAGGGGTTCCTTGGACGGTTAAGGGCCCTGGCTGGGTTTAGAGCCCAAAGTGTTACTGACCTTCCCTGATAGGAGGTCTGTGCAAGCTGGTAAGCAAGCACTTTATCTATGGTGGAGATTACTGTCACAGGATCACTCAATTTAAGGTGGCGGATGTTACTAAAGAACTTTTTTTTTATCACATTGGGACTTTGTTTTTATCACTGGTGCTTAACTCAATATTAATTAGTGCAACTCTATTGATGAATTTATGATTTGGGACTGTGTTATATCCCACAGTAGAGTTTGCGACTGCTTTCGATGTTCGTGTTTATTTTAGGATAATTAGCACCATTTTTTGCTTTATTTGATGCACATTACAAAGCAACAAATCTTTGTTTACATGGGGGGGGGGGCAGTGCACTACCAACCACAAACTACAAACAGATAATATATACAATAAATGGGCAATACCAGAATCGTAAATGAAAAGCCAGGCCAAGGTCATACACAAGGGGGTCAGTAGATGGGTAAGGATGGGGAACCAGCAGGAGAGGGAGAGGACGGATGGATGGGCTGCAGAGCAGGGATCCAAGGTAGGCAGGAGACAGGAGGGACAGGTCCAGGATGGGATTGGGATTGGAATAGATCAGGTCGGGTCGGGTCAGATACAGGCTCAGGTACAGATCATATAGCCAGGGCCACCTGGAGAGCGCAATACCAAGGCAAGCATGTATGGGTTTGCCGGGTATTTATAAGAGTGAACTAATTGTCCTCAAGTGACACCTGAGCGCAGGAGGTGCTGTCTGCCCCATACTGCCAGGATCCATCCGCTGGTGGATGCCAGTACTGCAGCCCAATGATGACACAGCAGCAAGGAAAGGCTCTACTGGCAGTTCCAAACTGCCAGGAGACACCTGCTGGTGGACCGCAGTACTGCATGCCAAAAGGCAGCTATTAACAGCTGATGGAACATTTCCTGACAGTGTCCTTTCTTCAGAGTTGTCACAACATGAAAAGATATAATAAAATATTTACCAAAATGTGAGGGGTGTACTTATTTTTGTGAGATAATATGTATATATATATATAGATATATATATATCTATATATATATATATATATATATACAGCCCTCAAAAAATCCACTCGCCTGCTCGCATTTTGCGAGTGGATTTTGAGGTCTGGCGAGCTATTGGCTGCCTGTGAGCAGGGGGCGGGCACTGCTGGCAGCCTGGGTTGAATGGGAGTCCATTCCTTGAATGGGAGCCCAGCGATCTTGGAGGGGAAGAGAAAGGCATTAAGGACACAGGCTGCATGAGGGACACAGGCTGCATTAAGGACACAGGCTGCATGAGGGACAAAGGCTGCATGAGGGACACAGGCTGCATTAAGGACACAGGCTGCATGGTGGACTGAGGCTGCATGAGGGACACAAGCTGCATGAGGGACACAGGCTGCATGGTGAACACAGGCTGAATGGTGGACACAGGCTGCATGGTGGACTGAGGCTGCATGGTGGACTGAGGCTGCATGGTGGACACAGGCTGCATGGTGGACACAGGCTGCATGAGGGACTGAGGCTGCATGGTGGACACAGGCTGCATGGTGGACACAGGCTGCATGGTGGACACAGACTGCACGAGTAATACAGGCTGCACGAGGGACACAGGCTGCACGAGGGACTGAGGCTGCACGAGGGACACAGGCTGCACGAGGGACACAGGCTGCACGAGGGACACAGGCTGCATGAGGGACTGAGGCTGCACGAGGGACACAGGCTGCATGAGGGACTGAGGCTGCACGAGGGACACAGGCTGCATGAGGCTGCATGAGGCTGCATGAGGGACACAGGCTGCATGGTGGACTGAGGCTGCATGAGGGACACAGGCTGCATGAGGCTGCATGAGGGACACAGGCTGAATGAGGGACACAGGCTGCATGGTGGACTGAGGCTGCATGAGGGACACAGGCTGCAGGAGGCTGCATGAGGGACACAGGCTGCATGAGGGACACAGGCTGCATGGTGGACTGAGGCTGCATGAGGGACACAGGCTGCATGGTGGACTGAGGCTGCACGAGGCTGCATTAAGGACACAGGCTGCATGAGGGACTGAGGCTGCACGAGGGACATAGGCTGCACGAGGGACACAGGCTGCATGAGGGACTGAGGCTGCACCAGGGACACAGGCTGCATGAGGCTGCATGAGGGACACAGGCTGCATGGTGGACTGAGGCTGCATGAGGGACATAGGCTGCATGAGGCTGCATGAGGGACACAGGCTGCATGAGGGACACAGGCTGCATGGTGGACTGAGGCTGCATGAGGGACACAGGCTGCATGGTGGACTGAGGCTGCATGAGGGACACATGCTGCATGAGGCTGCATGAGGGACACAGGCTACATGGTGGACTGAGGCTGCATGAGGCTGCATGAGGGACACAGGCTGCATGGTGGACTGCACTAATTCTGCATAAAACATTTAAGCCTCATTTTATGAGGGAGCATTTAGGGGCAGAATTAGGGGCGGACAGAGGCAGGGCTGGGCAGGGCAACTGGTGGCGAGTAACCCTTGAGGCCTGGCTAGTAGCTCAGGACTTGAAATTTTGAGCCCTGTATATATATATATATATATATATATATATATATATATATATATATATATATACACACACAGTGGAACCTTGGATTACGAGCATAATTAATCCATTCCAGGAGAATGCTTGTACTCCAAAGCACTCGCATATCAAAGCAAGTTTCCCCAGCGAAGTCAATGGAAACAAAGATCGTTCGTTCCGCATTGACTTCTATTGAATGCAATACCGCATGTGGCTAGGGATGGGCTGGGCGCATGTTCGACTTGAACATTGACTGTTTGCCCATTCGGCAAAGCCAGAACTTTGTGGGCCGTTCGCGCCATATTCGTGTGACGTGAATGGCCCACAATACACGGCCCTGTACAAATCATTAGTAAGACCTCATCTGGAATATGCAGTTCAGTTTTGTCACCAGTTCTCAAAAAGGATATCGGGGAACTGGAGAAAGTGCAGAGAAGGGCAACCAAACTGACAAGAGGCATTGAGGAGCTCAGCTATGAGGAAAGATTAGAGGAACTGAATTTATTCACTCTTGAGAAGAGGAGAATAAGGGGGGATATGATCAACGTGTACAAATATATAAGGGGTCCATATAGTGAACTTGGTGTTGAGTTATTCACTTTACGGTCAACACAGAGGACAAATTATGTAAAAACCACACACAGACACTAGGCACAATTCATGAGAAATATAAAAACAAAAATAATTCTGCACTGGGGAAGATTTTAACACATTTGGTGTAGGCTACAATTAATGAGCAACCTAACTACCGTATTTATCAGCGTATAACACGCGCCGGCGTATAACATGTACCCCAAGTTTAGGAGGGAATTTTAAGGAAAAAACTTTTAGGAGGGAAGTTTAAGGAAAAAAACTTACATTTAAAAAGCCTTATCTAGTGTGGGGCGTGTACTAAACCCCCTGAGCTATAATTGGCCACAGGCGTCCTGCCTGTGGACAATTATGGCTCTCCTCACTGCCGGCGCTGTGATTGGCCAAGCATGCAGGTCACAGTGCATGCTTGGCCAATCATCAGCAAGCAATGCACTGCAAAGGTGCAGTGCATTACATAGTTACATAGTTACATAGGCCGAAAAAAGACACAAGTGCATCCAGTTCAACCATAAAAAAAAGAAATAATAAATAAAAATAAAATATATCGTACAATCCAATAAACCCCATATTATACCCACAGTTGATCCAGAGGAAGGCAAAAAAAAAAAAAAACCCAAAAGAGCATGCTCCAATCTGCTACAGCAGGGGAAAAAAAATCCCTTCCTGATCCCCCTAGAGGCAATCGGATTTTCCCTGGATCATTTTACCTATAAATGTCAGTACCCAGTTATATTATGTACATTTAGGAAAGTATCCAGGCCTTTCTTAAAGCAATCTACTGAGTTAGCCAGAACCACCTCTGGAGGGAGTCTATTCCATATTTTCACAGCTCTTACTGTGAAGAAACCTTTCCGTATTTGGAGATGAAATCTCTTTTCCTCTAGATGTAAGGAGTGCCCCCTTGTCCTCTGTGTTGACCGTAAAGTGAATAACTCAACACCAAGTTCACTATATGGACCCCTTATATATTTGTACATGTTGATCATATCCCCCCTTTTTCTCCTCTTCTCAAGAGAGAATAAATTCAGTTCCTCTAATCTTTTCTCATAGCTCAGCTCCTCCATGCCTCTTATCAGTTTGGTTGCCCTTCTCTGCACTTTCTCCAGTTCCCCGATATCCTTTTTCTGAACTGCATATTCCAGATGGGGGGTCTTACTAATGATTTGAACAGGGGCAACTAATGATTTGAACAGGGGCACTAATGATTTGAACATCGAAAGACTTGCGCCGGTCTACTGCGCATGGGCACTTTAGAAAGGGCAGATTGTGCCGTTTCTAAAGGGGGTCATGCAGTGACTGGCGGCTCCAGCGCACATGCGTGAAATCATGCAACTCCAGCCAGTCACAGAGCCAGAGTTTGCGGCCCCGGAAGGAAGAGGGGTGAAGATGGATACTTGCTGCTAGTGAGGACAGCGGTGGCATCGCAGGCTTCGTTTTCAGGTAAGTGACACATAACGGGCTACTATGTACTGCATAGTAGCCTATTATGCTTTACCTTTGCAGGGAAATAAAGAGGAAGTAAAACCCACCAGGGTTTACTTCCTCTTTAAGAATTGATTGTATCAGCGTTGAGGAAGTTACAAGAAGTTTACAGATATGTAGTAAGCAAAAATATTATTTTTGGCAATATATGTCCCACTAATCTCCCCAATCTTAGATCTAGATCTCCCCAATCTTAGATATAGAATATGGTGATCAGTTAGCAATGAAAAATAATAGCAAGTGCATAAGGAAGAATTTCAACTTATACCATGGTGTTTTCAAATAATATGAAAGCACCAAATCCCTTATATTTTAATGTTTATGTTAGACCCTCATACCAAGGGACTATTTGTTCAACCACTATTTAGAATTTAGATCAGATCTAGGGAGTGATGGACGCGCGGACGTAGCGTCCGCTCGGAGGGAGGAGTCTGAGGCGAGGGCCGAGGAGAGCGGGTGAACAGCCAGGGGGGATGTTGGAGCGGACCGCTCCGTATGAGAGGCGCGGCGGACGCCCACGCAAACTCCCCGGGCTAAGGATAGCAGGACGTTCGGACCCTTCCGGTCAACAGCCAGCCTGGTGAAGCGGCGACTGTGATTGGGATCGTAAGTACCGGTCCCCTCCACCCCGCCATACCTCCGCCAACCAACCACCTCCTGCACAGCGGTACGGGACCTCATGGGACTCCAGAGAAGACAAGGTCTGTGAGTATATCACACAACCACAGGAAGCATCTATCTCGCGGAGGTAAGATAAATTGTGATATACTGGGAAGCTTGCTATGCGTGCTAGGATGCCATTAGCATAGGTAAAACTGCACAGGGTATGTGCGTCCTATCGCACAGGGAATAACCAATGTTACCAGCAGACCTAGAAGTTTGAATCCGGACGTCTGGCTTCGGCCCTCCCCCCTACCACCCCGCCTCAGCAAATGCAGTTCAAATAAATTCGGTCAGCGTTGCGGGGAGGACCCCGACCACGAGTGTGCCCCATACCCATATTGAAGCTTGGTCCACCTGGAGTAATGGTCAGATATGGCCCTTTGTCCCACGGATCTATCTGGGCGCCCTTGTCTCTCCCCCTCTCCTCTATCTTCGGTGGGGCACGACTATACACAGCAGCGTTAAAATTTACCTGTATGCGTACTTAAATCGCATCAGGTAGACCTGGGTGTGCACCGAGCACCAGAGCGGATAAACCCCGCAATAAGGTGGTTTGGTTCCCTTCCTTTTAAATGCCACCTAGATATAACCGGAGCCCTAAAGCGATTGTTTGAAGTCTCATAGACCCTCTCAGGCGTATATTGGCCGTAAAATCCATGATTATGGGTAGATTATGGACATCATAGCCCCCAAGGGTGGAAAACTGTACGAAATCAAAACTTTTTGAACCTGCCTTACAGACACTTTACACATTAAAAGCCGCACTAGGGACTGTAAGTGCAACTCTGACTGGGGCCTATGAAGCTCTATTTATCTCATTCTAAAAGCTGCACCATCGTTTGAAAGCAAGACTCGGATCGGCGTGTAGGTAGACCGATTATCACACACCAAAAGCTACATTATAGAATGAAAGTGTGATTCTGATTGGTGTTCACGGAGATATACTTCCTTATACTGAATGCTGCATTATGGAATGAAAGTCTGACTCCGATCGGTATCTACGAAAACTTACTGACCATTTAAATTCCAGGTCTTTTCTTAAAAACAAAACTATGGTTAAAATATAAAGTCACATGTTTGTATGTTGCCCATATCACAAAGACCAGTGACCCCCTGTAATATCTTGTAAATATCTACGGATTTTACCAGTAGAGCCATTTGGCAGGGCACTGAAAAGGTGTAAACGGCTTATTGTGGAAGTTAACTAGCGGGAAGGGCGAGCGAACCCCCCCATTCAAAATACAACGGCTCCAGCCACTGCGTAATTGTCTAGTGCCCCACCCAGAGACCATACAGACGGAAAAAGCCCCCCCCAGTCATTGGCAAACTTGACTGTATACACCAGAGGGACACCCAGAGGGGCAAAAGACAGCCTTAAAGCAAGGATTCTATCAAAAGGCAGGAGGGGGAAAAGGGCCCAGGAAGCCCAGGTTTACAAATAAAACTGGGGAAGAGAATCAGACCTACTAAAAGGGCCAACATGAGTAAAGACCCAGCCAAACAGCCTAAGAAAGCTACTACCAAAGGCAGCAAAGGGGAGACAAGCACAATTAAACACTATTTAAGACAGGGTGCAAGCCCAAAAACATCGGGAAAAGAAACCCGGGCCGGTGTTTCCCCGGAGAGTAGGGACAGGGTGGAAGGAGAAATTAACGACTCCAGAGCGGACCTTACATTGGAAACTGAGATGGAGCCTAGTAGGGGGGAGGATCAACAATCAGGAACCCACATTCCCAATAAACATGAAATGGAGGTGATGTTATTATGCCTGGAAAATGTAATCAAACTTGAAATTAACGCCCTACGGGAGGATATGGGCCATCTGTTGTCCAGGGTTGAGGTGGTGGAGGGGAGAGCGGACTCTATAGATTTGGAAATCGCGAAGCTGAAAACGCAATTAAAAAGCGCCTACCTTACCCAGAGAGACACCCTATATAAAATAGAGGACCAAGAAAACAGGGACAGGAGACAAAATCTGAGGCTGCGTGCCGTCCCGGAACAAAGAGGGGAAGATCTAGAAAGAAAACTATGGGAAATCCTGGGCCCCATAAGCGGCAAGGACTCAGATCACTTTCCACACATAGAAAGGATACACCGAGTAGGAAGACTCGAAAGGGGGGGCGCAGAGCGGCCCCGGGACATAATTGTCAGATTCAGCCACTTTAAAGAAAAAGAGGACCTGTGGGCTAGAATAAAAAATAAATCTCCTATACCGCATAAGGAAGCTGAAATTCAAGTATACGCAGACCTATCAGCCCGAACCCTTGAAAGACGGAGACATCAGAAACCCCTGTTGGAAATATTGAAAAGGGAAAACATAAGATATAACTGGGGTTTCCCCTCATGCTTAATAGGTTCAAAAGAGGGGTGTACGGCCAGGTTGAGGTACCCGGAAGAAGTACAGGGATTTTGTACAAAACTCGGGATCCCAGTCCCGAATCTGCAGGGTTGGATTGAAATGGAAGGCCTAGGGGACCCTGGGGGGGGGGGGGGGCGGGGGAGGGGAGGGCGGAGGGGTGAATGCCCACATGTAGCTGTAAAAGAATCCTGCTCAAATCGACCCTGCCCCTCCCCCTCTGCGCCCCGAGTCCGGGCCGCGGAGGGGGAGGGGAGGGCTAACCAGACTCCACCTCACCAGGAATCCGGAGTCTAAGGGAAGCCACAAAGGATGGCCCCCAAGGACCCGGGGACCCCAGTTGGGGTAGGAGAGGGGGGGGGGGTGGGGGAGGGGGTGGGGGGGGGGGGGGGGAGGGGGGGAGGGGGGGGGGGGGGGGGGGAGAGGAGGGGGGGGAGGGAGAAGGGGGAGGGAAACCACGTCCGCTGTGGGGCTGTTATCATCATCAATACCCCAGAGGGGAAAAAAAAAAAAAAAAAAAAAGGAAAAACAAAATCCCCAAAAATAAATGAAAGACATAGAAATCAAATTTTTATCATATAACGTGAAAGGCTTAAACTCTACCGGCAAACGATCTAAAATATTGGAGGAAGCAGAGAGATATGGCGCAGGTATAGTGTTCTTGCAAGAGACTCACCTGGCACTTTCCTCAAATATTAGACTTTTTTCTCCAGCTCTCCCAAATTGGTTTTATGGAGACACTATCTCGAGCAGGGCAAGAGGAGTGGCTATTGGGATTGCGAGGGACATTGATTTCACGGTGGAGGAGAGAATGACGGACCCCGAGGGGAGGTACCTGTTTCTTAGGGGTTCCCTCCTAGGGGTAGAACTTACACTGGCCAATGTTTATGCCCCCAACGCCAAACCTATCTTATTCCTCGAAGCAATTCTGCGTAAGCTAAGGGCCAAAAAAAAAAAAAAGATCAGATCTGTTCCCCATAGGGCACTTGTCAATGGGCTTTAATTGCAAAGTAAGCGTACTTTTGACATCAGTTTGATATGTTTTTGAGATCATTCAGAATTTATTGCAGGTACAGTTGATCTTCATTTGACCTGCTTTAGATGGCTTTGTGTTTCCATAGACTAGTATGGGAAGAGGATCAGTGTTTAAGGTAACAACCACCCATCATCCCCTCTTCAGTCATGGCAGAAGTTTCAGTGCGCACAGATTTAATTACAAATACAACCTGAATGAATAAAAATAGATCCAATTCAGAGTTGTGATTAGGCAGGTATTGGCACCAAACTGTACAAGTCCCTGACTTCTTCTTGGATTGGGCAGTCACCTACAGAGGTGTAGCTTAAAGCTTGTGGGCCCTGATGCAAAAGTTGACCTGGCCTATGCTTCAGTTATAAATGAGCGCAGTGGGTGGTCGGCACTGATCGCTCACTGTGTTCATTCAGAAAAGGAAGAGGACAGTAAATACATATTTACCATCCCCTTGCTCTCCATCCTGAAACATCCCCTGCAGTAAGGATGAGCCGAACCCCCCCCCCCCCCGGTTCACTTGGCATCAGAAAATGCAAACAGGCAAAAACCCTGGACGAACACCGTTAGGGCTCTTTCACACATGCGGACCGTATGTCATATTTCATCCATCCGTTTTCAGATGAAATGCATGCATGCCTATGGGATAGCGGGTGTCAGCGGATGAGCATCCGCTGACACCCGATATCGTCTGCCTCCGCTATGGTCCGATTCTGCAGACGGGGGAAAACCCTATTTTTCCATCCGTCTGCAGAGCAGATCGGATGAACAGGGACAGACGGTCCGTGTTCATCCGATCCTCCATAGAGGAGAGCAGAGTTCTGACAGGGACCGCCCTGTCATCCGCCGGCCCAGCGGGGATCAGCGGATGTTCACGGGCGGATCATTACGGATCCGCCCCGTGTGAAAGAGCCCTTAAAGTCTATGGGACACGAACATGAAAATTCAAAAGTGCTAATTTTAAAGGCTTATATGCAAGTTATTGCCATAAAAAGTGTTTGGGGCCTGTGTCCTGCCCCAGGGGACATGTATCAATGCAAAAAAAAGTTTAAAAAAAAGTTTTTTGGGGAGCAGTTATTTTTTTTTTAATGCTTAAAGTGAAACAATAAAAATGAAATATTCCTTTAAATATCATACCTGGGGGTGTCTATGGTATGCCTGTGAAGTGGCGCAGTTTTCCCGCGTTTAGAACAGTACCACAGCAAAATGACACTTCTAAAGGAAAAATTGTCATTTAAAACTGATCGCAGCTGTAATGAATTGTCGAGTCTTGGCAATATAGATAAAACTCATTGAAAAAAACAGCATGGGTTCCCCCCCAGTCCATTACCAGGCCCTTTGGGTCTGGTATGAATACCAAGGGGAACCCCGAACCAAAAAAAAAAAATTGTGTGGGGGTCCCCTCAAAATCCATACCAGGCCCTTAAGGTCTGGCGTGGAAATTAAGGGGAACCCTGTGCCAAATTAAAAAAAAAAAATGGCGTAGGGGTCCATACCAGACCCTTGTCCAAGCACACAACCTGGCAGGCTGCAGGAAAAGAGGGGGGGCAAGAGAGCGCCCGCCCTCCTGAACCGACACTTTACAGGCATAATATAGACACCCCCCGGGCGCAATATTTAAAGGAATATTTCATTTTTATTGTTTCACTTTAAGCATTATTAAAATCACTGCTTCCGAAAAAACTGATGTTTTTTAAAACTTGTTTTTGCATTGATACATGTCCCCTGGGGCAGGACCCAGTTCCCCAAACACTCTTTATGACAATAACTTGCATATAAGCCTTTAAAATGAGCAATTTTTCATGTTGGTGTCCCATAGACTTTAAGGGTGTTCCGCAGCTTTCGAATTTGCCGTGAACACTGCATAATGTTCGTTGTTCGCCGGACGTCCGAACAACCAAAGTTCGGCCCAAACTTATGCTCAGGTGAAACCGTTCACCTATCCCTACCCTGCAGCAGCCAGCAGAGCTGTGGACTGCGGTGAGGGGGCACGGAGCTGGTGGATAGGGGGGCACACAGGTTCCAGCGGCTGCTGGAGGAAATGGAGGGCGTCGGTTCCTTTGTATGCCACCCCCGCCAACCCTCCTATCCAGGTGTAGAACCAAATGTGACAGGGGAGCTGCACAGGCCCCCTGGAGCATGAGACTGGGTTGCAATTGTTACCCCGTGACCCCTATAGCTATGCCAGTGGTCACCCACGTGTTGTTGAGAGAAACTCTCTGCCATATTGTGTCATGCTCCAGGCCAGAGGCCCGCTCATGACATCTCCAGCCAGAGACCTAAATATTCAGAATAAAGGAATGTCCACATACAGATGCATCTCAGCACTAATTGCAACTTCACATCTTCCTTTAAGCTCCTATGACATATCACATTTGACATACTAGATATGTGGGGTTAGACTTTCTGTAGCAGTCACTTCAGTGCAGAGCACAAGTACACATTGTTTAATTAAGCCATCTTCCCTCTCCTCCTTGGGAGTACCATAGTATTGGGACCACCTTCCTACATATACCAAGTCCACAGCTTCACGCTTCTATCACCAAGTCCCAGGACCTGCAACTGAGGATCAGGGGGAACAAGGTGCTCCCATTAGTATACCAGTCTGTAGCTTTGCCTAGCCAGGCACTCTCCCAAATTACATACTCATTCTCAGGCTTTCACCACTATTCACATAGGAGGACTCTGTACAGGCTTCCAAGGCCTTACACACCCTACTACAGGACCTGCAGAAGACTGTCAGGTCAACTACACATGATCTGTACCACCTTGCCTTGGAATTCAGCCAACCATGCAAAGGTCCCTTGGATCAGCTCTGTATAGGGCTACATGTTAGCAGCTCTGGGGTGTCCTGTTCCCATACCCTGGACACTTGGGCCCCCCCTAAAGCTGGCATTTATGACACTATCCATTTACATCACCAATGTAGGGTTTTCTCTAAAAGGAGAGCTAACACCTGTTTATAACTTCCCCCTTACCTTGCAATAATGGCAATGAAGCCATCTAGTGGAAGGCAAGTTAAATGGACTTGCTAACACACCAGCTTCCATTGCCCATCCATTGCCCATGCTCCCAACTTCACCCTGCAGCACCTGCTCCATGACATTGGAGAGTCAGAGCTTTTGAATCTCGCGACCAGACTGAAGCAGATTGTAATAAGTTTTATTTTACCAGCCCTATACAGCATAGGTAGGATGAGGGGGAAGAAGTGGTTTTAAGATAAGGTATGTAGCCTTTACTTACCAAGACAGTGGGCTCGTTTAGATCAGGTGGCTTTCCAGTTTGCTATACCAATATGTTGGAATAATGGGGAGGTGTTGCAATTATTATTACTATGACCATTCATGGGATATTGTGCTGCTCAAAGTCCTTGTCTAACATCCTTAAAGTTGAAGTCCAGACAAATATAAAATATATACATGAATGGAGATTTGTATTAATCAATGCATCATTTCTTTTTTTTTTAACGCAAATTGTATTAGACCTCAAATTTAACTTGTTGACAGCTTTTTGCAGTTTCTTTTTGCAAAGCTGAGACATGGAGGGTGAGAACGAAGCAGCACAAGGAGCCAGCTGCTGTGGTGTGTACATCTAAGAACTGGATAGACAGACATTGTACCTATTCTTTGGTAGGTATATACTTTATGTGTGTGTGTTTAGCTGTTTGCCTGCAGTTGAGCTTTAAGGAGAGCCATCACCCACCCATTTTAATCTCTCCCTCTCTACCAGCATCTTTGCCACCTCTCCCAAACATGCCTACATGTAAAAAACCCTCAATGGACCCACCAGTTTAAACAACTTAAGACCCATTTCCCACTTGCTTCCAAAATTCATGAACGCTTTCTAAAAGTACAATCGCTTGAGCTGCTACCTCACTGATAACAACCTTCCTGAGCCCCTACAGTCTGGCCTTTAATGTGGGAACATATTTATATTGTTTATTGAATTTGGTTAACAATTTTCATGGTAGCGTAGCGTGGGAGACTCTGGTATAATAGTTTGGCTTCCACCCACAACATTCCACTGTAACCGCTCTTCTAAAATGTATTAACGGCTTACTGCTAAAATCAATGGACACTACTCCATACTTATGCTCTTAGACCTTTTTGCTGCCTTTGATACAGTTGACCACTAGCTTTTCCTTGGCATAGCAATTAATCCGTCTTCCTGGCTCCTAATGCAATGGCTCAAACGTCTCTGCTCCATCATTATTAACTATTTCAGATTAGATTTTGAGGTTGTATGAGCTGCTGGATGCAGTCACTTCTTGCTTTTCACATCATGTTTTTTACTGTTTGTCCAATCCTTATATTCTCCTTGCGAGCTTTAGGGTTGCTGTTAGTGGTGATTAAAGTGATTGTAAAGGCAGATGGTTTTTATCTTAATGCATTACAATGAAAAAGCCTTGTGTGCAGCAGCCCCCCTAATACTTACCTGAGCCCCATCTCTATCCACTGCTGTACACGAGTGCCTCGGCCATCCGGGACTCTCCCTCCTGATTGGCTGAGACACAGCAGCCGCGCCATTGGCTCCCGCTGCTGTCAAAGTGATTTAGCCAATCAGGAAAGAGAGGGGGTGGGGCTGAATCGCGTCTCCGTGTCTGAATGGACACAGGGTGCTGCAGCTCAGCTTGGTTGCCCCCATAGCAAGCTGCTTGCTGTGGAGGCACTCAACAGGAGGGAGGGGCCAGGAGCTTCAGCCAGGGACCCAAGAAGAGGAGGATCCAGGCTGCCCTGTGCAAAACCACTGCACAGAGCAGGTGAGTATAACATGTTTGTTATTTTAATTGAGAGAAAAACAAGACTTTACAAGTCTTTAAGTATAAGTGACCTGTGTAATGAGTGTGGACTCGGTTTACATTTAACTGACAACGTTGTCAATTTATAGTGATGTGTGGAGGTGATCATTTTGCTTTTATGCTATTTGTTTTGCAATATGTTGTAGTCCCTAATAAAGGTATTTTTTACAGTGTAATAATCTTGTGGTCACATTCAGTACCCGCTTTTTCTCATTGAGGTCTCTCCCCCAATTTGGTTCTCTGGAAGGATCCCAACAATGGCACTAAGATGAAGGAGTGTTGTAAGTTTACTGGGCTGAAGAGAGGAAGAGGGTTCAATTTACATGGAGACTAAGGCTAGAAGCAGACCACTGCACCTGAGTGACATAGGGACACAGTGGCAGACATATCATAGCATTGAAAGATATTCTGGATGCTATTTGAGCCTTCCGAATAAATGAAGAGCTAGACACTGACTAGGATACACTTTGCCAGTGAGCAGAAGGAGATCCCCTGCTGACACAGATTAGTGAGAGGCAGCTGGCCAACCCTGCTATACACCTTGCTAAAATAGGGACATTGTTGTCTGCAAGAAATACTGTATAGTGGCAGTGTCTTCATCACTTCTTAAAAGGACACTACCTTGAGCACTCTACCATAATGGTTGGGCCCCAACAACCTGGCCAGCAGAAAATATAGTGTAACATATTACTGATTGCTTAACTGTTATTGTGGTATATATATTTAAGGCTGCCCAGTACAAGGTTCAGGAGGGGTTGTACTTCATAACAATTATTGTTTCTGCAATAAATTCTCCTATTTCTTAATCATTGCAGTATATTTCTCTTATTGTTTAACCATCACAGTAGATAATTATCTGCAATTTATGCATCACCGTATATTTCTTCTTCTGTTTACCCTGTTGCTATATACTTTTTTTCCAATGCTTTACCAGTTGCTGTGTCATTCCTGGTGTCTATGCACCTTGGGTTTTGCCCTCATCTTTTCTCTTCATGACCAATACCCCCTTTTCAGAGCCTTTCTTTGCAATCTCATGACTGCAAGCTCTAGCTCCACCATCATCTGCTGTGGCTCATGGGAGGTAATACCGGCAGGTGATGTCACAGCTCTAAAATTTTCATCCTTGTTGTTGATCCTCCATATTACACAGAAGAGCCCGGAGCTTTGAGATCATATGACAGCATATATATATACTCTGAAAAAAAGGCATTTATGATTTATTATAAAAATGTATGCAGGGCCATGGGGAGAAAAGAGTCTGGAACATTCCTTTTTGGCCCATCCCACTTCTCATAAGCCACACCCCTTATAGACTCCACCCACTACATCCCCTGTATTCCACTTGCTTCCACCCATAGCATATAGTATAGTCATAGTGTATAGTATAGTACAGTGTAATACTATACACTATACTATATACACACTATAATATACTATAAACTATACTATATACACTATACTAACCATTCACTATTCTATAGGAGAGGGGCTGACACTGTATATATTATTGAAGCTGGCACAGTATTATAAGAGAGTAGACAACTGTACTATAACACTGAACTATAGTGGTGGACTCTGCACTGTTCTATATAGCTCTTAACTTGTCGGTGGCGGTGATGGGCCGGTAGTTCTCTTCCCCCCCAGAATGGTGGTGAACTGTTGCAGTGAAAACATACTCAGCACTGCAGGCTCCCAGCTTCACGCTGTGTACACTGTCTGTCCACGTGCCGGCTCTGACCATCATCCTGCCCTGCACACCCGGACTGCCTCCCATCATATACCAAACACTCATGCACATTAAGTGTACTGTACAGCCGCATATCACAGGACAGGCAGGGGTGGTACACAGTGGCATCACTAGGGTTGGTGTCACCCAGTGTGGTAAAACATTGTGTCACCTTCCTCCACTATCTATAGTCATCCCTCAGTACAGACCCCCCTCCACTAAGTATAGACCCCCCTTTCAGGATTAAAACCCCTCCATCAGTACAGACCCACCCTCAGGATAACCCCCCTCCATCACTACAGACCCCCTCTCAGGATAAACTCCCCCCCCCCATCAGTATAGACCCACCCACCATCAGTGCAGACCCCCCTCAGGATAACCCCCCCTCACCTCATGCACCTGGACAGTGTGCAGAGGAGGATTTAGTGTGCAGCCGCCCGGAGAGTTGCTTGCTCCGACTGTCACTCTCCAGGTGGCGGGCTTGTGTATAGTGAAAAGAGGCAGCCGCAGCAGCATAGAGAGTAAGGAGTATCACTCAGGGCTAACGTGGCAGCTGGAGAGACCTGCCTTCAAGACAGAGAACCCTTCGCAATCCTCAGGATGGTGTCACTCCTCTATGGGTGTCACCCAGGCCGCACCCCCCACCCCAGCGATGCCACTGGATGACACAGACAGAACTCCACATGGCGGGTCCTATCCTGGGGGCTGAACCTGCTGGATCTCCACCCCCCCAGTGCAGGGAGAAAATTGGGGAGCTCAATGAGCTCCATTGAACACAATAGGGGGCTGAAAAAGAGCAAATAAGCGTGGAGAAACGATTTCTCTGTGTTTCTATATTACGGTTTTAATGATTTTTACGATGGACGGCCTATTGCTAGGCAGAGAGAGAGAGAGATAAGTTAAAAATTACACAGAAAAAAGTATTATATTGTTTATTTTTATTTCTTTTCCCTGCAAACTGGTGGGGGGGGGGTGCATTGCCTCCGGACCCCTTATGGATGAGCCTCCACTGGTTCACTATAGTATGTTACAAGTCTTAAAATATTACTGCCTTAAAGTGATACTAATGTCTTGTTGTTTTTTTTTTTTTTGTATGAAAATAAACATGTTATACTTACTTGCTCTGTGCAGTGATTTTGAACAGAGCAGCCCGATCTTCCTTCTCTGGTCCCTCTTCGGCACTCCTGGTCCCTCCCTCCTGGTGAGTGCCCCCACAGCAAGAAGCTTGCTATGGGGGCACCCGAGCCGAGCTGCAGCTCTGTGTGTCCATTTAGACATGGAGCCGCAACTCGACCCCGCCCCCTCTCTCTACTCATTGGCTCACTTACATTGATTGACATCAGTGGCAGCCAATGGGTCCTGCTGCTGTGTCTCAATCAGGAGGGTGCGTCCCAGAAAACGGAGTCTCTCTTACAATATCGCTGGATCGAGATGGGGCTCAGGTAAGTATTAGGGGCGCTGAGGGGCAAGCTGCCCACAGAAGGTTTTTTTTATCTTAATGCATAGATTTCATTAAGATAAAAAAAACATTCTGCCTTTACAACCAGTTTAATAAAAGAGCCAGTACAAGTAAGTGTCAAGTGCAAAGGATTTATTGTTGCCCAGTTTCAGACTGAGCAAAGCTGCTGGAAAGCATATAGTGATATGATATACGATTACAGAGGATGCAAAAGAATAACAGAAGTGTGACATTTTATAATTGTTAGGATAACTAATTATACTATGTTAAGCTTAAACAATTAAAAGGCATTGCACTGTGTTTAATCATGTGATAAACTGTAGAAGAACAAAGAATTAAAGTGGTACTGAATGCTATGTTTTTTTTTTTTTTTTTTTTAGCATAAAGTGATTGTAAACCTCTAACATGAAAAATAAACAAAGCATATCATTCTTTAGTGTATACTTGCCTCCATCCAAAGCACCAGGAGTAATTTCTCTCTGATCTCTGATTCCTCTGCTATCTGCATAAATAATTGATAATACTCTATGCTGACTCCACAGTCCCCTGGGTGATGTCCTGCCCCCCTCGGGCACACAGGAGGTCACTGATAGCTCTAGTTGTGTATGTTTCCCTATGACAGGGTTTAGAGGTGGGTGTGTCCACTCCCTCACTCAGGTTTCAGGTTTCACTGAGCTCTGTGCTCTAGCTCTGCAGTGTTTGTGATGTCATATCCCCGCCTCCCGCCTTCTACTGCTGAGAAATAGTCTTTTGATCTGTGTGCTTTAGGAGAATGTAGAGGAGAGATGGCCACAGATAAAGAGGTAGAACTTATATGATTTACCAATTTAGTTAAAGGGTTACTCCACTATATGTAGCAAATAAAAAATATAGCATATACAATGGCTACACATGTTGTAATTGAATGCTGTTAAAAAAATGACATTTTCTTTTCAATCCACAATGCTGTAATTTTCTGTAAAATTCAATGCAATATGGCAACCAATGGTGCATGGAACACCCCCAGAAATGGCATTCCCTGCATGTGTGATTGGCTCAGTGATTTCTCAAAACTCTGCAAAAAAATACATGTCATATTTTAAGCACCCTCTGCAACAAAAATGTAATTTTTGGCAAGATCCTTCCAAAGGGTTAATCACTTCTAAAGGGGTGCAGATCCTACATTTTCCTCTTTAGAACACTGCAAGTGCATCGGCTGAGTAATAAAAATAAATGAAGACACTCCCATTGAGATTCACTCTGCAGAAAACAAACAGCTTTGTCTTCACAACAGAAATGGATAAGTTGGAAAATCCTTGCGGTGTACATTGATCACCCAGAGGGGATTGTTTTTTTCTCAACAAAAGTGAATTTACTCTTTAAAAACTGCACATGGCAAAATTCAATGAAGAAGTTTAAATTTCTGTGAAAAATACTAAGCCAATCGCATGAACAGGGGGTTATAATTACTACTGTTGCATTCGTGAAACAATGGGCTGTACCCAAATCTCCCACTAGGGCAGGTGCGGGTATGAAAGGGCAGAGATTCTCCCTAGTGAGAGATTTGGGTACACCCCATTGTTTCACTATTGTCTCCTCGGGGATTGTGCCTTTTTAGTTTTTCCTTTTTTGTTCTCCCACCCAATTTTTCTACTATTGCATTGATTTCATAAAGCCAATAGTAGAGTTTGTGGGAGTTTTATAAAAGCAAAGCTGGCTGCCAATTGAAATGGAAAGATAAGCTTGCATATAAATTCTATCAAATATTTACTAAAGATAGCATTCTTTCTTTATGGCAAGCCACTCAGTTGTTTATATATCCAGCAAACGATATTGCTATTCAATTCGGTAAAGACAGCTGGACTTTCAGGAATGCCACATGTACGCGCGCCAAAAGATACGACACCCCGCAGCACTCCGTTGCAGATCAGTGGTCCACCAGAGTCTCCCTGTCAAAAAAAAATATAGAAATAAAATAAGTTGACTATCTATACATAACAGACGACTAGCTTTTCATGACCAATTCTATGGACCAATTCTATGGACAGCAATGACTGTAGACCCTGTAAAAACAACAGAAGATAAAAAACATTTTTTCCCCGTTTTACTTGGTGACCACAGTATTTACCAAATTTGGATATTATTAAGACAAAGAGTAATTGATGATTTGAGTGGTTTGCTAATTCAGCAATATGGTTCATACAGTAAACAACGACTTGCCAAAAACCCAGATACCCCACATCCCCGCCTTTCTGTCTATTGCGGGACCACAACTCTTCCGTCCTCGGGAAGACCTCCTCCCCCCCCCCCCTTCCGCCGGTCGACCCGGCATTCTCCGTTGGCACCACATTTTCTGCTTGGGGAGGGTGGCAGGACGTGACCACCTCTTCCATCCACATAATCCCGCCTCACCTCTCACACCCCTCTGTACCCCCCCCCCTCCAAACACCCCACCCTGATGCCCACAATACTCCTGGTAAACTGAACCTGACAACATCAACCACATCCTATCTCACGCTACTGACATTCTCCACTAGGGATGAGCCGAACACCCCGGGTTCGGTTCGAACCAGAACCTTCGAACGGACCGAAAGTTCGCGCGAATTTTCGAACCCTATACGTTATAATGGACGCGAACGTTCGAAATCAAAAGTGCTAATTACAACGGCCAATATGCATGTTAATGTCATAAAACAGGTTTGGGGACCCGGGTCCTGCCCCAGGGGACATATATCAATGCAAAAAGAACTTTTAAAAACTAACGTTTTTTCGGGAGCAGTCATTTTAATGATGCATAAAGTGAAAAAAAAAAAGTGAAATTTTCCTTTAAATATGGTACCTGGGGGGTGTCTAAAGTATGCCTGTGAAGTGGCATGTGTTTCCCGTGTTTAGAACTGTCCTTGCACAAAATGACATTTGTAAAGGAAAAAAAGAAGCCATTTAAAACCACTTGCGGCTTTAGGTTTGTTCTTAAGTAGAATCTGAACAGGTACATTATGAAGTGTAGCTCCATCCCAAAAAAATCTATTTTTAAGCTTTTTGGAGAACATAGGGAGGGGTTATCACCCCTGTAACATTTGCTGTCTTTGCACATCTGTTCAGAACATGTCACCTCACTTTCCGTCCCAATGACAAATGTTTTTGGAAAAGTGGGGTTTTAATTGAAACAAGGATTGGTGATAAAGTATCAGTAGAGAGGAGATACCTTTTTCCCAAATTAAATCTAACAGGATAGAATTTCCCTTCCTAGGGGTAGATTTCCTCTCACTTCCTGTTTTCTCTTTCCATTTGCAAGTAGGAGTCGTTTGTAAGTTGGATGTTTGAAAGTAGGGGCCTGGCGTATATACTCTGCAGAAATTTGCCCTATTAGATGTTGGTGTAGCCACAAGACTGGTGGGCACAGGAATGGGCCCTGCTATGAGTTAATAGATCAAGATTTGTAATTGCATGCACCTGTTGAACAGGGCAGAAAAATTGGGGGTGGTGGTGGTGGTGGACGGTGTTGCCACAAGACTAACACACTAGAAGTCCTGTGGGTGCTTCTGCAAAGAAAATAGAGGAGCTCTGTGTGATGCCACTAACACACTAGAAGTCCTGTGGGTGCTGCTGAGAAGAATATATAGGAGCTCTGTGTGATGCCACTAACACACTAGAAGTCCTATGGGTGCTTCTGCAAAGAAAATAGAGGAGCTCTGTGTGATGCCACTAACACACTAGAAGTCCTGTGGGTGCTTCTGCAAAGAAAATAGAGGAGCTCTGTGTGATGCCACTAACACACTAGAAGTCCTGTGGGTGCTGCTGAGAAGAATATATAGGAGCTCTGTGTGATGCCACTAACACACTAGAAGTCCTATGGGTGCTTCTGCAAAGAAAATAGAGGAGCTCTGTGTGATGCCACTAACACACTAGAAGTCCTGTGGGTGCTTCTGCAAAGAAAATAGAGGAGCTCTGTGTGATGCCACTAACACACTAGAAGTCCTGTGGGTGCTGCTGAGAAGAATATATAGGAGCTCTGTGTGATGCCACTAACACACTAGAAGTCCTATGGGTGCTTCTGCAAAGAAAATAGAGGAGCTCTGTGTGATGCCACTAACACACTAGAAGTCCTGTGGGTGCTTCTGCAAAGAAAATAGAGGAGCTCTGTGTGATGCCACTAACACACTAGAAGTCCTGTGGGTGCTTCTGCAAAGAAAATAGAGGAGCTCTGTGTGATGCCACTAACACACTAGAAGTCCTGTGGGTGCTGCTGAGAAGAATATATAGGAGCTCTGTGTGATGCCACTAACACACTAGAAGTCCTGTGGGTGCTTCTGCAAAGAAAATAGAGGAGCTCTGTGTGATGCCACTAACACACTAGAAGTCCTGTGGGTGCTTCTGCAAAGAAAATAGAGGAGCTCTGTGTGATGCCACTAACACACTAGAAGTCCTATAGGTGCTTCTGGGAAGAAAATATAGCTGTGTGTGTGTGATGGGACTAACACACTTCAAGTCCTATAGGTGCTTCTGGGAACAAAATATAGCTCTGTGTGTGTGATGGGACTAACACACTATAAGTCCTATAGGTGCCTCTGGGAACAAAATATAGCTCTGTGTGTGTGATGGGACTAACACACTTCAAGTCCTATAGGTGCTTCTGGGAAGAAAATATAGCTCTGTGTGTGTGATGGGACTAACACACTTCAAGTCCTATAGGTGCTTCTGGGAAGAAAATATAGCTCTGTGTGTGTGATGGGACTAACACACTTCAAGTCCTATAGGTGCTTCTGGGAACAAAATATAGCTCTGTGTGTGTGATGGGACTAACACACTTCAAGTCCTATAGGTGCTTCTGGGAACAAAATATAGCTCTGTGTGTGTGATGGGACTAACACACTTCAAGTCCTATAGGTGCTTCTGGGAACAAAATATAGCTCTGTGTGTGTAATGGGACTAACACACTTCAAGTCCTATAGGTGCTTCTGGGAAGAAAATATAGCTGTGTGTGTGTGATGGGACTAACACACTTCAAGTCCTATAGGTGCTTCTGGGAACAAAATATAGCTCTGTGTGTGTGATGGGACTAACACACTTCAAGTCCTATAGGTGCTTCTGGGAAGAAAATATAGCTCTGTGTGTGTAATGGGACTAACACACTTCAAGTCCTATAGGTGCTTCTGGAAGAAAATATAGCTCTGTGTGTGTAATGGGACTAACACACTTCAAGTCCTATAGGTGCTTCTGGGAAGAAAATATAGCTCTGTGTGTGTAATGGGACTAACACACTTCAAGTCCTATAGGTGCTTCTGGGAAGAAAATATAGCTCTGTGTGTGTAATGGGACTAACACACTTCAAGTCCTATAGGTGCTTCTGGGAACAAAATATAGCTCTGTGTGTGTGATGGGACTAACACACTTCAAGTCCTATAGGTGCTTCTGGGAAGAAAATATAGCTCTGTGTGTGTGATGGGACTAACACACTTCAAGTCCTATAGGTGCTTCTGGGAACAAAATATAGCTCTGTGTGTGTGATGGGACTAACACACTTCAAGTCCTATAGGTGCTTCTGGGAAGAAAATATAGCTCTGTGTGTGTGATGGGACTAACACACTTCAAGTCCTATAGGTGCTTCTGGGAACAAAATATAGCTCTGTGTGTGTGATGGGACTAACACACTTCAAGTCCTATAGGTGCTTCTGGGAAGAAAATATAGCTCTGTGTGTGTAATGGGACTAACACACTTCAAGTCCTATAGGTGCTTCTGGGAACAAAATATAGCTCTGTGTGTGTGATGGGACTAACACACTTCAAGTCCTATAGGTGCTTCTGGGAACAAAATATAGCTCTGTGTGTGTGATGGGACTAACACACTTCAAGTCCTATAGGTGCTTCTGGGAAGAAAATATAGCTCTGTGTGTGTAATGGGACTAACACACTTCAAGTCCTATAGGTGCTTCTGGGAAGAAAATATAGCTCTGTGTGTGTAATGGGACTAACACACTTCAAGTCCTATGGGTGCTTCTGGGAACAAAATATAGCTCTGTGTGTGTAATGGGACTAACACACTTCAAGTCCTATAGGTGCTTCTGGGAACAAAATATAGCTCTGTGTGTGTGATGGGACTAACACACTTCAAGTCCTATAGGTGCTTCTGGGAAGAAAATATAGCTCTGTGTGTGTGATGGGACTAACACACTTCAAGTCCTATAGGTGCTTCTGGGAACAAAATATAGCTCTGTGTGTGTGATGGGACTAACACACTTCAAGTCCTATAGGTGCTTCTGGGAACAAAATATAGCTCTGTGTGTGTGATGGGACTAACACACTTCAAGTCCTATAGGTGCTTCTGGGAAGAAAATATAGCTCTGTGTGTGTAATGGGACTAACACACTTCAAGTCCTATAGGTGCTTCTGGGAACAAAATATAGCTCTGTGTGTGTAATGGGACTAACACACTTCAAGTCCTATAGGTGCTTCTGGGAACAAAATATAGCTCTGTGTGTGTGATGGGACTAACACACTTCAAGTCCTATAGGTGCTTCTGGGAAGAAAATATAGCTCTGTGTGTGTGATGGGACTAACACACTTCAAGTCCTATAGATGCTTCTGGGAACAAAATATAGCTCTGTGTGTGTGATGGGACTAACACACTTCAAGTCCTATAGGTGCTTCTGGGAAGAAAATATAGCTCTGTGTGTGTAATGGGACTAACACACTTCAAGTCCTATAGGTGCTTCTGGGAACAAAATATAGCTCTGTGTGTGTGATGGGACTAACACACTTCAAGTCCTATAGGTGCTTCTGGGAAGAAAATATAGCTCTGTGTGTGTGATGGGACTAACACACTTCAAGTCCTATAGGTGCTTCTGGGAACAAAATATAGCTCTGTGTGTGTGATGGGACTAACACACTTCAAGTCCTATAGGTGCTTCTGGGAACAAAATATAGCTCTGTGTGTGTGATGGGACTAACACACTTCAAGTCCTATAGGTGCTTCTGGGAAGAAAATATAGCTCTGTGTGTGTAATGGGACTAACACACTTCAAGTCCTATAGGTGCTTCTGGGAACAAAATATAGCTCTGTGTGTGTGATGGGACTAACACACTTCAAGTCCTATAGGTGCTTCTGGGAACAAAATATAGCTCTGTGTGTGTGATGGGACTAACACACTTCAAGTCCTATAGGTGCTTCTGGGAAGAAAATATAGGAGCTCTGCCTGCCTGCCACGAACACACTACAAGTCCTATAGGTGCTTCTGGGAACAAAATATAGGAGCTCTGCCTGCCTGCCACGAACACACTACAAGTCCTATAGGTGCTTCTGGTAACAAAATATAGGAGCTCTGCCTGCCTGCCACGAACACACTACAAGTCCTATAGGTGCTTCTGGTAACAAAATATAGGAGCTCTGCCTGCCTACCACGAACACACTACAAGTCCTATAGGTGCTTCTGGTAACAAAATATAGGAGCTCTGCCTGCCTGCCACGAACACACTACAAGTCCTATAGGTGCTTCTGGTAACAAAATATAGGAGCTCTGCCTGCCTGCCACGAACACACTACAAGCCCCTCTTTCTCAATCAATCTTTGTAACTGAATCTATCTAACTCAATTTCTGTAAGTGAATCTCTCTACCTAACTAAATCGAGCAGAGTGTCACAGAATCAGCCTGCTCAATCTGCGCCGGAACAGCATGTGACCGGCGCAGACGGCGTGGCGGCCTTTTATAGGGGGGGGCGTGTACTACAGCCCCTGAGCTGTAATTGGCTACAGGCGTCCTGCCTGTAGCCAATTATGGCTCTTCGAGTTTCCGGGGCTGTGATTGGCCAAGCATGCGGGGTCACAGTGCATGCTTGGCCAATCATCAGCCAGCAATGCACTGCGTCGGCCGCGCCGGCCGCAATGCATTGCGGGGCCGCTCGCATCACACGAACGTGATGCGAGCGGCCAAAATAGTTCTGGGCTCGCCGAGCGAGCGAACGCCCGGTGCTCGATGCGAACGTGGGTTCGCATCGAGCACCGGGCCCATCCCTATTCTCCACATAAGTCAACGCTGACCAAGACCACTTGGATTACCTAATCCTTATGTCCCTACTGCTGTGACGGTGCCGTCACCCCACAGAGTATATCTGTTCTGAAGACTTTCTTGTTGATACACCCTGATACCCAGTTTTACTCCCGGATCCACTGCTCCCCGCCTGAATCAGGGGAGTCCTGTCACACCCATCACCACCTCTCCTGTCATTACACACGACACGAGTCGATCTCAGGGCTGAGAATCCTGTCCAGCTGACTACAGGTCTTAATTGGCCCTTCAGTGCCGGAATCACTTGTTTTTTTTACTTAACTTGGTTTGTTGCTGTTCTTTTTTGCTTACTTATCACCTCTGGTGCTTGGTCACTGCTAATGGGCACATCACAATATAGTTACCATGTTTTTCATACCCCCTCGAAATGTTTACTTTACCAAAAATACTCAATCGAAACGAGACAACAGTGCTGATGACTTGAGTTAACTCCCACATTAGACACAGATTGCTCCCGGTTGGGGTGTCTAAGTGAGAGTTAGTTCTCTCTTTCGTCTCGAGATATCTCATAGTAGCGTTGATTCTAAATATGTTCTATGTTTTCTATTGTAATACATTACGCATCCTTTAGTATGTACTGTACAGTTGGATAAGAAGATATTGTCTACTTATTTTTCTTGTAACTCTGTTCAAAAACCCAATAAAAATTTTTGGGAAAAAAAAAAATACAGTAAACAACATAATACAGCCAACACTGACTAGTCGTCAGCAGATTTAGAGATATAACGAGATCTCATATAGATCCCCATTACTCTGGGATCCTATGCAGGGCTGTTTGCAGCTGAATTCTTGGCAGATAGGAAAAATACTAAATAATACATTGATGTATTGGATAAACAATGTAGCCAGGTGCTGCTTTGCTGGCAACAGGAGCAAGCTGTGTTTCTCCCCCGCTCTCCTCCCGCCCCCATGTGTATGTGTGCTACTCCTGGCTTTCTCCCTTCTACCTCTCTGCTGCTGCAAGAAAGGGCAGAGGGGCTCTGTGTGATTCCCCCACTCGCTCCACCTACTCCTCCCTCCTGGCAAGCAGCAGAGGGGACCAATCTGAAATGGCTGGTGGAGGATCATGGGACATGTAGTCCAATTGAAAGTGATTGTAAAGGCAGAATGTTTTTTTTATCTTAATGCATTCAATGCAATATATAAAAAACCTTCTTTGTGCAGCAGCCCCCATCAGCCCCCCTAATACTTGTCTGAGCCCATCTCTATCTAGCGATGTTGCAGGAGAGACTCAGCTGCCCGGGACTCTCCTTCTTATTGGCTGAGATAATAGCGGAGCGCCATTGGCTGCTGTCAATCAAAGTCAGTGAGCCAATGAGGGGAGAGAGGGTTCAGGGCCTAGCCACGGCTCCGTGTCTGATTGGACATACAGAGCTTTGGCTCGGCTCGGGTGCCCCCATAGCAAGTTGCTTGCTGTGGGGGCACTTAACAGGAGGGAGGGGCCAGGAGAGCTAAAAAGAGCCCCTATAAGAGGAGGATCTGGGCTGCTCTGTGCAAAACCACTGCACAGGGCAGGTAAGTATAACATGTTTGTTATTTTTAAGCAAAAAAGAAAAAGAGGATTTAGTATCACTTGAATTGAAGAGATGTGATCAGCACACCAAGGATTCCTCAAATAGGGTCCAAAGCTTTATACTCCTGGTCACATGGTACACATAAGGCAATGTTTCGGAGCCACGCAAGGCCCTATCTTCAGGCAAGTGCTTGACTAGACAGTTGCCCAGTAGCCTTATTGCTGCCAGGTATGCCTGGGACTGCTTCTAATGTGCACAATGGTACAACTGGGCCCCAACGATAGCCAACTGATGAGCCAGCACTAAAGACTGCTTCCTTATCGTTGCTACACAGAGACATTTGTACATTGCTTAGTTTAACTGCTTCCCGACCGTCTCATGTAGATATACGTCTACAGAATGGCACGGGCAGGCAAAAGCACGTACCTGTACGTCCCCTTTAATTGCCTGCCCGTGGGTCGCGCGCACGCGTGCCAGCGGCGCGCACGCGACCCGGTCGGGAGCTCCGTGACCCGGCCGCGGGACCAGCGGACCCGATCGCCGCTGGTGTCCCGCGATCGGGTTACGGAGCTGAAGAACGGGGAGAGGTATGTGTAAACAAACCTCTCCCCGCGCTTCCTACTCTGCCTGTCATTGATTGGCTGTTCCCAGTCATCGGGAAAGCCGATCAATGGCGTCAGACATCAGCCCCGCCCCCTAATGTAAAAAAACACACACACGTCACAGCCTCCCCTCCCCCTAGTGGTTAACTCTTTCACTACAACTGTCATAACCCCTCCCCTCCCCCTAGTGGTTAACTCTTTCACTACAACTGTCATTTATACAGGAATTAATGCATTTAAATAGTATTGATTGCTGTATAAATGACAATGGTCCCAAAAATGTGTCAAAAATGTCCGATGTGTCCACCATAATGTCGCAGTCACAAAAAAAAAATCGCTGATCACCGCCTTTACTAGTAAAAAAAAAAATATTAATAAAAATGCTATAAAACTATCCCCTATTTTGTAAACGCTATAACTTTTGCGCAAACCAATCAATAATCGCTAATTGCGATTTTTTTTTACCAAAAATATGTAGAAGAATATGTATCGGCCTAAACTGAGAAAAAAAATTATGTTTTTTTATATATTTTTTGGGGATATTTATTATGTCAAAAAGCAAAAAATGTTGCTCTATTTTTGTTTATAGCGCAAAAAATAAAAACCGCAGGGGCGATCAAATACCACCAAAAGAAAGCTCTATTTGTGGGGAAAAAAAGGACGCCAATTTTGTTTTGGAGACACGTCGCACGACCGCGCAATTGTCAGTTAAATCGACGCAGTGCCGAATCGCAAAACGGGGCCTGGTCCTTTGGCTGCCAATTGGTCCGGGGCTGAAGTGGTTAAGAGGTACCGCTCAGGAAATATTGCATAGAACCCTAGCCATTATTTAAAAAATGCACTCTAAACCATTTCCAGTATCCTTATCCACACTGTAGTTAATGTTTATATGCATTGTTTATTGCTGATGGTGCTGATTTATGAGTTGATGACAGTCTAATGGTAATTAATTTCTAAGTTACTTTGGCTAGAGATTACATTGTCTAGCAGACTGTGTCTGAATCCTGAATCTATCCTCTGTGTTTTCATTATGCTCATACCATCATCCCAAAAAAACAGTCTTGTGTCTATGTATCTATGCTTATGTTTTTATGCTTTCAGTTGTACTGCAGTGACTTTCATTCAACCAGAGGAGCTGAGGTTGTTAAGGCCCAGAACAGAGAACCCAAATTACCCAAGCGGCTCCTTCAGGGGTAGCACTACAATAATAAAATAATTTAGGTTTTATTAAAAAATGTTATGTTTTATGTGTTAACGTGTAAAAATTCTTCTGCACCATTTTTCCAATGCAGTATACCACAACGTGTATTCACATTTGTGCACTCATTATATGCCACTCATTGCGTTACCTCAACACAAAAGTCAGAATGGGCCCCAAGCCAGAATTGTACCTAACCTCAGGCTAAGAGAAGTAGCAATCAGGTGTGGCTTCTGAGCAAACTATTCCCAAACAAACAGCATGGGAAACCGACCTCTGCTGTGGGAGGCCTTTGTCGATGCTTTGTGAGAGACGTAGAAAATGCACACTTACTATAATACTACTATTTAACCCTTTCACGACTAAGCCTATTTCTGACATTTGGTGATTACAAGTTAAAATCCCTATTTTTTGCTAGAAAATTACTAAGATACCCCCAAATATTATATATATATATATATATATATATATATATTTTAGCAGAGAATCTAGAGAATAAAATGGTGATTGTTGCAATATTTTATGTCACACAGTATTTGTGCAGCGGTATTTTAAAAGCAAATTTTTGGGAAAAGGGACACTTTCATGAATTTAAAAAAAGCAAAACAGTATAGTTATCCCAAACTTTATAATTGCACGCACTCGTGGAATGGCGACAAACTTTGGTACCTAAAAATCTCCATAGGCGAAGCTTTAAATTTTTTTCACAGTTACCAGGTTAGAGTTGCAGAGGAGGTCTAATGCTAGAATTATTGCTCTCACTCTGCCGATCGTGTCATGTGTGATTTGAACACTGTTTACATATGCGGGCATGACTTCCTTATGCGTTTTCTTTGTTGCGCAAGCTCCCGGTGACGGGGGCGCTTTGAAAAAAAAAATTTTTCTTATTTATTTTATTTATTTTTATATTATTAAATTGTGTTTTTTAAAAAAAAAATTTTTTATCACTTTTATTGCTGTCACATGGAATGTAAACATCCCTTGTGACAATAATAGGTGGTGACAGGTACTATTTATGGAGGGATCAGGGGTCTAAAAGACCTCCAATCCCTCCTTTGCACTTCAAATTATTCAGATTACAGAAAATGGTGTATCTGAATACTGTATATTTTTTAAAATCCGGCGCCATTGGCAGCCAAGTAAACAGGAAGTGACGTTGTGACGTCGCTTCCGTGTTTACATTCAGGAGACTGTAACAAAGCCATTTCCGGCTTCGTGCCAATCTGTCACTAGCCGCCGGGAAGTAGCGGATCATGTCTCGGGTCTCCCGGTGGGACAGGAGGCCCGGGAAGAGTGGCAGGAGGCAGCGGGAGGGGGGGATGTCCCCTCCTGCTCCTCCGGGATAACAATCGAGCAGCTTTTAGCCGCATCGTGGTTATCCCTAGAAAGCCGATCGCCCACTCTAAAAAACGGTACCGGGATGATGCCTGCAGCTGCGGGCATTATCCCGGAATAACCCCCAAAAGCTGAGTACGCACATCTGCGTACGCTCGGCGGGTAGGGGGATAATAATACTTTTTCACTTTTTTCAAAAAAAATTTGTGCACATGCTAAATCTTGCATTTTGGCATAAATAATGGCTACTCCCAGAACATTATATGTTTTCTGAAAGCAGAGGCCATGTTGAACAAGCCGGCAGTTGCAAGTTTTATTTAGCACAATTTTTGTCGCAACTGTGTATCAAACTTGTATTTCAAGTAGGAAATACACTAAAATGAATTTCAACTATCAAAATAAAGTAAACCGCGAGTGAGACTTCCCCCCTCAATCTGGGCTATGGGATGTAACATAAAATGTGTTGCACAATTGTTGTTTATGTATGTGCACTTTTTAAATTTTTTAAGTTTTTGTTTTTTCTTTTATTGCTTTTACAAGGGTGTTGAAAAGCCCTCTACTGTATGTGATAGCATTGAACAGGTGACAGGTACTCATTTTAGAGACATCAGGGGCCCTCTAGATCCCCAATGTCTCCCTTGAGCTCTATCCAAATAGGATCAAGCACAAAAAAGAGGGAGGAGGAAGGAGGAGGGGGAGGAGGAGAAGACCAATAGTTCGACCAACAGAAAAACAAACAAATAAAATACCTCCAAATATACTATCCTATACCCACAGTTGATCCAGATGAAGGAGAAAAACACAAAAAAAGCATGATCCAATATGATCTAACAAGATAAAAAATGTAATTCCTGACCCCCCAGGAGGCAAGTGGGAATTACCTGGATCAACTAATAAGGTATTTATTACCTATAAATGGAAATATTCAGTTATATTTTGTACATTTCGGAATGAATCCAGCTCTTTTTTTAAATAATCTACTAAACTGGTCAGAACTAGCTCTTGAGGGTGTCTATTCCACATTTCACAGCTCTTACTGTGAAGAAACCTTTCTGCATGTAGAGGTTACATATCTTTTCCTCCAGAAGTAAAGAGTTAAAGAGGAGCTCCAGGCTCCTTCAGAAAAAAATGAAGTCAGCAGCTGCAAATACTTTTACTATAAGGACACTTGCCTGTCCAGGGATCCAGCGATGTCCTCACTCTGATTCTTTAATCGGCTTTGGGTGCAGGCGCCGGCATCTCTAGTAAAGGAAACAGAAAGTAAAGCCTTGTGGCTTCACAGCATGTTTCCTACTGTGCATGTGCGAGTCGCGCTGTGCCTTGTGAATGGTCCCGTAGTTTTCTGAGACCTGTGATGTGTCCCAGAAGACTGCAGGGAAAAGAGGGGGAGCGGGTACCCATCAAAAGCAGGTACCTGCCCCCCCCCCCAAAAAAAAATGTACCAAATGTGGGGGGAGGGTGCAATTGAGTGGAGCTTCCCCTTTTGGGTGGAGCTACGCTTTAGGATTAGCTTTGCTTACAGAGAGAAAAAGCACCCTAGTATATTATTATTTGATTGATTTAATTTTTTTAATCACTTCTCTCCGGAAGACCAGGCCATTTTTTAAAATAAAAAATACGGCACTGCGTTACTTTAACTGACAATTCCGCGGTTGTGCGGTGCTGTCCCCAAATAAAATGTATGTACTTTTTTTCCCACAAATAGAGCTTTCTTTTGATGTTATTTGATCACCTCTGGGTTTTTATTTTTTGCGCTATAAATAAAAAAAGGCCGACAATTTTGAAAAAAAAACAATATTTCTAACTTTCTGCTGTAGAACATATTCAATAAAAAAAAATAAAAAATTTCAAATTTCTTCATCAATCAATTTAGGCCAATATGTATTCTGCTACATATTTTGGTAAAAAAAATCCCAATAAGCGTATATTAATTGGTTTGCGCAAAAGTTATAGTGTCTACAAACTATGGTGAAGATTTATGAAATTTTTATTTTTAACATTTTTGTTTACTAGTAATGGCGGCGATCAGCGACTTATATCGGGACTGCGACATTGCTGTGGAAAAAAGAAATTAGACACTAAGTGACACTTTGTGGGAACCAGTGACACCAATATAGTGATCAGTTCTAAAAAAAATGTACTCATGACATTGGCAGGGAAGGGGTTAACATCAGGACTGATCAAAGGGTTAAATGTGTTCCTAGGGAGTGCTTGCTAACTGTGAGGGATGTGCTTGTACTGTGGGAAGTCAGAGATCAGTGTTCCTGCTTAGCAGAAACACAGGACCACTAACTCCCCTTCTCACAGAATGGCGATCTGCCTTGTTTACTTGCTCTGTCTCTGTCGGGAGTGATCGGTGGGTCCCGGTGAACATTGCGTTCACTGGACCTGCTGATTGGCTCCTGCTGTGTCCAATCACATGCACCCCAGACCCGGAAGTGCAAAATCACGTACAGGTATGTGATTTTGCACAGGAGAGCCACCTTGCCGCCGTATGAATACAGTATAGGGTCGGCAAGCGGTTAAGCAGCAAAATATGTGATTTCATCAAGCAAACGTCTGAAGACCATTAAGCTGCAGTATGGTATATTTGAATTCTTGGGTTTAGCTAACATTTTTATTAGGCTGTTGAGGAAATGCAGAAAATTCTGATTAAAATGGCATTTTGTTGATTATGTAACTTTATTATCATTCCAGATTTTCTTTAACCCTGGGTTCACATCAGGGCCGTCTTTAATATTTATTGGACTCTGGGCAAACATTCCCCCCACATACGGTTTTGTTCTCCACCTGCTTTGAGACATACAATAAATAGCAGCTAGACTTAAAATCAGTTTACTGTATCAGATCAGGGAGCGATTGGTTGCCAGAGGTTACAGTGTATCATTACCCTTACTGACTGGTTGCTAGAGGATACATCAGACATTACGGCTCACTGATTAGTTGCTAGATGTTACAGCACATTCTGCTTGTTGATTGGTTGCTAGAGATTACTGTACAGTAATAATGCTCACTGATTGGTTGCTAGAGGTTACAGCACATCATCTCCTCACTGCAGGGGGCATGATAAACATATGAATGCCGCCTTTATTTACATATCTATGCCGATGGATGCAGCTATTTACATATGAATGCTGCTATTTACATATGAATGCCGGTTATTTACATGTAAACACAGCGGCTGCAGGCGAGTCATCTGTACACAATAGGGCAGAGCTGGGCAGCATTAGTAGCAGCACTTCACACTGAGATATCAGGACACAGCAAGGGACTAAAACTTCAAAGGACAAGGGAATTTTAATGGGGATAGTTGGCAAGTATGAGGCAGCTGCTTTGGGCCCCACAACAATGACAGGGCCCAGGGCAGCTTCCCCTTTTGCCCTGCCTTAAAGACGGCCCTGGTTCACATATGTGCGATGTGGGTAGTTCACACTGCATTCTGTGAACCGCTGCGGGTGTCAATGACACCCCCAGTTGAGAACACCCATGCGATCCGATTCGAGTACAGGGAAAAACAAGTCTCGGCAAATCCAATGCGAGTTCAGCCATACAACTGTATGGCTGAACTCATATTGCTCAGAGATCACATGTGATCGGCACCTGTGGGTACGGGTGCGAATTACATGTGATCTCTGAGATTGCACTAGTGTGAACCCAGGCTAAAGCTGAACTAAAAACTAAAAGACACAAATGAATGCAGCTCTGTAACCATTAATACACCATTATATGTGTAGCGGCCACAACCCACAACCCACAGAGAGACGGCCTTGACTTTTGGGCTTACCAGTTACCTCCTCTTTGCTTGTCGGTTCCCAGGGTTAGTACCCAACAACTTTGGATGCTGACACATAAAAAGTCCTTTTAAAGGTTTTTATTTCTGCAGTGGTAACATCCAACATAACACAGTCTCAGATAGGAATAGAGGGCAAGGGTGAAGAAACTCAGGCACCTTGAACTGCTGACATCCACAGAATGTCTCTAATACACCCAGAGAGTAGCCACTTGCAGCTGGGTACTTCAATGCCGGATAAACCTATAGCCAGCGGTTTGGCAGCCAACAATGTGATCCAGAAACTTGCTAAAAGTCTCTGACACAGAATAAACTTGCAACCGAAGGTGAATAGGAACCTTTCTCACAGTACCTGGAACTTTCTCTGTCTCCTTGGCAGTACTGTGGATTCTTTAGTGTCCATACAACTCAGGTTCCAGGCTCTTACTGAGATGCCAGCTTGTTGGCCCTCCTCCGAAGAGTCCTCCTCCGGTCACTTGTATGAGCTGTGGTGCCCCTCCAATACTGAGAGCACACAGGGACGCCTTGAATCCTCCTTCAGTTACTGGGCCTCGGGCTAACCGGCTCCGAGGCTCGGGAACAGGCGGATCCCTGCCCCAGACCATGTGAGTCTGTGGGGCTAGTCAAACTGACCATGTTTGCGGGACGGCAAGTGCACCTAGGCCCGGTACCCCTCGCGGGGCTACCCGGCCCAGAACCAGGAAGCAGGACTGCGGCCGAACCCCGAACACGTGACTTCAGCACCTTAAGTACCTTTCCACAGACTACACAGCAGGGCCAGACGCACCCACTGATTGGCTCCGGGGAAGACTGATACCCAAGACTTCCAACCAGGCCTGGTTCTTGGCCTGTCATGGGTACCTCACTGCACCCATGACCAGGCAGAACCCTAATACAGCCCAGCCAAACTGATGCCAAAGTTAACCTGTACAATTAACCCTCAGAACCCCATTACTGTTCTGAGGGAAAAAACTAAATTTCCACATATAGCGCACACTTGTCCAAGTGTGACCACTACATATGTATTATTTCAAATGTAAGCAGTAGGTATTTGAATGACCTGGTGTCAGTCTCTTGCATTCCCTGTACAGGGTGAGAGAGAGTAGCAGTACAAGGAGCCAATAACCAATCAGTTCATGTACTGACAAGAGTGTTACACAATTCAAAGGCTGGGGTGGGTTCAGGGCAACCTGGGCTCAGCAGATATGGGCTGACTGGTGCTCGCCATCAGACTGAGGACATCTAGTGGATGCAAAAATGTACTGAGGGGGAAATCTACGGAGTTAAGCTATAAATTGTATCAAAAAAATTGAACTTCAATCGTTTTTCTCTTGTTATTTTTAACTGCTATTTTGTGTTAACTTACATTATCAGTTTTCTGATTGGCTGGAGTTTGGAGATGCCTTATACATACCTTGCAAGTTTCTGTTCCATTTTGATTGGTACAAATAAAATTTTTCGTTATTTTGCCTTCCCAATACTTATAGCAGGCTGTTTTGTCCATTATGGTAACATTTGCCTCCATGAGTTTATCTGATGGTTTGTTTGCATTTCTTGTCACACCCCATCCTGCCACTTCACAAACGGTTCCTTCAACTGGCTCATCGCAGCTTTCAGGCAGTGGCAGAACTTTCACAGCATGTGTAAGTTCTGCGTCTTCGGATAACTGAATACAAAAAAATATATATATATATATATATAAATCACCTGTACACACATGGAAAATACATTAAACCCTACCTATGTTATACCCATGTAAATTCTACAGGAAAGCCCCCTCCCTCCTCACAGGCTCTTAGGTAAAACATACATGGAGGTGCACTCAGATATCAGCTCCAGAAAGGTCTGAAAGTGAGACTAACAGCTCTCCTGGGCCCCCCTACTTCCCTTTCCAAGCATTGTCAATGGTCATTAAAAAAAAAAATATTATTTAAATGTTTTTTTATATATATATTGTTTTCTACATGTTTTAAAACTCAGTTTATTAACTCTGTTTATTGCTCAGAACAGTGGCGGCTGGTGCTTAATATTTTGTTTGGGGGGGCGTCAAACAAACCCCCCCTCACTCACACCAGTGCCACCCCGCGGGTGATGAGCAGGAGTCCGCAATCTCCCCACTGCCCTCCACAGGAGTTAGCCGGGAGGCTTTACCGTAAGGAGCCGAGCCGGTAGCTGAGCCGAGATGAGAGATGAGCTTGACAAGAAAAGAGACGATTTTGGAATTGTTTTCATGACCAAAGATTTCCTTTTAAAGTGGTTGTCAACCCTTGCATGAATGGACTGGCCTAAGGTGATACACAGAAATTAAATTAATCCTTCTACACAAGTTGTACCTGTTTATCTGTAGTCTTCTCTCTTCTCTACATCTGTCAAAGTCCAGAATTTATAAAGCTTGTCTGAGCTAAAAAGGGTCCGAGAGAGCTGAAATTACACACCGGAGAGCTCAGTGACCAGAGCCTGAAAGCTGATTGGAGGGAAGGAACACACCCCCTTCACACAACACACCAACACACAGGAACAGAGCTGAGGCTGTCAATCATAGGCTGTGTGCTGGAAATACCTCCCCATAACTTTTTTTTCTCTTGGCATCAGGAAAACGTGTCAGAAGTGACTCATGATGATAGCATGGGAAGGAAGCAGCAGACAGAAATGACACTTAGTGATCTTAACCACTTCAGCTCCGCAAGGTTTACCCCCTTCATGACCAGGCCATTTTTTGCGATACGACACTGCATAACTTTAACTGACAATTGCGCCGTTGTGCAACGCTATAGCTAAACAAAATTGATGTCCATTTTTTCCCCCACAAATAGAGCTTTTTTTTGGTTTTATTTGATCACCTTTTTTTTTTGCGCTATAAACCAAAAAAGACAATTTTGCCTTGTTTACATAGGCAGACCGCCATTCTGCCTGTGTACCAAAGCATTGGCGGGTGCCAGCGGACATCAAGTCTGCCGTACCTGGCAGTCTAATTACAGCGGGAGCAGGCCACCTGCAGCGTGCGCCCCAAACTCGGAAGTGCAGCTCCTTGTCACCGCATATCTACAGTATACGGTCAGCAAGCGGTTCATTGAGACAAGTACCGTATTTATCGGCGTATAACACGCACTTTTTCCCCCTTAAAATTGGGGGAAAGTCGTGGGTGCGTGTTATACGCCGGTACCCCCCCAAAAAAAAGACAAAAATCGGTTGCGGCGCAGAAAAATGGCGACCGTGGCCGAAAAAGGCCGAACCGCGGCCGAAAAAGGCCGGAAAAAGCCGAAGCGCGGCCGAAAAAGACCGAAGCCGGCTGTTCAGCTCCGCTCGTAGTCCCGCCTCCCTGCGCTCGCTCCCGAAACAGCAGGGAGGCGGGACTCCGAGCGGAGCCGAACAGTCGGCTCAGTCTTTTTCGGCCGCACTTCCGCTTTTTTCGGCCGCGGTTCGGTCTTTTTCGGCCGCGCATGCGCGGTATTTCTCGCGGCGGGAAATTTAAACGCTGGCAAACTGCAAATGACACTAGCAAGCTGTAAATGACACTAGCAAGCTGCAAATGACACTGGGCAAGCTACAAATGACGCTGGGCAAGCTACAAATGACGCTGGGCAAGCTACAAATGACGCTGGGCAGGTTGCAAATGACGCTGGGAAAGGCTACAAATGACGCTGGGCAAGCTACAAATGACGCTGGGCAGGTTGCAAATGACGCTGGGAAAGGCTGCAAATGACGCTGGGCAAGCTGTAAATGTAAGTTTTTTTTTTCCCTAAACTTCTCTCCTAAAACTTTTTTTCCTTAAAACTCCCTCCTAAACTTGGGGTGCGTGTTATACGCCGGTGCGTGTTATACGCCGATAAATACGGTACACACTATGGGATATGCTTTGTTCATATTTCATGTCTCAGATTTACAGCCACTTTCATGTTCAGTGATGCGACAGTCATGGTAAAAATGAAAGTTACATACTCCATGTTTTAACAAATATCAGGCCAGGGTTTTGAGAAAAGAGGCACTTGCCATCAACATTGAGACAGACAAAATACAGACCCTGGTATGTCTGTCATACCTGGGTCTGGAAGGGAAATTAAATGGCATTTTTCTTTTTGTAAATGTTACTCTGGTAGATTATATACATTGTACAGGTGTGCCACTGCTGTGTTATTTAACCACTGCCCACCCACAATGAACTGCAGATGGATGGCCGGCACAAGCAAAATGGCATCCCCATATGACGATGTCTACCTCTGGGTTTAGGGCGTGCGCATGCGCATCCCCGGCTGGTACCCGCAGTGATTGTACACAGCGGGAGCCTGTCAGCAAGTCCCAGCCAATGATTCATGGCCAGGACCTGCTAATCGGCTTTGTACCACCACAGCCCAGAGCTCTGTGTTGACAATCAACACAGAGTTCTGTAGAGAGAGAATTATCTCTTTGTTTCTCATCCCTGCTTTGTGCAGATGCTTTACGTAGAGATCCAGTAGTAAAAGCAGCACACTTTAAATATAGCTAGGCACACAGTTAACCCTTTAATCACCCTAGATGTTAACCCCTTCACAGTCAGAGTCATTAGTTCAGTGACAGTGTATAATACTATCACTGATCACTGTATTAATGTCACGCTAGTGATGTCAGTGGCAGATGGTCAGTTCCCCCCCAGTGTCAGTTAGTGTCAGATTTTCCACCACACTATCGCATTCCCATTATAAGTAGCTGATCGCCACCATTTGTGGTAAAAAAAAATCCAGTATACAGTGCCTTGAAAAAGTATTCATACTCCTTAAAATTTTCCACATTTTGTCATGTTACAACCAAAAAATGGAAATGTGTGTTATTGGGATTTTATGTGATAGACCAACACAAAGTGGCACATAATTGTGAAGTGGAAGAAAAATGATGAATGGTTTTCAATACTTTGTAGAACCACCTTTTGCTGCAATTACAGCTGCAAGTCATTTTAGGGATGTCTCTATCAGCTTTGCACATCTAGGAGAGTGACATTATTGCCCATTCTTATTTGCAAAATAGCTCAAGCTCTGTCAGATTGGATGGAGAGCATCTGTGAACAGTAATTTTCAAGTCTTGCCACAGATTCTCAATTGGATTTATTCCTGGACATTGACTGGGCCATTCTAACACATGAATATGCTTTGATCTAAACCATTCCATTGTAGCTCTGGCTGTATGTTTAGGGTCGTTGTCCTGCTGGAAGGTGAACCTCCGCCCCAGTCTCAAGTCTTTTGCAGACTAACAGGTTTTCTTCTAAGATTGCCCTGTATTTGGCTCCATCCATCTTCCCATCAACTCTGACCAGCTTCCATGTCCCTGTTGAAGAAAAGCATCCCTACAACATGATACTGCCACCTCCATGTTTCACGGCCGGGATGGTATGTTCAGGGTGATTAGTTTCCGCCACACATAGCATTTTGCTTTTTGGCCAGAAAGTAACATTTTGGTCTCAGCTGACCAGAGCACCTTCTTCCAAACTGTAAACGGGACTTCTTATGGCTTTCTTTCAACAATGGCTTTCTTCTTGCCGCTCTTCCATAAAGGTCAGATTTGTGAAGTGCAGGACTAATAGTTGTCCTGTGGACAGATTCTCCCACCTGAGCTGTGGATCTCTGCAACTCCTCCAGAGTTACCATGGGCCGCTTGGCTGCCTCTCTGATTAATGCTCTCCTTGCCCGGCCTGTCAGTTTAGGTGGATGGCCATGTCTTGGTAGGTTTGCAGTTGTGCCATACTCTTCCTATTTTCAGATGATGGATTGAACAGTGCTCCGTCAGATGTTCAAAGCTTGGGATACTTTTTCATAACCTAACTCTGCTTTAAACTTCACAACTTTATCCCTGACCTGTCTGTTGGGTTCCTTGGTCTGCATGATGCTGCTTGTTCACCAAAGTTCTCTAACAAACCCCAGAACAGCTGTATTTATACTGGGATTAAATTACACACAGGTGGACTCTATTTATTAATTATGTGACTTCTGAAGGCAATTGGCTACCCTAGATTTTAGTTAGGGGTATTAGAGTAAAGGAGGCTGAATAAAAATAAATGCCACACTTCACATATTTGTTTGTAAAAAAAAATTAAATTTTTTTTTAATTTTCCTTCCACCTCACAATTATGTGCCACTTTGTGTTTGTCTATTACATACAATCCCAATAAAATACATTTAAGTTTTTGGTTGTACCATGACAAAATGTGAAAAATGTCAAGGGGTAGGAATACTTTTTCAAGGCACTGTATATATATATAATGCCATAGTTTATAGGCACTATAACTTTCATGCAAACCAATATACACTTTTTTTTATCAAAGACATGTAGCAGAATACATTTGCCCAAAATGTTTTTTTTTTTTTATTGGATATGTTTTGTAGCAGAAAGTAAAAAATATTGTTTTTTTTTCTCTCTAAATGTTCATTTTTTTTTTCATTTATATCGCAAAAAATAAAAAAACAGTAGTGATCAAATACCACCAAAAGAAAGCTTTATTTGTGTGAGAAAAAATTATATAAATTTTGTTTGGGTACAGTGTTGCATGTCCATGCAATTACCAGTTAAATTAGTTAATGGTTAAAGTAACTGGGCATTTTTAATGTTTTACTTCTTCAGTCTGTTCTGCAAAAACTAAAAGTCAGCAGCTATAAAAACTGTAGCTGCTGATTTTTAATAAACAGACTCTCACCTGTCCAAGGATCCAGTGCTGCCCTCACCCGGGCTGGTTTCTTCACTGATCTTCAGTCCCGGCATCGCCATATTAACAGTGGGCAGCCGGTTGTGACTCCTTGCAGCTTTACACCCGGGTTGCCCATTGCACATGCGTGAGCCATGCCGTGTGAGTGGTCCTACAGCCTTCTGGGACCTGGGACGTGTCCTAGAAAGTTGCTGGCGGAGGTGGTGTGGGGGAGGAAAACTTCCACATGGATCGCCTAAGTCAGGGATATGCAATTAGCGGACCTCCAGCTGTTGCAGAACTACAAATCCCATGAGGCATAGCAAGACTCTGACAGCCCCAAGCATGACACCCAGAGGCATGATGGGACTTGTAGTTTTGCAACAGCTGGAGGTCTGCTAATTGCATACCCCTGGCCTAGGGGATTCAAGCGGGAGTGTGTACCTGTCAAAATGAGTTACCCGCTCCCCCCTAAAAAAAATATGCTCCAAATATTGCAGAGGAAGAGAGTAGGAGGAGGAGGAAGAAGAGTGGAACTTCCCTTTTGGGTGAAGTTCAGCTTTAACCATTATTGAAATTGCTGTTACCCACCAATCGTTTTCTTTTTTTTGTTGTTGCTAGGGGCCCCTTTTACATGGGCTTCCCGATCAGGTCCGCCTGTCAGTTTTTCAAGCGGACCTGATCGGATGCTCCATTAACTCCTATGGAGTGACAGAAGTCAACGGTGACATGTCCGCTGACACCCGCTGCTATCCAATCCTGTCTGTGAAATCCAGATGGATGGTGACCCTATTTTCCATCCGTCTGGAGGATCACATGGGATCGGAGGAAAACAGGCAGGTGAATCGATTTTCACCCAATATCCCTATAGAGGAGAGCGGGGTTCTGACAGGTGCGTCTCTGCACAGTGAGCAGAGATGGACCTGTCATCCACCGGGTCAGTGGGGATCAGCGGATTGATCCCCCGCTAAGCAAAGCAAAGTCGGCGGGGCAGATCGCTGTGTGAAAGCGCAGTGCTCCCATTTTCTATGGCCTTGTTTATTTTCTAAAAACTAAAAGGCTATTGGTGCCAAATCCTATCATTACTGCTGCTGATAATATTGTATTGACCAATTAATCACCAGAAGAATGCTAAATGACTTTTACCTGCAAAAGAGCAACATCATAGTTAAATGATCCATCCTTATAAAGCTCATGTGTAATCACTCTGTCCGTTTTTCGAAATTGCTTTTCTTTTTCTATAGCAGAAATTGAATGGGCACCAAGAATAATGTTTGCTGTATGATTACTGTGTGGAAAAAAAAACATATTTATAAAGGTTTTCAATTATTTAACAATGGACGAAAAACGTGTTTTTAAAAAAAAAACAAATACAATTATAAAATGATAATAAGGCTGAACTACTCTGAGCACCACAAACCAAAATTGCTATTTAATTCATTTTTCATATTTAAAGCCAACTCACCCATCCATCCATGTCTCCATGCTCTATTTTGATGAGAAATCACTTTGAATAACACCCCCCTAGCATTTCTAGTCACAGCAAACTTAAGTATGGAAGAAGCCTGCCTTTTAGTTACACAAAGCCACAGGTTTTCATTATGCACCATTACAACTTTCTAGACACTGGCCTCCTAACAACCAATGATGTCATCATTAGATAAGGAGGATGTGTGTTGCCTCCACAGAATCCTTGTTTGACCCTCCTCTGCCTCTCTCCCTCAGCACCGAGGTCACATTAGCTGACTGATGGAGAGAAATTAAGGGGGGAAGAAAACATTGGAATACTAGTCAGTACAAGTGTGCAAAAGTGTTTGGGTGTCCTACTTGTGTGGATGTTGCTGCATTATGTAAAGCTATGAGAATATTTTTTTACATTTTGGAATGAGGTGCCTCGAGATCATTTTAAAGGATGCCTTGATGGAAAAAAGGTTGAGAAACACTGGGTTGGAGAACTCTCTGAAAGATAGGTGACAAACAATGCAAATAGCAGCATGAATATTTATACAGCCCTGGCCAATCCCAGGGAGCAGTGCCCTGACAGCTGCTGGGAGACCATATATATTATGTGAGCACACTGAGCGTGGGGTATTTTCCTGCAGAGGAACAGTCCAGCCTGGAGGGCTGTTGCCAGCGCTGCCATGTGCTTGCTGTTTGTGAGGCCTCAGGTAGGCAACCTGGGGGCCTGGATGCTGAAGCTACAGAGAGCTAACTGAGGGGCAGTCTGCTGAAGATCTAGTCTGGTATCAATGGAGGAAAGTGTCGCTTGGAAGTTGGAAGGAGGCAACCAACTTTCCCTGGACATTTTGTGAGTACAGACTCCTGAGAGATCTTAGAAATGTTTGGGCTAGAAAATCAACTATGTATTTGCTAAAGGGGACATTGGTTGGTGTCCTGAAGAGCATAGTTTATATAATTCCTTGTGAAGGGCCTATGCCCTTATTATTCTAAAGTAAGAAGTTTGTGTGCTGCTTTTAACTGCTTCCATTACAAGCCAAGTCCACAGTTTGTTATATGCAACGACTCCTGCTTCAGCTGTACAGAAAGGAGTTCACTATCCTCAACCTGTACATAGTTTCTGTTTTTGAAGTATCCCATTCAATTCCCTCTACTCTAACCAAGTTCTCCAAAAATAAGAACAACGTCTCTAGACTGGTTATTGAGGAAAAATGTGCCTGAGATCGTGTGCCTGACTGCAGGGAAATCCACTGGGGAAGAACTTGGGCAAATTTCCAGTGGCTCCAATGGGAATAGCAGCTACATGTACAGGGCTTGGTCCTAGATTTTTCCTATGGATACCGCAACAGTTGCTATAGGTAACGGAAGAAAATGGGAGAGACTCAGTGTTGTTGTCGGTGCTGTGTGGATTGCGAAGAGGCAATCCGTGTGCTGGAGAACTGATGTGTCACAATGGACACTGCCAGCTATTTCCAAGTGGCAGCAGCAGAAGAGTTAATGTGTGGCACTGTACTGAGAGCACCAGTGAGGTCTGCCTAGGTCCATGTCTGTGCTACCAGGGAGAATGTCTGTGCTACCATAGATACTGTTGCCGGTGCAGAAGCATTTTCAGTTGGTGGCGGTGAAGGAGTTAATTCGGGGCACTGGAGAGAGAGTCCCACCAAAGTCTGTTTGGGGACAAGTGATTAATCTATCAGTGTGTAAATTTTACTGCAGAAACTGACTGCTTTACAGTAGAGACTTTTAATGCTGGAGTATGTCTGAGTAATGGCAGGGAAAGAGCAGCATGGGAAACAGTGCTCTGAGAAAGTCTGCCCAACAAGAGGAGCTACTGCCAAAGTGTCAGCCTATCGCAAAGAGCAAGCGGAGTCACCGCCCAAGTTCAGCCAATCCGGAAGGATGGGCGGAGCTGTTGCTTCACTTCCAGGCATAGTCAAAAAGGGAGCCCCATGGAGAGAGCATGCTAGGGAGAGAGAACCGAGCATGAACACCGGAGTTGCTGCAGACAGTGCTGAATACCCACATAGGCTGGCCTAGCTACAGAACAGGTTACTCAATGACACTGGTGTACAGATAGTACTGCAAGGCAGTCTAGCTCTATCCAATAGGGGCGGAGTTGCGCATGTCACAATTGTCTGTGGGAAATGCCAGTGTCTCACCGTTAAGCTACAAGCGTGGAGCCGGTGCGGTCATTGTGGTGAAGTGTCACTGAGGTGGCTGCCGAACAGTCTATAGCCCAGCATTCTGCAAGTTGACTGGGAGACTGGTTAATGCCACAGAGATACCAGAGTCAGATTTCCAGTTTCTACAGAGCGGTGGTGAGATCACAGTGCAGCCATTGGGGCAGGCACTAATGGTTGTTAGTCAGACCACCATCTCTTAGCAAAGTGAAGCTGTCATCTCAACCTGCACAAAGTTGCAGCCACAGCCAGCTACAGCTAAACAAGCTACAGAGGAGCCAGCTGTCAGCAGTTCACTGGTGCGGGATTCCACCAGTCCTTTGGGTGAGGAGAAGCCCATAGCCTCAGTAAACTCTATTGCCCCCACCAAGAAGAAGGTGGATGCTAAAGTTCTTACAGGTAAACCGCGATGGGGAGCAATAGTGGTGTGAAAACAGGTTTTGGCTGGCAGCTAATTTACCTGCAGTCCAATTCACCTGTCAGGACCTGTGACTTTAACTATAGAGGCAGCTGCAGATCCCAAATCCTGAGTTTTAGGCTAATTTCACACTGAGGTGCTTTGCAGGCGCTAGAGTGCTTAAAATAGCACCTGCAAAGCGCCGTGAAAGAGCCGCTCAATTCACTGCAATGTGAAAGTACCGCAGGCTTTCACATTGGAGCGGTGCGTTTGCAGGATGGTCAAAAAGGTCCTGCAAGCCGCATCTCTGGAGCGCTGTAGCAGCGGTGTATTCACCGCTCTTAAAGCGCCCCTTCCCATTGAAAACAACGGGGCAGCAGCGTTTTGCAGGCGGTTAAAAACGCCCTGCTAGTGGCCAAATAGCGCCGCTAAAACGACAGTAAAGCCGTCGGTGCCCCAGTGTGAAAGTAGCCTTGCTGTTAAGAATTAAAGGAAGATGCACTTGTACTAACCCTTGCTAATTATCAGGATACATCATTTGAGGTGTTCTTAGTGACGGACAATGGCTCACTGCAGGAGACTCTTAAATGCAAGAAATTACTTTCTACAAAGCAGAGGAAGGATCCTTGCCAAGCTTCAACTACTACTTTAAAGTTGAAGAGGAGTTGTTGATTTATGTGCTTAGAGTAGATTGTGTATACCTGCATCAGTTTTACATTCAGAGATAACATTTAGGGTAAATAATATTGTGTTCTAGTATTGTGAACTTTTGAAGTGTTATCCCTGTGGGGATAGTGCTTCGATCTCTATCTTATAGGTGGATTGTACATGTCAGTTTGTTAGGCTGTACTAACTCTGCTTTCTTCTAGGTGAAGACTGCTCAATTTTGACTTCAGTACTAATCCAGTACTGTCAATATGTGAAAGTACAAGGACTTCTCCTTCAGCTCCTACAGAAAGGAGTTCACTATCCTCAACCTGTACATAGTTTCTGTTTTTTGGAGTATCCCACCTACTTACCTCAAACCTATCCTAAGTTCTCAAACTATAAAAACAACAAAAACAACACCCTAGACTGGTTATTGAGGAAAAGTGTGGATGAGATTGTGTGTCTGGCTATGGGGCAATCCACTGTGGAAGAACATGGGCAAATTTCCAGCAGCTCCTACAGGAGTAAGTGCTACACGTTTTTGAACCTATAACAGGTTTTTAATAAATGTTACAGAGGAAGCAGCTAAATATAGAAGCAGTAGAAATACATGGAGTCCAGCGCTGTCTTCCCCACAGCTGATTCTTATGTTGGCTTTCCCCCTTACATGTCATGCTAAGCTGTCCTATTAGCATACTCACCCAACCAATAAATCCAGCTTTGTCCTGCTGTAACCTGCCAGCTGTTGCTGCATGTCAAGTCCTTCACTGTCATCTTCCCCTCTGACTTCATCAGGGAGCTGGCTGTCTCTTCTGGGTTCTTGGATCCAATCTCCTGATGATGAGGGCTGTACTGAAAGTACATGCCAGATCAACAAACGTGTAAGCGAGCTCTAAGTGTAGATGCCATCAAGGGCATTTGTTGCGAGGGCTGTACTGAAAAGAGAATAACGCTTCATCTTTAGTAACTCTTCTTCTTCTTTATCACTGCAGGTAAAAAAAAGGATTCCAAGCAGAAGCAACGTGTCACCATTACATTCTTGACGAAGGATGGGTGCACACTGTCCAAAATCCACAGAAGGCTACCGAATGTTCATGGAGATGACACCAATGACAAGACATTACTCTTGTCAATGGTATCATCTCTGTAAATATTCTGTAGTCTTCTGTGGACAGCGGAGAGCCTGCACCCCTTCTTCGTCAAGAACTCAGTGACAGCACATTGCTTCTGCTTGGATTTCATTATTTACCTGAACTGAAAAATAAGAGTTACTATAAATGAAGAGTTACTCTTCCAACATGTGAATTTTGAACAACCTGTAAGTTAAAAAAATAAGTAATGTCCACTCCTTCCTTACTTTTGGTACTGCCCTCATATCAAATACCCTTTGATGGCATCTACAGTTAGGGCTCATTTACACATGTGTTGGTATGGCATGTTAGGTTAAGGTGTGTGGTAAGACTGTGCATGAGTGTCATGAAGGCATGTGAAATGTCATTCAGAATTGTAACCACTTGCCGCCAGTATAACGTACTTATACTGTGGCAAGGTAGCACTGCTCCCGTTGTGACTATACACAGTGGGAGCTGATCTGCGGGTACCGTGGCACCTGCCGATCGTTAGACAGAGAGCCAGAACAGCTATCTGCCTATGTAAACAAGGCAGATTGCCATTCTGTCAGTAGGGAAGGCATTCATCCTGTGCTCCTGCAAAGCAGAGACATGGATCCATGCCATCCCCTAGTAAAAGAACCTGCCTCAGTACACAAACACACTAGCTAGGTACACAGTTAACCCTTTGATCACCCTTGATGTTCCCAGCCAGTGTCATTGATACAGTGACAGTGCATATTTTTAGCACTGATCACTGTATTAGTGTCACTGGTCACCAAAAAGTGTCAGTTAGTGTCCAATTGTCCGGACACTAATTAGCAGTCCCGCTATAGAGTTTGTAGACTCTATAACTTGTGCACAAACCAATCAAAATACGCTTATTGGGATTTTTTTTACCGAAAATAGACATGTGCAATTAGTTTCTTTCCAAGTTCGTTTTTTAATGAGTTTCGACAACTTCGTTAATTCAGAAATATCCGAATATAAAAAAAAAACGTTTAATGAATTTTTCCAGAAATTAGTAAATTCAGAAATTCGAAAACCCGAAAATTCGAAAATCTGAAATAGTAACTAATAATAACTTAACTATTACTAACTATTAAATTCTAGGTATTGGAATTTCCTTTCAAATTTGGCTGTTAGTGAACATAACAAATACGAATTTATCCAAAGTTACGAATTATCCAAAATAACGAATGCCGTATCTAAACAAATGGAACGTAACAAATTCATAATAATAAATAACAATAATAATAAAAACTTTTTATTATTACTATTTATTATTAATTTGTTCCGTTGCATTTGTTTAGATGCGGCATTCATAATTTTGGATAAATTCGTATTCCTTATGTTCACTAACAGCCAAATTTGAAAGGAAATTCCAATACCTAGAATTTAATAGTTAGTTATCAGTTAGTTAGTTAGTTATCATTTAGAGTTTTCGGATTTTCGTTCTTTTGAATTTTTGGATTTTCTTTCTTATTTTCGAATTTACGAATGTATGAATTTTCGAATTTTCGAATTTTCGAATTGCAATCATAACGAATGACCCGATAAAAAAAATGAATGAAACGAAAACTTAACAAATTCTTCGGCAGTGTACATATCTAAACGAAAATATTATTTTTTCAGTTCTTATTGGATATGTTTTATAGCAGAAAGTAAAAAAAATGTTTTTTTTTCAAAATGTTCTTTTTTTGTTTATAGCGCAAAAAATAAAAGCCACAAATATGATCAAATCCCACCAAAAGAAATCTCAATTTGTGGGAAAAAAAGGACAGAAATTTTATTTGGGACAGTGTCGCACGGCCACGCAAATTGTCAGTTAAAATAACGCAGTGCCGTATTACAAAAAATGGCCCTCTTCCAGAGGTCAAGTGGTTAATGAACACATCTGCTGCCAAGTTAAAGTCTTACCTGGGGTGGACTACAAAAGTTAAAAGTTATAAAGGTGTAAAACAAACTACTATGAAAAAAAATATATAATGCTCTGAGACATTGGAAAAGGTGAGTACTTACATGTTGCAGTGTGCTGCAGTTAACACCCAGTGAGGTCTAATCAGGATTCCTCCACAGAGCCATGGATCCTGTTTTATGTACACCATGTAAGGTCGGGAATGAGGTTTTGCCTCTTTTCCCCTAATAATTTTCAAACAAGCTCCTAAAATGTGAATTAAAATAACATAAGCAGGCTGTTTAAAATGACCACGTAGACAAAAATGCTGTAGGTAAATTTAAAAAACAGATTGTTAAGTCGGTACATTCAATTACTAGCTGGAAAAATTGAAACCCCGTCCCCTTCCAAATGTGGGCCTGCTTGCTATTGTTATATATGGAACATCATAAACAGAGACATACAATAACAATTTCACTTCTGTGTTTGCTGTGCATGTATACTGAATACTGACAAGCTGACATAAAATCCATTAAAGCTGAATTAAACTCACTACATCAACATTAAAGCGGAGCTCCACCCTAAAGTGGAACTTCCGCTCATCGGATTCCTCCCCCCATCCGGTGTCACAATTGGCACCTTTCTGGGGGGAGGGGGGTGCATATACCTGTATAATACAGGTACCTGCACCCACTTCCGGGCATAGATAGCTGCAGAATATCCGCAGATCCCCGACCCCCCCCCCCCCCCCGTTGTGTTCTGGGAAGCACATAGTTCCCAGAGCACAACGGGGACCAGTGAAGACGCGCAACGCGACTCGCGCATGCGCAGTAGGGAACCGGGCAGTGAAGCCGCAACGCTTCACTTCCTGATTCCCTGACCGAGGATGGCGGCGGGGGCAGCTGAGAGACGAGCGTAGCTCGTCATCTGCTGCCGACATCGCGGGTGCCCTGGATAGGTAAGTTTCCATTTATTAACCCCCCTGGCGGTATTCCCGAGTCTGGCTCGGGGTGGAATTTCAGTACCATTAGCGGTAACCCCGAGCCCCGAGTCAGGATCACATTGCAGGATACAGAGAGAGTTACTTACCTTGTTCCCTGGATCCTGCGATGTCCTTCCCGCTGTGTGTGCGAGCTCCTCCGCTCGATTCACACAGTGCCCGAGTGCCGCTGTTACGACGCACGGGAGCGGAGATCGGCACCAAATTCAAAAAAGTAAAAACACAAAACACATACAGTATACTGTAATCTTACAGATTACAGTACTGTATAAACAAAAAACACATTCCCTTTGTCCCTAATGGTCTGTCCAGTGCCCTGCATGCACTTATATTATAAATACTGTTTTTTCTGCCTGGAATTTGGAGATTGTCCATAGCAACCAAAAAGTGTCCCTTTATGTCAAACGTGATTTTAGACCAGCTAGAAAAACAGCGATAATAAATTAGAATCACTTGCAGAATTGAGCGATAGTGATTTGTGGGGAAATTCGTCATCAAACACTATATCTAATGACAGCGACAAACATGCAACTGAGCAAATTTCAGTGTTTTTGATTTGATTACATTATTGAATAATTATTTATAGTTATTTATTATATTATAAACGTTATCATACCCGGGATGTCTACTAGACTCTGGTTTGAACAGATTTAAGTGAGTTATTCCTAAGAATTGCAGGCCTACAATATAAAACACCACATTTCCATGCAAAATAAAATCAGCACATAAAATCAGAAATAATCATACCGCCAGGGAGGTTAAAAGTCAGCAGCTGCAGTATTTGTAGCTGCTGGCCTTTAATATTTTTTTTTAAGGTGGAGCTCCGCTTTAAGACTACATGCCCACGGACATTTTAAAAAACGTGCTGTAAAGCCAGTACAGACGCCGCAAAGAAATCGGCATTAAAATTCAATATACGTTACTCTGCGCTAGCTTTCAGCCGCGTTTCTCTGTCTCTATTCAAAATCAATGGTTCCCGATGACATCACCGGTGACCCCGCCCCATGCCTATATAAGTCATTGCGCACTGCGCACATGGCATTACAGCAGGAGAGAGAGTTGAGTCAACATCGGAAGAAGGGAAGAAGACAAAGAAAAAGACTGGGCAACCACTAGCAAAAGAGCGGGCAAAAGAGCAGAAGAGTGGAGGAGCCCTGCAGAAGACAGCGGGAGAAGAAGCCGTTGATTTTGAATAGAGACAGAGAAACGCGGCTGAAAGCTAGCGCAGAGTAACGTGCATTGAATTCAATGAAAAACACAGATAAAATTGTGTTTTTAATGCTGCTTTTTTCCTGATGTCTGTACTGGCTTTACAGCCCATTTTTTAAAACGTCCGTGGGCATGTAGACTAAAGAGGAACTGCAGTCTGCTGACATAACATTAAAAGAGAAGTGATTTTGCGCGAAATCACTTCTCTTTTAATTCTACTGTTTGTGTGATTGTGTACACTATTAGATTTTGCTGCTGGTTTCTATGTAAGAATTGTTATTTTGCACTATTTTGGCACTTTAGCTGTTTTACACGCTAATTCACCTTTATTTATTTATTTTGATCATTAAGCACTTTATTAATCTTGTGATCACTTAATATTTATGTATTTATTTGTGTAGGTACACTATAAATTCCTAGTTCCGTTATTTGAGTAGCGCGAAGGTCACTTGTTCACATTTAGTCTGCTGAAATAATTTGTAAAAAAAAAAAAACATCTTTGTCATTCTGAAGCTTCCCTCCAACCACTTTGCATATTATTTTATATATAGGCTCCATGCACACTGGATGTTAAAATAACATTATAAAAACGCCAGTAGATTTACAGTGAGTCTTTAAATTTATTTTTTTATGTATTTGCAATAGCGTTTATTAGCGTTTTTAAGCATTTTTCTGCATTTTTTTAATTGTTAATTTTTTTTTCAATGGATCAAAAACGCTGGTGAGCCATGTTTTTGAGCGTTTATCGACGTTTATCAGCGTTTGATGAGCGTTTGGCATTTTTTGTGGTCAGAACAACAACTCCTGAATGGGTATTAAGGTATTTACGGGCAGAAAAAAAAAGTTTTACTATCCAAAGTTAAAATAACAAGGGCAGAAGATTTAATAGATGGAAAAATGAAAAAATGACTGAGGGTCTGCTACCCTTAGTAAATAGATAGGAAGGTATATTATATTTACTTGTTTAAACTTTTTTTTTACATTTCATTTGCTACTTGGTTTATGGTCTAGATGTCATACTTTCCATGAGTTTACATGGGCATTTTTTTTATCTTTTATGTGACAGAGGGGAGGAGGGTTTTCTCAGCTAAGCACACCCTCCTGCTTGCATGCCCGAGCTAAGGGATTCCAGGAAGTAAATGCTACACAATTATCTGCCCTTACTCAAGACGGCCAAGGGTGGAAATGCTGGGTAGGGGTGACTTCTCAAAAAAATAAAGCATGGAGACATGGATGGATGGGTGAGTTTGCTTTGAATGCCAAAAGTAAATTAAATAGCGTCTCTTTCACTAGAATCCCCCACCCCACTAAGTTTCCCAGGCTCTGCTGCCCACCTGTATACCCAGGACGGGCATGGCATGTGCTGCTGGGTAGAGGGGAGGGATACCAGGGAATGGATGTTTGCTAATCTCCCCTACCTAGTACGAATCCAGTGGCAACATGTATTATATCACTTCTGGGTTTGGCTGTCACTTTCCTCAGCAGCTTATATGGAGCTAATGGAGCGTGATCATAAGAGAACCTGTCCTCAAAAAAATAGTATCATATAGGAGGCTTTTTGTCCCTATGTAATAACAAATAAAGTTTAGTGAAAAAAAAAAATGTAAAAAAAAAAAGTGTTACATCTAACTATATAAATCTCTCCCCCTTAAAAAAATGTGAGCCCCCCCATTAACACACATACCAAGGTAAACACAAACATGTTGATTGTGCTACACGTTACATATGTGCTCTCAAGGAAGATACTAATGATTATAGCGCTATTATTCACAGTTAAAGGGGTTGTAAAGGTACATGTTTTTTCATCTTAATGCATTCTATACATTAAGGTGAAAAAACATCCAACGATTAGCAGCCCCCCTGCCCCCCATTTACTTACCTGAGCCCTCGAAAGCCCTGCATCTTGAACGCTGGCTTCTCGACCGGGCTTCTCAGCTCATCCATTGGATGATTAATAGCAGCGCAGCCATTGGCTCCCGCTGCTGTCAATCAAATCAATGATGCGGCGCACTGGGGGGCGGGGTCGAGTGATACAGTCGGCGGCTATAGCGTGGCCACAAGCTAACCCTCTTGGGAGAGTGCTTCCCAGAACGGGGGTTAGCTGATGCGGGGAGGAGCCGAGACAGCCGCTGAGGCACCTCAGAAGACGAGGATCGGGCCACTCTGTGCAAAATGAGCTGCACAGTGGAGAAAAGTATGACATGTTTGTTATTTTTTTTTTTAAAAAGGAACCTTTACAACCCCTTTAACTATAAACTGATGAACTATAGAAGCTTTTAAAGCATTGTGAATGGAAAATTTAGGGTACCAACGTTTTTCCTGATTTCTTGAGTGCATGCAATTTTAACGCTCTACATACGTATTGGGTATCAATTTACTTTGCGCAACTTTAATACATTTACCAAAAATTTGGTAAGGCATTTAGTTTGTGTGCCCTAAAATTAACTCCAGTGTATTTTTACCATAATTTTGTGTTTGATAAACTGCTGTGCTAATATCTTCACTACAGTGTATTGCTACAAGTGCAAACAGAAGAAGTTAATCTCTGGCTTTAAGTAACAAATTTGCAATGTAAAGCTAACTCCCATATGTTCACCCATATTTATGGTGTAATGTGAAACATGGTCAGCATGGACACCCTCCACAAACTTACACCATTGTTTATTCTAAGTCGGTGCAGCTGTGCATGGCTCCACCTGCACAGCCACAACATTCCTTCACAGTTGAGAATGAAATAACTACAAATCCCAAACTACCATGGAAGAGGGACTTTTAGTTTTTAGTGGAGCACAAGTGTGGTGATGTCACCTCACTTGTATTCCATTGATACTGCTTGCAGCTTTGTAGCTGAAGGTCCATACCTTGGTGGCTAGAGAAAGAGTTTGCAGTAGTCAGAGCATTGTACCCACTGATAGGAGTGAAATGTTTTGCAGGCTCAGATGAAAAAATGATAAATGCACACTTGCTCATTGCAAAATGGGTGCATTTATTGTTTTTTTTTTTTTTTTGCAAAAGGTGTAATTCTCCTTTAACCCCTGTTATTCATTATCAGAAGAATATTTTAACAATTAATGTAGATGTAGCGTTCTCCCCGACTTCCAAGTGCCTAATGGTGACTCCCAGAGCCAGGGAGAACTGACATACCTCCTCAGGGTGCAGGTTACTAGGCATAGTGGGTGTGGTACAAGGTGAAAAGATTGGGTGCCAGTCACTTTTTGTAAAAATGAACAAAAAGTGTTTTAGTTCTCTTAACAAGAACGTTGGGCGAGAGGGTTTAGGGCACAGGACACCCTTAGGCAAATGCAATAGCAATTAAGGCAAACTCTGCAGGCAAAAATAATACTAGGCTGACAGCAATACAGAAAGAGAGCCTTTAAGATGAATGCAGCAATCTGTATCTTGTAGCAACCGCTGTCTCCTATGGCAACAACTTCTCTCACAGTATCCTACTGTAGATCCTCCAGCTTGACTCACAGTATCCCCCTGTAAATCATTAAGCTCAGCTTACCGTCTCTCTCACTAGACTTCTTGGACTCTCAAGCTTCACCCACAGCTAACCATTGTACTTTATCTTAAAGCTTTACGTACAGCTACCCACTGTACTCCATCAAGCTTTACTGCCTAACTGGATGAGTCTCCACTGAAGCTTTCCCACTACTTCACTGTCCCCGGCTAGTGAAGCGTCTGCTCTGGTCCTCCTCCAGAACTTCATCCCTTGCAAACTTGCCTCCGGTAACAGAAGTGGTCATCCCTTTGTGGCAACTGCTTCTCCTTTACCTCCAACAACAATCAGGCTCCCTTCCAGCTGAGCGTCTAACACATTCAGTTTCGCCCCAGGCTTTGTGCTTAACCTTGGCTGCTCCTCCTTTGTGGTACCCTGAACTGCTGGATAGGCCTTAAGTGGAGCTAGCAGCCAGCATAACTCCTGGATAGGCCTCTGGCTTCAGGCCTAGCAACCAGGAGCTCCTCAACACACACAGGCCCGGGCAGGAAGAACCCCCATCACCTGACTCCTCACAAATAAATAGCCTATACCAGCATACACAGCGGTTAAAGAAACTCCTGCTGATTGGCTGAGACCTAGTTATCCATTACCTGAATTTATGATAATCCATCATTCCAATGCCAAAAGCTACAATGCCACCAATTGACAGAAGAGAGAGACTACACAAACTCAGACTTAGGACAGGAATCAGTGGATCAACCTACAAATTTAGCCAGGCTAGTTACCACTTAGAACAACTATATTTATTAGCAGCCCTGTTTAGGACCAGGGTGCTAAATAGACAATATACTTACGTCCATCGAGAAGAAGAATAACCGATATTGCTGATAGTTGCAGAGACAGGAAAAGTTTCATTGTAATGGTTAATTTACAGTAAGCCTTACTGAGGAAGGCAGAAGTGTTAAGCTTTACTGCAAAGTGGGTGACAACATAGGTTCTCATAGATCAGATAACAGATATTTAGGCAAGACCGCAAGTTTCCATCTGATTTTTCAAATAAACACATTTATTAACTGTAGATTGTTTAGCTAGATATTAGGGACCATTCACTCCATGTGCATTGGCCTACGGTGTTCATTGCAGTCTGAACGTATAGACAAGGTAGTCTGCCTTATGTACTATTTTTTTAGTTTGCAGTTCATTTTGTGACATTTCATTAAAGCTAAAAAAAATAATGCATTGCAACAATGCATCACGTCGCCCTTACACAATGCACAGCGTGCTCATGTTATAGAGATCATAACATGCATCTCCTGGTGTAAATGAGCCCTTAATCACCTGGAGTAAACACTTGCCTATTTCATTATCATTTAAGGGGATTTCAAATAAAAAAAATGCAAATCCTGTTTCTTCAGAAAAAAGTGGTGAAGAAGCTTGAAGTGGTCCACCCTAACTACCAGATTATCTTGGACAGGGAGCTGGTCACATAAAAGGCCTGAACAGCAAGGCTAGGTACAAACCTGAGATTTTTAGCACATTGGCCCACTTTTTAGTAATTTTTTTTTATGCTTTCTGCTTTTTTTTTTTTTTTTGCTTAGACAGTGAAAGTCAAATAAAGTAGAGGTTGTGAGGCGTGGGGATTTGTTGCAATGCACGAAAACGCACAGAATTGTTTCATGTGTTTTTTGTGCGCTGCCCTAAAAGGTGTGATTAGGGCCCAAGGGTTACACTTTTGTAGAGAGCAGGGTCTGCAAGGCGATTTTAAGAAGATCATAGCCTCTATGTCCTGAGATTAATACCTGTGAAGATAGAGCAGCCAAATACAGGTGTCCCTAGAACCTCATCCAATCCTAGGGGGGCATCTGAGGAGTGGGAACACCTGAGTGGACAGCTGTGAGCTAAGAGTGGTGGCAATGAGGTGAGCTGGGTTCTCCTCAGAACTTTTCCTGTAGAATATGCTTAAGCGCTCATGTATCCTTGAAACCGCTGTGGGACCTGAGCCTTTCTCTCTGAAGCCTGGGATGCTGGCAACCTCTGGATCATTTCACTTCCCTACAGTGTTTACCTAGTGGAGTGCCCATATACTCACCATGCTAAGATGCATAGCCAGGCCAGTTTAACCCCCTGGGTTCCTCGACAGGCCCAGAGGAGATAACTTTCTCTGCTTTTCCCTCTTAGTAGTTTAGAGAGGCCACACTTGATGAGGCAGAAGCAGCCGGGTGTAGATATGGGAGCAAAATTTGCTCCAAGCGTAGCAGGCCTCTTTATGGGGCAGTGGGAAGAAGATAAAGTTTTTTCCAATACCCCAGAAAGTCTGTCTAGTTACAGAAGATACATTGATGATATTTTCATCCTGAGGAAAGGGGAAAAGGAGCATCTTTCGAACTTTCTTGAAGACTTAAATGTAAATGACAGAAACATCAAGCTCTCCTGGGAAATAAGCGATAAAAAGATCATATTTTTAGACCTGGAGATTCTACAAGAAGATGAAATACTCTCTTCTAGAACACATTTCAAGAATGTTGATAGAAATAGCTATTTGCCCATAGAGAGTTGCCATCACAGAAACTGGCTATATAACATACCTAAAGGACAATTAATGCGCCTTAGACATAACTGCACACACAAAGAATCATTCAAAATACAAGCAAAGAACATGGGACATACATTTATGGAGAAGGGTTATGACAATGAATTTATTAATAAAAAAATAGCAGAAGTGGCAGAGAGGGATCGCAAGAAATTGATGAAAGATAAACTAAAAAGTGAGGTGACAAAAGACATGATACCAATCATCTTCGACTACAATGCCCAACATAAGCAAGTAGAGAAAATTATCAAACGTCACTGGAATATCCTATTGGCAGATAGACATCTACAAGATATCCTTCCCAGTCTTCCGAAATTTGTGTATAGAAGAGCCCCAACTATTTGCAATAAAATTGTGAAAAGTATCACTGACCCTCCAAGCAGAGGCCTTTTTCCCTTGTAAGCGGTGCTACGCATGCATGACAACTAAGCGCCCAAATGAAAGAAAAAAGGACTTCACCTCAACGAGCACAGGAAACTCCTATGAAATTAAAGAATTCATCTGTTGCAATACAGAAGGAGCAGTCTATGCTCTGGAGTGTAGCTGTGGACTCCAATATATAGGTCGAATAAAAAGACCCTTGAAAACCCACATAAGAGAACATGTGCAAAATATACTCAAAGGCTTTGACAAACATAGCGTTTCGAAAAATTTCGCCACTCATCACAACAAAGACCCCACACAATTACAATTCTGGGGAATAGAACCCTATGTGAAACATTGGCGTGGGGGCCACAAAGTCAGAACTTTGAGCCGACTTGAGTCAAAATGTATTTTCACGTTAGACACTTTTGCACCTCGGGGCCTCAATATAGAGTTCGATCTGAACTGTTTTATTAATGACTTTTAATTTTTATGGGTACCCAATCCCTCACATTTATTGTATCCTCTTGGACCTCTTTCTACTCTTTTAGTCCTATTATGCAACTGTTTTAATAATGTGTTTTTTTATCACCCCTGTTTGGACTTTTACATATTGCATTTTAGCACTAAGTCCTCCTCTCTATACTCTCTGCCTCCCTTATTATTTATGATTAGCAGCCTATGTAATTTCCAGTGTTTTTATAAATTTTTTATCCTTTTTTTATATTTCAAAAATTCATTTTTTTACTTTTTGCATCAATTTTATTATTAACATCGATTTCGGAATTGGTCTGTGTATGATCCACCACATAGTTGGTATCACACAGCTCCATTACCCATCCTCCTGACCTAGTTTTTTCATGCTTTTTTTTTATGTTGTTTTATTTACAATTTCCTTCTGGCTAGTCACGTCCTATTGCCCAGTATGTATATGCAATATGACTGCCAGTTATTTTATAATTTTTTATGGCATCTCTCATTAGTAAATTACCAGTCTTTGGGGCTGATTTACGAACGGTTTGCACCAAATTCAACCCTAAAGATGGCTCCCGTGCTATTTCCGGCGACCGGAGCCATCGGAAAATGGCCGGCGCTCTATTTCCGGCGACCGGAGCTCTAAGAAAATGGCCGCCGAATACGCAAATCAACACACACATAAAAGGGCACTTACAATGTCTCTAGTTATATCCTGATGAAGTCACGTGACCGTGACGAACACGCGTCAGGTCTTTTTGTCACTTTCTTTTGAGGGCATCGGCGTATAACACGCACCCACGACTTTCCCCCAATTTTAAGGGGGAAAAAGTGCGTGTTATATGCTGATAAATACGGTACTTTGCTGTTACCAAATAAATATTTTTAAATTACTACAATATCGAGCATCCCTCCTGTTCCTTACATTCCCCCACCCATGCCCCACTGCGAGGTCCACCTGATCCAGACACACCAGGGACAAAAAGGGACGCTGACTAAAGACAAGGAACATATACCAGCAGAATTGGAGGCATCAGATCGGGACGACCACCTGGAGACACTTACTGGTTACACTACAAAGATATGCATGCTGTTACCTTACAGCGGTAAGGTAAGGGGACATCCAGCGATTACTGCACACAGAAGACAAGAAGCCACCCATCACTAGCACTTTATTGCAGAAGTTTGATCACCAGCACCAGCAATTTATTCCTGCTTATTGATAGCATCATTCAGTCACTGTATCATTCAGTCACTGTAGATCCTGCATTTTAAATAATCTTTCACGGACACATTTATTTATTTATTTATTTTCACGGAAAATAAGGATTTTATGGATTTTTCATTTTAGCATTTTATGGATTTTTCATTTTAGCAATCTATCACCTTTTTTACTTTAGTAGATTTAAAGTAACAATTGTTATATGGATTTTATTCATACTCTGATTTCATTCTCATGCATTTTGATTGTACTTGCCTCTTTTTAGTGTTCTTCAAGAAGAAGAATTACGAATATTGCTGATAGTTGCAGAGACAGGAAGTTTTATTGTAATAGCTATTTCACAGTAAGCCTTACTGAGGGAGGCAAAAGTGTTAAGCTTTATTGCAAAGTGAATAACAATTTAGGTCCTCACAGATCACATAACAGATATTTTAGACAAAACCGCAAGTTCCCATCTGATTTTGCAAATAGGCACATTAACCACGATACTGGGCACATTCGCCCCTTCCTTCCCAGACCAATTTTCAGCTTTCAGCGCTCTCGCACTTTCACTGACAATTGCGCGGGCATGCTATGCTGTACCCAAATGAAATTTTTTTTTTAATTTTGTTCGCACAAATAGAGCTTTCTTTTGGTGGTATTTATTCACGACTCAGTTTTAAATTTTTTGGAAATTTGAAAAAAAAAAATATATTTTCTTCTTTCTATTTTAAAAGAAATCAAATAAAATCAAATTTTGTCATAAATTTAAGCCAAAATGTATTCTGGTAAAAAAAATTCCGTAAGTGTTCAATAATTGGTTTGTGTGATCAAGGATATTTACACAAATGATCATGTACAGATATGCGCAGGGGATCACGGACATATGTGTGCAGATAATCATTGGGACATGTGATTTTAGTGGGTCATATGTAGGGGACAGGTTTTTTATTATTTGGGGACATGGAGATCCCCTCTCCTCTCCTCACTGACAACTTTTGTGTGAGGAGAGGAGAGCCGACTGCCTAGCAACCGGCTCTGTGTTTACATCACATGACGGCTGTGATCAGGAGGGCCAATGACAGAGCCCTCCTGCCGATCGGAGATGCGCCGTGTCCGGGTGACACGAGCGCATCAGGATTGCACCGCTGCGCGCGCGCAATCCCCCTCCTTTTGAGGGACGTTCTGGAACGTCCACTCAGAAGGCGAGAGCTCCCACCTGGCCGTTTATGTACATTGGCTGGGTGAGAAGTGGTTAATTACCAAAGATTGTTTAGCTATATATTAGGCCCCATTCACTCCATGTACATTGGCCCTTCAGTGATCATTGCAGTTCAAACTTATAGGCAAGGCAGTTTGCCTTATGTACTGTTGTTTCAGTTCACAGTTCATTTTGTGACATTTCAATAAAGCTAAAAAAATATAAATAAACCGTGCGATGCATTTCAACAATGCATCACGCCACCCTTACACAATGCACACCAGTGTGTGCATGTTATAGAGAGCATAATGCGCATCTCCTGGTGTAAATGAGCTCTTAATCACCTGGAGTAAACACTTGCATATTCCATTATCAATTAAGGGGATCTCAAATAAAAAACAGAAATGGAAATCCTGTTTCTTTAGAAACAAGTGGTGAAGTAGCTTGAAATGGTTCACCTTAAAGGCTAAGTCCACCTTTTTTTCCCCTAAATTTCATCCCCCATGCAACAATACCTCTTTTGCAAAAATAAAACAACTTCCCATTTATTCTACACATGCTTACCTCACTCTCTTCATAGCCATTTAAAAACACTGATCATTTACTTCTGCCTTAGTTCCTGGACAGACTTTAGGTCATGACACAGGAAGGTGTTGACCAGCCGAGGGTAGATGATGCAGGGTGTGTGCTAATGAGATCAGCTGGTAAACTCCTTCCTGTGTCATGACCTAAAGTCTGTCCAGGAAGTAAGGCAGAAGTAATGGAGCACTGTTTTTTAAACAGCTGTGAAGAGAGTGAGGTAACTGTGTGTAGAATAAATGGAAAGCTGTTTTTATTTTTGCAAAAGAAGTACATTAATGCTATATTGGTATGTAGGGGGGCTGGAATTTAGAAGAAAAAAAGGTGAAAAAGCCTTGAACTACTAGATTTTCTTGGACAGGGAGCTTGTTACATAAGGGGCCTGAACTAAAGTGACAAGATTTTTAAAATGAAATCCGGGGACATATTTTTTTTTACTAGTAATGGCGGCAATTAGCGACATCGTGGAACTGCGATATTATGGTGGACAAATCGGACATTAAATTACACTTTTGACACTTTGTGGGAACCAGTGGTACTAATACAGTGATCAGTGCTAAAAATATGCACTGTCACTGTACAAATGACACTGGCTAGGAAGGGGTTAACATCTAGGGCAATCAAATGGTTAAATGTGTGCCTACCAAGTGCTTTGCTCACTGTGGGGGAGGTGCTTTTTTACTAAGGGAGGGCATAGATCCCTGTTCCTGATTTGCAGGAACACAGGATCAATGTCTTCCGTACCGACAGAATGGCGATCTGCCTTGTTTACATAGGCAGACAGCCATTCTGCCTGTGTACAGAATGATTGGATCCGATACCCAGAAATGCAGGATCATGTATATTTACATGATTCTGTGCAGCGCGACCACCCTGTAGCAGTAAATCTGCTATGGTGCGGTCGGCAACTGATTAAAATCATCAGCATTATGATAACACACAGGCAGCAGGCACTCTATCATTGCTCTGGATGGCTCTGTCACGGTGTGTCACATAACATGGCTGCTGGGTGCTAATTTTGTTAACTTATGACCAATAAGTTAACAAAATCAGCACCCAGCAGCCATGTTATTATGCCAGAGAGACAGACACAGTGCAATGTATTCTATTCAGACACCCCCAAAGCACACCTGTGCTGAAGCTTTGAAGGCACTGCCAGCCCCACGATCAGATCCGCTTACCCTCTGTTCCTGCTGGACACTCTCTCTGCCTGTCGCCATTGCTGCCCACCTCACAGCATCTCGATTCTCACTCTCCAGGCCCCAACTACTACTGGATGGGGAGTGGAGCTGAGCGGAGAAAGATCACTCCGCCAGGGAAGCCAAGGAGGTAGGCCGGCAGGTGGCTGGCCGGGACTTGAGCCAAAGCAGAAGAACATGCGAGCGGGAGCAAATAATTTTTCTTCATAAATTTAGGTCAAAGTGTATTCGTCTACATTTCTTTGGTGAAAATAACCCAAATCAGTGTATTTTATTTAGTCTGTCGGAACATTTTCCTGACGCCAACATGGCAGAATACTAGTGATAGAGCTCCGCCTCTTGACCACTCCCTCGGGACCAGTGAATAGTATAAATGAAGGCATGGTTAGCCGCCACCCCATTCTTCTTTTTTTCCTCATACCTCCACGCACCAGTGATGAAGTAAGGAATTTTATGTCCCCCACCCTGCCGCTGAGCAGTAATCGACTGGGTTCAAACCTCTCCCAGTACGTAGTCTCAGTGCTTGGGCTGCTAACACCGTGCTAATAAGCCTGAGAGACCCTCGTATGTGTGGTCTTGATGGGTCCCTGCAGTGTTTCCTCTTTAGGAACAAAATCTGCCATTCAGCATGACTTGATTCCGGAGTTTTGGGGGGGGGGGCAGCCTGTCATTTCCTTTTCTAGGGGCTTTCTTGTCCGTTAGGCTATGACTTTACCTGTTTTATTCAGTTCCTGCTCTTCTCCCTTCTTATTTGGCTTTAGGTACTTTCCGGGTGAGCGAGGAGCAGGCCGCACCATGCAGTAGGTGTCATATATATATATATATTCATTCCTTTCTTTCCAGAAAGAGTAGAGTTGGATCTTGTAGATCATCCTGCATTAAACGTAGCAACAGACTGCTATTTAACAGACAGCTGGACATTGCCTAACTTTCCTGAACATCACACAAGTCACACGTACTGTTCATTTTCAGAACTTTTCAGAACTTTAAAGGAGTATTTCTCCACAATTGTCCCTTTCAGGTCATTTAAGCTAGGAATCATTAAGGGAAAGAGGTTACTACCTGGAACCTAGCAGGCTTGGTTGTGTATATAGGACTAGAGGTCGTGAGCCTCCGTCAGCGGCGGTGGAGCGTTCTACCAGAGCGGTTAAAGCCTCATAGGCCACACATTCAAGAGAATCCATGGTGCCCATTTGTACAGGGGTATCATGGTCGCTACAACATTCCTACTCAAACTTGACGGAATAGACCCGGGGGCCGTGTCACGAGGGGACTTTGTAGGAAGGACTATTCAGTCCTCTGTCTCATCCTAATTAGAAGATTGGTTTGACAAATAGATCCCACCCTATCAGCTAGTTATTTATCACTAGTATGCTGCCATGTTGGCGTCCGCAAAACAGAAAATTGTATCAAATACTTACCGTAATTTTCCTTTCCTGACACCAAACCATGGCAGCATATGAGCCCACCCATGTGCATTTCCGTATGTGGCTTGTTGCAAAGAATGGGGTGGCGGCTAACCATGCCTTCATTTATGCTATTCATTGGTCCTGAGGGAGTGGTCATAAGGCGGAGCTCTATCACTAGTATGCTGCCATGGTTTGGCGTCAGGAAAGGAAAATTACGGTAAGTATTTGATACAATTTTTCGTTATAGAGTCCACAATCTATGGTATATATCTGAAAATGAATTCTGATGTACTGACGGCCTATCTCATTTCTTGAGGCCCGAAAATGCCAGGACAATACAGATATCCCCCAAATGACCCCTTATTGTAGTAGAACAGTTGAAGTAGACAGTCCAAAGTATTTAGTAAGAGGCATAATGAGTTTTTTGTCACAGTTATTTGCAGCATGAAGAAATGTAAAAATAAATGTTCATAATTTTTTTACATACTGTCACCAGTGCAGTACAGTGTTATCATATAACTGACATGGCAGTAACCAGGGACATTGACTGGTGGCAGTATGTTAAAAAAAAAAAAAAAATTGTGTTTTTTTTATATTTTCAAAATTTTTCAAAGAATTGTGACAAAAAATTACAATTACAATTATTTTTAACCGCTTCCAGACCACCCACCGCACATTTCATTGTAATGGTTATTTAACAGTAAGCCTTATTGAGGAAGGCAGAAGTGTTAAAGAGGAAGTGAACCCTGATGGGTTTACTTCCTCTTTGTTTCCCTGCAAAGGTAAAGCATTGTGCATAGCATAGTAGCCCATTATGTGTCACTTACCTGACACAGGAGCCAGCGATGTCACCGCTGTTCCCTCTTCCACAAAGTGGCCACCTTCCTTCCGGGTATCGCTGCTCCGGCGCTGTGAGTGGCCGCAGCAGCGATGACGTCACCTCGACGCATGTGCGCGGGAGCCGTAAGTGACGGCATGTTTGCCTTTACTTGTGGCGCACCCAGTGCGCCTGCGCCGTTGTCTACGGTGCGCATGCGCCATAGACAGTGGTGTCCTTTCTTTGTAAAATATATCCTTAACCGTGTAGGTTAAGAAGATATTTCTTGGACCTACAGGTAAGCCTTAATCTAGGCTTACCTGTAGGTCAAAGTGGCCTGTAAGGGTTTACAACCACTTTAAGCTTTACTGCAAAGTGGGTGACAACGTAGATTCTCACAGATTACATAACAGATGTTTTAGGCAAGACCGCAAGTTCCCATCAGATTTTGCAAATAAACACATTTATTAACTGTAGATTGTTTAGCTAGATATTAGGGCCCATTCACTCCATGTGCATTGGCCTACGGTGTTCATTGCAATCCGAACGTATAGACAAGGCAGTCTGCCTTATGTACTATTTTTTTTAGTTCGCAGTTCATTTTGTGACATTTCAATAAAGCTAAAAAAAAAAGAAGTCAACGGTGTAAAGCTGTCAGGAACGGTGCTATTATCTGGATCGCCTGCTGGTGTCACTGTTTCCTTCGGCATCAAATGGTGCAGTTCTGGTGGCCACCAGCAGGGGTCTCCCAGCCGATGGACATTGTCAGGAATGGTGTTGTTACCTGGATCGCCTGGTGGTGTCACTACTTCCTTCGGCATCAAAGGGTGCAGTTCTGGTGGCCACCAGCGGGGGTCTCCCAGCAGATGGACATGCCAGTAATCAGGCGGCACCTGTTGAACTGCTGAGACTATATAAGCCTGTCCTTCACTGAAGCTCAGTGCTTCAGTATTCCGTTCTGTAGCCTTGTCTTGCCTGTGCTGTAACCTGATCCTGGACCTGTAACCTGTACCTGTACCTGCAACCTGACCCTTTTTCCCCTTCCTGCCCTGTCCTGGATGTTGTCCCCCTTTACCTGGTTCCTGAGACCCGTCCCCTGATTCCTGCCTTGATGTTCCCTTGCTTCCTGTTTCCCCCCTTGTCTCTCCTCCCTGCCTTGTATATACATGTATATATATATGTTCCATTGCCTTGAGTGTATTTAGTTAGCTAGTTAGATTAGGGCTTGGGGGTTTGCTGTGTTATTTGTGTTCTTGTTTGTGGTTGCTGTGTTCACGTGTGTCTTTATTATTAATAAATATATCTTTATCACTACCTTTTTGGAGCCTGATTCCTTTAGTGCAGCCCATTGATCTGTTCACTAGTGTTGGATGCCTGCGTTCAGGCTCCGTTCCTAACAGAATACTGAAGCCATACTAACAGATCGGCTGCACTTGGGAATTGGGTCTGGACACTTGCTATTGTCAAGGAAGATGCAGCTGGAAGATATATTGTATCTTTCACTCCTGGCATTGGAAGAAAGAGATCTTTGTTATCAGACTTTGGGTGACTATACTAGGGAGCAACTAATGGAGTGCAACCGTATAGCCCATGTTTTTGTTGATCAGGGCAGTTTTCTTTTTGAGGACGTGCAGCCCCTGATCCAGATTTGTGCCGAGCTGGCCCTGCCCTGTATTCCTGAGGGCCGTGATGATTTCACTCCCCCTTTTGATATGAATCAGGTTGTATCCCTAGTATGGCTTTTAGAAGATGATCCCGACGACTTTTTTGAGCATTACTCTGGCTGTTCCCCACAGGTGATTTCTGAATGCATTGTGTCTGCGCAGTCTTTGGTTAGACAGGGAAACTTGAATTCACAATTTGTACAACCCATACTTTCAGCATGGTCTGGCATGATGCAATTAGCCCCAGCCAAACAAACCACTTCTGCCATCAGATACCAGCCTACCCAAATGTATGTTTCCCCATCACCCATACTAAACCCAGTTTCCACCCAGTACACACTGCCCCCAGCCAAATACTCATATCCAGTTTCTGCTCCCTGTACCTATCCTGCATTTAACCCCCCTGCCTCTTCTCAGTTGCCTACAAATTCACAAAAACGTCCCCCAGCTACTGTTACCTCTTCTCTGCCATATTCCAATCCTCCTTTCCTGTCTGCTGCACCCCCCACCTACAAAGCTTCAGCGACCAAGTCAAAGAAAAAACGAAAGTTCTTCCCAACCAAGACGATCCTGCCAGTAATCCAATCTGCCTGCACACCCACTAATCTGTCCCAGCTGGAAGCGCCAGAGTTCCAGCCGGAGGTGCCAGCAATCCAGCCTGAAGAGCCAGTACTAGCCTTCCAGCCTGACGTTCCAGCCGTCCAGTCTGATGTCCTAGCCTTCCAGCCTGATGTCCCAGCCTTCAAGTCTGATGTCCTGGTGCCGGCCTTCCAGCCTGATGTCCTGGTGCCAGCCTTCCAGCCTGATGTTCCAGCCTTCCAGCCTGATGTCCCAGCCTTCCAGTCTGATGTCCTGGTGCTGGCCTTCCAGCCTGATGTCTCAGCTTCCCAGTCTGATGTCCTGGTGCCAGCCCTCCAGCTTGACGTCCCAGCCTTCCAGTCTGATGTCCTGGTGCCGGCCTTCCAGCCTGATGTTCCAGCCTTCCAGCCTGACGTCCCAGCCTTCCAGTCTGATGACCCGCTGCCAGTTTTCCAGTCTGATGACCCGCTGCCAGTTTTCCAGTCTGATGACCCGCTGCCAGTTTTCCAGTCTGATGACCCGCTGCCAGTTTTCCAGTCTGATGACCCGCTGCCAGTTTTCCAGTCTGATGACCCGCTGCCAGTTTTCCAGTCTGATGATCCGCTGCCAGTTTTCCAGTCTAATGACCCGCTGCCTGCTGCCCAGCCTGATGTGCCCGTGCCTGCTGTCCAGCCTGATGTGCCCGTGCCTGCTGTCCAGCCTGATGTGCCCGTGCCTGCTGCCCAGCTTGATGTGCCCGTGCCTGCTGCCCAGCTTGATGTGCCCGTGCCTGCTGCCCAGCCTGATGTGCCCGTGCCTGCTGCCCAGCTTGATGTGCCCGTGCCTGCTGCCCAGCTTGATGTGCCCGTGCCTGCTGCCCAGCTTGATGTGCCCGTGCCTGCTGCCCAGCTTGATGTGCCCGTGCCTGCTGCCCAGCTTGATGTGCCTGCTGCCCAGCTTGATGTGCCTGCTGCCCAGCTTGATGTGCCTGCTGCCCAGCTTGATGTGCCTGCTGCCCAGCTTGATGTACCTGTTGCCCAGCTTGATGTGCCCGTGCCTGTTGCCCAGCTTGATGTGCCCGTGCCTGTTGCCCAGCCTGAGGTGTTCCTGTCTGCTGCCCAGCCTGAGGTGTTCCTGTCTGCTGCCCAGCCTGAGGTGTTCCTGTCTGCTGCCCAGCCTGAGGTGTTCCTGTCTGCTGCCCAGCCTGAGGTGTTCCTGTCTGCTGCCCAGCCTGAGGTGTTCCTGTCTGCTGCCCAGCCTGAGGTGTTCCTGTCTGCTGCCCAGCCTGAGGTGTTCCTGTCTGCTGCCCAGCCTGAGGTGTTCCTGTCTGCTGCCCAGCCTGAGGTGTTCCTGTCTGCTGCCCAGCCTGAGGTGTTCCTGTCTGCTGCCCAGCCTGAGGTGTTCCTGTCTGCTGCCCAGCCTGAGGTGTTCCTGTCTGCTGCCCAGCCTGAGGTGTTCCTGTCTGCTGCCCAGCCTGAGGTGTTCCTGTCTGCTGCCCAGCCTGAGGTGTTCCTGTCTGCTGCCCAGCCTGATGAGTTCCTGTCTGCTGCCCAGCCTGATGAGTTCCTGTCTGCTGCCCAGCCTGATGAGTTCCTGTCTGCTGCCCAGCCTGATGAGTTCCTGTCTGCTGCCCAGCCTGATGAGTTCCTGTCTGCTGCCCAGCCTGATGAGTTCCTGTCTGCTGCCCAGCCTGATGAGTTCCTGTCTGCTGCCCAGCCTGATGAGTTCCTGTCTGCTGCCCAGCCTGATGAGTTCCTGTCTGCTGCCCAGCCTGATGAGTTCCTGTCTGCTGCCCAGCCTGATGAGTTCCTGTCTGCTGCCCAGCCTGATGAGTTCCTGTCTGCTGCCCAGCCTGATGAGTTCCTGTCTGCTGCCCAGCCTGATGAGTTCCTGTCTGCTGCCCAGCCTGATGAGTTCCTGTCTGCTGCCCAGCCTGATGAGTTCCTGTCTGCTGCCCAGCCTGATGAGTTCCTGTCTGCTGCCCAGCCTGATGAGTTCCTGTCTGCTGCCCAGCCTGATGAGTTCCTGTCTGCTGCCCAGCCTGATGAGTTCCTGTCTGCTGCCCAGCCTGATGAGTTCCTGTCTGCTGCCCAGCCTGATGAGTTCCTGTCTGCTGCCCAGCCTGATGAGTTCCTGTCTGCTGCCCAGCCTGATGAGTTCCTGTCTGCTGCCCAGCCTGATGAGTTCCTGTCCGCTGCCCAGCCTGATGACCTGGTGCCTGCTGCCCAGCCTGATGACCCGGAGCCTGCTGCCCTGTCTGTTTTTATTTCCAGATCCAAACTTCCAGACCCTGGTGGTGGGGTACATGTCCCATTGTCGGACTCGGGTGGCACGCCTCCTAGTAGGTTAAGAGACTCTGGCCAGAGAGCGCAAAGAAGTCTGCAGTCACAGAGGAGACTTTTTGGGACTCTTCCACTTTTTCACGCACTGCCAGATCTAGGGCAGAATGGAGTGTCCGGAGGCCACTCCTTAGGGGGGGGAACTGTCAGGAACGGTGCTATTATCTGGATCGCCTGCTGGTGTCACTGTTTCCTTCGGCATCAAATGGTGCAGTTCTGGTGGCCACCAGCAGGGGTCTCCCAGCCGATGGACATTGTCAGGAATGGTGTTGTTACCTGGATCGCCTGGTGGTGTCACTACTTCCTTCGGCATCAAAGGGTGCAGTTCTGGTGGCCACCAGCGGGGGTCTCCCAGCAGATGGACATGCCAGTAATCAGGCGGCACCTGTTGAACTGCTGAGACTATATAAGCCTGTCCTTCACTGAAGCTCAGTGCTTCAGTATTCCGTTCTGTAGCCTTGTCTTGCCTGTGCTGTAACCTGATCCTGGACCTGTAACCTGTACCTGTACCTGCAACCTGACCCTTTTTCCCCTTCCTGCCCTGTCCTGGATGTTGTCCCCCTTTACCTGGTTCCTGAGACCCGTCCCCTGATTCCTGCCTTGATGTTCCCTTGCTTCCTGTTTCCCCCCTTGTCTCTCCTCCCTGCCTTGTATATACATGTGTATATATATATATGTTCCATTGCCTTGAGTGTATTTAGTTAGCTAGTTAGATTAGGGCTTGGGGGTTTGCTGTGTTATTTGTGTTCTTGTTTGTGGTTGCTGTGTTCACGTGTGTCTTTATTATTAATAAATATATCTTTATCACTACCTTTTTGGAGCCTGATTCCTTTAGTGCAGCCCATTGATCTGTTCACTAGTGTTGGATGCCTGCGTTCAGGCTCCGTTCCTAACAAAAGCATTGCAACAATGCATCACGCCACCCTTAGGCCCCTTTCACACTGGGGCGGGAGCCGCGGCCATGGTAAAGCAGCGCTATATCTAGCGCTGCTTTACCGTCGTTTTAGCCGCGGGATTCGGCTGCTCGCGGTGCGGTTTTACGCCCGCGAGCGGCCGAAAAAGGGTTAAAATTCCCCGCAAAACGCCACTGTAGCTGCGCTTTGCGGCGGTATTACCGCGGTATCCCATTGAAATAAATGGGTAGGAGCGGTATAGGAGCGGTGAATACACCGCTCCTATACCGCTCCAAAGATGCTGCTAGCATCACCGCTCCAGTGTGAAGGCCCGCCGGCTTTCACACTGTAGTAAATGGGGCCGGTTTTTTCAGGCGGTGTACAGGCGCTATTTTTAGCGCTGTACCACCTGAAAACCGCCCCAGTGTGAAAGGGGTCTTACACAATGCACTGCGTGTTCATGTTATAGAGATTATAACATGCATCTCCTGGTGTAAATGAGCCCTTAATCACCTGGAGTAAACACTTGCCTATTTCATTATCATTAAAGGGGATTTGAAATTAAAAAAATGCAAATCCTGTTTCTTCAGAAACAAGTGGTGAAGAAGCTTGAAGTGGTCCACCCTAACTACCAGCTTTTCTTGGACAGGGAGCTGGTCATATAAGAGGCCTGAACAATAAGGCTAGGTTCAAACCTGAGATTTTTAATGCTTTCTGTTTTTTTTTTTTTTTTTTTTGCTTGACAATGAAAGTCAAATAAAGTTGTTAGGAGTGGGGATTTGTTGCCATGCACGAAAATGCACAGAATTGTTACATGTGTTTTTTGTGCGCTGCCCTAAAAGTTTTTGGGTTGTGTGTTGATGTACCAAAGAATGCACCTGTACTATTTTTTCTAACACGCGGCCGTGCAGTGCACAGGTGTGATTAGGGCCTAAGGGCTACACTTGTGTAGAGAGCAGGGTCTGCAAGGCGATTTTAAGAAGATCCTAGCCTCTATGTCCTGAGATTCATACCTGTGGAGATAGAGCAGCCAAATACAGGTGTCCCTAAAACCTCATACAATCCTAGGAGGGCATCTGGGAAGTGGGAACACCTGAGTGGACAGCTGTGAGCTAAGAGTGGTGGCAATGAGGTGAGCTGGGTTCTCCTCAGAACTTTTCCTGTAGAATATGCTTAAACGCTCATGTATCCTTGAAACCACTGTGGGACCTGAGCCTTTCTCTCTGCAGCCTGGGATGCTGGCAACCTCTGGATCCTCTCACTTCCCTACAGTGTTTACGTAGTGGAGTGCCCATATACTCACCATGCTAAGATGCATAGCCAGGCCAGTTTAACCCTATTTCCCAAAATTCCCCGGGATCCTCGAAAGGCCCAGGGGAGATAACTTTCTCTGCTTTTCCCTCTTAGTAGTTTAGAGAGGCCACACTTGATGAGGCAGAAGCAACTGGGAAAGTGTTCTGCAGCCAGGTTGAAGGCCCTTCACTGTCAGAAGCTGCATGTGAGCAGTCGCAACACAGCCTTATAGCATGCAGCTTCTCAAGAAGACTCAGCTAATGTGAGGGAGGATGACCTCACTAGAGTAAGGAAATTCCAATGTGATGGCTGCCCTGTGTAGCCTGGCATCCCTCCAGCTGCTTGCCTTTGTTACCACAGCCACCGGGTACTCCACTGATCGGAGTTCAATGCTTTGCAGGCTCAAATGAAAAATAATAAATGCACACTTGCTTTTTTGCAAAAGGTGGAATTCTCCTTTAACCTCTTTTATTCATTAGCAGAAGAATATTTTAACAATAAATATAGACAATATGCTTATGTCCATCAAGAAGAAGAATTACCAATATTGCTGATAGTTGCAGAGACAGGAAAAGTTTTATTGTAATAGCTATTTCACAATAAGCCTTACTAAGGAAAGCAGAAGCGCTTACTGCAAAGTGGATAACAATTTAGGTCCTCACAGATCAGATAACAGATATTTTAGACAAAACCGCAAGTTCCCATCTGATTTTGCAAATAGCCACATTAATTAACTGTAGATTGTTTAGCTATATATTAGGCCTCATTCACTCCATGTACATTGGCCCTTCGGTGATCATTGCAGTTCAAACGTATAGACAAGGCACTTTGCCTTATGTACTGTTTTTCAGTTCACAGTTAATTTTGTGACATTTCAATAAAGCTAAAAAAATAAAAATAAACAGTGCGATGCATTGCAACAATGCATCACGCCGCCCTTACACAATGCACACCAGTGTGTGCATGTTATAGAGAGCATAATGCGCATCTCCTGGTGTAAATGAGCTCTTAATCACCTGGAGTAAACAATTGCCTATTTCATTATCAATTAAGGGGAGTTCAAATAAAAAACAGAAAAGGAAATCCTGTTTCTTTAGAAACAAGTGGCGAAGTAGCTTGAAATGGTCCACCTTTTTTTCCCCTAAATTTTAGCCCCCCTATGCAACAATATTGTACCTCTTTTGCAAAAATAAAACAGCTTCCCATTTATTCTTCCCACGCTTACCTTACTCTCTTCATTTAAAAACACTGATCCATTACTTCTGTCTTACTTCCTGGACAGACTTTAGGTCATGACACAGGAAGGTGTTGACCAGCCGAGGGTAGATGATGCAGGGTGTGTGCTAATGAGATCAGCTGGTCAACTCCTTCCTGTGTAATCACTGTCTTTGAAATTGCCCGGGCCCCTGTTCAAATCCAATCCAGGGACAAAACCAGGGACAGACTTAGTCACGGGGACAGTGTCCTCAGTCCGGGGCCTTCTGGTCACCCTAGCCTGAGCAGTAAGGCTAGGTTCACACCTGAGATTTTCAGCACATTTTTTATGCATTCTGCTTTTTTTGGGGGGATTTTATTTTTTAGCAAATGAAAGTTATATAAAGTAAAGGTTGTGAGGGGTGGGGATTTGTTGCATTACATGAAAACACAAAAAACATTACATGTGTTTTTTGTGAGCTGCCCTAGAAGACTTTGGGTCCAAAATAGTAATGCACCAGTATTGTTTTTCCCAACAAGCAGCAGTGAAGTGCAGAGGTGTGATTGGGCCCTAGGGTTACATTTGTGTAGGGAGCAGGGTCTGCAAGGTGATTTTAACCACTGGGCACTTTTACACCCTTCCTGCCCAGGCCAATCTTCAGCTTTCACAATCTGAATGACAATTGCACGGTCATGCAAAACTGTACCCATAAGACATTTTTGTCATTTTTTAACCGCTTCAGCCCCGGAAGATTTTACCCCCTTCCTGACCAGAGCACTTTTTGTGATTTGGCACTGCGGCGCTTTAAATTACAATTTTGCGGCCGTGCAACATTACACCGAAACAAAATTTACCTCCTTTTTTTTTCCACAAATAGAGCTTTCTTTTGGTGGTATTTGGTCACCTATTTTTTGCGCTATAAACAAAAAAAGAGCGACAATTTATTAAAAAAAGCTATATTTTTTACTGTTTGCTATAATAAATATCCCCAAAAAATATTTTCCTCAGTTTAGGCCGATATGTATTCTTCTACATATTTTTGGTAAAAAAAAAATCGCAATAAGCGTATATAGATTGGTTTATGCAAAAGTTATAGTGTCTATAAATAGGGGATAGATTTATGGCCTTTTATTATTATTATTATTATTTTTTATTTTTTTTATAATGGCGACGATCTGCGCTATTTATATCGTAACTGCGACATTATGCCGGACACATCAGACAGACATGTCAAATAAAGAGTAATTCCTGATGTAGCCTACACTGGTGTTGTCTGGTGACTGGTAAGCTAAGGGGGTCTTGGATTGTGTGGTACCGGACAGAGGAAGCAGTTACGGCGGACATCTTGGGTACGAGGTCCGTCACAATTGGCTGGCAGCAGTGGGATCGTGCTTCCTTGTCGTGAACACATCCAAACCATCACCTGGATCCAAGGCCCGGATAGCAGAGGTACAGATACATCATGGAAGAGGAATTCGGAAGGAGGTTGCGAGAGATGCGGATACAGCACAGAGGATCAGTATCGGTGCAGGTCCTGCTGGGATGGTATGATTCTGTTCGCCTACAACTCTGGAAAGAAGCGCTAGCCTGTGAGCAGCGACACCAGGGAAAAGTTCTCCCCTCCATCCATGTAAGGTACTGGTCGCAGTATGAAGTACGATTGCTGTTATTGGGGAACAACCGAAGCAGGAGTGGACAGCTGAGTTAAGCAGGCTGATCCGGGCAGAAATGCGTTTGGACGAGAGCTACAGAGCCCTCCGGTGGTATGTAGCCCAAGTGTGCCCGTGGACAGCGGATGACAGGCCCACGGAAGGCTTTGATTATAATGGCCTGGGATTGTTGTACTGGAGGCTGTCCGAGGACCCCGACTTTGGGAGTGATCTGGAGTGGCGTTTGGAGGAAATAATGGAGCACAGAGAGCAAAGATTGAACGTCTCGGAAGTGCTCTGGGCACAGGAAGATTTGGAGTTCCTGGCCGCTCAGGAATGGGAGCTGGAGATCGCCTACATACAGCTGCTAGACTCTGCTCAGCAGCAGGGTGGGGCTCCCTTTGCCTGGGACTATCAGGAAATACCAGCAGACAGCTCTGAAATCCTGGCTGAAGAGTCGGCGATGTGGCATAGTAACAGAGTGCTTTGCCCACCTGCCCCCGCAGCTATGGACGCGGAGGTCTTATGGCGGATGCAGGAAGTGCTGACAACAGGGCAGAGCTCTGCTAACCTCTGCCCAGCACCGATGGCATCTTCTAGGTTCCACGGACAGGTGGTGAACCTCTATCCCCAGCCATCAGTTGTAGAGACTGGGGATTTAATAGACTTTTCTGCTGAGGAAAAACAACCTCATGAGCCTCCATCAGAAGAGCTGGTATTAGGGCCAAACTTCACTGAGCTCTGCCCAGCACCAACGGCAGTATCCGTGGAGTTACAAGGAACTTCTCCAGCTGAAGCGCAGGTCACCGGACAGAGGGTCCAAGACCTCTGCCCCACACCGGTGGCAGTTATGGAGGCTCAGGGTGAGAAGGTGGCAATCACTTCCCAGCAGCAGATACAGGGGGAGAAGGGAGAGGAGGTGTTTGTCGTCCCTCCCCAACAGTTGGCCAGGGTGGAGAAAGCGATCTTTCCTCCCCAGCAAAGATTTGTGCACCTGGGAGACAGTACCAGAGACATGTTGTCCCAGCAGCCAGATGAGGGAATGGAAAAGGAAGCAGCCGGCTCCCCTTCCCAATGGCAGCTACACAATTTGGGAGTGGAGGAAGCCAGCCTCCTGCCCCAACGGTTAACCAGAGCGGAGGGTGTGGGGTCCCCAGCAGAAGTGCTGGCAACAGGGCAGAGTGCTACCCACCTCTGTCCAGCACCAGCAACAGCTGCGGAGTTCCAGGGAGCTGGGGCAGTCGGCCTCTCTCCCCAACAGTTAGCTGGAGGAGATGATGTAGGGAAGCTCCTACGCCCAGCTGAACTGCTGGCAACGGAACAGAGCGCTGCTGGCCTCTGCCCGCAACTAAAACAGGACAGATTTCCTGTAAAGGGGGATGGGACTGCAGTCCCCACCTGTATACCCCAGGGATGCTGGGCTGTCGGCCCAGATCCCCAACAGCATGATGGAGTGAGCCCAGTCACCCTGTCTTCTCTCCAGCGGCTGAAAAGACTCCAGGGAGAAGGGCCAGTCCAGGCCTCTCCCCAGCGGCAGATATGTTCTTTGAGAGAGGCAGAGGTTGGCTGGGTGAGTGCTCTGTTTGAAACAATTTGTTTGGGGTACTGTGTGGGTACAGGCATTAGAGCACTGGAACCACTGACTAACTTCGGAGTCAACCCGTCTGGGGTCTCCTCCTGTGTTAGTCTCCTGCCGAAAGGGGAGAAATGTGACGGACCTAGCCGGGACACGGGCTGTTGGAGGGGACTGAGTGCGAGCCTGTTGCCTTGTGATTATGGGCCCTGGCATTTGGGGGAACAGTGCTCTTTGAGCTGCAAGCCTGGGACCCCTGAGCTGGTGATACTTGGATTCAGGTCCATGCTGGCCCCCCAATACACATAGAATCTGTATGTGTATTTGGCATTAGCAAGAGACGCTAATGTCATGACTCATGAACTCCAGCCACCTGTGTTATGTAATTGAGTATAGTCTGGCTTGTAGAAGTGTTTCACCTATTGTTGTATGTGCTAATTAACCCTGCAATTGAATGAAGGAGCCCAGTGTTGATTAAGATAATTAGCTCATGCTAATTAGGTTAGGCTTGAGTCATCTGTCAACTGTATATAAGTGTGACATGTCAAATAAAGAGTAATTCCTGATGTAGCCTACACTGGTGTTGTCTGGTGACTGGGTAAGCTAAGGGGGTCTTGGATTGTGTGGTACCGGACAGAGGAAGCAGTTACGGCGGACATCTTGGGTACGAGGTCCGTCACATGCAGTTATGCTGCAAAGCTCCCAACTGTCCCTGATTTTGAAGGACTGTCCCTGATTTTAAGGGACTGTCCCTGATTTGGAACAAAGTCCCTCTGTCCCTCTTTCCTTCTCATTTGTCCCTCATTTTGGTCTGATCTATACACAAGTAGTTGTATACAGAATGCACTTTGTCTTTCAAAAAGTGTTCCCCAGTGCTAAACCTTTCATCCGATTTCTAAATTGTTACAATTGTACATTTGAAAAGCCAATATAAAGAAATAGCAATGGTAAAAAAAAAGCAATTTGTGGGTTTATTTAAGCTTTTTTATATAATTCTCATTTAATAGGGTGTGGCAGGGGGTGTGTCCTATACCAAAATACTTTTACCTCATTCCCTTTGTAAGAAGTTGGGAGGTATGTGTGCCGCGATGTCCGGTGGAGTGTGGATAGCAAAACTGCATTGAATTTTAAATATGTCCCTTAGATGCTGATGTGAAAACACCCAATACATGGGTGTTTTATAAAAGAAGTAGTCTTTTCATGAAGTAGTAGTAGTTTTTCATGAAGATGTGTTTACATGGTTATTCTATTAGGTGTCACTAGATTAAAGAGAAAAGAAACAGAGATAAACTATGTTTAGTTAGAGTAAATCTTACATTGCATATGTATATATGTATTGTCTTTATATGCAGTAAAGCATACTTGTTATACTGTGTAACCTAAGGGGTTAGTCCTTTAAATCGTCATACCAGCCCCATAGCATTATTATACCAGCCCAACCGCATAATGCCATTATTTTCTTGTTCATGAAAGGGAAAACCATGCATTTTAAAGCACATTTCAAGAGTGTATTATACTCACCAGTGCTCATCAGCGCATTCTCATCAGTGCCCATAAGCGCAGCCTCATCAGTGCCCATCAGCGCAGCCTCATAAGTGCCCATCAGCGCAGCCTCATCAGTGCCCATCAGCGCAGCCTCATCAGTGCCATCAATGCAGCCTCACCAGTGCCCATCAATGCAGCCTCACCAGTGCCCATAAATGCAGCCTGTTCAGTGCCCAGCAGCTCAGCCTGTTCAGTGTCCACCAATGCAGCCTGTTCAGTGCCCATCAATGCAGCCTGTTCAATGCCCATCAATGCAGCTTGTTCAGTGCCCATCAATGCAGCCTGTTCAGTGCCCATAAATGCATCCTGTTCAGTGCCCAGCAGCTCTGCCTGTTCAGTGCCCATTAATACAGCCTGTTCAGTGCCCAGCAGCTCAGCCTGTTCAGTGCCCAGCTGCTCAGCCTGTTAAGTCCCTGGCAGCTCAGCCTGTTCAGCGCACGGCAGCTCAGCCTGTTCAGCGCACGGCAGCTCAGCCTGTTCAGTGCCCGGCAGCTCAGCCTGTTCAGTGCCCGGCAGCTCAGCCTGTTCAGTGCCCATAAATGCAGCCTGTTTAGTGCCTAGGAGCTCAGCCTGTTCAGTGCCTGGTAGCCCAGCCTGCTCAGTGCCCATAAATGCAGCCTGTTTAGTGCCCAGCAGCTCAGCCTGTTCAGTGCCTGGCAGCTCAGCCTGTTCAGTGCCTGGCAGCTCAGCCTGTTCAGTGCCTGGCAGCTCATACTGTTTAGTGCCCATAATAGCAGCCTGTTTAGTGCCCAGCAGCTCAGCCTGTTCAGTGCCCGGCAGCTAAGCCTGTTCAGTGCCTGGCAGCTCAGCTGTTCAGTGCCCTGCAGCTCAGCCTGTTTAGTGCCTGGCAGCTCAGCCTGTTCATTGCCTCGAAGCTCAGCCTGTTTAGTACCTTGCAGCTTGGCCTGTTTAGTGCCCTGCAGCTCAGCCTGTTCAGTGCCCTGCAGCTCAGCCTGTTTAGTGCCTGCCAGCTCCGCCTGTTTAGTGCCCAGCAGCTCAGCCTGTTCAGCGCCTGGCAGCTCAGCCTGTTAAGTGCCTGGCAGCTCAGCCTTACCTAGAGGAGAGAAGATGGATTATACAGAGCGGAGATCTCCTGTTTACCCCGTGTGGCCGATGTCCTTAGATGAAGCCCCACCTCCTACGATAGAAATCACCAGTGTGCTGCCTATCATGAGAACTGGTCCAGGAGGCTGGACTTTGACAGCCGGGTAAGCGGGAGATCCCCGCTCTGTATAATCCGGCAGCGCTCGCCCCTTTAAAAAAAATTATTATCAAGCGGCCAATAAAAACACAGTATAGTGTCCTGTACCCCCCCCTACTCCCACTAGTGTCCCCCACTCCCCTTTACATCATTCCCCTCACAAAATTGTCCTTTGACCCTCCCACACAGTAGTTTTACTTCCCCCCTCCCACAGTAGGGACCTCTGCCGCCCAAACAATAGTGTTGTCTGCCTCCCCATCGCAGTGTCCTGCCCCACTTCACATCACACACCCCCCACTATAGTATCCTCTACTCTCCTCCACCCTGCAGTAATGTCCTCCGCCCCTCCTACTATTGCCGTGTCCTGTGCCCCCCCAAATCAGCACCCTCTGTCCCCGATGTAGTGTCCTCTGCCCCCCAAAGCAATGTCCTCTGTCCCTTTCACCCCCCAGTGTAGTGACCTCTGTGCCCCCCAATGCCTCTGACCTCTTCACATCCTCCCTCAACTGTAGTGTCCTCTGGCCCCAAAAAGCAATGGACTCTGTCTCCTTCAACCCCCACTGTGGTGACCTCTGCACCCCCCCCCCCCCCAATGCAGTGTCCTCTGTCCCCTTCACGCACCCCCCACTGTAGTGTGCTCTGTCCCCTTCATCCCCCACTGTAGTGTTCCCTGCCCCCCTATCCAATGTCCTCTGACCCCTTCACACCCTCCCCCCACTGTAGTGTCCTTTGTCCCCTTCATCCCCCACTGTAGTGTCCTCTGTGCCCCCCCATGCAGTGTCAACTGTCCCCTTCATCCCCAATGTAATATCCCCTGTCCCCTTTACCCCCCCCCCCCCACTGTAGTGTCCTTTGCCCCTCATGCAATGTCCCCTGTCCCCCTGCCAACTCCCAGTATGCTACGCCCATGGATCCACCCAGAAACCTCTATAGGCACCTGGTTCAGCCTCTCAGCAAGCCGCCAAGAGCCTGAGCCAGCCACTCCCACCCTTTCTCTAGTGAGAGTGGGGGGCAGAGCAGACAGTCACCTGCTCTCTGCTCATGCAGCCCTGAGAACCGAGCAACCGGTGGTATTTGACCATATATAGAAAGCAATCAGCGCAAACACAAAAAAATTTGCAAAAATAAAATACGTGCAAGCTGAACACAAAAAGGGCAAATCACCAATCCTTCAAAATACAATATAAATAGTGGAACAAGTGCAGCGCATCAAAATAAAAACAGGTTGTGTAAAAAATAAATAAATATAGTGACAAAAAAGTTCATATCCTGAAGATACGAGAAAACGGAATTATTGTAGATAAGCACCCAGGTGACTGTAGATCATAATTCAAACAAATCTTTCAAAGTGAAAAGATTTGAGCAGTATACCAAATGTAAGTTAATCCCTAGGAGACTTCGCTGGGATGTACCACCTAATGATGGGCTTACTGATGATGAGTCCATGTTGGAATGGCAGAACTTTTTTCTTCAAAAAAGTCAGGATCTTATAGATCTTTTACTCATAAGAAAACACAGGAAAATGAAAATTTTGGATAAACAAATTTCTGATCTCAAAACCAAAATAGAACCACTTAAAGAGTCATCTGATTTTTCTAAATTCTAAGGTGAATTGAAAAATAAAATGACAAAATGGGATAAGGAAATTCAGGAGAAAAAGAAAACCAAATTTATCAGAGACTCTAGTGATTTCACTCACGGAGAAATTTTTAAGTGGCAGTCTACGAATACCAATATGGAAGTCGCTCCCTTAAATGTCCCCCCGAAACGTAGTTTACCTACTTCTAACCTATACATACCCCAACTAACATGGGACCTACATCAGATGTTAGTAGAGGACCTCCTAATGGCAGGGGAGGTCGTCCCAATAATAGGAACAGAGGGAATATGAATAGAGGAGGAAGAGGAAGGGGACAACGTCCCATTCCCATTAATTCCCAATATTCACAACAGGAGTATGTGAATGACTATAGAGATGTATACAAACCGACCAGAGGAGGATTCCCTCATCGGGGACAGCCATATTATGGTAATTATGGCCATGGGCAGAGGGGTGGTTCCCATGTGGCACCTAGTGCACCCCTATATGAACGACCTCCTATACTTGCCCAAAATACCGGCCCTCCTGCTCCATATTATGACAGACCCCCTATTCCTACTCAAAATCGATTCACACCACTCTTTCAAGATGATTCAGTACATACTGACAGTTTTTTAGGTCAGCGCCAACTGCATTGGCAGGACCCATGGGGACATACACCCGTAAGGATCAAACAAGGAGGGAAAAGAAGGGAAAGAGAGGAAGAAGAGCAGGAAGAAGAGTACAAAAGACAAAAAGTGTAATTGGAGCCGGTATCTATAATATTAGCGATTCTGTATTATCTGAGGAAGAGATGAAAGTTCTCGACAAGGGACTAAAATTTGCCCCTGTCCGTAATTTTAGCAAGTTTCAGACATATATTAGTTTACAGAAATTTGTTAGATCACTTAATATCAAACGCTATTTTTTGTCTAAACAAGGTGAGTCTTTCCCAGCACCTGTTAATGTTACTAATGTGGAGGGAGTCACACAGGGCACTCATTCCAAATTAGCCAATAAATCTGTGTTTAATCCACCTAAAAATTATCATAGGCACATTGAAGTTTTTAAAAACATGGTCTCCAGTGATCTGGAGGCGATGAAAATTAAAAAAGTAAGAGATCCACATTTTTTGAAAATAGGTATAGCGTACTTGGAGAAAAATAAGGAGGTTGTAGTTCGCCCTGCGGACAAAGGAGGAGGTCTGGTGGTCATGAACAAAACATATTACAAAGAAGAAATGGACAGACTACTGTCCGATTATAATACATATCGGATTTTAGGAACTGATCCTGTTTTTATCTTCAAAGGTGAGCTTCATGACCTGGTGCAATCAGGAAAAAATAGAGGTGTTCTAAATAAAAAAGAGTCTCTTTATCTAGATCCTAGTGCATGTAGAAGGCCCATCATCTATTTTTTACCGAAAATTCACAAAGACCTGCATAGACCCCCGGGTAGACCCATTGTTAATGGGATCGATTCAGTTACTGCCCATTTAGGACAGTATATTGATTTCTTTCTCAAACCGTTAGTTGTTAAAACCACCGCATTTTTGAAAGACACAAAACACGCTATTCAGATTATAGAATCCACGCCTGCTAATGACAACACTATTTTAGTGACAGCAGACGTGGGCTCTTTGTATACCATTATAGGTCACAAAGATGCATTGCAGTCGGTTAAATGGGCCCTTGAAGGGTCTAATTTATCTACTACTCATCAGAATTTCCTTTTAGAAGCTTTAGATTTTTATAGGAATTATTTTTGGTACTATCACAAGTTTTTTCTTCAGACCCTTGGAGTTGCAATGGGCGCACATTTCGCTCCAAGCGTCGCCAATTTATTTATGGCTTTTTGGGAGGAGGACACTGTTTTTAATGATAGACCTGTGGAGCTTAAACAATACTACAGATATATAGATGATCTGGTTATTGTTTGGGAGGAAAATATGACCAGCCTCAAACTGTTTATGTCTAAGTTAAATGGTAACACTAAAAATATAAAATTATCATGGAATGCAGATTTAGCAAGGATCACATTCCTTGATCTAGAAATTTTTAGGGAAGGTCCATCTCTTAAAACAATTTTTTTTTTTAAAACAACCGATAGAAATAGTTTCATCCCCTTGGATAGTTGCCATCACCAATCTTGGTTGTGCAACATTCCAAGGGGACAATTCATACGGTTGAGACGCAACTGTTCATTGGAGACTTCATTGGGATTTTTTTGCTCAATCAGATGTTCTGGTTGAGCGGTTCCTCCAGAAAGGGTACGATAAAAATACCATCTCCAATGAGATTCAGAATATCAGCAAACTTGATCGCACTACTTTGGTATCCAATTCACAACCAAAGAAGCCTCAAAAAGCAGGATCGGAATTTAGAATTATTTTGGATTTCAATATCCAGCATAGAAAATTCGAAAAAATAATCATGAAACATTGGGATATCCTTAAAAAAGATAATATTTTAGGAAAGGTCATACCGCCACGACCTAGGTTTATTTATAAAAAAGCACCTACTCTCAGGGATGTGCTAGCCCCCAGTGTATTAGACCCCCCCATTGTGAAAGAAAATCAAATTTTTTCTTTTTTGACAGGTTTTTATGCCTGTGGGCGTTGTCCACCTTGCAAACAGTGCAAACATAATGTTAAAAGGAGAAAAGAGTTCTCCAGTGCCACCAACTAATTACGTGTAACACCATTGGTGTCGTATACGTTTTGGAATGCGACTGTGGTAAACAGTATATTGGGAGGACCTCCAGACCTCTCAGTGTACGCATAGGCGAACACATCAATAATATCAAAAAAGGATTAATCGCTCATAATGTGTCAAAACACTTTAGGCTTCATCACGACAGGAACCCCAAGTGTTTAAAATTTTGGGGACTCGAACGAGTCACCCCGCATTGGAGAGGGGGGAATTTTTTGAGACAATTAAGTTGGCGAGAATCACTCTGGATCCATGAAATGCAGGTTTTGGTTCCGAGGGGGTTAAATGTGGAATTCGACTTAAATTGTTTCATATCTGATAAATAATTAAATATTGCCATCTCCCTTTATGATGCTAGATTGTCAGATTTAATTATATGCGGATATTTTTATTAATATTGTTGGTTAGTAGGTGATGATAGACGCGGGTGATATATAATTAATTGTTCTTACTTGTCATATTTTTGATAATTTTAATAAGGTACTTTTGAGGTGCTTTTTATTATTTTTTATTATAAAAGCATTAATTAGGGCTTATAATTATAGTCCATACTATTAATGCCACTCAGAATCACTTTCAGGTGGCTTAGAGTGTTTTATTTTTTAATTTTCATTTATGTAGTTTGAGCCAGTCAGGTGTCCCCAAGAAGGATATGGTGTTAATTAGCAATATAGGAGACACCAGATCGCTTGGCTTGCCGGCATTATTGTGTCCATTTGCATAGCACGTTCCTCTAAGACCGCCCTGGCCGCTATAAATAGATTTGCGAGGTGACAGATAGGCTCCACCCACCGCTGACGAAGTCCAGAAGGACGTAACGTGCGTACGGGGGAGAAGCCTACGAGTCACCCGCTTCTCACCATCACCTACAGCGGCACTAGCCGTGATTTTTGCATTGCTGTATTGCTAATTCTATATTATACAGCACTCGTTTCTTATTGCATTCAGCAGTGTGTGCATGCCCCAATACCAGAGAAGGTTCTGTTGTGCTTTTCTTTGCTGGACTTTGAAAACTATGACCGTCCTGGTAATGCATATCTGACCTACTGCCTATACGAACAATTTTTTGCTTTATCATTTTGCGATTGTTTTTTTTTAAATAATTTTTTAATAAATAGTATTATACAGTCTACACTTAGAGTGTCCCCCCTTCATTTCTTATTTTTGGGGAATTCTTTGTCTGGATCAACGTTGCCTGCTAATAGTCGCTCAGCTGCAATTTGTAAAAGATTTCTCCTGCTGCCTGGTCATCACCCAGATTGTATCCAGCCTGGTTTGGAATCTCACATATCATCCCTGATTGGGTCCATGCGAATGTGCTCGGCACTTCTGGTAAAAGTATCTTATCTGCTTTGGTGGAGGATTTCACTTTAAAGATTCATTTGAATTATGATCTACAGTCACCTGGGTGCTTATCTACAATAATTCATCCACTCACTTTTCTCGTATCTTCAGGATATGAACTTTTTTGTCACTATATTTATTTATTTTTTACACAACCTTTTTTTATTTTGATGCGCTGCACTTGTTCCACTATTTATAGTGGTATTTGACCACTCGGTTCTCAGTCTTACACACGGTCGGAAATTCCGACCACAAAATCCGTCGGATTTTTTCCAACGGATTTTGTTCGACACTGGTGTTGCATACACACGGTCGGACAAAGTTGTCGGAAAAACTGATCATCCTGAACGTGGTGACGTTCAATGCGTACAACGGGACTACATAGAGGCTAGTAGCCAATAGCTTTGGTCTTGTAATGTGATCTGAGCATGCGTGGCACTTTGTCCGTCGGAATTCGCTACACACGATCGGAAAAAGTCTGATAGGATTTTGTTGTTGGAAAATTTGAGAGCAGGATCTCAAACTTTTTCCGTCAGAAATTCCGATGGAAAAAGTCCGATGGAGCCCACACACGGTCGGAATTTCCGACAACATGGTCCGACAGGACATTTTCCGTCGGAAAAATCCGACCGTGTGTACGGGGCATTAGAGTCGGCGGGGGAACAATGCTGCATCCACCTAGGTAAGTATGATTTAAAAAAAAAATAGCAAACAAATTCACATTGATGCACCTGCGGGTCCCAGCAGCGGGTCCTGTGCGTCCCTGCTATATACTGCTGATGAGAAAAAGGTATTTAGTAGTTTATATTTACTAAAATAAATATAAATCAATGGAATCAGAATCAATTAGAATCAGGTCTGAATTTTTTTTCCCGAATTTGTACCTAAAACGGAGCCAAAGACGCACAGGACCCTTTTCCAGTGTGGACTGCGGCCGCCCCGGAGCTGTGTGAACCGGCTCCATTGAGAGACGGTCACAGTCTCCTGTCATGCAAATTGGATGCGGGGAAACCTTTAGTAGTGGGTCTTCGCCAATGGCATCAGTTTGACATCAGTTTAGGACACTTCTGAGATTGTTCAGAATTTACTGACAGGTGCTTTTGACCGGCTTCAAATGAGTGCTGCATGTCCAAAGATATGTAGCAGAATGCAAAACCTACTTGAAGCAAACAAATGCAAGTTGTCCCTTAAGATGGCCATACACTACCTAATTTTCTCATTCAATTGTCTTTAGATTTACCTTCAACTATGTAGTGCAAGGGCCTGCCTGACTGCATACAAATTGAAAGTGTTTAGGTTTGACCTCATATTATATGGTTTTGGTAAATCTAAAGGAAAGTTTTACAAGAAAATGTTATAATGTATGGCCAGCCTTAAAGTGTTTGTGCAACCAAAACTTTTTCCTTTGTTTTGGATAGAGTGTGTAAGGAGGAGCACAGCATAGCAGTCTTCCCTATCTATCCAGAACTAGAAACATTTTTGATTGGATATATACTTTATTATTTTGATGTAACAAAAATAGTTTTCAGTCTTTTCAAATCTTAGTGATCTTATCATAAAAGTACTTTTTATGGGTTGACAACTGTCTCTGTGTCTCTGTTTGCACCCTGTCACATGTGCCTCTACATACCTCCCAACTTTTTGAGATGGGAATGAGGGACACCTATCAGCAAAAGTATGCAGGCATATGACACACCCCTTGCCACCCCCCTTAAAGGGGAATTGTACAAAAAACAAGATTGGTTAAACCCACAAGTGCTTTTTTTTACCACTACTATTCCTTTATATTAGCTTTTGGAATTTACAAATGCCGAAATTTAGAAATCAGATGAAAGGTTTGAAGCTGGAAAACACTTTTTGATAGATAAAAAGTGCATTTTATATACATCTATATAGATCAGACCAAAATGAGGGACAAATGAGGAGGAATGAGGGACAGAGGGACATTGCTCCAAATCAGGGACAGTCCCTCGAAATCAGGGACAGTTGGGAGCTATGCCTCTAGTTGAGACTACAGACAGCCATGCTAACACACATTAATTAGACACGATGTAATATTGTCAGTATGTATGGTCATCTAGAACAATGAGATGCAGCTAATGCTAGATCAGGTGTATCGAGACAGGAAGTAGCTGAAAAAGGATGAGAAAAAAAAAGAATGAAAAACAATATTTTATGGAATAATCACTAAATGTTGTCCAGCTGGGGTTTGCATTTACATTAATAGTAGAAAAAACATTTGTTTTGTTCATATTTAATTTTTAGCAATTCTTCAACTACAATCAAACTGGGTGTCCACTCAATAAAAGCAAACGATAAATATGTACAGGAGTTCAAGCTCCTAAGAAGCATAAGATACAACTATGATGACAAAACAATGGATAATGACATCGAGCTTGTACAGGTAAGCACATCATGAAAATAACAAAAATCACTCCAAGTATTTCACTCCAAGAAAACAAAAACAAATATATTGCAGTTTGCCAGTTCTTAGATGTGGTGGCGGCATTATGTGTTTTTTTCCATTAGGCTTGCTACTTTTAAGGCTCCATTCACATCTCTGAGCTCTGAATCGTGGGCGGAGTTGTCGCTATTACGCCTGCGATTCAAAATGGCAGCAAATCGCGGGAAGCCCCTGCGTTCCCTGTGACTTTCAATGGCACCCCAATCACTGCGCGATTTTACCACGATTCAGCGGGCGACAATCGCGGTAAAATCACACAAACAGAATCACGGGAGCTTTTGTACTTCTTTTGGTAATATAACAATCTTCTGAAATTCTAATTTCAAAAAGAATAAATTTGGATTGCAATAGAATAAAAAAGAAAATAATAGAACAAACAATATAATAAAATAGAAAGAATATAATCATCTTCCAAAGTTTGAAATTTAAATAATATAAATTCAGATTCAAATGGAATCAATTAAAATTGAAATAGAAAAAACAATAGAATAGAAAGATTATAACCATTTCCCAAAATTCAAATAGAACACATTCTAATTTGAATAGAACAGAATAGAAAAGAAAAGGAAAAGAAAAGAAAAAAAAACAATACAATACAATAGGATATAACCAACTTCCCGAAATTCGAATTTTGAATAGAATAGTGTTCAGATCAAATAGAATATAAATTAATATAATAGAATATAAAATAAAAGAATAGATTAGAATGGAAAAGAATAGATTAGAATGGAAAAGATTAGACTAGAATAGAATATAAAAAAAAACAATAGAATAGAATAAAATACTGTAGAAAGAGTATAACCATCTTTCGAAATTCGAATGGAATAGAATCTAAAATAGTAGAATAGAAAAGTATATAATAGAATAGAAAAGAAAAAAACAACAGAATAGAATAGACTAGAATAAAAGAGAAAGAATATAACCATCTTCCCAATTTCAAATTTCAAATAGAATACATTCAAATTCAAATAGAATATAAAAGAATAGAATGGAAAATAAAGGCTAGAATAGAAAATAATAGACTAGAATAGAATAGAAAAAACAACAGAATAGAATGGAATAGAAAGAATATAGCCATCTTCCAATATTCGAATTTTATATAGAATAATATAATAATATAATATTATTATATTATATAATAATAATTAGAATTCCATTTGAATTGTCTGATTTTGGTTGAATTCAAATAAACTAAACATATTCCAAAACGAATTAAATGAAATTAAATAAATTTAACTAATTTAACCAAAGGAATTTATGTAATTAACAAATTGAATCAAAATGAAACAAAACACATTTTCTTGTTCTGCACATGTCTAATGTCACTACATGATGGGTTGATGCAAAAGATGGAGATAACATTGTTTACACTATCTGTTAAGATTCCAGAATGTGACAACGACACTACATTTTTGGGAAAATCATGTATTTTCTGTATTTAAGTAAAATGTTCTTAGCATGAAAAAGTAAATTTATGCAGCCACTACATCTAATGCCGCGTACACACGAGCGTTTTTTCTGATGGAATTCTGCTCAAGCTTGGCTTGCATACACACGGTCACACAAAAGTTTGCTGAACTTTCTACCGTCAAGAACGTGGTGATGTACAACACTGCGACGAGCCGAGAAAATTAAGTTCAATGCCTCCGACCATGCGTCGAATTGTTTCCGAGCATGCGTAGGAATTTTGTGCGTTGGAATTGGCACAGACGATCGGAATTTCCAATCGGAACTGTTTCCGATTGAAAAATAGAGAACCTGCTCTCAATCTTTTTCTGGCGGGAATTCCGCCAGCAAAAGTCCGATGGAGCATACACATGGTCGGAATTTCCGATCAAAAGCTCTCATTGGACTTTTGCTGGGGGAGTTTACGATCATGTGTACGGGGCATAAGAATGGATAAGCTGCAATATATTATATTTTTATTTTTGGATTTAGATATACTTTGATATTTCCAGCAGGATCAAATTAAAAACTTTTTCTGTGAAATTTTCTTACAAATAATGTTTTCTTTTAAGCTTAAAAAAGTAGCCAACTATAGTTGCTGTATGTCCAAAATGTATTCTCTCATTCGTTCCATTTATCACAGCCCTAAATATTTTTCTTGCACAAAGCATGTTGGAGTAACTTGCTAATGAACTAAAGGATTTTTTTTTTAACGTTGCACATTTTTTTAACATAACATTAAACTAACATAAAAAAACAGCCAAAGAGAGAAGTGGGCATATACAGTATCTAACTTAATGTAGTAATGAACCCTAAGCATTTTTTTACTTGAACATTTGTTAGCCCAACACTTCATATTCCTGATATGTGCCTGCTGTACCATGTACTTGTATGAGAAAGTATCCTGTTCACTTTGTATTGCTTCCTTTATGTAAAATCCCTGGTGTTTCTGAAGATAACTGCCATAACCCCAGTATTTTTATCCACGGCCGGCGATCCTCTTTCACATAAAAGTGGTCTTAGAAGAAGATTCGCTATGAGATCACTTTTATAGGCGTCGGAAAAAGGTGCCCCCCCCCCCACCGCTTCCTGGGCATCTCCGGCGCTTACTGGAGCCGGTGGAAGCGGTGGAAACGATCCGATACCTGGGATGGATGGGCATTGAGTCGAGTGAGGGCAAGATGGCCCCCACTCGACTTTATGCCCTTGGTGGACTGGAGCAACATCAAACATAATATCCCCCCTCCGGCCCTTAAAGGGATCATTTTTTATAGAAAAAAAAATAAATTACATTTTTATTTTTTTTATTATTTATTGCTTTTAAGCTTTATTGCTTTTTTGGTCCTGTCCTGCTTTTTTTCTATTACAAGGGATGTTTAATATGTGGCACTGGAGGGCACATATAGGCGACACTGATGGGCACTGAAAGGCTGCACTGATGGGTACTTATGGGTGGCACAGATAAACGGCAATGCTGGGCACTGATAGGCAGCACTGATGGGCACTGATGGGGGGGCACTGATAGATTGCACTGATAAGCATCACTGATGGCACTGGCACTGACAGGCATTGCTGATGGTCACTGATTGGCATCTGCCTGGGCACTAATTGGCATATCCCTGGTGGTCTAGGGTGGCATACCTGGTGGGCGTCCTTTATGGGTATCCCTGGTGGTCCTGCCAGCATCCCTGGTGGTCCTGGGTGGGCATCCGCAGGCGGGCACACGATCGCGGCTTATCCTGCTGGACGTCATATGGTGCCCAGTCAGGATAACTGAACCACCGCCCGGCCGCCATTTTGCTATAGGCCAGCGGGAAGTAGTTAACCACTTGACCTCCAGAAGATTTACCCTCCTTCATGATCAGGCCATGCGAAACGGCACTGCGTTACTTTAACTGACAATTGCGCAGGTGTGCGACGCTGTACCCAAATAAAATGTATACAATTTTTTTCCCACAAATAGAGCTTTATTTTGGTGGTATCACCTCTGCGATTTTTATTTTTGCAATATAAACTAAAATAGACCAACAGTTTTGAAGAAAAAAACTATATTTTTACATTCTGCCATAAAACATACCCAATAAAAACATTGACAAAAATCTAATTTCTTGATATCCAGTTTCAGCCAAAATGTATTCCGCTATATATTTTTGATTAAAAAAATCCCAATCATTGGTTTGCGCAATAAATAATAGTGTCTACAAACTATGGGATATTTTTATTTATTTTTTTACTATTGTAATAATGACGGTGATCAGTGACTTATAGCGGGACTGTGATATTGCCACGGACATTCTCATACTAACTGACACCATACCGGCACTTCCAGCACTGAATGTATGTAATGGCAAGGGGTGCTGGGGTGTGCTGAAAAATCTATTGATGCTGGGGGATCTATTGTTCCTGGAAGGGATCTATTTTTGCATGGTGGGGAATCTTTTGTTACTGGTGGGGTCTATTGTTGCTGGCTGTTGAGGGGATCTATTGTTGCATGGTAGTCCATTGTTTCTGGAGAGGTCTATTGTTGCTGGTGGGGGAACTATTGTTGTTGGTTGTGCTTATGTTGCTGGAGGCTCAATTGTTTGCTGAAAGGGATCTACTGTTGAGGGAGAGGTCTATTGTTGCTGACTGCTGAAGAGTCTACTGATGCTGCAAAATCTGTTGTTGCTGCCGGGGTCTATTGTTGTTTGGGTCTATTGTTGCTGGGAAGGGTCTATTACTTCTGGCTGAGGGGATCTACTTTACTGCTTTTCTTGGTATTATTATTAACAAATTTCATACAAATTATTTAGCACCACAGAATGATACTTGGTTCTGTATTATTTAAAAGAGGCGATACTGGGAGGTGGGTAGGGGGTGGAACCAAGGAATGTTGCTCAGAGGTGGGAAGGGGGCGGAGACAAGAAGTGACTCAGAAGGGGGAGTTCCTGCATGTATTCTCTGAGAAAAAAAGCCCTGATACTGTGGGAGGTGCTTTTACTAGGGGAAGAGATTGAATTTATTCCCTGCTTTGCAGGGACACAAACTCCATCCCTTTCTGCCCTGTCAGAACTGAGATGTTCTTGTTTACATAGGCAGACCTCAGTTCTGTGTCTCTGTCTGATGATGATCGGCGGACATCAAGTACCTGGAAGTGCAGGATCACGTATATACTGTATATGTAATCAAGCACATGGCTGCTGCCCTTCAGCAGTATAACTGCTATAGGGTGGACAACAAGTGGTTAAATCAGCTGTTGAAGGTGCTTAAAAAACATATGCCGCGTACACACGATCGGAAATGCCGCCAGCAAAACTCAGATGAGAGCTTTTTGTCAGAAAATGCAACCGTGTGTATGCTCCATCGGTCTTCACTCCATGGCGGAATTTCAGCCAGCAAAAGATTTGTAGCAAGTTCTCTATTTTTCGGTCGGGAAAATTTCCTATCCGAAAATGCGATCGGACGTGCAAAAAATCATGCATGCTCGGAAACAATTCGACGCATGCTCTGGAGCATTGAACTTCATTTTTTTTTGAAAGTGTGTACGCGACATTAGGGTTTTATATCACTTTAACTAAATAGAATGAATGCTTTAATAAGGGCATTGAATAAGAACTTTTTTCACTTTGCAACTGATGTGGTCTCCCTGTCAGTTTTTCAGGTGGACCTGATTGGACCATCCATTAACATCTTGCCGACCAGCCGCCCTCATTATACTGCAGCAGGTCGGCATGATCCCGCGAAACGTCGTAGCTTTACATTGGGGATCGGCACAGCAGGGGTGCCAATGCTTGTGGCCGTCGCAAGCACGAGTGACAGAACACGGAAGTGTGTGTGTGTAAACACACAAATCCCTGTTCTGCTCTGAGAGGAGTGACAGATCGTGTGTTCCTATTAGCTAGGAACCATGATCCGTCACTTCATCTAGTCAGTCCCCTCCCCCTTCAGTTAGAATCACCTCCCAGGGAACACAGTTAACCCCTTCACTGCCAGTGACATTTTTACAGTAATCAATGCATTTTTATAGCACTAATCACTGTATAAATGCCAATGTCGCAGTCACGATAAAAAATCGCAGATCGCCGCCATTACTAGTAAAAAAATAAAAATAATAATAAAAATGCTATAAATCTATCCCCTATGCGCAAACCAATCAATATACTCTTATTGCAATTTTTTTTAACAAAAATATGTAGAAAAATACATATCGACCTAAACTGAGAAAAAATTGGGGATATTTATTATAGCAAAAAGTACAAAATATTGTGTTTTTTTCAAAAATGACAGCCCAATCTGTGCCAATCAGTGCCCACAAATGGGCATTGACTTGCACCATCATGTAACAAATTAAATCAGTGATGCTCAGCAATGCCACCCATCAGTGTCATCAGTGCCACCCATCAGTGTCCAGCAGGGCCACCTATCAGTGCCCATCCGTGCCCATCAGTGCCCACCTATCAGTGCCCAGTGCCCATCCGTGCCACCTATCAGTGCCACCCATAAGTACCCACCAGTGCCACCCATAAGTACCCATCAGTGCCACCTATGAGTGCCGCATACCAGTGACACCTATCAGTGCCCATCAGTGCTGCCTATTAGTGCCCATCATCAGTGCCACCTCATCAGTACCACCTCATTGGTGCCCATCAGTGCCGCCTTATCAGTGCCTGTCAGTGCAGCCATATCAGTGCCCGTCACTGAAGAAGAAAACGTACCGTATATACTCGAGTATAAGCCGACCCGAATATAAGCCGAGGCACCTAATTTTACCACAAAAAACTGGGAAAACTTATTGACTCGAGTATAAGCCTAGGGTGAGAAATGCGCAGCTACTGTAACTGGAAAAGAGGGTCAACAATGCCCATTTGCAGCCTCACTGTGCCCATTTGCATGCCCCACTTTGCCCATTTGCAGCCATAGGTCCCCCAAACTTCAAACTTGGTAGTTAAGGGTTCCTAGATGCCCACTAGCTACTTTTAAATGACATTGCTGCAGATGGACACAGTTGACCGATTTTGGGGCCCCGTATCTCAGGACCACTTGGTTCTAGGAATATTTGTTGTGCAAACCCAGTGGAACAATCACTACAACATGTCCAAAGATGGAGTTCCTAGCATCAAGTGGCCCCGACATACGGGGCCCCAAATTTGGGTCGGAAAATATCAAGCACTTTTCTGCAGCAGAGAATGACATTTTCCGAACCGACTTTGGGGCCCCGTATCTCTGGGCCACTTGGTGCTAGGAACCCCAAAATTGGTGTGCAAACCCAGTGGAACTATCACTACAACATATGAGAACCCCAAAGTCGGTTCGGAAAAGGTCATTCTCTGCTGCAGAAAAGTGCTTGACATTTTCCGAACCAACTAGAAACCCCAGTATTTTCCGAACCAACTAGAAACCCCAACATATCCAGCTTGGATATGTGGTAGTGATGGTTCCAATGGGGTTGCACACCAAATTTGGGGTTCCTAGCCCCAAGTGGTCCCGAGATACAGGGCCCCAAAGTCGGGTCTGAAAATGTAATTCTCTGCTGCAGAAAATTGCTGGACTTAAAGTGGTTGTAAACCCTTACAAACCACTTTGACCTACAGGGCGCGCAGGCGCACTGAGCATGCCGAAGATCCCCGCGATATGCTGCTCTTGTGCGCATGCGCGGGAGTGACGTCATCGCTACTCCAGTGAGTGACAGCGCTGGAGAAGCGAGACCCGGAAGTCACTCCGGGATTGATGGCGGCGGAGGAGGACGTGGACAAGGGTCGCTTCAGGGGCTTTGTTCTCAGGTAAGTTATTCATAATGAGCTAGTATGCTATGCATACTAGCTCATTATGCCTTTGCCTTGCAGGTTCCGTTTTTTTTTTTTTTTTAAAGGAGTCTTTACTTCCTCTTTAAGTATAAGCCGAGGGGGTCATTTTCAGCACAAAAAAATGTGCTGAAAAACTCTGCTTATACTCGAGTATATACGATACTTATTTACAAGAAATTTTAACAGAAACAAAGAAAAACTATTTTTTTTTTCAAAATTTTCAGTCTTTTTTTATTTGTTGCGCAAAAAATAAAAATCGCAGAGGTGATCAAATACCACCGAAAGAAAGCTCTATTTGTGGGAACAAAATGATAAAAAATAGTTTGGGTACAGTTTTGTATGACCGAGCAATTGTCATTCAAACTGCTACAGCGCTGAAAGCTGAAAATTGGCTTGAGCAGGAAGGTGTCTTATGCCCCATACACACGGTCGGAAATTCCGGCGGAAAATGTCCGATAGGACCATGTTGTCAGAAAATCCGGCCGTGTGTGGGCTCCATCGGACTTTTTCCGTCAGAACTTCCGACGGAAAAAATTTGAGATCCTGCTCTCAAATTTTCCGACAACAAAGTCCAATCGGACTTTTTCCGATCGTGTGTAGAGAATTCCGATGGACAAAGTGCCACGCATGCTCAGATCAAATTACGAGACCAAAGCTATTGGCTACTGGCCTCTACGTAGTTCCGTTGTACGCAACGAATGTCACCACGTTCAGAATGATCAGATTTTCCGACAACTTTGTCCGACCGTGTGTATGCAACACCAGTGTCGGACAAAATCCGTCGGAAAAAATCCGACGGATTTTGTGGTCGGAATCTCCGACCGTGTGTAGGGGGCATTAGTGTCTGGTATTGAAGTGGTTAAGCTAACAAGGGGTGTAACTAAAGCAGTACATAGGCAGGCTAGTTTCTTATTGGGGTCTAAGGAATGCAAATACCTGATAGAATAGTATGATCATGTGCAATACATTATTAGTGCTGTGTGCAGAATATGAGTGCAGTGTGCAAAACATAAGTAAAGCATACACAATGGAGTACAGTTTAATACAGAATTTAATATTTCTTTCACAAGGCTTAGGGTTGTTTAACACAAGAACAGGTCCAAGATCATTTAAAGGACATTCCCTAACTCATGAGATTGTAGGACACACTTAGACCTTATAAACCCACCAATCATAAAATAAATAAACATAAACAAGCCATTTTGGCAAAAGAATTGGCCGCGGCACCTTTATTGGTTTAAACATGTATTAATATAACTCTTTTATTCAAATCATCAATTCAACCAACACAGAATTCTATCTGCTCAGTTTTCAGAACTCGAGCAGTACCACCATTTAAAATATAATTAACAGTCCCCCCCAGAATCCGGGGTGACCCTACCACATAAGGGTGCACGCGACGGGGCGGGAGGGAGGGAGCTCCAATCTTTTTGCTGATCCAAAGGGAAAGAGGGCAAGCCCCTTTCCTGATATCCATATATAGCCTCAACTGCCTTCCAGAAAATTCCCTAATCCCTGATTGGCTCTTCCTGCCTATCACTCTCTCTACCTTAAAGGGACAGCAACCTATTAAACTAACACTAAAATGATGCTATCTTTTATCCAACCAAAGAGAGGGGGGAGTCCACAATCTCAGGAAAGTGGACCCATATTGTGTCCCCTTTTTCATGAGATTGTAGGACACACTTAGACCTTATAAACCCACCAATCATAAAATAAATAAACATAAACAAGCCATTTTGGCAAAAGAATTGGCCGCGGCACCTTTATTGGTTTAAACATGTATTAATATAACTCTTTTATTCAAATCATCAATTCAACCAACACAGAATTCTATCTGCTCAGTTTTCAGAACTCGAGCAGTACCACCATTTAAAATATAATTAACAGTCCCCACATGCCGGGCTTGAGTAACAAGGACGGCCCACCCCCACCACCGCGGCCACTGCATTCTCAATACTGTTTTGCAAACCCAGGTTAAATATATCCAGACCCACATCTGATAAATGAACACCATCAGGTCTATATAGCCCTGGGAAACCACCCTCGAGATCTACATGACGGTAAGATAATCCGCCGATTTGAGGCATGAATTTCTCCATCGCCTTATTAATCCTTTTCCTCATTTTTTCCATGACCCTCCTCTGATCAGAGGAGAGCCAAGAAAAACGAGGAACTATCTCAGAAAATATGAAAGTCGTACCCGGGAACGTAACACTAAATCGAAGGAGGTCCCTCTTAATCATAAATAGCAGATCCAACGTTCTAAGGTTACCTATGTCATTCCCCCCTACATGAATAATCACTATGGATGGCGGGGGCCACATCTGACATAACCTGGTTAACTAAAAATTAAGTTGATACCACTGGAGTCCTCTCACACCCTTCCAAAATAACTGAAAAGATTCTGGCTGTAGAGATAGATTCAATGAGTAACTGCGTTGAGCCGCTCTTTTTTGCGCCCAATATATAAACGAGTGTCCCAGAATCCAGACCGTGTGCTGGGTACCTGAAATTAGATAAACAAATTAGGACGAACATATAACTTAAAACATTGGGACTTCCACCTCCCCATTTCTTTAATATCAGACTCCGGGACCCCTAAGCGAGCTGCTTCGGAAGCTGCACCAATCCTAAATGAGTGTGATGAAAACTTGAACCCGCTAAGGCCTAAATGTGTTAGGCATCTGTGGAACACTACATCGAACTGGTATTTCGTCAAAGGGATCCCATCTGCATGAATAAGAAAATTACCCCACACAGGTGGCCTAATTACTAGGAATTGCTTGACAGCCGTTACTGGACAAACAAATAAATCCCCCTGCTCCCGCAAGTGGACCCAACTACCCCTGCCACCTTGATCTGTTTTGGAATGATGTAACCGGATATGCACTCCATCGCTGTCAATTACCAATTGTTCAAACCTAATTCCAGAGCCTCCCCGCTTATTTGCGGGGACCAGCTCTGAAATACGGAATGCACCAAAAAAGGCAAGCGCAAATGCCGTTCTGAAGAGTAAGGCCTCATAGGCTGAGAAGCAAGTGACTTCAGTACTTCTACAAAGGCCACCAAGGATGTCAAGTGAGATTGGTCGTCTGGCATCAGCCACAAACGTTGACCGCCTGTATCCCTTTAGTGCCTGTTTTACCGAAAAATAATAAGAACAATGCTGCAAACCAAATAATTTAAAGAAAAAAGAAATGCCGGCCAGCGTTTTCGCTATATAACTATATGAATACTGCTGCCGCATAAGACCTGCCAAAAATGACAAAATCAAATCCTCAGACGGCATATTAAAAGGAAAACTTTCATTGTTAGCAAATGACAACCAGCTCTTCCACGCTGCTGAGTAACTGGCCCAAGTCTTGGGGGCCAAAGAGCCCCGAATAGCTTCTGACACTATATTGAGATCACTTCCCACAGATGATCTGGGCATGGGATGCCATCCCGGTCCGCCTCTGGAAGTAACAGCCTGAAGCGGTCCATCTGAAAACGAGACAGAGAATCGGCTATATTATTCAATATTCCAGGCGTATATTTAGCTTTCAGCCAAATGTTGAATTTGAGGCATCTAAAAACCACCTGGCGCAGTACTTTAATCACCCACGCAGAGCTGGAGGAGAGACAATTTACTGCATACAGCACACCTCTATTATCCGTCTCCACCAGAATACGTTTGTTTGCAAAATCTGAACTCCCCAAAACTACAAAGCTACTAAGATTGGAAATAACTCCAATAATACGATGTTCTTAGTTGCACCTAACTGTACCCAGGCATCAGGCCAATCAGAACAACACCAGTGCATGTGCCAAATAGCCCCAAATCCTCGGGAGCCAGCTGCATCAGTAAACAGCCTGAGATCAGGGGCAAAAATAAATTCAGATTGAAAAAACGACCGCCCGTTGTAACAATCAAGGAAATTTGCCCAAACTAATAAATCCTCCTTAAGAGGAATTGTCATGCGAATGTGGGCCATAGGGGACTTGTGACCCGAGATGGATAAATAGAGGCGACGCGAAAAAATTCTGCCCACTGGCATAATTCGACAAGCGAAAGCCAAAATACCCAGGAGAGATTGCATCTCTTTCAACCGGATTTTTTTCTTTTGAAGAACCCTAGCAATCAGCCATTTTAATTTGCACAACTTTACCTCGGGCAAACGAAATTCCATCCTATAGGTGTCAATTTCAATGCCCAAAAACTCTAAGACCATGCTGGGCATACATGTCTTTTCTGCCGCTAGCGGAATACCAAATTCAAATGGCAGTGCCTGAAATTCCATTAACAAATCAGAGCAACGCGTGGAGTCTGCCGGACCGATAAATAAAAAATCATCTAAATAATGAATTACGCTATCCGAACCCGACCGCTCGTCTAACGTCCAATGAAGAAATGTAGCGAATGCCTCAAAATAAGCGCATGATAATGAACACCCCATAGGGAGACATTTATCAAAAAAATAATGCTCCTCAAAGAAAAACCCCAGTGAAGTGAATGCCTCTGGAGCGATAGGTAAGAGGCGAAAAGCTGATTGTATATCGGCTTTTGCCAACAAAGCCCCCGGACCGCACGACCTAATTTTTTTAACCGCGTCGTCAAAAGTTGCATACGAAACTGAGCATAAGCTTGCATCAATGTTGCCGTTTAAAGAATCTCCTTTCGGAAATGACAGATGGTGTATGATGCGGAACGCATTGGGTTCACGCTTAGGGACTACCCCCAATGGGGAAATCCGAAAATTAGGGAAAGGCGGCTGCTCAAAAGGCCCCTCAATACGCCCTTCTGCAAGTTCCTTGCACAATTTATCCCTCACCACTTGGGGAAACAGATCAACCGACTTTAAATTCCTCCTAACCGTACAACCAGACCCTGAAAAGGCAGGCAAAGGAAAACCTTTGGAAAAACCTTCAGTGAGGAAATATGCCTTCTCCCTGTCTGGGTATCTGTCCAGCCATGGGCGCATTTTTTCCAGCCTCACTGGAGTGCAGGCTTTTTGGAAAAATATCCCTCTGCGCAGGACTTTGACTGACATTCGTTTTATCTTTGAAACATTCCGCTGCTGGATGCGCACCCGCACAAATAGAACATTCATGCCTGTATTTGCAGGTCGCATTCCAACGGCACTGACTTTCGTTGAATGCAAAACAGCACCCTTTTCTCAAAACATTGTTAGACGTGGAAGGCCTAGGTGCCACTATCCTCTGTGGCAGAATTAAATTGAGCCACAACCCCACGTCCTTCATTCCCCATTTTAAGGATGGGTGTATGGACAACTTCTGGCGAAAAGATTCGTCATAGTAGAACCATCCCAGGCCTCCAAAGTTCTTATAGGCCTCTAGAATATGGTCCAGATGCTGGAAAAGGCCTCCACACATCTCAGGATGTTTGTCAGCCAATATACCTGCATAAATACAGAAAGCCTGCAGCCAATTATTAAATGACCGAGGAATCGATCTGCGTCTATCCTCCTCACCTTTCTCTTCCCCCCTTCTTTCTGTTCTAGTCATGAATTCCTTATGCGAAGGCAGGAGAGAAAGGATGTCTATATACTCCCCCTTCCATATTTTATCTTTAATTTCTGTGCTCAAATGACAACCCAAAGATGACATCTCACAAGGCATTACCCCTTTCATGCATGTCTCTGGTATATTTAATTTAACAGGTGCAGCCGTGTACAGTGACTCAGGGCAAATAATGTCATTCTGCAATCCCACATTAACATTCCTATTGTGAACAGCCAGACTGACAGGAGAAGGAGAGAGCACAGCAGCAGAAGAGTTAACTGGCATAGCTGCCATAGAAGGAGAAGCAGGTACAGACACCTGAGACAAAGATTGCACTAGAGAAGACAAAGATCCTACTAAACCATTTAAAATAGATAATTGGTTCAACTCACCAGCTGCTGGAGGCTGTCTGTCTCCCTCCAGGAGCGCTGCAGGGTCTGGGGCTTGAAAAGGCTGCCCAACCTGGGACTGATAAGACACCTCAGGGAGCTGAGTGTCATGCTGCACTGTTTCAGATGTCTGCTGCCATGGATGCTGCGGCGTCGTCTGTCTTCCCCTGGCTGCTGTGGAAGGCTGCTGGGCTAGGCACATCCGACCGCTTCTGCCCGCTGGAGACTGGGAACAGGACCTCCTCTTCTTGGGCCCTCGGCGGCCCCCGAACCGACCGGCCGCCATCCGAACGCTCGTGAGGCGCGCCTTCTTCTTCAGTTGCGACCGCAACCTGGCGAAAACGTTCGGGAGGAACGCTCCTCCTGGTTCTCATACGCAGGGCGCGCTCTCCTTCACACCGCCCTCCGCCATTAGGGTCCGCCTGCTCGCCGCCTACCGCAGAGCCTCCGCCTTCAGTCATAACACAGGGCTCCTCCTCTTCAGTGGCAGACGCCAGACAGCGGTGAAGCCATGCCTCCCCTCCTGTACTGCCGGCTTTCTCAATCAGCTGATGAATTAGCGACTCCATCACAGGACAGGTAGGAGCTCCAATCTTTTTGCTGATCCAAAGGGAAAGAGGGCAAGCCCCTTTCCTGATATCCTTATATAGCCTCAACTGCCTTCCAGAAAATTCCCTAATCCCTGATTGGCTCTTCCTGCCTACCACTCTCTCTACCTTAAAGGGACAGCAACCTATTAAACTAACACTAAAATGATGCTATCTTTTATCCAACCAAAGAGAGGGGGGAGTCCACAATCTCAGGAAAGTGGACCCATATTGTGTCCCCTTTTTCATTGGAGCTAGTTAAAATCCACCGCACTCCTACAAATTTGCCTTCTCTATTTACTCTGCTGTATCTCACCACAAACATTTTGGCAAAATGATCCAATTTTTGCCAATATTTTGGCAAAGGGAACTCTCCCAATATTGTTCAGCTCTAAATGTGATTTATGTTTGCTTCTCGTGATCATTGTCTACTTAGATGAGACCTCAGAATTTAATTATCTGAATAAAAATTTATGTGGCTTTCTAAATCTCTTTCAGCTGCCTTTCAAAGCAAAACTTAACAAAGCCGTGAATATTCTGCCATTAACAAAGAAATTTAATGATGTCAAAGATGGGACTTTGTGTGACACAGCAGGGTGGGGTACAACCAGCAAAAATAATGTGCGACTGTCAGACAAGCTTATGGAAGTCTGCCTTCCAGCAATAAGCAGAAAGAAATGTGCTGCAATAAGGCAAGCTTATCCAATCACCTCAAACATGATGTGCACCCTTGATGCGAGTGGAAATAAAGATGCATGCTTGGTAAGTATAGAATAGTTATTGTCATTTAAGATACGTTTTCCAAGTAGGGATGAAGTACAAGTTCAGGGCAATGTAGGTTTCATCCTCAACTTTAGCTGTCTGAGACTTTCTAATGAAATGGCCTGTTTGTTGACCTCGCATCAAACCTCCAGCTGTGCAGGAAGTCATTCATTAGTAGCTCTAGTACTACCTCCATCAACGAATGACAGCTTCCTGCCCAGCACTGTACATTCTAAAATGCTAGTGGTTGCCGTATTCCTAGCAACTATTTTACATCCCAACCCCATTTCGCTGAATGTAAACAGTGGGGCTGGGGATGTTGGCTGACATCATTAACCATATATAGAGACACAAGGCCATATTTGGTCAGTGATGTCAGCTAACATCACCAAACCCTTTGTTTACATTCAGTTGCTGGCTGGATAATCTCCTGCATAGAAGTGAATGGGGCCAGGGGTGTGGGGAGAATTCTTGTCCTCATCAGTGCGGGGACAGGGGGCTTTGCCTGGGAACTCCCTTGAAACGGTTTAGGAAGAGAGCACATTGCTTGCTGCCCCCTCCCTTTCCTGGCCTACCAAATCCAGGCGGATGGTGGTCCTATTTGCTATAAGTCTGGCGGATCGGATGGGATCGGATGAAAATGAACAGGCGGTCTGATTTTATCCGATCTCCCCATAGAGGAGAGTGGGATCAATGGAGCAAGCCCCGCTGAGCAAGTGGAGTCTGTCAAAAGGATCTGCCCCGTGTGAAAGGTGTCTTATGCCGCGTACACACGAAGGGATTATCCCGCGGGATTGTCCGCTGGACTCAAGTCCACCGGACAATCCCCTCGTGTGTGGGCGCCAGCTGACTTTTTGGCGCCAAAAGTCCGGCGGACTAGGTTTTAAGTTTTGTTTTAAAATTGTCTGCTGGACTTGGCAGTCCGGCGGACAATCTGGCAGTCCGGCGGACAATCCCGCCGTTAGTAGGCTAGTCCGCCGGACTTTTGAAATGAACGGACTTGCCGCTCATCGGAAAGTCCGTTCATTTAGCACGTGACTTCAGGTATACGTAGCTAGCGTAGGCAGTGAATGCCGCCGCGCTAGCCCCGTCACCTGGCATGGATTTAAAGGGACTTCCCACGCCGAAAAAACGGTGTGGGGGTCCCCCCCAAATCCATCTCAGACCCTTATCCGAGCACGCAGCCCGGCAGGCCAGGAAAGGGCTGGGGACGAGCGAGTGCCCCCCCCCTCCTGAGCCATACCAGGCCGCGTGCCCTCAACATGGGGGGTGCCCTGGGGAAAGGGGGGCCGTGCGGCCCCCCCACCCCAAAGCACCTTGTCCCCATGTTGATGAGGACAAGGGCCTCTTCCCGACAACCCTGGCCGTTGGTTGTCGGGGTCTGCGGGCGGGGGGCTTATCGGAATCTTGGAGCCCTCTTTTATAAGGGGGCCCCCAGATCTCGTCCCCCCACCCTATGTGAATGAGTATGGGGTACGATGTACCCCCAATGTGCTCTCTTCCTAAACCGTTTCAAGGGAGTTCCCAGGCAAAGCACCCTGTCCCTGCACTGATGAGGACAAGAATTGTCCCCACACCCCTGGCCCATTCACTTCTATGCAGGAGATTATCCAGCCAGCGACTGAATGTAAACAAAGGGTTTGGTGATGTTAGCTGACATCACTGACCAAATCCTCGTGTCTCTATATATGGTTAATGATGTCAGCCAACATCCCCAGCCCCACTGTTTACATTCAGCTGAATGGGGTTGGGATGTAAAATAGTTGCTAGGAATATGGCAACCACCAGCATTTTAGAATGTACAGTGCTGGGCAGGAAGCTGTCGTTAGTTGATGGAGGTAGTACTAGTGCTACTAATGAATGAATTCCTGCACAGCTGGAGGTTTGATGCAAGGTCAACAAAGGCCCCTTTCACACATGCGGACCGTATGTCTGTATTTCATCCATCCATTTTTGGATGAAAAACGGACATACATGCATCCCTATGGGATAGCGGGTGTCAGCGCATGAGCATCCGCTGACACCCGCTATCGTCCGCCTCCGCTATTGTCCGATTCTGCAGACGGAGGAAAACCCTATTTTTCCATCCGTCTGCAGAGTGGATTGGATGAACACGGACAGACGGTCCGTGCTCATCCGATCCCCCATAGAGGAGAGCGGAGAACTGACAGGGCGGTCCCTGCACAGTGTGCAGGGACCGCCCTGTTATCAGCCGGCTCAGCGGGATCAGCTGAGCGATCCCCGCTGAGCAGTGGATCATCACGGGGCAGATCCATACGGATCCGTCCCGTGTGAAAGGGGCCAAACAGGCCATTTAATTAAAAAGTCTCAGACAGCTAGAGTTGAGGATGAAACCTACATTGCCCTGAACTTGTACTTCATCCCTACTTGTAAAACTTATCTTAAATGACAATAACTATTCCATACTTACCCTGCATGTATCTTTCTTTCCACTCGCATCAAGGGTGCACATCATGTTTGGGGTGATTTGGTAAGGTTGCCACATCGCAGCACATTTCTTTCTGCTTATTGCTGGAAGCCACACTTCCATAAGCTTGTCTGACAGTTGCTCAGTATTTTTGCTGGTTGAACCCCACCCTGCTGTGTTACACAAAGTCCCATCTTTGACATCATTAAATTTCTTTGGTAATGGCAGAATATTCACAGCTTTGTTAAGTTTTGCTTTGCAAGACAGCTGAAAGAGATTTAGAAAGCCACATTAATTTTTATTCAGATAATTAAATTCTGAGGTCTCATCTAAGTAGACAATGATCACGAGAAGCAAACATAAATCATATTTAGAGCTGAACAATATTGGGAGAGTTCCCTTTGCCAAAATATTGGCAAAAGTTGGGTCATTTTGCCAAAATATCTGTGGTGAAATACAGCGGAGTAAATATAGAAGGCAAATTTGTAGGAGCGCGGTGGATTTTAACTAGCTCCAATGAGTTAGGGAATGTCCTTTAAAGCCCCATACACACGGTCGGATTTTCCGATGGATTCTGTCCTATCAGACAATGTTGTCGGAAATTCCGACCGTGTGTAGGCACCATTGGACAGTTTCCATCGGATTGTCCGACGGACAAAATCCTATCTCCTGCTGGATAGATTTTTTGACAACAAAATCCGATCACACCAAATCCGATCGTGTGTAGCGAATTCCGACGGACAAAGTGCTACGCATGCTCAGATCACATTACAAGACCAAAGCTATTGGCTACTAGCCTCTACGTAGTCCCGTCGTAGGCAACAAACGTCACCACGTTCAGAATGATCGTATTTTCCGACAACTTTGTCCGACCGTGTGTACGCAAAACCAACATCGGACAAAGTATGACAGACATGATCCGACGGACCTGGTCCTCGGATAATCCGCGCGTGTGTATGGGGCTTAAGGCCCCTTTCACACGTGACAGATCCGTAATGATCCGCCCCGTGAACATCCGCTTGCTCAGCGGGGATCGCTCCGCTGATTCCCGCTGAGCCGGCGGATGACAGGGCGGTCCCTGCACACTGTGCTGGGACCACCCTGTCATATCTCCGCTCTCCTCTATGGGGGATCGGATGAACATGGACCGTCTGTCCATGTTCATCCGATCCGCTTTGCAGGCGGATAGAAAAATAGGGTTTTTCCTCCGTCTGCAGAATCGGACCATAGCGGAGACGGACGATATCGGGTGTCAGCGGATGCTCATCCGCTGACACCCGCTATGCCATAGGGATGCATGTATGTCCGTATTTCATCCGAAAACGGATGGATGAAATACAGACATACGGTCCGCATGTGTGAAAGGGGCCTTAATGATTTTGGACCTGTTCTTGTATTAAACAACCCTAACCCTTGTGAAAGAAATATTAAATTCTGTATTAAACCGTACTCCATTTTGTATGCTTTACTTATGTTTTGCACACTGCACTCATATTCTGCACACAACACTAATAATGTATTGCACATGATCATACTATTCTATCAGGTATTTGCATTCCTTAGACCCCAATAAGAAACTAGCCTGCCTTTGTACTGCTTCAGTTACACCCCTTGTTAGCCTAACCACTTTAATACCAGACACTAAGACCTTCCTGCCCAAGCCAATTTTCAGCTTTCAGCGCTGTAGCAATTTGAATGACAATTGCGCGGTCATACAACACTGTATGTACAATTTTTTTTTATCATTTTGTTCCCACAAATAGGGCTTTCTTTTGGTGGTATTTGATCACCTCTGCAATTTTTTTTTTGCGCAACAAATAAAAAAAGACTGAAAATTTTGAAAAAAAAAAAAGTTTTCTTTGTTTCTGTTAAAATTTCTTGTAAATAAGTATCGTATATACTCAAGTATAAGCCGAGTTTTTTAGCAATTTTTTTGTGCTGAAAATGCCCCCTCGGCTTATACTTAAAGTGGTTGTAAACCCTCGTTTACAACTTTATGTTACAAGTAAGCCTATATTAAGGCTTACCTGTAGCTAACAAGGATATCTCCTAAACCTGCACGGTTTAGGAGAAATACCTGTATTTGCATGTGCCAACGTCATGTGGCACATGCACACTTGAGACAACTGAAGCAACGGCGCTATATGCCGATGCTTCAGTTGTACTGTGCCGCTCTCGTGCGCATGCGCGGAGTGACGGCATCGCGGCTCTGGCAAATCACAGCGCCGGAGCCGCGATACCCAGAAGTCACTCCGGGAGAACATGTCGGCGGTCGGAGGGGGAGAAGAGGACAGATGCATCGATCTGAGGTAAGTCATACATAATTAGCTAGTATGCTATGCATACTAGCTAATTATGCCTTTGTCTTGCAGGTTTTTTTTTTTTTTTATTTTTTTTTTATTTTTTACGTTTTTTTTTGAGTGTTTACTTCCTCTTTAATTCAAGCACTTTTCTGCAGCAGAGAATGACATTTTTTGGGGCCCCGAATCTTGGGCCACTTGGGGCTAGGAACCCCAAATTTGGTGTGCAAACCCCGTGGAACCATCACTACAACATATCCAAGCTGGATATGCTGGGGTTTCTAGTCGGTTCGGAAAATGCTGGGGTTTCTAGTTGGTTCGGAAAATGTCAAGCACTTTTCTGCAGCAGAGAATGACCTTTTCCGAACCAACTTTGGGGTCCTTGTATCTCTATGTTGTAGTTCTAGTTCCACTGGGTTTGCACACCAAATTTGGGTTCCTAGCACCAAGTGGCCCAGAGATACGGGGGCCCCAAAGTCGGTTCGGAAAATGTCTTTCTCTGCTGCAGAAAAGTGCTTGACATTTTCCGACCCCACTTTGGGGCCCCGTATCTCGTGGCCACTTGATGCTAGGAACCCCATCTTTGGACATGTTGTAGTGATTGTTCCACTGGGTTTGCACTGGGTCAACTGTGTCCATCTGCAGCAATGTCATTTCGGGACCCTTTGAGAGAGGGCATCTAGGAACCCTTAACTACCAAGTTTGAAGTTCAGGGGACCTATGGCTGCAAATGGGCAAAGTGAGGCATGCAAATGGGCAAAGTGAGGCTGCAAATGGGCATTGTTGACCCTCTTTTCCACTTACAGTAGCTGCGCATTTCTCACCCTAGGCTTATACTCCAGTCAATACGTTTTCCCAGTTTTTTGTGGTAAAATTAGGTGCCTTGGCTTATATTCGGGTCGGGTATATACGGTACGTTTTCTTCTTCAGTGACGGGCACTGATAATGGGCACTGATAGGCAGCACGTATAGGTGGCACTGATGGGCACTGATAGGTGGCACTGGTATGCGGCACTCATAGGTGGCACTGATGGGTACTTATGGGTGGCACTGGTGGGTACTTATGGGTGGCAATGATAGGTGGCACGGATGGGCACTGAGCACTGATAGGTGGGCACTGATGGGCATGGATGGGCACTGATAGGTGGCCCTGCTGGACACTGATGGGTGGCACTAATGACACTGATGGGTGGCATTGCTGGGCATTACTGATTTCATTTGTTACATGATGGTGCAAGTCAATGCCCATTTGTGGGCACTGATTGGCACAGATTGGGCTGTCATTTGCACATGTGGATGGCCATGGGGTACATACCTGGCCATCCACATGTTGCTCCCTTCCCTGGTGGTCCTGGCTGCTTCCCTGGTGGTCTAGTGTGGGTATCCGAGGGGGGGGATAAACAATCAGCACAGGAGAGCCACCGACCGGCTCTCCTCTACTCGCGTCTGTCAGACGCGAGTGAGGAAAAGCCAATCAACGGCTTTTCCTGTTTACATCGTGACCATCCGTGATTGGACACGGCTGATCACGCGGTAAAGAGCCTCCGCCAGATTTTGCTATAATAAATATCCCCAATTTTTTTTTTTTTAAAAAGCAATTTTTTTCTCAGTTTAGGTCGATATGTATTCTTCTACATTTGGTAAAAAAATTGCAATATGCGTATATTGATTGGTTTGCGCATAAACTATAGCGTGTACCAAATAGGGGATAGATTTATAGCATTTTTATTATTATTTTTTTTTTTACTAGTAATGGCGGCGATCTGCGATTTTTTTTATCGTGACTGCGACATTATGACGGACACATCAAAAATGTTGACACATTTTTGGGACCATTGGCATTTATACAGTGATTAGTGCTATAAAAATGCATTGATTACTGTAAAAATGTCACTGGCGGTGAAGGGGTTAACTGTGTTCCCTGGGAGGTGATTCTAACTGAAGGGGGAGGGGACTGACTAGATGAAGTGACGGATCATGGTTCCTAGCTAATAGGAATACACGATCTGTCACTCCTCTCAGAGCAGAACAGGGATTTGTGTGTTTACACACACACACTTCTGTGTTCTGTCACTCGTGCTTGTGACGCCTGCTATCCCGATCCCGCGAGCCAATGTAAAGCTACGACGGTTCGCGGGATCATGCCGACCTGCTGCAGTATAATGAGGGCGGCTGGTCGGCAAGCGGTTAATGGATGGTCCAATCAGGGCCACCTGAAAAACTGACAGGGAGACCACATCAGAGACCTGCAAAGTGAAAAAAGTTCTTATTCAATGCCCTTATTAAAGCATTCATTCTATTTAGTTAAAGTGATATTAAACCCTAATGCCGCGTACACACGAGCAGAATTTCCGTCCGAAAAAATCCTGGATGGTTTTTCCGACGGAATTCTGCTCAAGCTTGGTCACGCAAAAGTTCTCTGAACTTTCGACTGTCAAGAACGCGGTGACGTACAACACTATGAATAGCCGTGAAAATGAAGTTCAATGCTCCCGAGCATGCGTCGAATTGTTTCCGAGCATGCATGATTTTTTACGCGTCCGAATTGCATACAGACGATCGCATTTTCGGATAGGAACTTTTCCCGACCGAAAAATAGAGAACCTGCTACAAATCTTTTGCTGGCTGGAATTCCGCCATGGAGTGAAGACCAATGGAGCATACACACGGTTGCATTTTCCGACAAAAAGCTCTAATCTGAGTTTTGCTGGCAGCATTTCCGATCGTGTGTACGCGGCATATGTTTTTTAAGCACATTCAACAGCTGATTTAACCACCAGTTATACTGCTACAGGGCAGCAGCCATGTGCTTGATTACATATACAGTATATACGTGATCCTGCACTTCCAGGTACTTGATGTCCGCCGATCATAAATTTGCATCTGCATAAATTTACTTTTTCATGCTAAGAACATTTTACTTAAATACAGAAAGTACATGATTTTCCCCAAAATTTTGTGTCATTGTCACATTCTGTAATCCTAACAGATAGTATAAACAAAATTATCTTTTGCATCAACCCATCATGTAGTGACATTAGACATGTGCAGAACAAAAAAATAATTTTTTTTTCATTTTGATTCAATTTGTTAATTACATAAATTCCTTTGGTTAAATTAGTTAAATTCATTTAATTTCATTTAATTCATTTTTGGAATATGTTTAGTTTATTTGAATTCAACCAAAATCAGACAATTCAAATGGAATTCTAATTATTATTATATTATATAATACAATAATATTATATTATTATATTATTCTATATAAAATTATAATTTTGGAAGATGGCTATATTCTTTCTATTCCATTATATTCTGTTGTTTTTTCTATTCTATTATATTCTATTTTAGTCTATTATTTTCTATTCTAGTCTTTATTTTCCATTCTATTCTTTTATATTCTATTCGAATTTGAATGTATTCTATTTGAAATTTGAAATTTGGAAGATGGTTATATTCTTTCTCTTTTATTCTAGTCTATTCTATTCTGTTGTTTTTTTCTATTCTATTTTATTCTTTTCTATTCTACTATTTTATATTCTATTCCATTCGAAATTCGAATTTCGAAAGATGGTTATACTCTTTCTACAGTATTTTATTCTATTCTATTGTTTTTTTTTTATATTCTATTCTAGTCTATTCTTTTCCATTCTAATCTATTCTTTTCCATTCTAATCTATTCTTTTATTTTCTATTCTATTCATTTCTATTCTATTTGAATTGAACATTATTCTATTCAAAATTCGAATTTCGGGAAGATGGTTATATCCTATTGTATTGTATTGTTTTTTCTTTTCCTTTTCTTTTCTATTCTGTTCTATTCAAATTAGAATGTGTTCTATTCGAATTTTGGGAAATGATTATAATCTTTCTATTCTATTCTCTATTCTATTGTTTTTTCTATTCCAATTTTAATTGATTCCATTTGAATCTGAATTTATATTATTTAATATTCAAATTTTGGAAGATGGTTATATTCTTTCTATTTTATTATATTGTTTGTTCTATTATTTTCTTTTTTATTCTATTGCAATCCAAATTTATTCTTTTTGAAATTAGAATTTCAGAAGATTGTTATATTCCCAAAAGAAGTACAAAAGCTTCTTTTGGGCGGCAAGCGTCCCGTGATTCTGTTTGTGTGATTTTACCGCGATTGTCGCCAGCTGAATCGTGCTAAAATCGCGCAGCGATTGGGGTGCCATTAGAAGTCACAGGGAATGCGTGGGCTTCAAAATGGCAGCAAATCGCGGGCGTAATAGAAGCAACTCCGCCCACGATTCAGAGCGCAGAGATGTGAATGGAGCCCTAAAAGCAGCAAGCCTAATGGAAAAAAAAAAACATAATGCCGCCGTCACCACATCTAAGAACTGGCAAACTGCAATATATTTGTTTTTGTTTTCTTGGAGTGAAATACTTGGAGTGATTTTTGGTATTTTCATGATGTGCTTACCTGTACAAGCTCGATGTCATTATCTATGGTTTCGTCATCATAGTTGTATCTTATGCTTCTTAAGAGCTTGAACTCCTGTACATATTTATTTTTTGCTTTTATTGAGTGGACACCCAGTTTGATTGTAGTTGAAGAATTGCTAAAAATTAAATACGAGCAAAACAAATGTTTTTTCTACTATTAATGTAAATGCAAACTCCAGCTGGACAACATTCAGTGATTATTCCATAAAATATTGTTTTTCATTCTTTTTTTTTCTCATCCTTTTTCAGCTACTTCCTGTCTCGATACACCTGATCTAGCATTAGCTGCATCTCATTGTTCTAGATTACCATACATACTGACAATATTACATCGTGTCTAATTAATGTGTGTTAGCATGGCTGTCTGTAGTCTCAACTAGAGGCATAGCTCCCAACTGTCCCTGATTTCGAGGGACTGTCCCAGATGTCCCTCTGTCCCTCATTCCTCCTCATTTGTCCCTCATTTTGGTCTGATCTATATAGATGTATATAAAATGCACTTTTTATCTATCAAAAAGTGTTTTCCAGTGCTAAACCTTTCATCTGATTTCTAAATTTCGGCATTTGTAAATTCCAAAAGCTAATATAAAGGAATAGTAGTGGTAAAAAAAGCACTTGTGGGTTTAACCAATCTTGTTTTTTGTACAACTCTCCTTTAAGGGGGGGTGGCAAGGGGTGTGTCTTATGCCTGCATACTTTTGCTGATAGGTGTCCCTCATTCCATCTCAAAAAGTTGGGAGGTATGTAGAGGCACATGTGACAGGGTGCAAACAGAGACACAGAGACAGTTGTCAACCCATAAAAAGTACTTTTATGATAAGATCACTAAGATTTGAAAAGACTGAAAACTATTTTTGTTACATCAAAATAATAAAGTATATATCAAATCAAAAATGTTTCTAGTTTTGGATAGATGGGGAAGACTGCTATGCTGTGCTCATCCTTATACACTCTATCCAAAACAAAGGAAAAAGTTTTGGTTGCACAAACACTTTAAGGCTGGCCATACATTATAACATTTTCTTGTAAAACTTTCCTTTAGATTTAACAAAACCATATAATATGAGGTCAAACCTAAACACTTTCAATTTGTATGCAGTCAGGCAGGCCCTTGCACTACATAGTTGAAGGTAAATCTAAAGAAAATTGAATGAGAAAATTAGGTAGTGTATGGCCATCTTAAGGGACAACTTGCATTTGTTTGCTTCAAGTAGGTTTTGCATTCTGCTACACATCTTTGGACATGCAGCACTCATTTGAAGCCGGTCAAAAGCACCTGTCAGTAAATTCTCAGAAGTGTCTTAAACTGATGTCAAACTGATGCCATTGGCGAAGACCCACTACTAAAGGTTTCCCCGCATCCAATTTGCATGACAGGAGACTGTGACCGTCTCTCAATGGAGCCGGTTCACACAGCTCCGGGGCGGCCGCAGTCCACACTGGAAAAGGGTCCTGTGCGTCTTTGGCTCCGTTTTATGGAACAAATTCGGGAAAAAAAATTCAGACCTGATTCGCACCTGATTTATATTTATTTAAGTAAATATAAACTGCTAAATACCGTTTTCTCATCAGCAGTATATAGCAGGGACGCACAGGACCCACTGCTGGGACCCGCAGGCGCATCAATGTGAACCCAGCCTAAAAGAGAAGTTTGTTTGCTATTTTTGTTTTTTAATTATACTTACCTAGGTGGATGCAGCATTGTTCCCCCGCCGACTCTAATGCCCCGTACACACAGTCGGATTTTTCGATGGAAAATGTCCTATCGGACCATGTTGTCGGGAATTCCGACCGTGTGTGGGTTCCATCGGACTTTTTCTGTCGGAATTTCTGACGGAAAAAGTTTGAGATCCTGCTCTCAAATTTTCCGACAACAAAATCAGACTTTTTCCGATCATGTGTAGCGAATTACCACGGACAAAGTGCCACGCATGCTCAGATCACATTACAAGACCAAAGCTATTGTCTACTAGCCTCTACGTAGTCCCGTCGTACGCAACAAACGTCACCACGTTCAGGATGATTGGATTTTCCAACAACTTTGTCCGACCGAGTGTATGCAACACCAGTGTCGGACAAAATCCGTTGGGAAAAATCTGACGGATTTTGTGGTCGGAATTTCCGACCGTGTGTACGGGGCATAAGACTGAGAACCGAGTGGTCAAATACCACTGGTTGCTCGGTTCTCAGGGCTGCATGAGCAGAGAGCAGGTGACTGTCTGCTCTGCCCCACACGCTCACTAGAGAAAGGGTGGGAGTGGCTGGCTCAGGCTCTTGGCGGCTTGCTGAGAGGCTGAACAAGGTGCCTATAGAGGTTTCTGGGTGGATCCATGGGCGTAGCATACTGGGAGTTGGCAAGGGGACAGGGGACATTGCATGAGGGGCAGAGGACACTACAGTGTGGGGGTAAAGGGGACAGGGGACATTACATTGGGGATGAAGGGGACAGTGGACACTGCATGGGGGGGCACAGAGGACACTACAGTGGGGATGAAGGGGACAGAGGACACTACAGTGGGGGGTGGGTGAAGGGGACAGAGGACACTGCATTGGGGGGGGGGGTGCAGAGGTCACCACAGTGGGGGGTGAAGGAGACAGAGTCCATTGCTTTTTGGGGCCAGAGGACACTACTGTTGAGGGAGGGTGTGAAGAGGTCAGAGGCATTGGGGGGCACAGAGGTCACTACACTGGGGGGTGAAAGGGACAGAGGACATTGCTTTGGGGGGCAGAGGACACTACATCTGGGACAGAGGGTGCTGCTTTGGGGGGCACAGGACACTGCAATAGTAGGAGGGCAGAGGACATTACTGCAGGGTGGAGGAGAGCAGAGGACACTATAGTGGGGGGTGTGTGATGTGAAAGGGGGGCAGGACACTGCTATGGGGAGGCAGACAACACTATTGTTTGGACGGCAGAGGTCCCTACTGTGGGAGGGGGGAAGTAAAACTACTGTGTGAGAGGGTCAAAGGACAATTTTGTGAGGGGAATGATGTAAAGGGGAGTGGGTAACACTAGTGGGAGTAGGGGGGGGGGGGGGTACAGGACACTATACTGTGTTTTTATTGGCCGCTTGATAGTATTTTTTTTTTAAAGGGGCGAGCACTGCCGGATTATACAGAGCGGGGATCTCCCACTTACCCGGCTGTCAACGTCCAGCCTCCTGGACCAGTTCTTATGATAGGCAGCACACTGGTGATGTCTATCGTAGGAGGTGGGGCTTCATCTAAGGACATCGGCCACGCGGGATAAACAGGAGATCTCTGCTCTGTATAATCCATCTTCTCTCCTCTCCTCTAGGTAAGGCTGAGCTGCCAGGCACTGAACAGGCTGAGCTGCTGGGCACTAAACAGGCGGAGCTGGCAGGCACTAAACAGGCTGAGCTGCAGGGCACTGAACAGGCTGAGCTGCCAGGCACTAAACAGGCTGAGCTGCAGGGCACTGAACAGGCTGAGCTGCAGGGCACCAAACAGGCCAAGCTGCAAGGTACTAAACAGGCTGAGCTTCCAGGCACTGAACAGGCTGAGCTGCCAGGCACTAAACAGGCTGAGCTGCAGGGCACTGAACAGCTGAGCTGACAGGCACTGAACAGGCTTAGCTGCTGGGCACTGAACAGGCTGAGCTGCTGGGCATTAAACAGGCTGCTATTATGGGCACTAAACAGTCTGAGCTGCCAGGCACTGAACAGGCTGAGCTGCCATGCACTGAACAGGCTGAGCTGCTGGGCACTAAACAGGCTGAATTTATGGGCACTGAGCAGACTGGGCTACCAGGCACTGAACAGGCTGAGCTCCTAGGCACTAAACAGGCTGCATTAATGGGCACTGAACAGGCTGAGCTGCCAGGCACTGAACAGGCTGAGCTGCCGGGCACTGAACAGGCTGAGCTACTGGACACTAAACAGGCTGCATTAATGGGCACTGAACAGGCTGAGCTGCCGGGCACTGAACAGGCTGAGCTGCCGTGCACTGAATAGGCTGAGCTGCCGTGCACTTAACAGGCTGAGCAGCTGGGCACTGAACAGGCTGAGCTGTTGGGCACTGAACAGGCTGTATTAATGGGCACTGAACAGGCAGAGCTGCTGGGCACTTAACAGGTGGCATTGATGGGCACTGAACAGGCTGCATTGATAGGCACTGAACAGGCTGCATTGATGGGCATTGAACAGGCTGCATTGATGGGCATTGAACAGGCTGCATTGATGGGCACTGAACAGGCTGCATTGGTGGACACTGAACAGGCTGAGCTGCTGGGCACTGAACAGGCTGCATTTATGGGCACTGGTGAGGCTGCCTTGATGGGCACTGGTGAGGCTGCCTTGATGGGCACTGGTGAGGCTGCGCTGATGGGCACTGATGAGGCTGCGCTGATGGGCACTGACGGGGCTGCGCTGATGGGCACTGACGAGGCTGCGCTGATGGGCACTGATGAGGCTGCGCTTATGGGCACTGATGAGAATGCGCTAATGAGCACTGGTGAGTATAATACACTCTTGAAATGTGCTTTAAAATGCATGGTTTTCCCTTTCATGAACAAAAAAACAATGACATTATGCGGTTGGGCTGGTATAATAATGATATGGGGCTGGTATGACGATGCAGAGGACTAACCCCTTAGGTTCCACAGTATAACAAGTATGCTTTACTGCATATAAAGACAATACATATATACATATACAATGTAAGATTCACTCTAACTTCTTTTCTCTTTAATCTAGTGACACCTAATAGAATAACCACGTACACACTACTTCATGAAAAACTACTACTACTTCATGAAAAGAGTAGACTACTTCTTTTATAAAACACCCACGTATTGGGTGTTTTTTACATCAGCACCTAAGGGACATATTTAAAATTCAATGCAGTTTTGCTATCCACACTCCACCGGACATCGCGGCACACATACCTCCCAACTTTTTACAAAGGGAATGAGGTAAAAGTATTTTGGTATAGAACACACCCCCTGCCACACCCTATTAAATGAGAATTATATAAAAAAGATTAAATAAACCCACAAATTGCTTTTTTTTTACCATTGCTATTTCTTTATATTGGCTTTTCAAATGTACAATTGTAACAATTTAGAAATTGGATGAAAGGTTTAGCACTGGGGAACACTTTTTGAAAGACAAAGTGCATTCTGTATACAACTACCTGTATATAGATCAGACCAAAATGAGGGACAAATGAGAAGGAAAGAGGGACAGAGGGACTTTGTTCCAAACCAGGGACAGTCCCTCAAAATCAGGGAAAAGTCAGTGCAATGCTGATTTAGGACTCTAACTTCAGTGTGCTGCATTAAGACCATACCACTGCTTTATACATTTGGTCCACAATGATATTAAAATGTGCTCTATAGACATGTGCAATTCGTTTTGTTTGAAAATTTGAAAACCCGAAAAATCCAAAATAATACCTAACTAACGAATAATAAATATTACTAACTATTAAATTATAGGTATTGGAATTTCCTTTTAAATTTGTCTGTTAGTGAACGTAACAAATATAAATTTATCCAAAGTTCCGAATTTTTCAAAATAACTAATGCCACCTAAGCGAATGGAACGTAAAAGATTAATAATAATTAATAATAATAACAATAATAATAATTTTTTTTTATTATTATTATTAATTTATTACGTACCATTTGATTAGATGCGGCATTCGTTTTTTCTGATAATTCGTAACTTCGGAAAAATTTGTATTCATTACATTTACTAACAGCCAAATTGGAAAGGAAATTCCAATACCTATAGATTTTCGTTCTTATTTTTGGATTTTCTATTTTCTTGAATTTCCTAATTCCTGAATTTTCGAAATTCCTAATTCCTGAATTTTTGAATCTTCATATTTTTACGAAGTTACGAATTTATTCGAAATAATGAATTTCGATTATAACGGATGACCCGTAAAAAGATAAAAAAAAAAAAAAACGAATGAAACAAAAATGAAAAAGAACTAATTTCGGCAGTGCACATGTCTAGTGCTCTATTGGCTTTTTTCTGCTTGTTTAAGTTTACTTTTATTGTCACAATTTGTAGCTTTAATAAGATGTTATCTTCACACACCACACATTGCTGATCAGGTAGGCCTGCCATAATGTGCTAATATGCTGTATACGAGTACATAATGGCATAGAAAAAAAAAATACTTGAACAAAAAATACTTTAACTGCAGCAGATAATAGTGAGGCCACCAACCTGTTGTACAGTCTGGCAGGGCTGTGTAAATCTCAGAACTGGTTGGACTACATTACAAACCTTGCCACTTACCACTCTCAGCACTGCATATGCTTAAATTGTTTCACATTTATTATATAAAAAGTTAAAATACATATAACAACCATAACCTAATTCTCAGGTAGAATACATAACTTCAAGCGGGACTGTACCTGGAATTTTTTTTTTAAAAGCCAGCAGCTACAAATACTTTTAATAAATGGACACTTACCTGTCACTGGTTCCAGCGATGTCGGCAGCAGAGGCCGATCAATCGCTCGGCTCTCTGCTGCTGCCGGCACCATTCTCGGTGAGGGAATCAGGAAGTGTCGCCTTTGCGGCTTCACTTCCGAGTTCCCTATTGTGCATACGCGAGTCGCGCAGAGCAATGAGAATCGTCAGCGCTGTCTGCCGGGACACGTGCCTGTAAGTGGGTGCAGATACCTGATATCTGCACCCCCCTCCCCCCTGAAAGGTGCCAAATGTGACACCGGAGGGGGGGGAGGGTTCAGAAAAGCGGAAGTTTCACTTTAGGGTGGAATCCCGCTTTAAAAACTGGTATGATAAACAAATGCGCCCCTTTCCCTTCTCACACCACCACTGCGCACAAATAATACTAAGAAAACTATATGTAATAAACTAAGCAGCTACTTAAAAAATAATAGTATATGTTTGATTTTAAATGAATAAAATAGCAGCGCTAATATTCACAATTAAATGAATAAATCTAAACCATCACCCTGTGAAGACAGTGATTAATAATAATGATGATTATTATTAATGTCCATGATAAACTGAACAAATCCAAACTCAAATCCGTGAACTGTTAATTAAAACATCCAAGTGATTGTATTTTAAAGTGAACCAAAATCTTGTGTAATCTTCCACCACACCCTCTGTGTTCAGTGCCACGCACCCTTAAGAAATGCACTCACCAATAGAATATGCCTTGCACTCTCATGCTCGCCAATTTCACTTAGTAGCCCCACACGGGTATAAAACGACTGCAAAAGTGTTAAGTAATTGCACTTCACATGTAAAGATAAAAAAGTGCTTCCATTAGTGAAGTAAAGAAAAACTATTTATTTAAAACGGCACACGAAATCTTCAAATATTGCACTCACATCCTTTACAGAAAACAAAGGCACTTCAGCATAGACTTTCAAAGAAGTGGGGAACCTGCAGTGGTAACACGATGTGATGCGGTCTCGGAGGACCGGGAATTAACCAATAAGTCTTACCCTCCACTTTGCTTCCTCTCCTCTCCACTCAGAAAAAAACACTGCACACCCAGTAGCCGGTAAGTCCGAATGTTAGACGCTCCTCATGGTTGCCATGTAACCACGCCCAGACATGTTTTGTCGAAGTGACTTAATCATTGGGGTTGGCTACATGGTCTCATATGCTCCCCTTTATACTCTCCTCTTTGATAATTTCCAAGTGAGTTTTCCTATTGCACACGCATGCGCACAAGTCCTGTGAATTGCGCATTATGCGAGCGCCACATCGTCATTTGCGCATGGGTTGATTGGGAGGATTTGCGCACATATGGGCGCAGTTGTATTTGTAGCGAGTGCGGGTGCGACTTTGCGGCATCACGTATGTATGTGTGCGAAAGCGACTTGGCCCTCGCAAGATTCACAGACCTTGTGCGTGCAATAGGAAAATTAATTGCCGAGCATGAGAGTGTCATGCATATTCTATTGGTGAGTGCATTTCTCAAGGGTGCGGTGGCACTGAACACAGAGTGGAAGATTACCTCAAGTCACTTCAAGATTTTGGATTTGAGTTTGGATTTGTTCAGTTTTTTAATGGACATTAATATTAATCATCATTATTATTATTAATCACTGTCTTCACAGGGTGATGATTTAGATTTATTCATTTAATTGTGAATATCAGCGCTGCAATTTTATTCATTTAAAATCACACCTAGAATACATATCTTGCTTCTGCAGGATCCGCCCTGATGCTTGACCAGTCCCTGCAGCTTCTTCTCCCCTGCACTCCAGTAATCTAAGGTGCTTTGACTTCATCAGGTTCCATGCAGGGACATGAGGATGTCGCGGGACAGTCCAGTCCACTGCCAAAGTGGAGGGGAGGGCTGCATGGGATCCTTTTTTTTCTTCCAGGGTTTTACTTTAAGAAACAATTATAACAGTTTTAATAAGCACAGAGAATCTGATATTTACTTACACTTTGCAGTGAGCTGCAGTTAACACCCAGTCAGATTTTATTAATGTTCCAGCACATTGGGATCCATCCGTTTCCAGTAGAGCCATATATGGTCTAGAGTGAGGAGCAGCTTCCCGTCCTCCAATGATTTTACTGCACTCACCTGTACAATATTAGGAACACATTATGAAGACAACAAAAAACAATCAAAAACATTGTAAATAAATCTGTCAGAAACATGGGCACCTTAAAACATGGTCAGCCCTACTGACCAACAGGGAGGCTTTAGAAAGTGGTATTTATGAAAAGGTCAAACCAGCAATCAGGCAAAGTTGCAAATATTTTGTATTTTTTGAGTCAGAAAATATTAAATACTGTATCTGAATATTTTCTATGTTCATTTTCAGTTAGCTGTAGGCTCCTTTTCAGATGTTTACCAGATTAGTAGACTTAGCTTCTTTGCTAAAATAAAGTCCATTGTTTACAGAACTCAATAGTTCAAGCTAAAATGTTCTCTTCTGCACATACTTCATAGTGGCATACCCTTGGTATGGCAGTCCTGCACATACTACCCTATGTCATACCCTGAGCAGGTCTCTGTTGCACATTCTGCCTGCCGGCATACCCTCTGGGATCCTTTTCTACAAATACTGGCTGCTAACAATCTTTTTTTGCGTTGTTTGTTTTATCCCATACCTTCTCTTTCTGGAACTAGCCCAGTAATAATAATGATGCACATTGCAATGGTCCTGATAGGTTCTCCACAACAGCACTGCTGGTCAGCTCTAAATCTAAACTGCCTTCTAAATTATTGCCTTACACATTTGATTCAACATTGTATTCCTTATTTACTTGAAGCTCGTCAGTATAATATATATAATATATAAAATGAAGCATCTAAAGCTTTGTTGGTACAGTCAGAGAGGTATACAGGGGTACAAATACAGTTTCTTTTGGACCGGTGTTAGTTCACGTTTACGGAACAAATGTAATGGTGAACTAACATTGGACGCCCTCCTGACTCTCCCAGTCCCCGCTGTACTTACCTCCAGGGTTGCTGAGCTGTCAGCACCCCTGCATCACTCCAGTGAATTTGAAATGGGGGGTAAGTACAGCAGGGACCTGGGAGGAAAGGGGGAGAGTGTCCGGTGTTAGCTCACCTTTAAATTTTTTCTGTAAAAGTGAACTAACCCTTTAAGGATCACTTTGGAAAAAAAAATGTTATCATTTAAACAGGATTATTATTTACAGCTATGTGGAGTTGCGATGGGTTCAAATGCTGCTCTGCCTAAGGCCCCTTTCACATGGGCGGACAGTATGTCCGTCTTTCATCCATCCGTTTTCAGATGAAAAACGGACATACATGTATCCTTATGGGATAGCGGATGTCAGGGGATGAATATCCGCTGACATCTGATGACATCAGTCTCTGCTATGCTCCGAAACTGATGAAGGAGGAAAACACTATTTTTCCTTCCATATGCGGATCAGATCGGATCGGATGAAAACAGACAGACAGGCCATTTTCATCCGATTCCCCCATAGAGGAAAGTGGAGAGCTGACCAGTCCGTTTCTGCACAGTGTGCAGAGAGGGACAAGTCATCTGCCGGCTTAGCGGGGATCAACGGAGCGATCCCTGCTGAGCAAGCGGATGTCCAAAAACAGATCCTCCCGGGATACGCCCGTGTGAAAGGGGCCTTACGCAAATTTTTATGACTTTATGAGATTTATGACATATAGGGGGTTATTTACGAAAGGCGAATCCACTTTGCACTATAAGTGCAAACTACAAGTGCAAAGGGCACTTGAAATTGCACTGAAAGTGCACTTGGGGGGGGGCGTGTCCAAGATGGCGGAGTGAACAGACGTGCATTGCAGAGCTCTGCCACTCCATCGATCCGTACACTAATTTAAAGCAGGCAAGCCGTGTCACTGACCGACCCTTTAGGCAGTGAATGCCTTCCAGAACACCTGGACGCGGTAAAGGGGCAAAGAAACTGAAGTTCCCGCCTGAGATCCCGCCGGTGACCAGTCCCTTGCCGCTGAGGCCTAGCAAGCAGCAGACGCCCTGCGCGGACATGGCGTCGCAGACAGAAACACCGGAGGGAGCGGCTCCATCCGCCCCAGGCATCCCGGAGGTCATGGCAGCGATCGCAACATGTCAGTCGGCGATCGCTGCATGCCAGACAGCCCTGACCGGCAAGATAGAGGAGGTCCAGATGGACGTAGGCCTCCTCAGGCAGGACCTGGACAAGGTCCGCTCCCGGATGACGGAGGCCGAACACCGCGTGGGCCTGGTGGAGGACGTGGCGCATGAAAACACAGGCGCCATCCGCTCCCTGCAGTCGAGAGTTAAGATCCTGGAACATAGGGCCGAGGACTCCGAAAACAGGTGCCGCAGGAACAATATCAGGATCGTCGGCCTGGCGGAGGGAGCGGAGGGTAAGAACCCCACGGTGTTTGCGGAAGACATGCTCAAAGCCCTGCTACCGGCTGCTCACCTATCCCCTTATTTTGCGGTGGAAAGGGCACACAGACTCCCGCCACAGCCCGGCCCGCAGGGCTCCCCTCCCCGTACCTTCATAATGCGGCTCCTGAACTTTAGGGATCGGGATGAGCTACTCAGAGCTGCCAGAGCGGCGGGGGACCTGAAGTACCAGAACAACCGCCTAATGCTGTTTCCGGATTTCTCTATTGAGACACAGAAACTGCGACGCTCATTCGATGCTGTGAAAGCGGGTCTCAGAGCCAAGGACATAAAGTACAGCGTTCTTTTCCCCGCAAAACTTCGGGTCATCGACGGAGAAACAACAAGATTCTTCACATCCCCCAAGGAGGCTGCAAGATGGCTGGAGACTCTCCCTCCCCTGGGATGAGACAACGTTGGCCCCTGGGAAAGAACTAGTACCCCTGAGAGGACTGCGCGGTTGGGCTTGTTTGTAGGCCTGGAACCCCGGTTCATCTAACTGTTTACCCCTGACTTGTCTGGGGTGGGTTCGGCCGAGCCCACTCATACGCGGAAGACCTGCTGGATGGAGGTAGGGGGGCGGCGGGCTTAGGAAGACTGGACATAACGCTCTCTGTCCCCCTTCCTCCCAGGAAGAATACATCCATGTCCAGGACACCCTATGTCCTTTTTTTCTTTTTTGATACCCCTGCTTGGAGGCTCCCCCCCCCCCCCGGCCGGCGGGCGGTGGGGGGACTGGGCCTTTCCTTCCCTGATGGACAGTCCCGGGTCACATGGATACGACCGGGGACATCCGTGCCTTCCATTTACTTTCAACTTTATCTGTTTGAAGTTATACTACTTGGCCTCTTATGCGGTACCTACTTTCTACCACGATATGCTTAAGTGAAGAGCCCCTGGCCCTGCCCAGGAGAACAACAAAGATTGGTTTGCCTGTCTCAATTTATGTTTCAAGTGGCATCTCTCTGTATGGATGCTCTCCTAGCACGTACAGAGGAAAAAGACCGATTGGAGTTAACTGCTGTGAGTGACCGGATGGTCCTGACACAGTGAACTGCCGTTCTTGTTGGTATACACGTCCCCCAGACGTTGGTTGCCTTCGGGCGAGTTTTTGGGATTGATGCTGTCTTACTTTGGGTGGGACATGCGGGGTGGGGGGAGGGGGGTGGGGAAGGAATCGGCCGTTGCCGATAGAGTTCTGACCATTAGTTCGGTCATGGTTCAAAATGTTTTTTTTTAAAAAAGAGTCAAGATTATGCCTGTCTAATGATTAATACATTGCATGTGCTAAGATGTACCATATTTACTGAAACGGTGGGAAAGGTATTGGGGCACTGGTTGGGCCGGCAGGTCCCCTGGGGCAGCGGGGAGGTCACATCCATAGTGTATGCCCTGGTACCAATCATTATCTACCAAATCCCATGGCTCAAGTCTCTGTAATCTCCTGGAATGTGCGCGGGCTTAACTCAGCGCACAAAAGATCGTTGGTATTCAATTTTTTGAAAAAATACGCACCGCACATCTGTGTCTTTCAGGAGACACATTTGGTCGGCTCCCGTATTTTGGGTCTTAAAAAGGCGTGGGTGGGCAGCCACTACCATACAACGTATTCCACCTACTCCAGGGGGGTCAGCATTCTCGTCCACAAACAGCTACCATTCCAGCTTATAGGGGTGAAAATTGATCCCGGGGGCAGGTATGTGATTATCCACGCATTGATCGCAAATAACCCATGTGTGTTGGTGGGCCTGTACCTCCCTCCCCCGGCGGATGTTTCCCTACTTTACAAGATTATGCAGACGGTGGTTGAGTATGGGGTGGACGATGTCCTGGTAATGGGAGATTTTAATTTGACCCCCACCTCAGGCCTGGATAGACTACACTCCACCTCCAGGTGGGTCCCGGGGCTGACTGAATGGGCTAACGATTTTGCTCTCACAGATGTATGGCGTAACTCTAACCCTCTGAATAAACAATACACGTGTCACTCCACGACATTCAAAACTCTATCTCGCATTGATTTGATGTTCGCATCCCGCTCCATGCTTACTAAAACTGTGGATAGTAGCATTCTGCCCCGGGGTATATCTGACCATACACCGCTTCTCCTGAAGTTGTCCTTTGGAACGCCGGGGGAGAGGTTGTGGAGGCTGTCTAGGTACTGGGTGGAGGATGAGGAGATTCAGGAGTTAGTGCAAGAGGGGGTTTGCCACTTTTGGTTGGAGAACACTGAAGGCACTGATCCCCTGATTGCTTGGGACGCATTTAAGGCCTGGACCAGGGGAGAATACATTGCCCGAATAGCGAATGCTCGAAGGAAGGCCAGGCGCTCTTTGGAGGATCTAGAGGAGAAGGCCGGGAGGGGAGAGGAGGCGTATGTGGCTAATCCGACCCGGGAGGCGTATGGAGAATGGCAGTTTGCCTTACACCAACTGTCCCTTTGCAGGATAGATGGTATGCATAAGTCCCTTCTCGGTACGGCACACAGAGTCTTCGAGTACGGCAATAAGAGCGGTCGCCTATTGGCGTGGCTCGCTAAGGGGCAGTTCGCTGCCACCTATATTGCCGCGGTCAGAGACTCAGACGGGTCGCTACTGAGGGCCCCACAGGACATTAATAATAGATTTGCCCAATATTACAAACAACTATACTCCACCAGGGTGGAGTACTCTCCCCGGGAACTGACCGACTACTTGGCTGGGATCCCCCTACCGACTATTAGCGACCAGACTTGCGAGGCCCTGGAGGCAGACATTACCCTGGAGGAGGTACAGACGGCAATTTCCCAGCTTCAGGCAGGGAAGACCCCCGGGGCGGACGGCCTACCCAGGGAGTTTTACTCACAACATTTAGACCTGCTGGCGCCCCGGCTCGTGTCCCTGTTTGCCCAGTTCTTTCAGAGGGGGGCCCTCCCCGAGTCAATGTCTGAGGCGGTGGTGATCCTGATACCCAAGCCCGGCAAGGATCCGGAGGACTGCGCCTCCTACCGACCGATATCCCTCCTCAATGTTGATGCCAAGGTATTGGCAAAAATCCTGGCCAACAGGGTGTCGTCGGTCCTGGGGGAGGTAGTCCATCCGGATCAAACCGGGTTTATGCCTGGGAAGGGTACTGACATCAACCTCCGCCGCCTCTTTCTTAACATGTCCACCACGCATACCAACAGTGGTAGGAGAGTCATAGCCTCCCTGGACGCTGAGAAGGCATTTGACTCGGTGGAGTGGGTATTCCTGTGGGAGACCTTGGGTCGGTTTGGGTTCGGGCCCAGGTTCATTAAATGGATTCATATGCTCTACCAGACGCCCAGGGCCCGCATTAGGACGAATGACAGGATATCGGCCTCATTTCCCCTACAGAGGGGTACGCGTCAGGGGTGCCCGCTGTCCCCAGCCCTATTTGCCCTTGCGCTTGAACCCCTGGCAACCATAATTAGGAACTCGGATAGAGTGGAGGGTCTAAAGGTGGGAGCACTGGTTGAAAAAATCTCATTATACGCGGACGACGCGCTACTTTACCTCCAGGACCCAGGGAACTCACTGAAGGCTGCCCTGGATATTTTCAACACGTTTGGAAAGTTCTCAGGGGTACGTATTAACTGGACCAAGTCCAACATTTTCCCCCTAGATCCACGGGCACGGGAGGGGACCACCGGAATCCCACTCATATGGGTCGATCAATTCAGGTATCTGGGTATCCAGGTCAGGAGAGAGCTGACAAGCTTTCAGGATCTTAACCTTCGGCCAATTATGACCCAACTGCGGAATAAGTGCACCACATGGGCATCTCTGCCCCTTAATCTTATGGGCCGCATAAATTTGTTAAAGATGATTTTCCTTCCCAAGTTTCTATATGTTTTTCGAAATAGTCCCACCTGGATACCCAGATCCTTTTTTGCGGAGGTCGACAAATGTATTGGTTCGTTTATCTGGGGGGGAGCCGCCCCGAGGTTGGCAAGGTCCACCCTGACTCTCCCGGTACAATGTGGCGGCCTGGCAATGCCAGACTACAGGACATATTTCTGGGCGGCGGTCTTGGTCACGGTCAGGTGGTGGTATGTCCTCTCCAGGGGTAACGCAGCGGTGTGCCTGGAGGCGGCGATCATAGGATCATTACAAGAGCTAGGTAACTTAGTGTATAGGGGTGGCAGGGCCTATTCAGATCTCCCGCTACCCACTCGAACTACCCTTAGGGTATGGACCGCCTCAAGGAAGGGACTCCAGGGAGCACGATGTTGGTCTCCCCGATGTCCACTATGGGGAAATCCCAACCTCCCCCACATCAGGACTGTACCGGATCCGGTGATCTGGGCCAGATTTGGGGTAAAGACCGTTAGTGACATTATGGTGGCTGGAAGGTTGGCTCCGTTCCCGATCCTCCAGGATAAACATCAACTGCCAGGCTGGATGCACTTTCGATACATGCAGCTGAATCATGCCACCAGAGCCCAATTCCCCGCCCCCATCAGGATGGAGATGGACCCCATTGAGAAAGTGTTAGCACAGGACGAACTTGAAAAACCCCTCTCGGCCCTATATATCAACCTCCTGAAGACTGACTCGACTAAGATAGATAGATTATATGACCAATGGAAGGCAGATATTCCAGATCTAGACCTGGAGGATTGGACTGATTGTCTGGCCGACAGTGCTGCATTACTAATATCCTCCAGAGAGCGCCTTATTCAGGTCAAGTTTCTGCATAGGGTATACTACACCCCCCAGAGGCTCCACAGGGTCTATCCGCAGCGGTCGCCTAACTGCCCCCGCTGCTTGGGCAATGAAGGAACGTATATCCACATGTTCTGGAGCTGCCCTAAAATAGTGGTCTACTGGAGGGAGGTGGTGGGTTCTGTCAATGGTCGCCTTCAACTGAGCCTTCCGGTGTCTCCCGAGCTGGCGCTACTGGGCATCCAGGATGATGACCAAAGACCTAGATACACCAAATTGTTATTGACTTATCTCTTCTTCTATGCCAAAAGGGAGATTGTGCTGCAATGGAATGCGTCCTCCCCTCCCACAATTAGCGCCTGGGAAAAGTCCATTAACACCGTACTCCCATTGTACAAACTAACATATATGAATAGGAACTGCCCCCAAAAGTTTGATAGGGTATGGAAACCCTGGACAGGATGAGGATGTGACCTGGGTTGGCTATGAGAGGTCAAGGGCTCGGGGGGTGGAACGGGGATTTAATGGTCACCAGCAAAAGATGTTATTAAATAGATCCGTTCTGACTAATGCTGCTTTGATTATAAACCTGCTGTTGAATACTAGTGTATTGAATTGAATGTAATAATTACTTGATTCGTCCATGTTGGACACATGTTGTAACCTGTATAATAATCTGCTTCAATAAAGGAACAGTTTTGACTCTTAAAAAAAGAAAGTGCACTTGGAAGTGCAGTCGCTGTAAATCTGAGGGGTAGATCTGAAATGAGGGGAAGCTCTGCTGATTTTATCATCCAATGATGTGCAAGGTAAAATGCTGTTTTTTATTTTCCTTGCATGTCCCCCTCGGATCTACGCCGACTGCACTTTAAAGTGCACTTTCAGTGCAATTTCAAGTGCACTTTGCACTTGTAGTTTGCACTTGTAGTGCAAAGTGGATTTGCCTTTCATAGATAACCCACATAGTGAGGGAAAAAAGTATTTGATCCCCGGCTGATTTTGTACATTTACCCACTGACAAAGAAATGATTAGTCTATAATTTTAATGGCACGCTTATGTTAACAGTGAGAGACAGAATAACAACAAAAAAATTCAGAAAAATGCATTACAAAAAAGTTATAAATTGGTGGTGGGGGAGGGCATGGGATCAGTGGCAGTGCTGGGGAGGGGGGGGTGATCAGTGGCAGTGCTGGAGAGAGGGGGTGGTCAGTGGCAGTGATGGAGAGGGGGGTGATCAGTGGCAGTGCTAGGGGGTTGATGGGATCAGTGGCAGTTGTGGTAGGGGGTAATGGGATCAGTGTCAGTACTAGGGTGGGATGAGTGACAGTGGTGGGGGGGTGGGGATCAGTGGCAGTGCTAGGGGATTGATGGGATCAGTTGCAGTGCTGGGGGGGATGGGATCAGTGGCAGTGTTGGAAAGCTGATGGGATCAGTGGTGTTGATGGTGGTTGTGGTGGGGGGTAATGGGATCAGTGGCAGTACTGAGGGGAATGGGATCAGTGGCAAGGTTGGTGGGGATCACATTGGCAGTGCTGGGGGTTGATGGGATTAGAGGCAGTGGTGGGGGTTGTGGTGGGAGATTTGTGGCAGTACTGGGGGGATGAGTGGCAGTGGAAGGGGGATCAGTAGCAATGCTGGGGGGGATAGAATGAGTGGCAGTGTTGAGGGGCATGAGATCTGTGGCAGCAGTGGTGGAGGGGTGGGATCAGTGACAGTGCTTGGTGGGGAGATAGGATGAGTGGCAGTGCTGGGTTTCCATCACTTGACTTTACCAACACACTTAATATCGATAATTCTTTACTTTTTCTCTAAAATGATAGAAATTTGTATAGAACGACAATTTTGTGCATAATTTTGTGCCACATCCAGTACTAGAATTCAAAAGAGCAAAAACCCCTAATGGTGGACTTTTTAGGCACGTATCAAATAAAACAAGTATAATAAATTACAAAAAACAATGATTTATTAATTATAAAGTATCATAAAAATATATAACATAGAAAATACATTGACATAGAAGTGATGATTAGACATGTGCACACTGAAATTTTTTGTTTCGGAATTTCATTTTCGTCCTAAAAATAAATTTATTTAGTTACTCCCGAAATTCGTTTTTATTTATTTTGTTTTGTTAAAAAATGCATTTGTCGAAAAATCCGAAATAATTAAGGTTGAACCTGTCATTTATGGTGTCTGTCGAATGTTCTAAGAAGATTAGACGGAGCAGCTAAATTGTACGACGCCGCAATCGTACATTTCCGGTTGAATGTTCCGCCTACAGGTTATAGTAGAATTCTAATGTTGTATGACACTAGTAATAATTATATTTATTCATTATTATTACTAGTCAACCAACATTAGAATTCTTCTATAACCTATGGGCAGAGCATTTGACCATAAATGTCCGCTCGCGGCGACTGCTTCGTCGAATCTTCATGTCAAATTTAGAATAATCTTGAACTAATAGAGCTAAGGTTAGGCACATTAGACCACAGGTTTGATGGACACAGATCGCTATTGTCAGCATTTGTTTGTGTCGGATCTTTCGGTTTTCAGATTCTGCGCGTTCGTTATCGTTTGTTAAAACGATAACGAAAATACCCCAAATTTGGACGAAAACAAATGCACATGTCTAGTGATGATACATCCACCATTCATATAAAATCCAGAATATCTTAATCTACCTCTTCCTCTACTCTTCTTTATTTCTTCTTTTGTTCCTTCCTTTTTCTTCTTTTTATTCTTTCATATTTTTTTTTTTTTTGTTGTTAACTATTCCCAATATATTTAATTGTATATGACAGAGAGATGATACATTCAATTAGCAAAAAGTTAGCTGCCCGATATAGATGTTTTTTCTATATTTATTTCTATATTTAATTCTATATTTATTGATGTTATTTTATATAACATATCTGTATTCCCTTGTTTATCTATTCTATCTTAATCTTCTTAATAAAAAAATAAATATTGAAATTCATAGGTCAAACTTACCATTTGGAAGCAGTAGGGAAGCTAACAGACATGTTGAAATCCAACAAAGCATCTTCTTTTTGGTTTTTCTAAACAGCAAACATAGCAACTGGAATTTTCATCGTAGTTATATACACTGTGGGCAGACACCACCTTGCAGTTTCCTTTTACTACGTATACCAACCAAATCATTGTCTTTGCTTCTCCCAAGACCTCCTGCTCTCTAGTTCCCTTGTCACCTCCTCTAATGCTCACCTCCAGCACTTCTCTAGAGCCCCTCCCACCCTATGGAAATCCCTACCTCGATCTGTCCGAATATCTCCTACTCTATCCTACTTTTATTTTCTCCATCAGCTCATCCCCCACAGTTATTACCTTTTGTATCACTTGACCTTGCCTTTTAGATTGTAAGCTCTAATGAGCAGAACCCTTTGATTCCTCCTGTATTGAATTGTACTGTCTGCCCTCATGTTGTAAAGCACTGTGCAAATTGTTGGTCCTGTATAATAATAATAATAATAAAAAATAATAATAGGCACCTAACAAGGTAGTGTGTTAAAAGGAAACACACCTCACTCATGTAATGTAGGCAGTAAGTACATGCCGTATGCATACGCTTTTTGTTTTAAAAACTGGAATTGGTAAATTACATTTGAAATATTAAAGTGTGTAAGCCATTTTCAAAGACTATAAGGCATTCTATGACTGGATAAGGGGACATTACAACATTCAAATGTCCCTTGTCCAATTATAGAACACTATGAAATCTTCAAAAAGAAGACAAGACGTTTTCTGAATGGATGAGCTGCACAACAAGAAACCTGCTGTGATCCCTGTGTTCCAGCCCTGAATGTCTATTTCATTACCAGAACTTTAACAGTGATATCAATGTCCGGGGTTGCATACAATATTTTTCATGAAAGAAGCAGCCACCAGTGGGAACGCAATAATTGAGGTACCTTACTGAAATGTAGCTAATGCCTAAATACATTTTTTTCCCCACACTTTTTTTCCTACACTTTCTTTCCCACAGCTTTAATGTAAATTTAATTATTTAAAATTCTTAGCTTTAATTAGAATACCTGGTGACCCTGACCGGCACTGTCCACTATTGTCACCATCAGGAAACCTGCGTGACAAATACTAAGTAGCCATCACTGGAGTATGTGTAGATAGAAAAGAACAGTCCCTGCACAAAATGACATTTAACGGAAAAAAAGTCATTTAAAACTGCTTGCGGTTTTAATATAATGTCTGGTTCTGGCAATATGGATGAAAATCATTGAGAAAAATGGCATGGGTAGCCCCCCCCTGCTCATTACCAGCCCCTTTGGGTCTTGTACGGATATTAAGGGGAACCCCGTACCCAAATTAAAAAAAGGAAAGGCGTGGGGCCCTCAGGGCCTATATACTCAGAACAGCAGTATACAGGCGGTGCAAATGAGACAGGGACTGTGTAGGTTTGTTGTGTTAAGTAGAATCTGTTTGTAATTTTGAACTGGGTTATCACCCCTGTATAATTTTTTGAGCCGTCCGTCTTTTTTCATCTCACTTCCTGTTGTCTCCTTCCGTTTGCAAGTAGGAGACGTTTGTAAGTTGGATGTTTGAAAATAGGGGCCTGCCCTATATGCTCTGCAGAAATTTGGCCCTAAGGTGTTGGTTCTGCACTGTAAGCCCTCAAAGTGACTCTTGGTGGGCACTGGAGCGCCCTGCTGTGAACCATTATATCAAGAATTGTAATTACATGCCATTGTTGAACAGTGGAAGAAAAATTGGGTCTTTGGTGGTGGTGGTGGTGGTGCTGGTGCCACAACACTGTAAGTCCTCACAGTTACTCTCGGTGGGCGCTGGAACGGGCCCTGCTTTGAAATATTATATCAAGAATTGTAATTACATACACCTGTTAAACAAACAGGGGCTGAAAAATTGGGCCTTAGGCACTGGTGCCACAACACTGCAACCTCTCCCAGATACTCTAGTTGGAGTGAAGGAATGAGCCCTGCTGCAAAGCATTTCATCAAAAACTGTAATTACATTCCCCTTGTTAAACAGGGGCTGAAAAATTGGGCCTTAGGCACTGGTGCTGGTGCCACGACACTGCAACCTCTCCAAGATACTCTAGTTGGAGTGCAGGAATGAGCAGTGCTGCAAAGCATTGCACAAAATATTGTAATTACATGCCCCTGTTAAACAGGGGCTGAAAAATTGGGCCTTAGCCACTGGTGGCGGCACCCAGAACCAAAAATGTTCTTCTAAGCTATCAGCAGGTTCATGGAGGAGGAAGAGCATAGTCAGTCAACATAACAGGACAGTCACTCAGCATCAGCATAGGCAGTCTTGAAGGGATGTGACGTTTCAAAATAAATTATTTGGTTACATCAGCTTCAGGTGCTTGGTAGCTGGTGGTGATCCAAGACCGATTCATCTTTATGAAGGTCAGTCGATCAACCAAGTCGGTGGACAGGCGCACCCTGTGATCGGTGACAAAGCCTAAAGCAGCACTGAATGTGCGTTTTGAAAGAACGCTGGATGCAGGACAGGCCAGTAGCTCAATTGCATACTGTGCAAGCTCTGGCCAGTGATCCATCCTCAAGACCCAGTAAGCCAGAGGATTTTCGGTGGAAAAGGTGTCCAAGTCTGATCTTGCCCCTAGGTATTCCTGCACCATGTAAATCAGACACTGGCCATGGTTGCTGGAACCGATCATACCTTGGGGCTGCTGACTAAAAAATTGTCTGAACACATTGGTCAGACGGCCACCTTCTCCACCGCTCCTTCTGTTGCTGACCGAAGCCTCAGCAACTCGTTGTCCAGGACCAGTAGTTTGTAAACTCCCAACGCGTTGCACAGATCTTTCTGCAAGGCCTCTCGGAGATGTCTCATCCTCTGCTCCCTCTGCGACGGCAAGCTAAGGTCCGCAACCTTACCCTTGTACTGTAGATCAAGGAGAGTGGCAAGCCAGTAATGGTCCCTCTCCTTGATCCGAAGAATACAAGTATCCTTCCGCAGGCTTTTTTAGGGTTTAGGGAGGCCATGCAGCATAGGTTAGCTGAGGCATTCGTTCCGGAGTCCTCTGGGTCACTAAGGACAACACGTCACTAAGGACGACATGACCTGCAGCCACCTCCACGTACAAGTCCACCGGTTTCTTGGGACTGTAAATCATCCCTAAACGTCTGATGCTGAGTGCCAGGCTCCACCTCCATGCTGACACAATCCTCCTCCTCCTCCTCCTCGTCCTCTTAATGTGTGATGTGTGGGACAGAAGGAACACTGTCTGGATAAATGGGGCCTTGAGAGGCAAGGAAGTCCTCCTCTTCCTGCCTCTGTTCTGCCTCAAGTGCCCTGTCCATTATTCCATGCAGCGTATGCTCCAACTGGTGGACAAGAGTTACAGTGTCACTGATGCATGCACTGTCACTGCTCACCATCCTCGTGGCCTCCTCAAATGGTGACAGGACAGTGCATGTATCCCTGATCATGCCCCACTTTCGTGGTGAAAAAAAAACAAGCTCCCCTGACCCTGTCCTGGTGCCGTAGTCGCACAGGTACTCATTGATGGCCCTCTGCTGCATGTGCAGCCGCTGAAGCATGGCCAACATTGAGTTCCACCTGGTGGGCATGTCAAATATAAGGCGGTTCTTGGGCAGGTTCAACTCCTTTTGCAGCTCAGCCAGCCGAGCACTGGCATTATATGATCGGCGGAAATGCACACAGACTTTCCTGGCCTGCCTCAGGACATCCTGTAAGCCCGGGTACCTGCCCAAGAACCGCTGCACCACCAGGTTAAGGACATGAGCCACACAGGGCACATGGGTCAGTTGTCCCTGTCGCAGGGCAGAGAGGAGGTTGGTGCCATTGTCGCAAGCCACCATTCCTGGCTTAAGCTGGCATGGCATCAACCACCTCTCGGCCTGCCCCTGCAGAGCTGACAAAACCTCTGCCCCAGTGTGGCTCCTGTCCCCCAGCGCACACCAGCGCAAGAACGGCATGGCATCTTTTTGCCTGCGTACTTGCGTAGCCCCTTGAACGCATACGGAGCACCGCTGGTTCCGAGGACAAAGCACAGGAAGAGGCCATGGAGGAAGAAGAAGAGGAGGGGGTGGAGGAGAGAGGTGTGTCACAACCAGTAGTAGCATTTTGGAGGCGTTGTGGCGGAACAACCTCCAACACTACTGCACCTTGTCCTGCATCCTTCCCAGCTGCCAAAAGAGTGACCCAATGGGCCGTGAAAGATAGGTAACATCCCTATCCATGCCTGCTGGACCATAAGTCAGCGGTAATATGCACCTTACAGCTGACCGCCCTGTCCAGCGAGGCATGAACATTGCCTTCCACATGCCGGTAGAGAGCCGAAATTGCCTTCCGTGAGAAAAAGTGGCGTTTTGGAACCTGCCACTGAGGAACCGCACATTGCACAAACTCACGGAAAGGGGCCAAGTCTAGAAACTGAAAAGGCAGCAGTGGAAGTGCTAGCAATTTAGCCAAGCTAGCATTCAACCGCTGGGCATGTGGATGGCTGAGAGTGAACTTCTTTTGACGGTCCAGCAGCTGGGGCAGGGAAATTTGCCTGGTACAATCGGATGTCGGTGTACTGCTAGCAGAGTGTCCGCAAGTACTTGGCTGTGACACACCTAATTCTACACTTTCATTCCTCTCAGTGCAGCTTTCAGAGAGGACTGAAGGTATAGTGGGGTTGGAGATCCCAGTTGATGAGGAGCAAGGAGAGGTCCGCTTTGTTCTTTTTTTTTTTCCCAAAAGTTTTTATTAAGCATATAGAAAACAGGAAACATTTCACATCAACAGACATGGTAAGGTATTCAACAAGCCGGGTTAACAAACATACGGAGTGTATTTATTTTAGGGTCCGGACATCCGTCCTAATATACATCATGTAGCTTCGTTGAGGCGGGGGTTCCTAGTCTAGTATCCCCCCCCCTCCCAGGCATTAGGATCTGACCCAGAAGAGAAGTTATCGGGCGGTTGGTTTCTGGTTCCAACATTGTATGAGCGCTGTCATGAAGGATATGGGGGCAGGCCCTTGTTTTGACCTGTTAAATGTGAGCATACGATGGGTAAACTAACAGGGTGTGGGGAGGTGAGGGCACAGGGTGGCCGGGGGGAGGTAAGGAATAGAAAAGAAAGGATGGGGTAGAACAGACAAAGTTGGGGGTTCAGAAGGACGTAGAGGATAGTGAAGGAAGATTTGAGTTTAGGGGGGAGAGGAGGGGGGAGGCCCAGGATGGAAGTTGTTGGGGAGGGGCTCGCTCCTAATCCCCGCGGCGCCAATCGGGATGTTTCTACTAATGGGTACTGTATTCCAATATCAGCCTCTATGATGAGGGTTGGCGATAACGTTCAGTAGTCGTAAAGTGGATCCAGCATGCCCAGGTGTTTATGAATTTGGGTGTTCTTTCCTGTGAGATATGGATCAACTCTTCCATTTCTTTGATTTTAGAGATTTTGCTGAACCATTCTCCTATTGTTGGGGTGTGCGTGGAGCGCCAGTGGATTGGGATACATAATCTGGCAGCATTTACCATGTGCATGGCCAATGATTTATAGTAAGCTTTCCTTGATAGAGAAGTGTGGTGTAGGAGAAATTGCGCGGGGGTATAATTCAGAGTGTATGTCGTAACGTGTGAGATGATGTCGCTGACTTCCCTCCAGAAGGGTTGGATGAGCTCGCAGTCCCACCAGATGTGGAGCATGGTACCTTCATGCTTTCCGCATCTCCAGCATGTGTTGGGAATGGAGGGGGAAAATTTGTGGAGCCGGTCTGGGGTTCTGTACCATCTTGTGGCGATTTTGTATGCGTTTTCCTGAATGGCAACATTCAGGGAGCATTTGTGGGCATATTCATAAACCGTGTCCCATTGATCTGTTGTGAGGGGCGTTTGAATGTCCCTGTCCCAGGAAGTCTGTGAGGGTGCTGGGGAGGGGGCTGGTGTAGATGTAAGAAGCGCGTACAAGGTGGATATCAGGTGTCTCTGTGTTGTTCTGCCGTGACACAGTGCTTCAAAAGGGGTGAGTTGTCTGGTCCAACAGGTCTGATGTGCATGGGTCGATAGGAAGTGGCAAATTTGTCTGAAGAGCCAATGGGAGAATGAGGCAGTTTTGGAGATGCCTACCAAGGTCTCGAAGGGAAGAGGGGCACCCCTCGAGAAAAATTGAGAGGCTAGAACGTCATCATGTGGCCATTCGCGGAGCAGGAAGGAGCGAGAGTCACCCGGGGGAAAAGCTGGGTTTCCTCTTAAAGAGGTTAGAGGTCCAGGTACCGAAACGGACAAACCATTTTTTGTCGCTCTCCCAAAGGCCTGGAGAGAGGAACGTATAAAGGGGTGTGCGAGGGTCTCTTGTGGCCAATGGTTCGGGGCTATCCAGGGGAGTAGGTGTAGAGGGCCCGGTATGACTGATTTTTCTAAGGCTACCCAGGTTTTCCTGGACGTGTGAGCGTTCCAGTCTACTATCCTCGTTAGGTGACATGCCAGGTAGTATCTGTATAGGTCTGGGAGACCAATACCCCCCTTCTTCTTCTGCAGTGTGAGTCTGGTATATTTTATACGGGGTGGTGAGTTCCTCCATATAAAGGCAGAGCAAGCTTTCCGGTATGCCGAGAAGAAAGCTGGGGAAAGGTGGATAGGGATGGTTTGCATTAGGTAGAGTATTCTTGGCAGAATGATCATTTTGACTAGAGCGGAGCGTCCGAACCAGGATACGTTCAGGTTCATCCATTCCTTGAAGTGGGCTTGGATTTTAGTTAGGGCTGTATGAAAATTGGACATATAAAGGTCTGAGAGTTGGGAAGTAATTCTAATTCCTAAATACGTGATCGCCTCCTTCTCCCACCGAAATGGGAATGCGTCCTGACAATGAGAGACTTCCTGGGCGGGGAGAGTTACGTTCAAAGCCCGTGATTTGGCGTAGTTGATCTTAAGATTGGATATACTGCCAAAGTACTCTAAATCTTTCAATAAGTTGGGTAGTGTGATACGAGGCGATTTTAAGGACAGTAGTATGTCGTCCGCAAAGGCGGCAACTTTGAATTCCCTTTCGCCTACCGTCAGTCCCCCAATGTCAGGATTAGTTCTTATTCTGTTGAGAAGGGGCTCCAGAGTCAAAATGTAGATTAGAGGGGATAAGGGGCACCCCTGGCGTGTGCCATTACTGATGGAAAAGGCATCCGACAGGTGGCCGTTAACCCTTACTTTAGCGGAGGGGTTTGAGTACAGGGACAACACATAACCAAGCATGCGGGGCGCCAGGCCCACCGCCACTAGAACCTCCCGCATGTAGTCCCATGCCACCCTGTCGAATGCCTTCTCAGCATCGAGTGACAGGAGGAATCCCTGCGAAGCGGAGGATGTTAGCCAGTGGTGGAGATTTAGGGTACGGATCGTGTTATCCCTTGCCTCCCTACCAGGGACGAAACCCACCTGGTCAGGGTAAATAATGCCAGGGATCAAGGGAAGCAGTCTGTTTGCTAGAATTTTTGCGAAAATTTTTATGTCCACGTTCAGGAGCGATATGGGTCTGTAGTTTGAGACTTGGGCGGGGTCTTTACCTTCCTTTGGGATCACAGCTATGTGTGCCATAAGCATTCCCTTTGGCAGCACTTGGGGATCTGAGAGTGTATTTAAGGTTGTGAGAAGTTTGGGGGCAAGGAGGTCTAAGAAGGATTTGTAATAATGGAGCGTGAAGCCGTCTGGGCCCGGACTTTTGCCGGTTTTCATCTGTTTAATGGCCGATTCCAGTTCTACCATAGTCAGTGGTGTCTCCATGTCTTGGGCTTGTTGGGAGGAGATCGGAGTCGGGGAGTGACGCGATAAGAATTCCCGAATGCGCTCTAATCGTATATCCGGTGGGAGTGTTCCTGTGTGGGTCTGGTGAAGGTTGTACAGTTTGGAGTAGAAATTTTCGAATTCCTTCGCTATCTCGTCGTTCCTGGATAAGAGTGTTCCCTGCGCATTTGTCAGATGGTGAATTGTGGAAGAAGTTTTAGAAGCTTGGATCGTGCGGGCCAAAAGGCGGCCACTCTTGTTCCCATGCTCGTAGAAGACTCTTTGGCCCAGGACGTAGCGTCGTCTAGACTGCTTGCCTAATTCCTCTAAGAGGAGTGTGCGTGAGTGTAGTAGGTCATGTAGGGTGGATTGGGCCTGCGTCTGCTTGTGAGTGGCTTCTAGATTTTTAATTTTTCTTATGAGGGCAGAGATATTTTCCTGGTGTGCCTTTTTGGCCTTCCCCGCTAATGAAATGAGTTCCCCCCGAATGACGCACTTGTGTGCTTCCCAAAGGGACACGGGCGAGATGTCTGGGGTAGTGTTTTCTTTAAAGTAAAAATCAATACACTTTTTTAAATGCTCTAAAGCCGTAGGGTCATTGAGTAGGGAGGGGTTCAGTCTCCATGTTTTGGTGCTGGTGTTCAGAACAGGGTAGGTGAGAGTGATCGTGATGGGGTGATGATCGGAAAGGAACATCGGTTCTATGGTGGTTTGTTGAAGTAAGGGCAAGTCTGTCTGGGAGATGAAGAAATAATCTATTCTCGAGTATTTACTGTGGGGTGCAGAATAAAAGGTATAGTCTTTCTCGGAGGGGTGCATAGTGCGCCAGGTGTCATGAAGTGTCAGGTTTTGGAGCTGTAATTTTATTTGTCTGAGGGCTCGGTATGGCAGGGTGGAGGTTCCCGACGAGGTGTCCAGTACAGGGTTCAGTGGGGCATTGAAGTCCCCACCTAAAAGGACCAGTCCAGATTGAAACGATGAGAGCAGGTCACCTATTTTCCTGAAGAAGGAGACATGGCGTTCGTTGGGACAATAGATGTTGGCTAATGTTATGGGTTTTGAAGCATATGTGCCTTTGATAAAGACAAACCTGCCCTCTGGATCTATGAGCGAGTCCGTCTGGTGGAAGTTGGCATGTCTGGAAATTAGTATGGAGACACCTTTCGTCTTAGCTTCCGGGTTGGTAGCATGTATTGCAGTGCGATAAATGTGGTTAGATAGCTTGGGCACCGCATCAGAGCGGAAGTGTGTTTCTTGAAGGAAGAGGAAGTGCGCTTTGTACTTGGAAAGGGAGGACATAATTTGCGATCTTTTTTCAGGGAGGTTAAGTCCCTTCACGTTCAATGACACACATTTCAACGTGAGGGGTAAGGCGGGAGCCTTGTTCTGCTTCATGGTAGTGGCAGGAAGTGTCTGGGCTGGGGGTATCAAGTAGTTGTTAGATGGCGTGAGGTCCGCGCGGGCCGCGAGGGGGGGGGATTTACAGTGGGGAGGAGCGGGCCACTCCCAACAAGCAAGACAGAAAAGGATAGAACAGAAGGGCAGAGAATAAAGAGGGAAGACTTTGAGTAGGGTGGGGAAGAAGGGCTGGATAGAGAATGCCGGGGAATACAGATGGGGTTAGGGGGAGAGAGGGATCGGGTCTAAGGGTCTACCAGAGGTGGAAATAGAAGTACTAATCCACCTAAAAAGGAGGAGGGCTGGGGGGGTCAGCGAGAGTCTCCCAAAAAAATAAAAAAAAAATAAAGGGGACTCGCTGTGTGGAGACGTAAGTATAGACGGGAGAACCATAGGTGGTCCTACAGTCCGGAGACCGCAAAAAGGTTTCAGTACTGGAAGTGGAGCAGTCTGGCGTTAGGGAGCCAGTGCAGGGTCTGGGGTCAGAAGGTAACCAAGTGAGCAAACCCAAAACACATATATGATATATAACCATTGGCAACATATTTAACTAGTAAGACACAGGGTGAGCCTCACCACAACATGTAGGAGGTTCCCTTCCCTCCGCTTTGTTCTAAGCGGCTGATGTTTTGGCCATGCGAGATACGCTGAAGACATATGCTGCAAATAGCAGCGGTGCGATCTGCTGCACTCCTCTCAAAAAAGGCCCACACCAAAGAACTTTTGGAATAATGCGCACAGGTGGAGCTCTGCGGTGTGATTCAGTCGGTGTGCTGCCCTTATGCTGGCCCCCCGGAGGGCATCCTGCCTCGTTGGAGATGTGCCTCCTCCTCCTCCTCCCTCCTATCAGGCACCCATGTGGAGTCAGTGACCTCATCATCCCCTCCCTCTTCATCAATGGAGCAAACCTGGCAGTATGCTGCAGCTGGTGGAACATGACTGCCCGATTGCTGTCCTTGAGCATCCCCTCTCTCTGTGCTCACGCTACTGCCTTCCTCTAGCTGGGTATCATCATCAGAGCCTTCAAAACGCTGGGCATTCTCCTGGAGCATTTACCCAACACTGTGGTCAAACAGTTTGGGGGACTCCTGAGGAGGACATGGTGGGGCTAGGGAAGGAGGGACTGATGACATTGAGACAAGGGAAGAGGACGTGTTGGCAGCTGCTTTGCCAGTACCCTGAGCCTGGGGTGAGAGAGGATGAGGAGGATGAGGAGGGCTTGGTCATCCACTCCAAGTCTTCGGCATGATGCAGCTCAACACGTCCAGCTGCCGAAAATAAGGACAAGCATGTCCCATGGCCACGTGCTGATGACGATGCACCGCATCCACGGCCAGCACTGTTTCCTCTAGACACAGAGCCTGCTTGCCCTCTTTTATTGGCTCGTGACTTTCTGCCTCTCCTTGTTGGCCTTCCAGCAACCAGCAATAAGGGGTAGCTTCAGGTGTATACTGTGCAGGAGGCACCTACACCCACTGAAACTGCTGCAGATGCCTGTGTTGCACAACAGAACACCAGCAATAAGGGGTAGCTTCAGGTGTATACTGTGCAGGAGGCACCTACACCCATTGAAAATGCTGCAGATGCCTGTGTTGCACAACAGAACTACAGAACAACACCAGCAATAAGGGGTAGCTTCAGGTGTATACTGTGCAGGAGGCACCTACACCCACTGAAAATGCTGCAGATGCCTGTGTTGCACAACAGAACTACAGGTGCAATAAGGGGTAGCTTCAGGTGTATACTGTGCAGGAGGCACCTACACCCACTGAAAATGCTGCAGATGCCTGTGTTGCACAACAGAACACCAGCAATAAGGGGTAGCTTCAGGTGTATACTGTGCAGGAGGCACCTACACCCACTGAAAATGCTGCAGATGCCTGTGTTGCATAACAGAACTACAGAACAACACCAGCAATAAGGGGTAGCTTCAGGTGTATACTGTGCAGGAGGCACCTACACCCACTGAAAATGCTGCAGATGCCTGTGTTGCACAACAGAACTACAGAACTACACCAGCAATAAGGGATAGCTTCAGGTGTATAATGTGCAGGAGGCACCTATACCCACTGAAAATGCTGCAGATGCCTGTGTTACACAACAGAATACCAGCAATAAGGGGTAGCTTCAGGTGTATGCTGTGCAGGAGGCACCTACACCCACTAAAAATGCTGTAGATGCCTGTGTTGCACAACTGAACACCAGCAATAAGGGGTAGCTTCAGGTGTATACTGTGCAGGAGGCACACTACACCCACTGTAACAGCGCTAGGTTAACAACCAAAGCAAAGCAAAGCTGACAATGTCCCTGCCTATCCTGCTCTCTCCCTGCACACCAACACTCTACACAAGGCCGCGCGCTGGCGGCCTTATATAGTGTGGGGCGTGTACTAAACCTCCCTGAGCTATAATTGACCACAGGCATCCTGCCTGTGGCCAATTATGGCTCTCTTTGCTGCCGGCGCTGTGATTGGCCAAGCATGCAGGGTCACAGTGCATGCTTGGCCAATCATCAGCCAGCAATGCACTGCAATGGCGCAGTGCATTGTGGGCCATTCGTGTCACACGAATTTTGCGCCGAAGGCCCACAAAGTTCTGGGTTCGCCAAATAGGTGAACGGCTGATGTTCGATTCGAACATGAGTTCCAATCGAACACCGAGCTCATCCCTATTCATCAGTGAGGGAGATAAAGAATAATTTTCCAGGCCAGCTATCCAAAGCAGTGCACTCCAGCAAAAAATAAAAAAATAAAAAAATTCTTTGGCAATCTTCTCCAGGCCCTCCAGGAAATTTGAAACCCTCCCAGCAGAGGAAATAATACTCTGTCCAGGTGTCCCAAACATGTATCACCTCCCCAGCCACCCCCTGGGCACTTCTTACCCAAGGATTGGCTGGAGTCTGATACATTTTCATAAATCAGGGGTTGATCCTCCTGCTCTATGTTCTGGAAAGTTTTTCCAGAGGCAGACAAATGCAATCAGCCACTGACCTTAGTAAACCTGACCAGATCAAAAAAAATAGATCACTCCACTGAGTACAGTGAAGCCAAAAACTACATTTTGCCCTATTTTAAGGGCAGGGCACTACATGTATCACAAGATTTATTTTAGCCTTATCTGACATGTTGATGATGTTTATTTTTTTCTCAGGAAGATGCTGGAGGTCCATTAATCTGTAATGGAGTTCTCAGAGGAATCACATCATTTGGAGTCTTTTCGGCTCGACTGGAGTCAAGTGTTTTCGCTCGTCTTACCGAGGACTATCTCTGCCGGATTTATAAATTTGCCAACACATGGTCTTAGGGCTCTTTAAGATCATGCCATTTTAAAATGTGTACCAGATGCATTTAAAGAAGAACTTAACTGTATCTGAACACCACAAACTGAAAATGCTATTTAATATTTTTTTTATATTCCAAGCAAATTCACCCATTCACTCATGTCTTCATTCTTTTTTTTGTTGGGAAATCACTTTGAACCCCCCCCCCCCCCCCCCCCCCCCCCCCCCCCCCCCCCCCCGGCATCTCTAGCTACAGCTATCTTAAGAAGGGGCAGATGATTCATGTAGAATTCATACTTCCTGGAATCCATCTATCCATCTGCCCTTAGCTCAGAAATGCAGGTAGGGGAGTGTGCTTAGCTGAGAACCCCCCCACACACACACACACACACACACACACACACACACAGATGCAAAAATGGCCATGAAGACTCATGGGATGCATGACACAATTTTATGCTTTATTAGGCAAATCCAGAGAGTAAGCGCCAACGTGGATCCTTGCTCTTTTGCAAAGGACCAAAATTTCCCCAAGTTTGGCTAGTATAGTGCACTGCAGCACAGGTGGGTTGAAAAAGTACGTTGGGGTAACGTTCATAATGAATGGCACTGCAGCATACCACCACATTTAGCATACATCATCGCAGTACATTAATGTATATGTGAATAAGATTTAACAAGCAGGTCCTGTATACCCTTTTACACTATGATGCTATACTGTATACATTTACTGTAAACCCTACAGTATAATGTTTTGCAGAAAATATATAAAAATAAAGATAATATCAATAACCCAAATCCTATCATAGATATTATGTTCCTCATTTTTTATGATTAATTATTTTTAGTGTACACAGTTATACATGATTCAACCATGATAAATGTGAAAGAGTTACCGTTGAGAGATGTGTATCAAAAAGACAGATTGCCGAGATAAGATTGGTAGTTGCAATGTACAGATCTGTGGGGTATTTATACGTATCACTGGGTAAAGTCTCCATATGATGCACAGTTCAATCATATGCAAGATTGGAACCTCCAGCATGAATCAGCCAGTAACACCACACCTCTGTTATCTGCCTACCGCTGCATGCTTTTTGCTAATCTGTGAAGGGAAGTGCTATAATTTGTGTTTTTGGGGTTTTTTTTGTAGACAAAAGTTAAAACAGAACTGGCAAAATTTCTGGAGAACATCACAGTTGAAAACATTTACTTAAATAAATTTAAAATGTTTTACTTGTGTTCACCTGGGACCTTACTTCCAACTAAATTGTTACACTTGAGAACTTTGCTATACGCTATTTGCCTGGTGTTTTGTTGATCTGCATATAAAACATATGCCAGTAGCATAGCTACTAGGGATGGGCCCGGTGTTCGTTTCGAACCCATGTTCGAATCGAACAGCGGCCGTTCATCCGCTCGTCGAAACCAGAACTCTGAGGGCCGTTCGCATCAAATTCGTGTGATGCGAACGGTCCACAATGCACTGCGCCAGTCGCAGTGCATTGCTGGCTGATGATTGGCCAAGCATGCACTGTGACCCCGCATGCTTGGCCAATCATAGAGCCAGCGGCGAGGAGAGCATTAATTGGCCACAGGCAGGATGCCTGTGGCCAATTATAGCTCAGGGGGTTTAGTACACGCCCCACACTATATAAGGCCGCCGCGCCGGCGGCCTCGTGTATTGTGTTCCGGCGTTAGGAACAGTACACACTATATGAGCTTGTGATTCATTTCTGTGTGGGGAATAGTGTAGGGAAAGAGGAAAGATAGGCAGGGATAGTTTATTCTTCTCAGTGCTGTTCTCTAATCTCTACCAATCCAGCCATCTGCAGGAGTTAGTGTGTGTGCGTGCTGTGTGAGTATAGCACAGCAGTAGCACACTAAACCACCTTATCCTGTATCTGCCCTTCTGCCCTGTTGATACCTAAGGCAGCCATCTGCCGGAGTTAGTGTGTGTGTGCTGTGTGACTATAGCACAGCACACTAAACCACCTTACCATGTATCTGCCCTTCTGCCCTGTTGTCATCTAATCCAGCCATCTGCGACATGACATTAAAGCCGCAAGCAGTTTTAAATGGCTTCTTTTTTTTCTTTACAAATGTCGTTTTGTGCAGGGACAGTTCTAAACACGGGAAACACATGCCACTTCACAGGCATACTTTAGACACCCCCCAGATACCAATATTTAAAGGAATATTTAACTTTTTTTTTTTCACTTTATGCATCATTAAAATGACTGTTCCCGAAAAAACTGAAGTTTTTAAAACTTCTTTTTGCATTGATACATATCCCCTGGGGCAGGACCCGGGTTCCCCAACCTGTTTTATGACAATAACATGCATATTGGCCGTTATAATTAGCACTTTAGATTTTGAACGTTCGCGTCCATTGTAACTAATAAGGTTCTAACGTTTGCGCGAACTTTAGGTCCTTAAGCTGGTTCTGGTGCGAACCGAACCCGGGGGTGTTCTGCTCATCCCTAATAGCTACTAACAAAAAACAAAAATCTAGGTTCACTTATTTTTAATGTGCATCAAAGAAGGGACACGGGGGGGTTGATGGCGCTGCAGTCTGATGCCGCGTACACACAACCGGACTTGCCGTCAGAATAAACTCTGACGGTCTTCCCGACGGATTTCCAACGGAGTTCCGATCGAACGGACTTGCCCACAAACGATTGGACCAAAGTCCGTTTGTTTCAAATGCCATAACGTACGATGGGACTAGAAAAGGAAGTTCAAAAGCCAGTAGCCAATAGCTGCCCTTGCTTTGTATTTGGTCCATCGGACCAGCATACAGACGAGCAGTTTTCCCGATAGAAATTGATTCCGCTGGAAACATTTAAATCATGTTCTATTTCTAGGTCCGTCTGAATTTTTTGAAGAAAAATGATCGGATTATCCCACACACGATCGGAATATCCGACGGAATGATTCCATTGGACCTTTTCTGACGGAAAGTCTGGTCGTGTGTACGCGGCATTAGTGTACAAGCAGCCTGACAGTCCATTGCACACTCACAGACTGCAGCATTGATTCTCTCTGCTCTCTCATTGAGTGCAGAGAGAACCGATCTTTACTTTCACCTTCCATTGTGTACTATGTGATTGCTGTGAATGGACATAGTAATCACATGGCAAAACACCATGTAATTACCCGGACACAGCGGTACTGTGATCTGCTGTATACGAGTGATATGCGGATCGCCGGGCTCCAGGGGGCACACTTTTCTAGCCGGATGCGGGGTGACATACAGTTATTATAAAGCAAGTAATAGGAGTGGGTGTAGCGCTGCTAATGAGGTTGAATAAATATTGTGCAAACAGGTGACAAACAAAAGGTAAATATTACCATATGCCATAAAAATTTGCAAATACTGCAATGTATAAATACAATACATTAAAGTATATCTAAGGTTCGTTTTAAAAAAAAACAAAAAAACAAACATGTTATACTTACCTCCTCTGTGCAGTTGGTTTTGCACAGAGTGGCCCCGATCCTCCTCTTCTGGGGTCCCTCAGCGGCGCTCCTGGCTCCTCCTCTTCTCGAGTTGCCGCGTTGGAAAGTGCTCTCCCTCAGGGCACTCGTGCGGGAAGGCTCCCGAGTCCTGCTGCTGCGTCTATTGACACATACATGAGGACTCGGCCCCGCCCCCTGGCTCCAGCCTCATTGGATTTGATTGACAGCAGTGGGAGCCAATGGCTGCGCTGCTATCAATCTATCCAATCAGGACCCGAGTGTAAAAATAGCTTTATAGCTGTGAAAGACTCTTCTGCCTTTCCTTTGATGGACTGTGAGACAAATTTCTGTTTCCTTCAAATTTCAGTTTTCTTGCACGTGCGCAAACGTCTCACTAATTCTGATAGTTCTATGATTTCAAGTTCATTCAATGATGCTGAAAGTTAATTTGCTGTTTCTATTTCTCCTGAAAGCTTGACTGCATAGTCAATACTCGTGCTTGTATTCCCTCTCAGCAAGCGGAAGGAGAAATAATTCAAAAATGTTCGATATTTGGACAAAATGAAGCTGGCAAAGGCTCGCCACTGTTAGATTCTCTTTTTCATAGTAATAATTAGGGATGAGCCGAACACCCCCTGGTTCGGTTCGCAGCAGAACATGCGAACAGGCAAAAAATTTGTTTGAACACGAGAACACTGTTAAAGTCTATGGGACACGAACATGAATAATCAAAAGTGTTAATTTTAAAGGCTTATATGCAAGTTATTGTCATAAAACTTGTTTGGGTCTTGCCCCAGGGGACATGTCTTAATGCAAAAAAAAAGTTTTAAAAACATAATTTTTTTCTGGAGCAGTGATTTTAATAATGCTTAAAGTGAAACAATAAAAGTGAAATATTCCTTTAAATTTTGTACCTGGGGAGTGTCTATAGTATGCCTGTAAAGCATATGGCGCATGTTTCCCGTGTTTAGAAGAGTCAGAGAGCAAAATTACATAAAAAGAAAAAAAGTCATTTAAAAGTACTCTATAATGAATGGTCGGTCTCGGCAATACACATAAAAGTCATTGAAAAAAACGGCATTATGAGAAAAAGTGGCGTTTTGGAACTAAGTCTACAAACTGAAAAGGCAGCAGTGGAAGTGCTTGCAATTTAGCCAAGCTAGCATTCAACTGCAGGGCATGTGGATGGCTGTGAGTGAACTGCTTTCGACGGTCCAGCAGCTAGGGCAGGGAAATTTGCCTGGTACAATCGGACGTCGGTGTACTGCTAGCAGAGTGCCTGCAAGTACTTGGCTGTGACACACCTAATTCTACACTTTCATTCCTCTCAGTGCAGCTTTCAGAGAGGACTGAAGGTATAGTGGGGTTGGAGATCCCAGTTGATGAGGAGCAAGGAGAGGTCCGCTTTGTTCTTTGGTGTGAGTCTTTAAGGTACGCTTGCCAACGAGCTGCATGGCAGGTCAACATATGTCTGGTCAAGCATGTGGTGCCCAAGCGGCTGATGTTTTGGCAATGCGAGATACGCTTGAGACATATGTTTCCCGTGTTTAGAAGAGTCAGAGAGCAAAGTTACATAAAAAGTAAAAAAGTCATTTAAAAGTACTTTATAATGAATGGTCGGTCTCGGCAATACACATAAAAGTCATTGAAAAAAACGGCATTGGAATTCACCCACAGTCCATTACCAGGCCCTTTGGGTCTGGTATAAATATTAAGGGTAGCCCCGCACCAAAATGTAAAAAAAAAATAGCGTGGGGGTCCCCCCAAATTCCATACCTGGCCCTTCAGGTCTGGTATGGATTTTAAGGGGATCCCAATGCCAAAATTTAAAAAAAAATCCATACCCTTCAGGAAAAGAGGGGGGACGAGAGAGCGCCCCCCCCTCCTGAACTGTACCAGGCCACATGCCCTCAACATGGGGAGATTGCTTTGGGGTAGCCCCCCAAAGCACTGTGTCCCCATGTTGATGGGGACATGGGCCTCATTCCCACAGCCCTTGCCCGGTGGTTGTGGGGGTCTACGGGCGGGGGGCTTATCAGAATCTGAAAACCCCCTTTAACAAGGCGACCCCCAGATCCCGGCCTCCCCCCCTGTGTGAAATGGTAACGGGGTCAAATGTACCCCTACTATTTCACAAAAAAAGTGTGAAAATTTGTAAAAATTACATGACACAGCTTGGGACAAGTCCTTTATTAAAAAAATAAAAAAATGTAAATGTCCCACAAAGTCTTCTTCTTCTCTTGCTCCGCAGACAGACCATAAAAGAAAAAAAAAACTTGACCGACCCGCCTCCATGGGAGGCACCCGCCATATGACGCGTATTTGCTTTGACAGTTCTTTTATAACTGAGGGCGGGGGGGCACACCATGAGGTTCCTTTATGACCCCGCCCCCCTCTGATGCACAGGGACTTCCCAATGGCTTCAGAGGGGGTCAGGGCCACCAGTTTATGTAACCGGGTGGCCCTGCCCCCCTATGACTACGGGGAAGCTATAGGGAAGTCCCCGTGCATCAGAGGGGGGCGGGGTTACCCGGGAACGTCACGGTGTGGCCCCCGCCCTCAGTTATAAAAGAACTGTCAAAGCGAAGACGCGTCATACGGCGGGTGCCTCCCATGGAGGCGGGTTGGTCGCTTTTTTTTTTTTTTAGTCCGTTGGTGGAGCAAGAGAAGAAGAAGAAGACTTTGTGGGGCATTTCAATTTTTTTATTTTTTAATAAAGGACTTGTCCCAAGCTGTGTCATGTAATTTTTACCATTTTCACCCTTTTTTCTGAAGTGGTAGGGGTACATTTGAACCCCATTACCATTTAACATAGGGGGGGAGGCTGGGATCTGGGGGTGCCCTTGTTAAAGGGGGCTTCCAGATTCCGATAAGCCTCCCGCCCACAGACCCCCACAACCACCAGGCAAGAGTTGTGGGGATGAGGGCCTTGTCCCCATCAACATGGGGACACGGTGCTTTGGTGGGCTACCCCAAAGCACCCTCCCTATGTTGAAAGCATGTGACCTGGTACGGTTCAGGAGGGGGGGGGCGTTCTCTCATCCCCCCTCTTCTCCTGCAGCCTGCCAGGTTGCGTGCTCACATAAGGGTCTGGTGTGGATTTTTGGGGGGACCCCCACGCCATTTTTTTTTTAAATTTGGGCATGGGGTTCACCTTAAAATCCATACCAGACCCTTCAGGTCTGGTATGGAGCTTTCTTTTGGTGATATTTCATCACCTCTGCTGTTTTTATTTTTTGCGCTATAAACAAAAAAAAGAAAAAAAAAACAATATTTTTTATTTTCTGCTATAAAACATATCTAATAAAAACATTTAAAAAATCAAATTTCTTCATTAATTTAGGTTTAATGTACATGGGATGTTTTAAAACCTTTCCTGAATGATTTAACTTGACAGATAGTAACCGATGCATAAACAATGTATAAACGTCCGTTTTGCCGTGTTTACGCGTTTGCGTTTAGAAGCGTTTTTTTTTTCATTTTCCAAAAAGAAAAATGCCTGTAGCAGTGTGCATGAGGCCTTAGGCCAATATTTATTCTGCTACATATTTTTGTTAAAAAAGAAAAAAAAAGAAAACAATAAGCGTATATTGATTGGTTTGAACAAAAGTTATAGTGTCTAAAAAAAATAGGGGATAAATTTATGTCATTTTTATAATTTTTTTTTACTAGTAATGACGCCTGTCAGAACAGAGATCTGCTTTGTTTACTTTAGCAGATCCCTGTTCTGTCTTTGCAGGAAACGATCGCGGGCTGGCGGCGGACATCGAGTCCGCTGGACCCACTGATTGGCTCCCCCGTTGGCCAATCCGAAGCTAGTCCACGAATTGCCGTACCGGTACACTGATTTGCACAGCCGAGCCACCTTGCCGCAGTATAACTGCGGTGGATGGTCAGCAAGCGGTTAATGACATTAGATATTAATACATTTTTCATCCTTTGTCACATTTCAATGCTGCTAATGTCATGCAGTTTCTTTGCAGTCACTTTCTATCTACACATACTCCAGTGATGGCTACTTAGTATTTGTCACGCAGGTTTCCTGATGGTGACAATAGTGGACAGTGCCGGTCAGGGTCACCAGGTATTCTAATTAAAGCTAAGAATTTTAAATAATTAAATTTACATTAAAGCTGTGGGAAAGAAAGTGTAGGAAAGAAAGTGTGGGGAAAAAAATGTATTTAGGCATTAGCTACATTTCAGTAAGGTACCTCAATTATTGCGTTCCCACTGGTGGCTGCTTCTTTCATGAAAAATATTGTATGCAACCCCGGACATTGATATCACTGTTAAAGTTCTGGTAATGAAATAGACATTCAGGGCTGGAACACAGGGATCACAGCAGGTTTCTTGTTGTGCAGCTCATCCATTCAGAAAACGTCTTGTCTTCTTTTTGAAGATTTCATAGTGTTCTATAATTGGACAAGGGACATTTGAATGTTGTAATGTCCCCTTATCCAGTCATAGAATGCCTTATAGTCTTTGAAAATGGCTTACACACTTTAATATTTCAAATGTAATTTACCAATTCCAGTTTTTAAAACAAAAAGCGTATGCATACGGCATTTACTTACTGCCTACATTACATGAGTGAGGTGTGTTTACTACCTTGTTAGGTGCCTATTATTATTTTTTATTATTATTATTATTATACAGGACCAACAATTTGCACAGTGCTTTACAACATGAGGGCAGACAGTACAATTCAATACAGGAGGAATCGAAGGGTTCTGCTCATTAGAGCTTACAATCTAAAAGGCAAGGTCAAGTGATACAAAAGGTAATAACTGTGGGGGATGAGCTGATGGAGAAAATAAAAGTAGGATAGAGTAGGAGATATTCGGACAGATCGAGGTAGGGAATTTAATAGGGTGGGAGAGGTTCTAGAGAAGTCCTGGAGGTGAGCATGGGAGGAGGTGACAAGGGAACTAGAGAGCAGGAGGTCTTGGGAGAAGCAAAGACAATGATTTGGTTGGTATACGTAGTAAAAGGAAACTGCAAGGTGGTGTCTGCCCACAGTGTATATAACTACGATGAAAATTCCAGTTGCTATGTTTGCTGTTTAGAAAAACCAAAAAGAAGATGCTTTGTTGGATTTCAACATGTCTGTTAGCTTCCCTACTGCTTCCAAATGGTAAGTTTGACCTATGAGTTACAATATTTATTTTTTTATTAAGAAGATTAAGATAGAATAGATAAACAAGGGAATACAGATATGTTATATAAAATAACATCAATAAATATAGAATTAAATATAGAAATAAATATAGAAAAAACATCTATATCGGGCAGCTAACTTTTTGCTAATTGAATGTATCATCTCTCTGTCATATACAATTAAATATATTGGGAATAGTTAACAACAAAAAAAAAAAAAATATGAAAGAATAAAAAGAAGAAAGGAAGGAACAAAAGAAGAAATAAAGAAGAGTAGAGGAAGAGGTAGATTAAGATATTCTGGATTTTATATGAATGCTGGATGTATCATCACTAGACATGTGCATTTGTTTTCGTCCAAATTTGGGGTATTTTCGTTATCGTTTTAACAAACGATAACGAACGCGCAGAATCTGAAAACCGAAAGATCCGACACAAACAAATGCTGACAATAGCGATCTGTGTCCATCAAACCTGTGGTCTAATGTGCCTAACCTTAGCTCTATTAGTTCAAGATTATTCTAAATTTGACATGAAGATTCGACGAAGCAGTCGCTGCGAGCGGACATTTATGGTCAAATGCTCTGCCCATAGGTTATAGAAGAATTCTAATGTTGGTTGACTAGTAATAATAATGAATAAATATAATTATTACTAGTGTCATACAACATTAGAATTCTACTATAGCCTGTAGGCGGAACATTCAACCGGAAATGTACGATTGCGGCGTCGTACAATTTAGCTGCTCCGTCTAATCTTCTTAGAACATTCGACAGACACCATAAATGACAGGTTCAACCTTAATTATTTCGGATTTTTCGACAAATGCATTTTTTAACAAAACAAAATAAATAAAAACGAATTTCGGGAGTAACTAAATAAATTTATTTTTAGGACGAAAATGAAATTCCGAAACCAAAAATTTCAGTGTGCACATGTCTAATCATCACTTCTATGTCAATGTATTTTCTATGTTATATATTTTTATGATACTTTATAATTAATAAATCATTGTTTTTTGTAATTTATTATACTTGTTTTATTTGATACGTGCCTAAAAAGTCCACCATTAGGGGTTTTTGCTCTTTTGAATTCTAGTACTGGATGTGGCACAAAATTATGCACAAAATTGTCGTTCTATACAAATTTCTATCATTTTAGAGAAAAAGTAAAGAATTATCGATATTAAGTGTGTTGGTAAAGTCAAGTGATGGAAACCCAGCACTGCCACTCATCCTATCTCCCCACCAAGCACTGTCACTGATCCCACCCCTCCACCACTGCTGCCACAGATCTCATGCCCCTCAACACTGCCACTCATTCTATCCCCCCCAGCATTGCTACTGATCCCCCTTCCACTGCCACTCATCCCCCAGTACTGCCACAAATCTCCCACCACAACCCCCACCACTGCCTCTAATCCCATCAACCCCCAGCACTGCCAATGTGATCCCCACCAACCTTGCCACTGATCCCATTCCCCTCAGTACTGCCACTGATCCCATTACCCCCCACCACAACCACCATCAACACCACTGATCCCATCAGCTTTCCAACACTGCCACTGATCCCATCCCCCCCAGCACTGCAACTGATCCCATCAATCCCCTAGCACTGCCACTGATCCCCACCCCCCCACCACTGTCACTCATCCCACCCTAGTACTGACACTGATCCCATTACCCCCTACCACAACTGCCACTGATCCCATCAACCCCCTAGCACTGCCACTGATCACCCCCCTCTCCATCACTGCCACTGACCACCCCCTCTCTCCAGCACTGCCACTGACCACCCCCCCTCCCCAGCACTGCCACTGATCCCATGCCCTCCCCCCACCACCAATTTATAACTTTTTTGTAATGCATTTTTCTGAATTTTTTTGTTGTTATTCTGTCTCTCACTGTTAACATAAGCGTGCCATTAAAATTATAGACTAATCATTTCTTTGTCAGTGGGTAAATGTACAAAATCAGCCGGGGATCAAATACTTTTTTCCCTCACTATGTGGGTTATCTATGAAAGGCAAATCCACTTTGCACTACAAGTGCAAACTACAAGTGCAAAGTGCACTTGAAATTGCACTGAAAGTGCACTTTAAAGTGCAGTCGGCGTAGATCCGAGGGGGACATGCAAGGAAAATAAAAAACAGCATTTTACCTTGCACATCATTGGATGATAAAATCAGCAGAGCTTCCCCTCATTTCAGATCTACCCTCAGATTTACAGCGACTGCAATTCCAAGTGCACTTTCAGTGCAACTTCAAGTGCACTTTGCAATTGTGGTTTGCACTTATAGTGCAAAGTGGATTTGCCTTTCGTAAATAACCCCCTATATGTCATAAATCATTTGCGTAAGGCCCCTTTCACACGGGCGGATCGAGGGAGGATCCGTTTTTGGAACGTCCGCTTGCTCAGCAGGGATCGCTACGTTTATCCCCGCTGAGACGGCGGATGACTAGTCCCTCTGTGCACACTGTGCAGAAACGGACCGGTCAGATCTCCGCTTTCCTCTATGGGGGAATCAGATGAAAATAGACTTTCTGTCTGTTTCCATCCGATCCGATCTGATCCGCATATGGATGGAAAAATAGGGTTTTCCACCGTCATCAGTTTCGGAGCATAGCGGAGACTGATGTCATTAGATGTCAGCGGATATTCATCCCCTGACATCCGCTATCCAATAGGGATACATGTATGTCCGTTTTTCATCTGAAAACAGATGGACGAAAAACGGACATACTGTCCGCCCATGTGAAAGGGGCTTTAGGCAGAGCAGCATTTGAATCTATCACAGCTCCACATAGCTGTAAATAATATTCCTGTTTGAATGATAAAAAAATATTTTCCAAAGTGATCCTTAAAGGGTTAGTTCACTTTTACAGAAAAAAATGTAAAGGTGAGCTAACAGCGGACACTCTCCCCCTTCCCTCCCAGGTCCCTGCTGTACTTACCCCCCATTTCAAATTCACTGGAGTGATGCAGGGGTGCTGACAGCTCAGCAACCCTGGAGGTAAGTACAGCGGGGACTGGGAGAGTCAGGAGGGCGTCCAATGTTAGTTCACCATTACATTTGTTCCGTAAACGTGAACTAACACAGGTCTAAAAGATACTGTATTTGTACCCCTGTATACCTCTCTGACTGTACCAACAAAGCTTTAGATGCTTCATTTTATATATTATATATATTATACTGACCAGCTTCAAGTAAATAAGGAATACAATGTTGAATCAAATGTGTAAGGCAATAATTTAGAAGGCAGTTTAGATTTAGAGCTGACCAGCAGTGCTGTTGTGGAGAACCTATCAGGACCATTGCAATGTGCATCATTATTATTACTGGGCTAGTTCCAGAATGAGAAGGTGTGGGATAAAACAAACAACGCTAAAAAAGATTGTTAGCAGCGAGTATATGTAGAAAAGGATCCCAGAGGGTATGCCGGCAGGCAGAATGTGCAACATAGAACTGCTCAGGGTATGACATAGGGTAGTATGTGCAGGAGGGCCGTACCAAGGGTATGACACTATGAAGTATGTGCAGAAGAGAACATTTTAGCTTGAACTATTGAGTTCTGTAAACGATGGACTTTATTTTAGCAAAGAAGCTAAGTCTACTAATCTGGTAAACATCTGAAAAGGAGCCTACAGCTAACTGAAAATGAACATAGAAAATATTCAGATACAGTATTTAACATTTTCTGACTCAAAAAATACAAAATATTTGCAACTTTGCCTGATTGCTGGTTTGACCTTTTCATACATAGGGATGGGCCCGGTGCTCGATGCGAACCCACGTTCGCATCGAGCACCGGGCGTTCGCTCGCTCGGCGAGCCCAGAACTATTTTGGCGGCTCGCATCACGTTCGTGTGATGCGAGCGGCCCCGCAATGCATTGCGGCCGGCGCGGCCGACGCAGTGCATTGCTGGCTGATGATTGGCCAAGCATGCACTGTGACCCCGCATGCTTGGCCAATCACAGCCCCGGAAACTCGAAGAGCCATAATTGGCTACAGGCAGGACGCCTGTAGCCAATTACAGCTCAGGGGCTGTAGTACACGCCCCCCCCTATAAAAGGCCGCCACGCCGTCTGCGCCGGTCACATGCTGTTCCGGCGCAGATTGAGCAGGCTGATTCTGTGACACTCTGCTGGATTTAGTTAGGTAGAGAGATTCACTTACAGAAATTGAGTTAGATAGATTCAGTTACAAAGATTGATTGAGAAAGAGGGGCTTGTAGTGTGTTCGTGGCAGGCAGGCAGAGCTCCTATATTTTGTTACCAGAAGCACCTATAGGACTTGTAGTGTGTTCGTGGCAGGCAGACAGAGCTCCTATATTTTGTTACCAGAAGCACCTATAGGACTTGTAGTGTGTTCGTGGCAGGCAGGCAGAGCTCCTATATTTTGTTACCAGAAGCACCTATAGGACTTGTAGTGTGTTCGTGGCAGGCAGGCAGAGCTCCTATATTTTGTTACCAGAAGCACCTATAGGACTTGTAGTGTGTTCGTGGCAGGCAGGCAGAGCTCCTATATTTTGTTCCCAGAAGCACCTATAGGACTTGTAGTGTGTTCGTGGCAGGCAGGCAGAGCTCCTATATTTTGTTCCCAGAAGAACCTATAGGACTTGAAGTGTGTTAGTCCCATCACACACACAGAGCTATATTTTCTTCCCAGAAGCACCTATAGGACTTGAAGTGTGTTAGTCCCATCACACACACAGAGCTATATTTTGTTCCCAGAGGCACCTATAGGACTTGAAGTGTGTTAGTCCCATTACACACACAGAGCTATATTTTCTTCCCAGAAGCACCTATAGGACTTGAAGTGTGTTAGTCCCATCACACACACAGAGCTATATTTTGTTCCCAGAGGCACCTATAGGACTTGAAGTGTGTTAGTCCCATCACACACACAGAGCTATATTTTCTTCCCAGAAGCACCTATAGGACTTGAAGTGTGTTAGTCCCATCACACACACAGAGCTATATTTTGTTCCCAGAGGCACCTATAGGACTTGAAGTGTGTTAGTCCCATTACACACACAGAGCTATATTTTCTTCCAGAAGCACCTATAGGACTTGAAGTGTGTTAGTCCCATCACACACACAGAGCTATATTTTGTTCCCAGAGGCACCTATAGGACTTGAAGTGTGTTAGTCCCATTACACACACAGAGCTATATTTTCTTCCCAGAAGCACCTATAGGACTTGAAGTGTGTTAGTCCCATCACACACACAGAGCTATATTTTGTTCCCAGAGGCACCTATAGGACTTGAAGTGTGTTAGTCCCATTACACACACAGAGCTATATTTTCTTCCCAGAAGCACCTATAGGACTTGAAGTGTGTTAGTCCCATCACACACACAGAGCTATATTTTGTTCCCAGAGGCACCTATAGGACTTGAAGTGTGTTAGTCCCATCACACACACAGAGCTATATTTTCTTCCCAGAAGCACCTATAGGACTTGAAGTGTGTTAGTCCCATCACACACACAGAGCTATATTTTGTTCCCAGAGGCACCTATAGGACTTGAAGTGTGTTAGTCCCATTACACACACAGAGCTATATTTTCTTCCCAGAAGCACCTATAGGACTTGAAGTGTGTTAGTCCCATCACACACACAGAGCTATATTTTGTTCCCAGAGGCACCTATAGGACTTGAAGTGTGTTAGTCCCATTACACACACAGAGCTATATTTTCTTCCCAGAAGCACCTATAGGACTTGAAGTGTGTTAGTCCCATCACACACACAGAGCTATATTTTCTTCCCAGAAGCACCTATAGGACTTGAAGTGTGTTAGTCCCATCACACACACAGAGCTATATTTTCTTCCCAGAAGCACCTATAGGACTTGAAGTGTGTTAGTCCCATCACACACACAGAGCTATATTTTGTTCCCAGAAGCACCTATAGGACTTGAAGTGTGTTAGTCCCATTACACACACAGAGCTATATTTTCTTCCCAGAAGCACCTATAGGACTTGAAGTGTGTTAGTCCCATTACACACACAGAGCTATATTTTCTTCCCAGAAGCACCTATAGGACTTGAAGTGTGTTAGTCCCATTACACACACAGAGCTATATTTTCTTCCCAGAAGCACCTATAGGACTTGAAGTGTGTTAGTCCCATCACACACACAGAGCTATATTTTGTTCCCAGAAGCACCTATAGGACTTGAAGTGTGTTAGTCCCATCACACACACAGAGCTATATTTTCTTCCCAGAAGCACCTATAGGACTTGAAGTGTGTTAGTCCCATCACACACACAGAGCTATATTTTCTTCCCAGAAGCACCTATAGGACTTGAAGTGTGTTAGTCCCATTACACACACAGAGCTATATTTTCTTCCCAGAAGCACCTATAGGACTTGAAGTGTGTTAGTCCCATCACACACACAGAGCTATATTTTGTTCCCAGAAGCACCTATAGGACTTGAAGTGTGTTAGTCCCATTACACACACAGAGCTATATTTTTGTTCCAGAAGCACCTATAGGACTTGAAGTGTGTTAGTCCCATCACACACACAGAGCTATATTTTGTTCCCAGAAGCACCTATAGGACTTGAAGTGTGTTAGTCCCATTACACACACAGAGCTATATTTTCTTCCCAGAAGCACCTATAGGACTTGAAGTGTGTTAGTCCCATCACACACACAGAGCTATATTTTGTTCCCAGAAGCACCTATAGGACTTGAAGTGTGTTAGTCCCATCACACACACAGAGCTATATTTTCTTCCCAGAAGCACCTATAGGACTTGAAGTGTGTTAGTCCCATCACACACACAGAGCTATATTTGTTCCCAGAAGCACCTATAGGACTTGAAGTGTGTTAGTCCCATTACACACACAGAGCTCATCTATTTTCTTCCCAGAAGCACCTATAGGACTTGAAGTGTGTTAGTCCCATCACACACACAGAGCTATATTTTCTTCCCAGAAGCACCTATAGGACTTGAAGTGTGTTAGTCCCATCACACACACAGCTCCTATATTTTTTCCCAGAAGCACCTATAGGACTTGAAGTGTGTTAGTCCCATCACACACACAGAGCTCTATTTTGTTCCCAGAAGAACCCATAGGACTTGAAGTGTGTTAGTGGCATCACACACACAGAGCTATATTTTGTTCCAGAAGCACCTATAGGACTTCTAGTGTGTTAGTCCCATCACACACACAGAGCTATATTTTCTTTGCAGAAGCACCTATAGGACTTGAAGTGTGTTAGTCCCATCACACACACAGAGCTCCTATATTTTCTTCCCAGAAGCACCCATAGGACTTGAAGTGTGTTAGTGGCATTCACACAGAGCTCCTATATTTTCTTCCCAGAAGCACCATAGGACTTGAAGTGTGTTAGTCCCATCACACACACACAGCTATATTTTCTTCCCAGAAGCACCTATAGGACTTGAAGTGTGTTAGTCCCATCACACACACACAGCTATATTTTCTTCCCAGAAGCACCTATAGGACTTCTAGTGTGTTAGTGGCATCACACAGAGCTCCTCTATTTTCTTTGCAGAAGCACCCACAGGACTTCTAGTGTGTTAGTGGCATCACACAGAGCTCCTCTATTTTCTTTGCAGAAGCACCCACAGGACTTCTAGTGTGTTAGTGGCATCACACAGAGCTCCTCTATTTTCTTTGCATAAGCACCCACAGGACTTCTAGTGTGTTAGTGGCATCACACAGAGCTCCTCTATTTTCTTTGCAGAAGCACCCATAGGACTTCTAGTGTGTTTAGTGGCATCACACAGAGCTCCTATATTTTCTTCTCAGCAGCACCCACAGGACTACCGACTACAATGGCTGGAAGACCGCCAAGGGGAGGCAGAGCGTGCAGAGCCAAGAACACAGGGCAGGCAGGCTCTGTTTCTAGTGGACGTGGCCGTGGACGTGGACGTGGTCGTGCATCGTCATCAGCACGTGGCCATGGGACACGCGCGTCTTTGTTTTCGGCAGCTGGACATGTGGAGCCGCATCATGCTGAAGGCTTGGTAGAATGGATGACCAAGCCCTCCTCATCCTCCTCATCCTCTCTCACCCAGGCTCAGGGTACTGACAGAGCATCATCAGCCACCCCTTCCCTAGACCCACCATGTCCTCCTGAGGAGTCCCCCGAACTCTTTGAGCACAGTGTTGGGTACATGCTCCAGGAGGATGCCCAACGATTCGAAGGCTCGGATGACGATACCCAGCTTGAGGAATCTGGCAGTACTGTTCCACCAGCTGCAGCTTACTGCCAGGTTTGCTCTAGTGGTGAAGAGGGAGGGGATGATGAGGTCACTGACTCCACGTGGGTGCCTCAAGGGAGAGAGGATGAGGAGGAGGACGAGGAGGAGGAGGATGCGGCGTCACATGTCCAACGAGGCAGGATGCCCCTGGAGGCCAGGTAGAGGCCAGCACAGCAACTGTACAACACCGCAGAGCTCCGCCTGTGCAGGGCGCTGCCTCTGCACGTTATCAGAAAAGTTCTTTGGTGTGGGCCTTTTTTGAGACGAGTGCAGCAGATCGCACCACTGCTATTTGCAATATTTGTCTCAAGCGTATCTCGCGTGGCCAAAACATCAGCCGCTTGGGCACGACAAGCATGACCAGACATATGGCGACCTGCCATGCAGCTCGTTGGCAGGCACACATAAAAAGACCCACACCAAAGAACTAAGCGGACCTCTCCTTGCTCCTCCTCAGCTGGGATCTCCATCCCCACTACACCTTCAGTCCTCTCTGAAAGCTGCTCTGAGAGGACTGAAGGTGTAGAATTCGGTGTGTCACAACCAAGTACTTGCAGTACACCGACGTCCGATTGCAGCAGGCAAATTTCCCTGCCCCAGCTGCTGGACCGTAGAAAGAAGTACACTCCCAGCCATCCACATGCCCAGCGGTTGAATGCTAGCCTTGCTAAATTGCTAGCACTTCAACTGCTGCCTTTTCAGTTGGTAGACTCGGCCCCCTTCCGTGAGTTTGTTCAATGTGCGGTTCCTCAGTGGCAGGTTCCCAAACGCCACTTTTTCTCGCGGAAGGCGATTCCGTCTCTCTACCGGCATGTGGAGGGCAATGTCCATGCCTCGCTGGACAGGGCGGTCAGCGGTAAGGTGCATATTACCGCTGACTCATGGTCCAGCAGGCATGGACAGGGACGGTACCTTTCTTTCACGGCCCATTGGGTCACTCTATTGGCAGCTGGGAGGGATGCAGGACAAGGTGCAGTAGTGTTGGAGGTTGTTCCGCCACCACGCCTCCAAAACGCGACTACTGCTACTGGTTGTGACACACCTCTCTCCTCCACCCCCTCCTCTTCTTCTTCCTCCAGTGCTCTGTCCTTGGAACCAGCGGTGCTCCGTAGGCGTACAAGGGGCTACGCAAGTACGCAGGCAAAAAGATGCCATGCCGTGCTTGCGCTGGTGTGTTTGGGGGACAGGAGCCACACTGGGCCAGAGGTTCTGGCAGCTCTGCAGGGGCAGGCCGAGAGGTGGTTGACGCCACGTCAGCTTAAGCCAGGAATGGTCGTTTCTGACAATGGCACCAACCTCCTCTCCGCCCTGCGACAGGGGCAGCTCACCCATGTGCCCTGCATGGCTCACGTCCTCAACCTGGTGGTGCAGCGGTTCTTGGGCAGGTTCCCAGGCTTACAGGATGTCCTGAGGCAGGCCAGGAAAGTCTGTGTGCATTTCCGCCGATCTTATAATGCCAGTGCTCGGCTGACTGAGCTGCAAAAGGAGCTGAACCTGCCCAAGAACCGCCTAATATCTGACATGCCCACCAGGTGGAACTCAACGTTGGCCATGCTGCAGCGACTGCACACGCAGCAGAGGGCCATCAATGAGTACCTTTGCGACTACGGCACCAGGACAGGGTCAGGGGAGCTTGGTTTTTTTTCCCCACGTCAGTGGAGCATGATCAGGGATGCATGCACTGTCCTCTCACCATTTGAGGAGGCCACGAGGATGGTGAGCAGTGACAGTGCATGCATCAGTGACACTGTCCCTCTTGTCCACCTGTTGGAGCATACGCTGCGTGGGATAATGGACAGGGCACTTGAGGCAGAACAGAGGCAGGAAGAGGAGGACTTCCTTGCCTCTCAAGGCCCACTTTATCCGGACAGTGTTCCTTCTGTCCCACCCATCACACAGGAAGAGGATGAGGAGGAGGAGGAGGAGGAGGAGGAGGAGGATTGTGTGAGCATGGAGGTGGAGCCTGGCACTCAGCATCAGCAGCAGCAGTCTTTTAGGGATGATGTACAGTCCCAACAAGCCAGTGGACTTGTACGTGGCTGGGAGGAGGTGGCTGGCGATCATGTCATCCTCAGTGACCCAGAAGACTCCGGACCGAATGCCTCAGCTAACCTACGCTGCATGGCCTCCCTGATCCTGCAAAGCCTGCGGAAGGATCCTCGTGTTCTTCGGATCAAGGAGAGGGACCATTACTGGCTGGCCACTCTCCTTGATCCGCGGTACAAGGGTAAGGTTGCGGACCTTATCTTGCCGTCGCAGAGGGAGCAGAGGATGAGACATCTCAGGGAGGCCTTGCAGAAAGGTCTGTGCAACGCGTTCCCAGAAACTGGGAGGCTACAAACTCCTGGTCCTGGGCGACGAGTTTGCTGAGGCTTCGGTCAGTGGCAGAAGGAGCGGTGGGGAAGGTGGACGTCTGACCGATGCGTTCAGACAATTTTTTAGTCCGCAGCCCCAAGGTATGATCGGTTCCAGCAACCATCGCCAGCGTCTGATATACATGGTGCAGGAATACCTTGGGGCAAGGTCAGACTTGGACACCTTTCCCACCGAAAATCCTCTGGCTTACTGGGTCCTGAGGATGGATCACTGGCCAGAGCTTGCACAGTATGCAATTGAGCTACTGGCCTGTCCTGCCTCCAGCGTTCTTTCCGAACGCACATTCAGTGCTGCTGGAGGATTTGTGACTGATCATAGGGTGCGCCTGTCCACCGCCTCGGTTGATCGACTGACATTCATCAAATGAATCAGTCTTGGATCACCACCAGCTACCAGGCACCTGAGGCGGATATAACCGAATAATTTTTAATGTCACATCCCTTCAAGACTGCCTATGCTGATGCTGAGTGACTGTCCTCTTATGTTCACTGACTATCCTCTTCCTCCTCCTCAATGATCCATGCCACCACACCAGTGCCTAAGGCACAATTTTTCAGCCCCTGTTTAACAGGGGCGTGTACTTACAATTTTTTTAAAAAAATGCTTCGCAACTCGTGTGACTGCTGTGCTCCAAGTACAGTCTCTGTGAGGGGTTGCAGTGTTGTGGCACCAGCACCAGTGCCTAAGGCACAATTTTTCAGCCCCTGTTTAACAGGGGCGGGTACTTACAATTTTTTAAAAAAATGCTTCGCAACACGTGTGACTGCTGTGCTCCAAGTACAGTATCTGTGAGGGCCGGGTTGCAGTGTTGTGGCACCAGCACCAGTGCCTAAGGCACAATTTTTCTGCCCCTGTTTAACAGGGGCGGGTACTTACAATTTTTTAAAAAAATGCTTCGCAACACGTGTGACTGCTGTGCTCCAAGTACAGTATCTGTGAGGGCCGGGTTGCAGTGTTGTGGCACCAGCACCAGTGCCTAAGGCACAATTTTTCTGCCCCTGTTTAACAGGGGCGGGTACTTACAATTTTTAAAAAAAATGCTTCGCAACACGTGTGACTGCTGTGCTCCAAGTACAGTATCTGTGAGGGCCGGTTGCAGTGTTGTGGCACCAGCACCAGTGCCTAAGGCACAATTTTTCAGCCCCTGTTTAACAGGGGCGGGGTACTTACAATTTTTTAAAAACATGCTTCGCAACACGTGTGACTGCTGTGCTCCAAGTACAGTATCTGTGAGGGCCGGGTTGCAGTGTTGTGGCACCAGCACCAGTGCCTAAGGCACAATTTTTCAGCCCCTGTTTAACAGGGGCGGGTAATTACAAATCTTGATCTAATAGTTCACAGCAGGGCCCCTTCCTGCGCCCACCAAGAGTAACTATGAGGGCCTGCAGTCTTGTGGCAACACCGTCCACCACCACCGCCAAAGGCCCAATTTTTTCTGCCCTGTTCATCAGGTGCTTGCAATTACAAATCTTGATCTAATAACTCACAACAGGGCCCATTCCTGCGCCCACCAAGAGTAACTGTGAGGGCCTACAGTCTTGTGGCAACACCGTCCACCACCACCACCGCCAAAGGCCCAATTTTTCTGCCCTGTTCATCAGGTGCTTGCAATTACAAATCTTGATCTAATAACTCACAGCAGGGCCCATTCCTGCGCCCACCAAGAGTAACTGTGAGAGCTTACAGTCTTGTGGCAACACCGTCCACCCACCACCACCACCCCCAATTTTTCTGCCCTGTTCAACAGGTGCATGCAATTACAAATCTTGATCTATTAACTCATAGCAGGGCCCATTCCTGTGCCCACCAGTCTTGTGGCTACACCAACATCTAATAGGGCAAATTTCTGCAGAGTATATACGCCAGGCCCCTACTTTCAAACATCCAACTTACAAACGACTCCTACTTGCAAATGGAAAGAGAAAACAGGAAGTGAGAGGAAATCTACCCCTAGGAAGGGAAATTCTATCCTGTTAGATTTAATTTGGGAAAAAGGTATCTCCTCTCTACTGATACTTTATCACCAATCCTTGTTTCAATTAAAACCCCACTTTTCCAAAAACATTTGTCATTGGGACGGAAAGTGAGGTGACATGTTCTGAACAGATGTGCAAAGACAGCAAATGTTACAGGGGTGATAACCCCTCCCTATGTTCTCCAAAAAGCTTAAAAATAGATTTTTTTGGGATGGAGCTACACTTCATAATGTACCTGTTCAGATTCTACTTAAGAACAAACCTAAAGCCGCAAGTGGTTTTAAATGGCTTCTTTTTTTCCTTTACAAATGTCATTTTGTGCAAGGACAGTTCTAAACACGGGAAACACATGCCACTTCACAGGCATACTTTAGACACCCCCCAGGTACCATATTTAAAGGAAAATTTCACTTTTTTTTTTTCACTTTATGCATCATTAAAATGACTGCTCCCGAAAAAACGTTAGTTTTTAAAAGTTCTTTTTGCATTGATATATGTCCCCTGGGGCAGGACCCGGGTCCCCAAACCTGTTTTATGACATTAACATGCATATTGGCCGTTGTAATTAGCACTTTTGATTTCGAACGTTCGCGTCCATTATAACGTATAGGGTTCGAAAATTCGCGCGAACTTTCGGTCCGTTCGAAGGTTCTGGTTCGAACCGAACCCGGGGGTGTTCGGCTCATCCCTATTCATACATACCACTTTCTGAGCCTCTCTGTTGGTCAGTAGGGCTGACCATTTTTTAAGGTGCCCATATTTCTGACAGATTTATTTACAATGTTTTTGATTGTTTTTTGTTGTCTTCATAATGCGTTCCTAATATTGTACAGGTGAGTGCAGTAAAATCATTGGAGGACGGGAAGCTGCTCCTCACTCTAGACCATATATGGCTCTACTGGAAACAGGAAGATCCCAATGTGCTGGAACATTAATAAAATCTGACTGGGTGTTAACTGCAGCTCACTGTGAAGTGTAAGTAAATATCAGATTCTCTGTGCTTATTAAAACTGTTATAATTGTTTCTTAAAGTAAATTTAACCACTTGCTTACCAGGCACTTAAACCCCCCTCCTATCCAGACCAATTTTCAGCTTATCGGTGCTCTCACACTTTGAATGACAATTACTCAGTCATGCAACATTGTACCCAAATAATTTTTTGTCCTTTTTTTCCCACAAATAGAGCTTTCTTTTGGTGGTATTTGATCACCTCTGGGATTTTTATTTTTTGCGCTATAAATGAAAAAAGACCGAAAATTTTGAAAAAAAACAAATTTTTCTTTGTTTCTGTGATACAATTTAGGAAATTATTAATTTTTCTTCATACATTTTGGCCACAATTTATACTGCTACATATCTTTGGTAAAATAACCCAAATTAGTGGATATTATTTGGTCTTTGTGACAGTTACAGACTCTACAAGCTGTGGTGCAAATTATACAAAATTGATCACATCTGATGTACTGGTGGCCTATCTCATTTCTTGTGACCCGAACAAGCCAGGAAAGTACAAATACCCCCCAAATGACCCCTTTTTTGAAAGTAGACATTCCAAGGTATTTAGTAAGAGGCATGGTGAGCTTTTTGATGTTGTAATTTTTTCCCACAATTCTTTGCAAAATGAATTATTTTTTTATTTTTTATTTTTTTCTACAAAATTGTCATTGTAATAGGTTATTTCTCTCACATGGCATGTGTATACCACAAATGACACCCCAAAATAAATTCTGCTACTCCTCCTGAGTATTACGATACCACATATGTGGGACTTTTTCACAGCCTGGCCACTTAGAGAGGCCCAACATGAAGGGGGGCAATCACGTGTTCTAGGAGCATAAATTACACATCTAAATTGTTGACTACCTATTAAACTTTTGAAGGCCCTGGAGCACCAGGACAATGACACGTGACACTGACGTGGCACTGATGACACGTGACACTGACGTGGCACTGATGACACGTGACACTGATGTGGCACTGATGACACTTGACACTGATGTGGCACTGATGACAGATGGTACTAATACGGGGCACTGATGACACGTGACACTGATGAGAGATGGCACTAATATGTGGCACTGATGAGAGATGGCACTTATACATGGCACTGATATCACGTGGCACTAATATGTGGCACTGATGACAGACGGCACTAATACGTGGCACTGATGACACATGACACTGAGGACAGATGGCACTGATACATGGCATTGATGACAGGTGACAACAGATGGCACGTGACACTGACAGGTGGCACTGATGACAGATGGCACTAATACGTGACACTGATGATATATGGCACTAATATGTGGCACTGATGACACGTGACACTGATATGGCACTGATGACAGATGGCACTGATGACAGATGGCACTATGTGGCACTGATGACAGATGGCACTGATGACATGTGGCACTATGTGGCACTGATGACATGTGGCACTGATGACATGTGGCACTGACAGATGGCACTGACTACAGATGGCACTGGCAGATTGCACTGACTACAGATGGCACTGGCAGATGGCACTGGGGATGGCACTGGGCACAGATGGCACTGGCAGATGGCATTGGGGACAGATGGCATTGGGGACATATGGCACTTGCAGATGGCATTGGGGACATATGGCTCTGGCAATTGGCATTGGGGACAGATTGCAGTGGTGGCAGTGGGCACAGATGGCATTTTTTTTTGACACTTACGGCGCTGCAGCCGTTCATCTCCCCCTCCTCACACGCTGTCTCTGTGTGAGGAGGGGGAGCGGCGCTGAGAGATGATCTCATATGTTTACATATGAGATCATCTCTCATTGGACACGCCGATCGCGCTGTAAGCGGCCGCTGTGATTGGCCGTTTACAGCGATCTGTGATTGGCTGTGTCCGAGGGACACGGCCAACACAGAATTTCCCTGCTGCGCGCTCGTGAGCGCGCACAGGGAACGAGGAAAGGGGAGGCCGTCATATGACGGCCTCCCGGGTTTTGACATCCGCGCCGAGGCCGTCATTCGGCTATGGCCGGATGTCAAGTGGTTAAAGTGAATCAAAATCTTGAAGTGACTTGAGGTAATCTTCCACCACACCCTCTGTGATCAGTGCCACCGCACCCTTAAGAAATGCACTCACCAATAGAATATGCCTTGCACTCTCATGCTCGGCAATTTCACTTAGTAGCCCCACACGGGTATAAAACGACTGCAAAAGCGTTAAGTAATTGCAATCCACATGCAAAGATAAAAAAGTGCTTCCAATAGTGAAGTAAAGTAAAATTATTTATTTAAAACAGCACACGAAATCTTCAAATATTGCACTCACATCCTTTACAGAAAACAAAGGCACTTCAGCATAGACTTTCAAAGCAGTGGGGAACCTGCAGTGGTGACACGATATAGTGCGGTCTCGGCGGACCCGGAATTAACCAATAAGTCTCACCCTCCACTTTGCTTCCTCTCCTTTCCACTCCACTCCTCCACTTCCACAAAAACACTGCACACCCAGTAGCCGGTAAGTCCGAATGTTAGATGCTCCTCATGGTTGCCATGTAACCACGCCCAGACATGTTTCGTTGAAGTGACTTAATCATTGGGGTTGGCTACATGGTCTCATATGCTCCCCTTTATACTCCCCTCTTTGATCATTTCCAAATGAGTTTTCCTATTGCGCGCGCATGCGCACAAGTCATGCGAATCGTGCATGCGTGAGCGCCAACTCGTCATTGCGCATGCGCGGATGAATTTTCCTATTGCGCGCACAAGGCCTGTGAATAGCACGCGCCAAGTCACTATCGCGTGCGCGACTCCGTCGCACACGCTTTTGCTATGAATACAACTGCGCCCATATGTGCGCAAATCCTCCCAATCAACCCAATTGCGCACGCGCGGGCAATAACAATCATTGCATGCTCGCGCACACAGTCCCACAACTGCGCATGCGTGCGCAACGGGTCCCCATGACCGCAGTACATCGGATATGACCCCGCTCACAATAATCATAAGGGGATTTAACTACATAAAGTTGATATACAGTGGTGTGAAAAAGTGTTTGCCCCCTTCCTCATTTCCTGTTCCTTTGCATGTTTGTCACACTTAAGTGTTTCGGAACATCAAACCAATTTAAACAATAGTCAAGGACAACACAAGTAAACACAAAATGCAATTTGTAAATTAAGGTGTTTATTATTAAAGGTGAAAAAAAATCCAAACCATCATGGCCCTGTGTGAAAAAGTGATTGCCCCCCTTGTTAAAACATACTATAACTGTGGTTGTCCACACCTGAGTTCAATTTCTCTAGCCACGCCCAGGCCTGATTATTGCCACACCTGTTCACAATCAAGGCATCACTTAAATAGGAGCTGCTTGACACAGTAAGGTCCACCAGAAGATCCTTAAAAGCTACACATCATGCCGAGACCCAAAGAAATTCAGGAACAATTGAGAAAGAAAGTAATTGAGATCTATCAGTCTGGAAAGGGTTATAAAGCCATTTCCAAAGCTTTGGGAATCCAGCGAACCACAGTGAGAGCCATTATCCACAAATGGCGAAGACATGGAACAGTGGTGAACCTTCCCAGGAGTGGCCGGCCGCCCAAAATTACCCCAAGAGCGCAGCGACGACTCATCCAAGAGGTCACAAAAGACCCCACAACAACGTCCAAGGAACTGCAGGCCTCACTTGCCTCAGTTAAGGTCAGCGTTCATGCCTCCACCATCAGGAAAAGACTGGGCAAAAATGGCCTGCATGGCAGAGTTCCAAGGAGAAAACCACTGCTGAGCAAAAAGAACATCAAAGCTCGTCTCAATTTTTCCACAACACATCTTGATGATCCCCAAGACTTTTGGGACAACATTCTGTGGACCGATGAGACAAAAGTGGAACTCTTTGGAAGGTGTGTGTCCAAGTATATCTGGCGTAGAAGGAACACTGCATTTCAGAAAAAGAACATTATACCAACAGTAAAATATGGTGGTGGTAGTGTGATGGTCTGGGGCTGTTTTGCTGCTTCAGGACCTGGAAGACTTGCCGTGATAAAAGGAACTATGAATTCTGCTGTCTACCAAGAGATCCTGAAGGAGAATGTCCGACCATCTGTTCGTGTACTCAAGCTGAAACGAACTTGGGTTCTGCAGCAGGACAATGATCCTAAACACACCAGCAAGTCCACCACCGAATGGCTGAAGAAAAACAAAATGAAGACTTTGGAGTGGCCTAGCCAAAGTCCAGACCTGAATCCTATTGAGATGTCGTGGTATGACCTTAAAAAGGCCGTTCATGCTCGAAAACCCTCTAATGTAACTGAATTAGGACAATTCTGCAAAGATGAGTGGGCCAAAATTCCTCCAGGACTCTGTAAAAGCCTCATTGCACGTTATCGCAAACGCTTGGTTGCAGTTGTTGCTGCTAAGGGTGGCCCAACCAGTTATTAGGTTTAGGGGGCAATCACTTTTTCACACAGGGCCATGATGGTTTGGATTTTTTTTCACCTTTAATAATAAACACCTTCATTTACAAATTGCATTTTGTGTTTACTTGTGTTGTCCTTGACTATTGTTTAAATTGGTTTGATGTTCCGAAACACTTAAGTGTGACAAACATGCAAAGGAACAGGAAATGAGGAAGGGGGGGCAAACACTTTTTCACACCACTGTAAATAAATGTACCATAAACTTCAGAGGTTAGACTCACTCCAATTATCCATATATGAGGTAGTGCCGATATTGAATGATAATGGTGCTACTTGAGAGTATTTAAAGATGTATTCATATTTATCTTCACGTTTGTATGATTATAGAAGTGTATGGTACATTTATTGATATCAACTTGATTACTGTGAGCGGGGTCACATCCGATGAACTACGGTCATGGGGACCCGTTGCGCATGCGTGCGCAGTTGTGGGACTGTGTGCGCGAGCATGCAATGACTGTTATTGCGCGTGCGCGATTGGGTTTATTGGGAGGATCCGCGCACATTTGGGAGCAGTTGTATTTGTAGCGAGTGCGGGTGCGACTTTGCGGAGTCGTGCGCGTATGTGGGCAATAGCGACTTGGCACTCGCATGATTCACAGGCCTTGTGCGCGCAATAGGAAAATTCATCCGTGCATGCGCAATGACGATTTGGTGCTCGCGCATGCGTGATTCACATGACTTGTGCGCATGCGCGTGTAATAGGAAAACTCACTCGGAAATGATCAAAGAGGGGAGTACAAAGGGGACCATATGAGACCATGTAGCCAACCCCAATGATTAAGTCACTTCAACAAAACATGTCTGGGCGTGGTTACATGGCAACCATGAGGAGCATCTAATATTTGGACTTACCGGCTACTGGGTGTGCAGTGTTTTTGGAGAGTGGAGAGGAGTGGAGTGGAAAGGAGAGGAAGCAAATTGGAGGGTGAGACATATTGGTATATAAAGAAGAACCACTTAGTTCCTCATAGGGGGTACCAATGAAAAATACAAACCCACATGAAGAATAAGTGAAAAGAAGCTACTGCAGATATCATAGACAGAAGGGTTAAAAATAAATAATCAATGTTTGTCAGAAAAACTAATTTATTAATAACGAGTTATAACATTACTGTTGGAAATGACAAAAATTGTCAAATCACTTGCATGGAGTATATCCTTAGGTTTAAAATACCCATCCTCCGGGGCTACATATAAAGCACACGACAATTATAAACAAACAACAAGTAGACAAACATGCAACAATAACGGTTGGAGGCACCTCCTTTGTCACTAAAGTGCCAATGTTCCCAAGTGGGATATCAAAGTATTAAACCACAGTGTGGTAGTATTTATACATTGGCATATGAGTGATCAGATGGGGTATGGAGAAAACTATGCTACCTAGACAAATGAAAGGAAATGGGAGAAAACCCCCCAAATGGCTGCTAATGACATCACACTATATTTATAGGTTAATTAAAATCCAGTAGCATGTAACAGTCCATAAAGATATAATTTGTAATGCTGATGTTGTATTGACTAAGCAGCTGATAATAGATTGGGATATGTTCCCCTGTTAGCTGCAAGTTGCATGGCTCTTTAATTAGCGTTTGATTACAATCCTGTGATAGATAAGGATCAGTCCATGAAATGCAGTTTATATTTGCAAGTTTTTAGGCTGAATTCCTGAGTGTTAATATGGGAAGATGTTGTTCTATCACTTTTGTTTCAGCGGAAAAAGCACATATAAGAGCAGTATAAAGAAAGAAACGTAAAAAACATGTTGCTGAGATGTTCACATAGAACCATTTGAAACAATGTATAAAGGCACTCAAGCATGTGCTGTTTACCAACAACAGTTGTCAGAATAAAGTTCTTTCTTTGTTTGTATAGATGTAACAGCTTATATATTGCCACATTGTTTCTAAACAGGACAGGATTCTGTGACAATCAACTAGTACCAGCACCTGTTAAACAAATGTGTTAGAATCTGCTCCGCTCGTTCCTCATGCAATGAAGAGAAGTCCTTGTGTATTGAAATCATAGATCATTAAATAAGCATTGTGCTGATATTAATTTCCAGGAACTAGTACTTCACTTGGCATTAAACAGAGCAGAAAATATGTTAAATATAAGTCTCAGCAGGAAAAAAAAGAGAGAGGGAGGTTTACGTTACCACTTCCTCGGCAGGTAAGTTGAATTAGTCCATGTGATTACTCACTAAGATGTCCTGGAAGGGTATCCTCCGATCACTCTGCTGATTAAGATCTCATCAAAAAATTCCTTGCTGAGTATTCCTTCATTTATGGGCTTCTGCTGGTTTTCATCCTTGTATGTTAGTTACATATATCTACGTCAGGCGGTATAAGTTTGAAAAGATTTTTTGCAGCTGCTCCGTTTGTGCTATTAGTCCGCTGTTCGTTGTCAGCTAACGCTGATAGTCATAGGCAATCGTAAGTCCTCTCCTTTGCTGTTGTTACCCCATGAGACATATTGGTTCATTCCGGGTCCGCCGAGACCGCACTACATCGTGTCACCACTGCAGGTTCCCCACTTCTTTGAAAGTCTATGCTGAAGTGCCTTTGTTTTCTGTAAAGGATGTGAGTGCAATATTTGAAGATTTTGTGTGCTGTTTTAAATAAATAGTTTTACTTTACTTTACTATTGGAAGCACTTTTTTATCTTTGCATGTGAAGTGCAATTACTTAACGCTTTTGCAGTCGTTTGATACCCGTGTGGGGCCACTAAGTGAAATTGCAGAGCAAGGCATATTCTATTGGTGAGTGCATTTCCAGAGGGTGTGGTGGAAGATTACCTCAAGTCACTTCAAGATTTTGGTTCACTTTAAAATACAATCACTTGGATGTTTTAATTAACAGTTCACGGATTTGAGTTTGGATCTGTTCAGTTTATCATGGACATTAATATTAATCATCATTATTATTAATCACTGTCTTCACAGGGTGATTGTTTAGATTTATTAATTTAATTGTGAATATCAGCGCTGCTATTTTATTAATTTAAAATTACACATATACTATTATTTTTTAAGTAGCTGCTTAGTTTATTACATATAGTTTTCTTAGTATTATTTATGCGCAGTGGTGGTGTCAGAAGGGAAAGGGGCGCATTTGTTTATCATACCAGTTTTTAAGTTATGTATTCTACCTGAGAATTAGGTTATGGTTGTTATATGTATTTTAACTTTTTATATAATAAATGCGAAACAATTTAAGCATATGCAGTGCTGAGAGTTGTAAGTGGCAAGGTTTGTAATGTAGTCCAAACAGTTCTGAGATTTACACAGCCCTGCCAGACTGTACAGATTGGTGACCTCACTATTATCTGCTGCAGTTAAAGCAGAATTAAAATGTTCAAGTATTTTTTTTTTTCTATGCCATTATGTACTAGTATACAGCATATTAGCACATTATGGCAGGCCTACCTGTCGATCGACTCCCCCCAGCGATGCGTTATCAGGGCTCTTGTTGGACATAGATACCTCCATCTCCATTCTCCGGGATACTTCATTACTTTTATATTTACACTTTAAATAGTGCTTTTTTGTCTACCTGTTGAACTTCAAATTGCTTGAAGGAAGCCAAACATTGTCTTCAAATTCCAAATGCATGTAACTAGGAATGAAAGAAAAGAATTCACCAACATTTTAGAGAAAGAAAAACTCAAAATGTTCTCCCTATATGTAACTGAAATTCATAAAAAGCACAAACAAATGAACTTGAAAAAACATAAACAATTCAGTGCTTTCTATAAAAACAACTGTTTTATACCCCTAAAACATGTGTGCATAGACCCGACATGGCACATCCCTGATGTAGAAAAGATGTAGCTGGATAGCCGCACTCCAAATTATTCAACTTTATTTCAAAAATGTAATTTAAATCATAGCATCTAGGCTATGAGCCATGAGCTATGACTAAGCACCGTGTTCGGTGTGAAACATGTCAGCGGCTGTGCAGTTAGTCTGTATACAAGCCTAGATGCTATGATTTTAATTACATTTTTGATATAAAGTTGAATAATTTGGAGTGCGGCTATCCAGCTACATCTTTTCTACTTCAGTTCCTGTTGCAAACAGAGCCGGCACCCTGTGGGATTGTGGAGACAGCTGTTTTGGGAGAAGTCATTACCTTGGAGCGGTGATTCTTTGTATTTCTTTCAGCATGGCACATCCCTGATATGGATATAGATAAACTGATCAGCAATGTGTTGTGTGTGAAGATAACATCTTATTAAAGCTACAAATTGTGACAATAAAAGTAAACTTAAACAAGCAGAAAAAAGCCAATAGAGCACTAGACATGTGCACTGCCGAAATGAGTTCTTTTTCATTTTTGTTTCATTCGTTTTTTTTTTTTTTTCTTTTTACAGGTCATCCGTTATAATCGAAATTCATTATTTCGAATAAATTCGTAACTTCGGAAAAATATTAAAAAATTCAGGAATTAGGAATTTCGAAAATTCAGGAATTCGGAAATTCAAAAAATAGAAAATCCGAAAATAAGAACGAAAATCCGAAAATAAAAACGAAAATCCGAAAATCTTAAAATTTGAAATAATAACTAACTAACAATAACTAACTATTAAATTACAGGTATTGGAATTTCCTTTCCAATTTGGCTGTTAGTAAATGTAATGAATATAAATTTTTCTGAAGTTACGAATTATCCGAAAAAAACGAATGCCGCATCTAATCAAATGGTACGTAACAAATTAATAATAATAATAACGTTTTTTCATTATTATTATTACTATTATTGTTATTATTATTATTATTAATCTTTTACGTTCCATTTGCTTAGATGTGGCATTAGTTATTTGGAATAATTTGGAACTTTGGATAAATTTATCTTTGTTACGTTCACTAACAGCCAAATTTGAAAGGAAAATCCAATACCTATAATTTAATAGTTAGTAATAGTTATTATTCGTTAGTTAGGTATTATTTCGGATTTTCTATTTTTTTTTTCGGGTTTTCAAATTTTCAAACATGTCTATAGAGCACATTTTAAAATCACTGTGGACCAAATGTATAAAGCAGTGGTATGGTCTTAATGCAGCACACTGAAGTTAGAGTCCTAAATCAGCACTGCACTATTAAAATTGATGAAAAAGAAAAAACGAATGCCGCATCTAATCAAATGGTACGTAACAAATTAATAATAATAATAACGTTTTTTCATTATTATTATTACTATTATTGTTATTATTATTATTTATTATTATTAATCTTTTATGTTCCATTTGCTTAGATGTGGCATTAGTTATTTGGAATAATTTGGAACTTTGGATAAATTTATCTTTGTTACGTTCACTAACAGCCAAATTTGAAAGGAAATTCCAATACCTATAATTTAATAGTTAGTAATAGTTATTATTCGTTAGTTAGGTATTATTTCGGATTTTCTATTTTTTTTCGGGTTTTCAAATTTTCAAACATGTCTATAGAGCACATTTTAAAATCACTGTGGACCAAATGTATAAAGCAGTGGTATGGTCTTAATGCAGCACACTGAAGTTAGAGTCCTAAATCAGCATTGCACTATTTAACTTGATGAAAAAGAAAAAAAAAAAAACAAGAGAGCCTGGTCAGGTGACTTGGCATCTCCTCCAGTCACAAAGTCCTTTCTGCTGTGTCAAGCAGAGAGAACTCCATTGGACATTGCATATCACGGCACACTTTTTCGGAGAAGGCCATAGAACATAGTGTGCAGTTATGCTGCAAAGCTCCCAACTGTCCCTGATTTTGAAGGACTGTCCCTGATTTTGAGGGACTGTCCCTGATTTGGAACAAAGTCCCTCTGTCCCTCTTTCCTTCTCATTTGTCCCTCATTTTGGTCTGATCTATATACAGGTAGTTGTATATAGAATGCATTTTTTGTCTTCCAAAAAGTGTTCCCCAGTGCTAAACCTTTCATCCAATTTCTAAATTGTTACAATTGTACATTTGAAAAGCCAATGTAAAGAAATAGCAATGGCAAAAAAAAAGCAATTTGTGGGTTTATTTAAACTTTTTTATATAATTCTCATTTAATAGGGTGTGGCAGGGGGTGTGTCCTATACCAAAATACTTTTACCTCATTCCCTTTGTAAAAAGTTGGGAGGTATGTGTGCCGCGATGTCCGGTGGAGTGTGGATAGCAAAACTGCATTGAATTTTAAATATGTCCCTTAGGTGCTGATGTGAAAACACCCAATACATGGGTGTTTTATAAAAGAAGTAGTCTTTTCATGAAGTAGTAGTAGTTTTTCATGAAGATGTGTGTACATGGTTATTCTATTAGGTGTCACTAGATTAAAGAGAAAAGAAACAAGATAAACCATGTTTAGTGAATCTTACATTGTATATGTATATATGTATTGTCTTTATATGCAGTAAAGCATACTTGTTATACTGTGTAACCTAAGGGGTTAGTCCTCTGCATCGTCATACCAGCCCCATAGCATTATTATACCAGCCCAACCACATAATGTCATTATTTTCTTGTTCATGAAAGGGAAAACCAAGCATTTTAAAGCACATTTCAAGAGTGTATTATACTCACCAGTGCTCATCAGCGCAGTCTCATCAGTGCCCATAAGCGCAGCCTCATCAGTGCCCATCAGCGCAGCCTCGTCAGTGCCCATCAGCGCAGCCTCGTCAGTGCCCATCAGCGCAGCCTCGTCAGTGCCCATCAACACAGCCTCGTCAGTGCCATCAACGCAGCCTCACCAGTGCCCATCAATGCAGCCTCACCAGTGCCCATAAATGCAGCCTCACCAGTGCCCAGCAGCTCAGCCTGTTCAGTGTCCACCAATGCAGCCTGTTCAGTGCCCATCAATGCAGCCTGTCCAGTGCCCATCAATGCAGCCTGTTCAATGCCCATCAATGCAGCCTGTTCAGTGCCCATCAATGCAGCCTGTTCAGTGCCCATCAATGCAATCTGTTCAGTGCCCAGCAGCTCTGCCTGTTCAGTGCCCATTAATACAGCCTGATCAGTGCCCAGCAGCTCAGCCTGTTCAGTGCCCAGCAGATGAGCCTGTTCAGTGCCTGGCAGCTCAGCCTGTTCAGTGCCCGGCAGCTCAGCCTGTTCAGTGCCCGGCAGCTCAGCCTGTTCAGTGCCCGGCAGCTCAGCCTGTTCAGTGCCCGGCAGCTCAACCTGTTCAGTGCCCATTAATGCAGCCTGTTTAGTGTCCAGTAGCTCAGCCTGTTCAGTGCCCCGGCAGCTCAGCCTGTTCAGTGCCCATAAATGCAGCCTGTTTAGTGCCCAGGAGCTCAGCCTGTTCAGTGCCTGGCAGCCCAGCCTGTTCAGTGCCCATAAATGAAGCTTGTTTAGTGCCCAGCAGCTCAGCCTGTTCAGTGCCTGGCAGCTCCGCCTGTTCAGTGCCTGGCAGCTCAGACTGTTTAGTGCCCATAATAGCAGCCTGTTTAGTGCCCAGCAGCTCAACCTGTTCAGTGCCTGGCATCTAAGCCTGTTCAGTGCCTGGCAGCTCAGCCTGTTCAGTGCCCAGCTGCTCAGCCTGTTCAGTAGACATGTGCACAACCAAAAAATTCGTTTATTTTCGTTTCGTTACGAATCGAAAAAAAAGTTACGAATCGAAAAAAAAAATTTACGAATCGAAAAAAAGTTACGAATGTACGAATTTTTGGGTTCAATAGAGACATGGAAAATTACAAATCGAAAAAAAAAAAAAAAAAGTTACGAATCGAAAAAAAAGTTACGAATCGAAAAAAAAAAAGTTACGAATCGAAAAAAAAGTTACGAATGTACGAATTTTTTGGTTCAATAGAGACATGGAAAATTACAAATCGAAAAAAAAAAAAAAAAGTTACGAATCGAAAAATCGGAAAATTGTATACTTACCTTTCCGTAATTTTCCTTTCCTGTCGCATCTTCATGGCAGCATACACTCTGGGTTGTGACTCCGCCTCCACAACCTGATAGGACCACATAACTATAAGATGAAGACACGGCCCCCGCCCCAGCATTCTCCATATATATATTAATCACCTTCTATGGGTGGGTTTATTGTATGCTGCCATGAAGATGCGACAGGAAAGGAAAATTATGGAAAGGTAAGTATACAATTTTCCGATTTCCTGTCGCATCATGGCAGCATACACTCTGGGGAGTAACTCGCAGACTGGGTGGGAATGCAAGAAAAATAAATTTATTAACAAGAAACAGGAGTGGCCTGAATTATGGCCCTTCCCAAATCTACTGTTGAAAGTTGTGCAGAATCCACCCTATAATGTGACATAAAGGGGTTTCTGGAAGACCAGGTAGCCGCCTTACAAATAGTCTCTGCCGAGACCCTACAATAGGTTGCCCAAGAAGTTGCCACTGCCCTGGTGAAATGTGCCTCTAAGCCCCCCGGAATCTGTTTCTCACTCAGTGAGTATGCCTTTTTGATAGTCTTCACCAGCCATGAAGCGATGGTGTGAGCCGAGGCCGCCTGACCTTTTCTATGGCCGTATGGGATGACTAAGAGGTTCTCCGATCTCCTGATCAATTCTGTTGCTGAGAGGTACTTCAGGATGTTGCCCCTGACATCCAGAGGATGAGGATCACCTTGATCTGTGATAAGGGCTGGAAGGTTGATCTCCTGATTAAAGTGAAATGAGGATACCTTAGGTACGAAACGATCTGAAGGTTTAATACTATCCTGTCCGGGTAGATGACTAGATACGGTTCTTTGGCCATCAAGGCTTGCATCTCTGAGACCCTCTTTTCTGAAGTGATAGCAATCAGAAATGAGATTTTAAGCGTCAGGTTCCAAAGGGAAATGTTGTCGAGTGGAGAGAATGGATCATTGGACAGTATTTCCAGGACGACTGAGAGGTCCCATGCTGGGAATGATGGTTTCCTAGGTGGCCTTAGTTTAAGACAGGCCCTCTGAAATTGGATAACCAGAGGATCATGTGCCCATTTGACCCCGATCGAAGACCCTTCTCTAGGCCTGACTGCAGAAATTCAAGGATTTGAGGAGCTGTCAGAGAAGATATGTCCCAACCTTGTTGTTGAGAGAAGGCGGTAAACTTCTCCCAGATCCTTCTGTAGGTGTTGTTGGTAGTCTTGCTTCCTAGCCTGGAGTTGCGTTCAATTGAAGGAGAGTAGTGAACCAAGGCCTGCTCGGCCAGAAAGGGATCACCGCCACTACTAGTGCCGTCGACCTCTTGAGCCTCAGAAGGAACCTCGCTATGAGGGGAGTCGGAGGGAAAATGTACCGGAGGTTGAAGCTCCAGGGATGTTGTAGACAATCTACTCCCTCCGCTGACGGAAAGGGGATTCTTGATAGGAACCTTTGCATTGGCTGGTGTGGCCGCTAGGTCTATGCCTGGTGAGCCCCAGGTCTGAATTATTATCGCAAATGCTAGGAGATTCTCGACCCCTGGGATATAGGTCGCTCTCAGGTCCAATAGGTTCGATTGTGCCCACTCCATCACGGGGCGAACTTCCTACATCAGGGAGGAGCTTCTGGTGCCTCCCTGCCTGTTGATGTAGGCGACGGCCACCCTGTTGTCCATCTTCAGGAGGACTTGCTTCCCCCTCAGGTAAGTACTGAAGGCCAGGAGTGCCTGAAAGGCTGCTTTCATCTCCAGCACATTGGAGACTGCGTCCTGGATCCTGAATGGCCAGCGCCCTTGGGCCGCGTAGTGCAGGTAGTGTGCCCCCCATCCCTCCAAACTGGCATCTGAGGTTACCGTTTCCTGAGGAGGGGGGAACTATGTGCTTGCATCTCCTCAGATTGCAGGGACGAGTCCACCACTGCAAGGATCGCTTGACCTCCTCCGAGATGTAGATCGGTTGGGTCATGGATAAGCTGTCCCATTGGCGCAGAAAAGGACGTTTGAAGGGGTCTTGCGTTCCATTGGGCCCACTGGACCATAGGAATGGTCGCAGACAGAGAGCCTAGGAGACTGAGACATGCTCTGGCTGGAAGGGATGTTGCTGAGATTGCTCTTCTCACCCTCTGAATCAGTGGGGAAATCTTTTCTGCCGGTAGTTCCACCGTGTTTGTCCGGGCTGTGGACACTAGGACCTCCCGATGTTGGACAAGGGACTCCTGGTTGCTTGAAAGGAGGAGGATGTCGTCCAGGTAGTGATGGGCTCTCAACCCTTTCTCCCTTAAGGATGCGATTACTGGTAGTAGTACCTTGTGAAATTTCTGGGGGCAGTAGAGATCCCGAACGGGAGACCCTGAAACTGGAAGTGGCCCTGATTCACCGAGAACCGAAGGAATTTCAGGAAAGCAACATGGATCGGGACGTGAAGATATGCGTCCTGGAGGTCTATGGAGAGCATCCAGTCTCCCAGATTTATGGCCTGAAGGATTGATTGTAAACTCTCCATCTTGAACGACTCCACTCGAATGGAGCGATTGAGGTTCTTTAGAACCAAGACTGGCTGAAGGTCCCCAGATTTTTTCTTGACCAGAAATAATGGGGAGTAGAATCCCTGACCCCTCTGTGATGCAGGCACCTCTATTATCGCCTTCTTCTGGAGAAGCTCTTGGATGTAACTGGTCAACAGTAACCGTTTATCCCCTGAAGGTGGAAGTCTGGTGGGACAAAAATGATCCCCTGGGGGACGTCTCTTGAAGGGCCATCTGTGCCCGAAATGGACAGTAGCCACTGTCCAAGGGTCCTTTATTGCTTCCGCCCAAACCAGCTTGAATTTAGAAAGCCTTGCCCTCACTAATGCTGACTGGGCTTTTGGTCACTGGAAGCGGGAGTCTTGGGCTTCTGAAACTTCATAAAGGATGTCTGGGGGTTCTTCCAGCCCCTCCTGTATTATTTTCCTGGCCTATAGGATTTAGCATCCCTGTATCTGTCTGGCAGATTATGTCTGAAGGGAGGAGGCCTCTGCTGTTTCGGTTTTCTGTCCGATGGAATCAGTCCCGACTTCCCACCGGTCACCTTTGAAATTGCTGAGTCCAGCTTTGCACCGAAAAGGTTCTCGCCGTCATATGGAATGCGGCACCAATTTGATTTGGAGACAGGATCCGCTGACCAGGGTTTCAGCCACAGTGCCCGCCTGGCCATTACGGAGGCCAACATGGCCCTTGATGACGATTTAATCGCATCCACCGAAGCCTCTGCCACAAAGTCCCCGCGAGACTTAACTCCTGTAGAGCTTTTATTATGCTCTCCTGGTCCATGCCTACTGAGACCAGCCTCTCAGTGTTTGATGACAAGCTGGAAATATCCCTGCCTACAGCTGCAAGTGCCACAGCCAGTCTGCTGCAAGGTAGGCCCTCTTCATATCAGTGTCGATCCTCCTATCCAAGATATGTCGTTGCATCTTCGATTGGCAATGTCACATGCCTGACTAACCGCATGAGAGATGCGTCTACAATGGGAGGAGAGACAAGAGGATTCACTTTAGGTTCCTTCAAGGGATGTAATTTGGAAAGCCTGTTACTCAGACTCGATCTCTTCTCGGGTCCTTGCCATTCCTCTTTAATTAAATCATCCAATTCCTCAATGAACGGAAAGGCCTCTGAGTCCCATTTAAGGTTTGGGAAGTATTTTTTTTTTTTTTTTTTTCGCTTTGGTTGGACTTCCTGGGGTTCCTTCCATCCGATCGCTTCCTTGACCGATTTGACACACGGTTCAATTAGCAAAAATCAAACCCTGCAGTTGCTTCCCACCCCTCATTGTCAGACGGGGAATCCTGTGCTGGGGTGAGCAGGTGAGGCACTTCGCGTTGATAACTCTGTCTCCGGAGTAAGAATCTGTGGAGCTACAGGCTCTCTAAACTGCAATTCTTTTCCCCTAGTAGCCTCCTCAAGCATCTACGGCAGGCTAATTATCGGGAAGGTCTGCGGCCCCGCATATCCAACATGCGTTTCCAGAGGGTCGCACTGGTGATCACTGTCTATGGACAGAAGATCCTCTATGATAGGAGCGGCTGTGTCAGTAAGAACTGGAGCGACTTCTCCTGCGACTCCCTCTGTGGCCTGAGCGACTTCTGGCCTGAGCGACTTCTCCTGCGACTCCCTCTGTGGCCTGAGCGACTTCTCCTGCGCGAAGTCTCTCTGTGCCTTGAATCAGAAGATTTTGCGGACCTGGTAGGGCTAACCATTTAGGCAGCGTTAGGATTGCTCTCTTTTTTTCAATCTTCAATACTTACCAAAAATCCTCCCCCCTTACCTAATAGCTGGTGGTGATCTGCTAGGGCAGTGGTCTCCATAGCAAGGAATAAGGCAAGCCTAAGGAGATACTAATTGACACATACTAATTGACATAGGAAGCACAGGTGAGGTAAAAACACAGCAGTTTATGCAGGAAGTAGATGCAGAGAAAAAACAGGCTTTTACCTCAGTAGGATGAAATAGGAGCTTTGTTGTAAGACAGGCAAACAAACTGCAGCAATTCAGCGATCTCTGGTTCAAGATACAAGGAACAGCCTAGGATGCTCGGCGCAGAGGGGGAGCGGTGGAGAGGGACTACAGGACCCAGCAGTGCTGAGGAAAAAAACAGGAGGGGGAGACCACTGCATAACGGTAAGCCTATTTAAGGCTTAAATGTACCTTGAAGATGTGTGTTTGCCCTGTCACACTGTATAATGAAATGGTGTTTTAAGCCTGTTTAAGGCTTTCCACCGAGGTCAGGAGTATGGAGGTGCTTTGAACCTGTTTAAGGTTCTACACAGGGGCAATCATCATAGTGCTTTAAACCTATTTAAGGTTTTACACAGCGGTGGTCATCATGGTGCTTTAAACCTGTTTAAGGTTTTACACAGCGGCAGTCATCATGGTGCTTTAAACCTGTTTAAGGTTTTACACAGCGGCAGTCATCATGGTGCTTTAAACCTGTTTTAAGGTTTTACACAGCGGCAGTCATCATGGTGCTTTAAACCTGTTTAAGGTTTTACACAGCGGCAGTCATCATGGTGCTTTAAACCTGTTTAAGGTTTTACACAGCGGCAGTCATCATGGTGCTTTAAACCTGTTTAAGGTTCCACACAAAGGCAGTAGGTAATAATAACTGAGAAAGATACGATACCCCTGAGATCACCAGAGTGGGGTTCCTTCCATTTAGCTTCCTTTAGAGGCTGTACCGGCAAGGACTTCCAAACCAGGAGAGGCTAGAACCTGGCTGGGGCGAAGCGGTAAGGGGGGGATGTTCCGTGCGTCCCAACAGGTGAGGAAAAATAAGAGAATGCTGGGGCGGGGGCCGTGTCTTCATCTTATAGTTATGTGGTCCTATCAGGTTGTGGAGGCGGAGTCACAACCCAGAGTGTATGCTGCCATGATGCGACAGGAAAAAAAGTTACGAATCGAAAAAAAAGTTACGAATGTACGAATTTTTTGGTTCAATAGAGACATGGAAAATTACAAATCGAAAAAAAAAAAAAAAAAGTTACGAATCGAAAAAAAAAAGTTACGAATCGAAAAAAAAAAAAGTTACGAATCGAAAAAAAAGTTACGAATGTACTAATTTTTTTTGTTCAATCCATTCGAAGCACGTTTAGCAGCACCATTGTAAGGGACACGGAAAATGACCAATTGAACAAAAAAAAAAGTTACAAATTTTTTCGTTCGTTTTTGTTCGTTTTCGTTTTTCGGATTTTCTTCCTTAGTACATTCGTTGTTTCTAATTAGTTTTTTTCGGATTTTCGTTGTTTTTCGGATTCTAATGATTCGTTATTCGGATTCGTACGATTCGAACGATTCGTTACGATTCGTTATTCATATTCGTACGATTCGAATGATTCGTTCATTCGTACGAAAACGAACGAACGAAAATAACGAAAAAACGAAAAAAACGAAACGAATTGCACATGTCTACTGTTCAGTGCCTGGCAGCTCAGCCTGTTCAGTGCCTGGCAGCTCAGCCTGTTCAGTGCCCGGCAGCTCAGTCTGTTCAGTGCCCGGCAGCTCAGCCTGTTCAGTGCCCATTAATGCAGCCTGTTTAGTGTCCAGTAGCTCAGCCTGTTCAGTTCCTGGCAGCTCAGCCTGTTCAGTGCCTAGCAGCTCAGACTGTTCAGTGCCTAGCAGCTCAGACTGTTTAGTGCCCATAATAGCAGCCTGTTTAGTGCCCAGCAGCTCAGCCTGTTCAGTGCCTGGCAGCTCAGCTGGTTCAGTGTCTGGCAGCTCAGCCTGTTCAGTGCCCGGCAGCTCAGCCTGTTCAGTGCCCATAAATGCAGCCTTTTTAGTTCCCAGGAGCTCAGCCTGTTCAGTGCCTGACAGCCCAGCCTGTTCAGTGCCCATAAATGAAGCCTGTTCAGTGCCCAGCAGCTCAGCCTGTTCAGTGCCTGGCAGCTCAGTCTGTTCAGTGCCTGGCAGCTCAGACTGTTTAGTGCCCATAATAGCAGCCTGTTTAGTGCCCAGCAGCTCAGCCTGTTCAGTGCCTGGCAGCTCAGCCTGTTCAGTGCCCTGCAGCTCAGCCTGTTTAGTGCCTGGCAGCTCAGCCTGTTCAGTGCCCGGCACCTTAGCCTGTTCAGTGCCCGGCAGCTCAGCCTGTTCAGTGCCCATTAATGCAGCCTGTTTAGTGTCCAGTAGCTCAGCCTGTTCAGTGCCCGGCAGCTCAGCCTGTTCAGTGCCCATAAATGCAGCCTGTTTAGAGCCCAGTAGCTCAGCCTGTTCAGTGCCCGGCACCTTAGCCTGTTCAGTGCCCGGCAGCTCAGCCTGTTCAGTGCCCATTAATGCAGCCTGTTTAGTGTCCAGTAGCTCAGCCTGTTCAGTGCCCGGCAGCTCAGCCTTTTCAGTGCCCATAAATGCAGCCTGTTTAGTGCCCAGCAGCTCAGCCTGTTCAGTGCCTGGCAGCTCAGCCTGTTCAGTGCCTGGCAGCTCAGCCTGTCCAGTGCCTGGCAGCTCAGCCTGTTCAGTGCCCGGCAGCTCAGCCTGTTCAGTGCCCGGCAGCTCAGCCTGTTCAGTGCCCGGCAGCTCAGCCTGTTCAGTGCCCGGCAGCTCAGCCTGTTCAGTGCCCGGCAGCTCAGCCTGTTCAGTGCCCGGCAGCTCAGCCTGTTCAGTGCCCGGCAGCTCAGCCTGTTCAGTGCCCGGCAGCTCAGCCTGTTCAGTGCCCATTAATGCAGCCTGTTTAGTGTCCAGTAGCTCAGCCTGTTCTGTGCCTGGCAGCTCAGCCTGTTCTGTGCCTGGCAGCTCAGCCTGTTTAGTGCCTGGCAGCTCAGACTGTTTAGTGCCCATAATATCAGCCTGTTCAGTGCCTGGCAGCTCAGCCTGTTCAGTGCCTGGCAGCTCAGCCTGTTCAGTGCCTGGCAGCTCAGCCTGTTCAGTGCACGGCAGCTCAGCCTGTTCAGTGCCCGGCAGCTCAGCCTGTTCAGTGCCCGGCAGCTCAGCCTGTTCAGTGCCCGGCAGCTCAGCCTGTTCAGTGCCCATTAATGCAGCCTGTTTAGTGTCCAGTAGCTCAGCCTGTTCAGTGCCCGGCAGCTCAGCCTGTTCAGTGCCCGGCAGCTCAGCCTGTTCAGTGCCCATAAATGCAGCCTGTTTAGTGCCTAGGAGCTCAGCCTGTTCAGTGCCTGGCAGCCCAGCCTGTTCAGTGCCCATTAATGCAGCCTGTTTAGTGCCCAGCAGCTCAGCCTGTTCAGTGCCTGGCAGCTCAGCCTGCTCGGTGCCTGGCAGCTCAGCCTGCTCAGTGCCTGGCAGCTCATACTGTTTAGTGCCCATAGTAGCAGCCTGTTTAGTGCCCAGCAGCTCAGCCTGTTCAGTGCCCGGCAGCTAAGCCTGTTCAGTGCCTGGAAGCTCAGCCTGTTCAGTGCCCTGCAGCTCAGCCTGTTCAGTGCCTGGCAGCTCAGCCTGTTCAGTGCCTGGAAGCTCAGCCTGTTTAGTGCCTTGCAGCTTGGCCTGTTTAGTGCCCTGCATCTCAGCCTGTTCAGTGCCCTGCAGCTCAGCCTGTTTAGTGCCTGGCAGCTCAGCCTGTTCAGTGTCCTGCAGCTCAGCCTGTTTAGTGCCTGGCAGCTCAGCCTGTTCAGTGTCCTGCAGCTCAGCCTGTTTAGTGCCTGCCAGCTCAGCCTGTTTAGTGCCCAGTAGCTCAGCCTGTTCAGCGCCTGGCAGCCCGGCCTGTTCAGTGCCTGGTACCTCAGCCTTACCTAGTGGAGAGAAGATGGATTATACAGAGCGGAGATCTCCTGTTTACCCCGTGTGGCCGCTGTCCTTAGATGAAGTCCCACCTCCTAAGATAGACATCACCAGTGTGCTGCCTATCTTAAGAACTGGTCCAGGAGGCTGGACTTTGACAGCCGGGTAAGCGGGAGATCCCCGCTCTGTATAATCCGGCAGTGCTCGCCCCTTTAAAAAAAATTATTATCAAGCGGCCAATAAAAACACAGTATAGTGTCCTGTACCCCCCCCTACTCCCACTAGTGTCCCCCACTCCCCTTTACATGATTCCCCTCACAAAGGTGTCCTTTGACCCTCCCACACAGTAGTTTTACTTCCCCCCTCCCACAGTAGGGACCTCTGCCACCCAAACAATAGTGTTGTCTGCCTCCCCATAGCAGTGTCCTGCCCCCCTTTCACATCACACACCCCCCACTATAGTGTCCTCTGCTCCCCTCCACCCTGCATTAATGTCCTCTGCCCCTCCTACTATTGCAGTATCCTGTGCCCCCCCAAAGCAGCACCCTCTTTCCCCTTCACACAATCCCCGATGCAGTGTCCTCTGCCCCCCAAAGCAATGTCCTCTGTCCCTTTCACCCCCCAGTGTAGTGACCTCTGCGCCCCCCCAATGCCATGTCCTCTCGCCTCTTCACATCCTCCCTCAACTGTAGTGTCCTCTGGCCCCAAAAAGCAATGGACTCTGTCTTCTTCACCCCCACTGTGGTGACCTCTGCAGCCCCCCAATGCAGTGTCCTCTGTCCCCTTCACCCACCCCCCACTGTAGTGTCCTCTGTCCCCTTCATCCCCACTGTAGTGACCTCTGCACCCCCCCCCACTGTAGTGTTTCCTGCTCCCCTATCCAATGTCCTCTGACCCCTTCACACCCTCTCCCCACTGTAGTGTCCACTGTCCCCTTCATCCCCAATGTAATGTCCCCTGTCCCCTTTACCCCCCCCCCCACTGTAGTGTCCTCTGCCCCTCATGCAATGTCCCCTGTCACCTTGCCAACTCCCAGAGTATGCTACGCCCATGGATCCACCCAGAAACCTCTATAGGCACCTGGTTCAGCCTCTCAGCAAGCCGCCAAGAGCCTGAGCCAGCCACTCCCACCCTTTCTCTAGTGAGCGTGGGGGGCAGAGCAGACAGTCACCTGCTCTCTGCTCATGCAGCCCTGAGAACCGAGCAATCAGTGGTATTTGACCACTCGGTTCTCAGTCTTAGAGTCGGCAGGGGAACAATGCTGCATCCACCTAGGTAAGTATGATTTAAAAAAAAAAAAATAGCAAACAAACTTCTCTTTTAGGTTGGGTTCACATTGATGCACCTGCGGGTCCCAGCAGGGGGTCCTGTGCATCCCTGCTATATACTGCTGATTAAGGATGGGCCCGGTGCTCGATGCGAACCCACGTTCGCATCGAGCACCGGGCGTTCGCTCGCTCGGCGAGCCCAGAACTATTTTGGCCGCTCGCATCACGTTCGTGTGATGCGAGCGGCCCCGCAATGCATTGCGGCCGGCGCGGCCGACGCAGTGCATTGCTGGCTGATGATGGCCAAGCATGCACTGTGACCCCGCATGCTTGGCCAATCACAGCCCCGGAAACTCGAAGAGCCATAATTGGCTACAGGCAGGACGCCTGTAGCCAATTACAGCTCAGGGCTGTAGTACACGCCCCCCCCCTATAAAACGCCGCCACGCCGTCTGCGCCGGTCACATGCTGTTCCGGCGCAGATTGAGCAGGCTGTTTCTGTGACACTCTGCTGCATTTAGATAGATAGAGAGAGAGATTCACTTGCAGAGATTGAGTTAGATAGATTCAGTTACAAAGATTGATTGACAAAGAGGGGCTTGTAGTGTGCTCGTGGCAGGCAGGCAGAGCTCCTATATTTTGTTACCAGAAGCACCTATAGGACTTGTAGTGTGTTAGTGACAGGCAGGCAGAGCTCCTATATTTTGTTACCAGAAGCACCTATAGGACTTGTAGTGTGTTAGTGGCAGGCAGGCAGAGCTCCTATATTTTGTTACCAGAAGCACCTATAGGACTTGTAGTGTGTTAGTGGCAGGCAGGCAGAGCTCCTATATTTTGTTACCAGAAGCACCTATAGGACTTGTAGTGTGTTAGTGACAGGCAGGCAGAGCTCCTATATTTTGTTACCAGAAGCACCTATAGGACTTGTAGTGTGTTAGTGGCAGGCAGGCAGAGCTCCTATATTTTGTTACCAGAAGCACCTATAGGACTTGTAGTGTGTTCGTGGCAGGCAGGCAGAGCTCCTATATTTTGTTCCCAGAGGCACCTATAGGACTTGAAGTGTGTTAGTCCCATCACACACACAGAGCTATATTTTGTTCCCAGAAGCACCTATAGGACTTGAAGTGTGTTAGTCCCATTACACACACAGAGCTATATTTTCTTCCCAGAAGCACCTATAGGACTTGAAGTGTGTTAGTCCCATTACACACACAGAGCTATATTTTCTTCCCAGAAGCACCTATAGGACTTGAAGTGTGTTAGTCCCATTACACACACAGAGCTATATTTTCTTCCCAGAAGCACCTATAGGACTTGAAGTGTGTTAGTCCCATCACACACACAGAGCTATATTTTCTTCCCAGAAGCACCTATAGGACTTGAAGTGTGTTAGTCCCATCACACACACAGAGCTATATTTTCTTCCCAGAAGCACCTATAGGACTTGAAGTGTGTTAGTCCCATCACACACACAGAGCTATATTTTCTTCCAGAAGCACCTATAGGACTTGTAGTGTGTTAGTGGCAGGCAGGCAGAGCTCCTATATTTTGTTACCAGAAGCACCTATAGGACTTGTAGTGTGTTCGTGGCAGGCAGGCAGAGCTCCTATATTTTGTTCCCAGAGGCACCTATAGGACTTGAAGTGTGTTAGTCCCATTACACACACAGAGCTATATTTTGTTCCCAGAAGCACCTATAGGACTTGAAGTGTGTTAGTCCCATTACACACACAGAGCTATATTTTCTTCCCAGAAGCACCTATAGGACTTGAAGTGTGTTAGTCCCATTACACACACAGAGCTATATTTTCTTCCCAGAAGCACCTATAGGACTTGAAGTGTGTTAGTCCCATTACACACACAGAGCTATATTTTCTTCCCAGAAGCACCTATAGGACTTGAAGTGTGTTAGTCCCATCACACACACAGAGCTATATTTTCTTCCCAGAAGCACCTATAGGACTTGAAGTGTGTTAGTCCCATCACACACACAGAGCTATATTTTCTTCCCAGAAGCACCTATAGGACTTGAAGTGTGTTAGTCCCATCACACACACAGAGCTATATTTTCTTCCCAGAAGCACCTATAGGACTTGAAGTGTGTTAGTCCCATTACACACAAAGAGCTATACTTTGTTCCCAGAAGCACCTATAGGACTTGAAGTGTGTTAGTCCCATCACACACACAGAGCTATATTTTCTTCCCAGAGCACCTATAGGACTTGAAGTGTGTTAGTCCCATCACACACACAGAGCTATATTTTCTTCCCAGAAGCACCTATAGGACTTGAAGTGTGTTAGTCCCATTACACACAAAGAGCTATACTTTGTTCCCAGAAGCACCTATAGGACTTGAAGTGTGTTAGTCCCATCACACACACAGAGCTATATTTTCTTCCCAGAAGCACCTATAGGACTTGAAGTGTGTTAGTCCATCACACACACAGAGCTATATTTTCTTCCCAGAAGCACCTATAGGACTTGAAGTGTGTTAGTCCCATTACACACAAAGAGCTATACTTTGTTCCCAGAAGCACCTATAGGACTTGAAGTGTGTTAGTCCCATTACACACACAGAGCTATATTTTCTTCCCAGAAGCACCTATAGGACTTGAAGTGTGTTAGTCCCATCACACACACAGAGCTATATTTTCTTCCAGAAGCACCTATAGGACTTGAAGTGTGTTAGTCCCATTACACACACAGAGCTATATTTTCTTCCCAGAAGCACCTATAGGACTTGAAGTGTGTTAGTCCCATTACACACACAGAGCTATATTTTGTTCCCAGAAGCACCTATAGGACTTGAAGTGTGTTAGTCCCATCACACACACAGAGCTATATTTTCTTCCCAGAAGCACCTATAGGACTTGAAGTGTGTTAGTCCCATTACACACAAAGAGCTATACTTTGTTCCCAGAAGCACCTATAGGACTTGAAGTGTGTTAGTCCCATCACACACACAGAGCTATATTTTCTTCCCAGAAGCACCTATAGGACTTGAAGTGTGTTAGTCCCATCACACACACAGAGCTATATTTTCTTCCCAGAAGCACCTATAGGACTTGAAGTGTGTTAGTCCCATTACACACAAAGAGCTATACTTTGTTCCCAGAAGCACCTATAGGACTTGAAGTGTGTTAGTCCCATCACACACACAGAGCTATATTTTCTTCCCAGAAGCACCTATAGGACTTGAAGTGTGTTTAGTCCCATCACACACACAGAGCTATACTTTGTTCCCAGAAGCACCTATAGGACTTGAAGTGTGTTAGTCCCATCACACACACAGAGCTATATTTTCTTCCCAGAAGCACCTATAGGACTTGAAGTGTGTTAGTCCCATCACACACACAGAGCTATATTTTCTTCCCAGAAGCACCTATAGGACTTGAAGTGTGTTAGTCCCATTACACACAAAGAGCTATACTTTGTTCCCAGAAGCACCTATAGGACTTGAAGTGTGTTAGTCCCATTACACACACAGAGCTATATTTTCTTCCCAGAAGCACCTATAGGACTTGAAGTGTGTTAGTCCCATCACACACACAGAGCTATATTTTCTTCCCAGAAGCACCTATAGGACTTGAAGTGTGTTAGTCCCATTACACACACAGAGCTATATTTTCTTCCCAGAAGCACCTATAGGACTTGAAGTGTGTTAGTCCCATTACACACACAGAGCTATATTTTGTTCCCAGAAGCACCTATAGGACTTGAAGTGTGTTAGTCCCATCACACACACAGAGCTATATTTTGTTCCCAGAAGCACCTATAGGACTTGAAGTGTGTTAGTCCCATTACACACACAGAGCTATATTTTGTTCCCAGAAGCACCTATAGGACTTGAAGTGTGTTAGTCCCATTACACACACAGAGCTATATTTTGTTCCCAGAAGCACCTATAGGACTTGTAGTGTGTTAGTGGCATCACACAGAGCTCCTCTATTTTCTTTGCAGAAGCACCCATAGGACTTCTAGTGTGTTAGTGTCATCACACAGAGCTCCTATATTGTATTCTCAGCAGCACCCACAGGACTTCTAGTGTGTTAGTGGCATCACACAGAGCTCCTCTATTTTCTTTGCAGAAGCACCCATAGGACTTCTAGTGTGTTAGTGGCATCACACAGAGCTCCTATATTTTCTTCTCAGCAGCACCACAGGACTTCTAGTGTGTTAGTGGCATCACACAGAGCTCCTATTTTTTCTTTCCATAAGCACCCACAGGACTTCTAGTGTGTTAGTGGCATCACACAGAGCTCCTCTATTTTCTTTGCAGAAGCACCCACAGGACTTCTAGTGTGTTAGTGGCATCACACAGAGCTCCTCTATTTTCTTTGCAGAAGCACCTACAGGACTTCTAGTGTGTTAGTGGCATCACACAGAGCTCCTCTATTTTCTTTGCAGAAGCACCCATAGGACTTCTAGTGTGTTAGTGGCATCACACAGAGCTCCTATATTTTCTTCTCAGCAGCACCCACAGGACTTCTAGTGTGTTAGTGGCATCACACAGAGCTCCTATTTTTTCTTTGCATAAGCACCCACAGGACTTCTAGTGTGTTAGTGGCATCACACAGAGCTCCTCTATTTTCTTTGCAGAAGCACCACAGGACTTCTAGTGTGTTAGTGGCATCACACAGAGCTCCTCTATTTTCTTTGCAGAAGCACCCACAGGACTTCTAGTGTGTTAGTGGCATCACACAGAGCTCCTCTATTTTCTTTGCAGAAGCACCCATAGGACTTCTAGTGTGTTAGTGGCATCACACAGAGCTCCTATATATTCTTCTCAGCAGCACCCATAGGACTTCTAGTGTGTTAGTGGCATCACACAGAGCTCCTCTATTTCTTTGCAGAAGCACCCACAGGACTTCTAGTGTGTTAGTGGCATCACACAGAGCTCCTCTATTTTCTTCCCAGAAGCACCTATAGGACTTCTAGTGTGTTAGTGGCATCACACAGAGCTCCTATATATTCTTCTCAGCAGCACCCATAGGACTTCTAGTGTGTTAGTGGCATCACACAGAGCTCCTATATTTTCTTTGCAGAAGCACCTATAGGACTTCTAGTGTGTTAGTGGCATCACACAGAGCTCCTCTATTTTCTTTGCAGAAGCACCCATAGGACTTCTAGTGTGTTAGTGGCATCACACAGAGCTCCTCTATTTTCTTTGCAGAAGCACCCATAGGACTTCTAGTGTGTTAGTGGCATCACACACAGAGCTCCTATATATTCTTCTCAGCAGCACCCACAGGACTCTAGTGTGTTAGTGGCATCACACAGAGCTCCTATATTTTCTTTGCAGAAGCACCCATAGGACTTCTAGTGTGTTAGTGGCATCACACAGAGCTCCTATATATTCTTCTCAGCAGCACCCACAGGACTTCTAGTGTGTTAGTGGCATCACACAGAGCTCCTATATTTTCTTTGCAGAAGCACCTATAGGACTTCTAGTGTGTTAGTGGCATCACACAGAGCTCCTCTATTTTCTTTGCAGAAGCACCCATAGGACTTCTAGTGTGTTAGTGGCATCACACAGAGCTCCTATATTTTCTTCTCAGCAGCACCCACAGGACTTCTAGTGTGTTAGTGGCATCACACAGAGCTCCTATATTTTCTTTGCAGAAGCACCTATAGGACTTCTAGTGTGTTAGTGGCATCACACAGAGCTCCTCTATTTTCTTTGCAGAAGCACCCACAGGACTTCTAGTGTGTTAGTGGCATCACACAGAGCTCCTCTATTTTCTTTGCAGAAGCACCCATAGGACTTCTAGTGTGTTAGTGGCATCACACAGAGCTCCTATATATTCTTCTCAGCAGCACCCACAGGACTTCTAGTGTGTTAGTGGCATCACACAGAGCTCCTATATTTTCTTTGCAGAAGCACCTATAGGACTTCTAGTGTGTTAGTGGCATCACACAGAGCTCCTCTATTTTCTTTGCAGAAGCACCCACAGGACTTCTAGTGTGTTAGTGGCTTCACACAGAGCTCCTCTATTTTCTTTGCAGAAGCACCCATAGGACTTCTAGTGTGTTAGTGGCATCACACAGAGCTCCTATATATTCTTCTCAGCAGCACCCACAGGACTTCTAGTGTGTTAGTGGCATCACACAGAGCTCCTATATTTTCTTTGCAGAAGCACCTATAGGACTTCTAGTGTGTTAGTGGCATCACACAGAGCTCCTCTATTTTCTTTGCAGAAGCACCCATAGGACTTCTAGTGTGTTAGTGGCATCACACAGAGCTCCTATATATTCTTCTCAGCAGCACCCACAGGACTTCTAGTGTGTTAGTGGCATCACACAGAGCTCCTATATTTTCTTTGCAGAAGCACCTATAGGACTTCTAGTGTGTTAGTGGCATCACACAGAGCTCCTCTATTTTCTTTGCAGAAGCACCCATAGGACTTCTAGTGTGTTAGTGGCATCACACAGAGCTCCTATATATTCTTCTCAGCAGCACCCACAGGACTTCTAGTGTGTTAGTGGCATCACACAGAGCTCCTATATTTTCTTTGCAGAAGCACCTATAGGACTTCTAGTGTGTTAGTGGCATCACACAGAGCTCCTCTATTTTCTTTGCAGAAGCACCCACAGGACTTCTAGTGTGTTAGTGGCATCACACAGAGCTCCTCTATTTTCTTTGCAGAAGCACCCATAGGACTTCTAGTGTGTTAGTGGCATCACACAGAGCTCCTATATATTCTTCTCAGCAGCACCCACAGGACTTCTAGTGTGTTAGTGGCATCACACAGAGCTCCTATATTTTCTTTGCAGAAGCACCCATAGGACTTCTAGTGTGTTAGTGGCATCACACAGAGCTCCTATATTTTCTTTGCAGAAGCACCCATAGGACTTCTAGTGTGTTAGTGGCATCACACAGAGCTCCTATATTTTCTTCTCAGCAGCACCCACAGGACTTCTAGTGTGTTAGTGGCATCACACAGAGCTCCTATTTTTCTTTGCAGAAGCACCCAAAGGACTTCTAGTGTGTTAGTGGCATCACACAGAGCTCCAATAATTTCTTCTCAGCAGCACCCACAGGACTTCTAGTGTGTTAGTGGCATCACACAGAGCTCCTATATTTTCTTTGCAGAAGCACCTATAGGACTTCTAGTGTGTTAGTGGCATCACACAGAGCTCCTATATTTTCTTCTCAGCAGCACCCACAGGACTACCGACTACAATGGCTGGAAGACCGCCAAGGGGAGGCAGAGCGTGCAGAGCCAAGAACACAGGGCAGGCAGGCTCTGTTTCTAGTGGACGTGGCCGTGGACGTGGACGTGGTCGTGCATCGTCATCAGCACGTGGCCATGGGACACGCGCGTCTTTGTTTTCGGCAGCTGGACATGTGGAGCCGCATCATGCTGAAGGCTTGGTAGAATGGATGACCAAGCCCTCCTCATCCTCCTCATCCTCTCTCACCCAGGCTCAGGGTACTGACAGAGCATCATCAGCCACCCCTTCCCTAGACCCACCATGTCCTCCTGAGGAGTCCCCCGAACTCTTTGAGCACAGTGTTGGGTACATGCTCCAGGAGGATGCCCAACGATTCGAAGGCTCGGATGACGATACCCAGCTTGAGGAATCTGGCAGTACAGTTCCACCAGCTGCAGCTTACTGCCAGGTTTGCTCTAGTGGTGAAGAGGGAGGGGATGATGAGGTCACTGACTCCACGTGGGTGCCTCAAGGGAGAGAGGATGAGGAGGAGGACGAGGAGGAGGAGGATGCGGCGTCACATGTCCAACGAGGCAGGATGCCCCCTGGAGGCCAGGTAGAGGCCAGCACAGCAACTGTACAACACCGCAGAGCTCCGCCTGTGCAGGGCGCTGCCTCTGCACGTTATCAGAAAAGTTCTTTGGTGTGGGCCTTTTTTGAGACGAGTGCAGCAGATCGCACCACTGCTATTTGCAATATTTGTCTCAAGCGTATCTCGCGTGGCCAAAACATCAGCCGCTTGGGCACGACAAGCATGACCAGACATATGGCGACCTGCCATGCAGCTCGTTGGCAGGCACACATAAAAGACCCACACCAAAGAACTAAGCGGACCTCTCCTTGCTCCTCCTCAGCTGGTATCTCCATCCCCACTACACCTTCAGTCCTCTCTGAAAGCTGCTCTGAGAGGACTGAAGGTGTAGAATTCGGTGTGTCACAACCAAGTACTTGCAGTACACCGACGTCCGAATGCAGCAGGCAAATTTCCCTGCCCCAGCTGCTGGACCGTAGAAAGAAGTACACTCCCAGCCATCCACATGCCCAGCGGTTGAATGCTAGCCTTGCTAAATTGCTAGCACTTCAACTGCTGCCTTTTCAGTTGGTAGACTCGGCCCCCTTCCGTGAGTTTGTTCAATGTGCGGTTCCTCAGTGGCAGGTTCCCAAACGCCACTTTTTCTCGCGGAAGGCGATTCCGTCTCTCTACGGCATGTGGAGGGCAATGTCCATGCCTCGCTGGACAGGGCGGTCAGCGGTAAGGTGCATATTACCGCTGACTCATGGTCCAGCAGGCATGGACAGGGACGGTACCTTTCTTTCACGGCCCATTGGGTCACTCTATTGGCAGCTGGGAGGGATGCAGGACAAGGTGCAGTAGTGTTGGAGGTTGTTCCGCCACCACGCCTCCAAAACGCGACTACTGCTACTGGTTGTGACACACCTCTCTCCTCCACCCCCCTCCTCTTCTTCTTCCTCCAGTGCTCTGTCCTTGGAACCAGCGGTGCTCCGTAGGCGTACAAGGGGCTACGCAAGTACGCAGGCAAAAAGATGCCATGCCGTGCTTGCGCTGGTGTGTTTGGGGGACAGGAGCCACACTGGGCCAGAGGTTCTGGCAGCTCTGCAGGGGCAGGCCGAGAGGTGGTTGACGCCACGTCAGCTTAAGCCAGGAATGGTCGTTTCTGACAATGGCACCAACCTCCTCTCCGCCCTGCGACAGGGGCAGCTCACCCATGTGCCCTGCATGGCTCACGTCCTCAACCTGGTGGTGCAGCGGTTCTTGGGCAGGTTCCCAGGCTTACAGGATGTCCTGAGGCAGGCCAGGAAAGTCTGTGTGCATTTCCGCCGATCTTATAATGCCAGTGCTCGGCTGACTGAGCTGCAAAAGGAGCTGAACCTGCCCAAGAACCGCCTAATATCTGACATGCCCACCAGGTGGAACTCAACGTTGGCCATGCTGCAGCGACTGCACACGCAGCAGAGGGCCATCAATGAGTACCTTTGCGACTACGGCACCAGGACAGGGTCAGGGGAGCTTGGTTTTTTTTCCCCACGTCAGTGGAGCATGATCAGGGATGCATGCACTGTCCTCTCACCATTTGAGGAGGCCACGAGGATGGTGAGCAGTGACAGTGCATGCATCAGTGACACTGTCCCTCTTGTCCACCTGTTGGAGCATACGCTGCGTGGGATAATGGACAGGGCACTTGAGGCAGAACAGAGGCAGGAAGAGGAGGACTTCCTTGCCTCTCAAGGCCCCCTTTATCCGGACAGTGTTCCTTCTGTCCCACCCATCACACAGGAAGAGGATGAGGAGGAGGAGGAGGAGGAGGAGGAGGAGGAGGATTGTGTGAGCATGGAGGTGGAGCCTGGCACTCAGCATCAGCAGCAGCAGTCTTTTAGGGATGATGTACAGTCCCAACAAGCCAGTGGACTTGTACGTGGCTGGGAGGAGGTGGCTGGCGATCATGTCATCCTCAGTGACCCAGAAGACTCCGGACCGAATGCCTCAGCTAACCTACGCTGCATGGCCTCCCTGATCCTGCAAAGCCTGCGGAAGGATCCTCGTGTTCTTCGGATCAAGGAGAGGGACCATTACTGGCTGGCCACTCTCCTTGATCCGCGGTACAAGGGTAAGGTTGCGGACCTTATCTTGCCGTCGCAGAGGGAGCAGAGGATGAGACATCTCAGGGAGGCCTTGCAGAAAGGTCTGTGCAACGCGTTCCCAGAAACTGGGAGGCTACAAACTCCTGGTCCTGGGCGACGAGTTGCTGAGGCTTCGGTCAGTGGCAGAAGGAGCGGTGGGGAAGGTGGACGTCTGACCGATGCGTTCAGACAATTTTTTAGTCCGCAGCCCCAAGGTATGATCGGTTCCAGCAACCATCGCCAGCGTCTGATATACATGGTGCAGGAATACCTTGGGGCAAGGTCAGACTTGGACACCTTTCCCACCGAAAATCCTCTGGCTTACTGGGTCCTGAGGATGGATCACTGGCCAGAGCTTGCACAGTATGCAATTGAGCTACTGGCCTGTCCTGCCTCCAGCGTTCTTTCCGAACGCACATTCAGTGCTGCTGGAGGATTTGTGACTGATCATAGGGTGCGCCTGTCCACCGCCTCGGTTGATCGACTGACATTCATCAAAATGAATCAGTCTTGGATCACCACCAGCTACCAGGCACCTGAGGCGGATATAACCGAATAATTTTTAATGTCACATCCCTTCAAGACTGCCTATGCTGATGCTGAGTGACTGTCCTCTTATGTTCACTGACTATCCTCTTCCTCCTCCTCAATGATCCATGCCACAGCACCAGTGCCTAAGGCACAATTTTTCAGCCCCTGTTTAACAGGGGCGTGTACTTACAATTTTTTAAAAAAAAAATGCTTCGCATCACGTGTGACTGCTGTGCTCCAAGTACAGTCTCTGTGAGGGCCGTGTTGCAGTGTTGTGGCACCAGCACCAGTGCCTAAGGCACAATTTTTCAGCCCCTGTTTAACAGGGGCGTGTACTTACAATTTTTTAAAAAAATGCTTCGCAACACGTGTGACTGCTGTGCTCCAAGTACAGTCTCTGTGAGGGCCGTGTTGCAGTGTTGTGGCACCAGCACCAGTGCCTAAGGCACAATTTTTCAGCCCCTGTTTAACAGGGGCGTGTACTTACAATTTTTTAAAAAAATGCTTCGCAACACGTGTGACTGCTGTGCTCCAAGTACAGTCTCTGTGAGGGCCGGGTTGCAGTGTTGTGGCACCAGCACCAGTGCCTAAGGCACAATTTTTCAGCCCCTGTTTAACAGGGGCGTGTACTTACAATTTTTTAAAAAAATGCTTCGCAACACGTGTGACTGCTGTGCTCCAAGTACAGTCTCTGTGAGGGGTTGCAGTGTTGTGGCACCAACACCAGTGCCTAAGGCACAATTTTTCAGCCCCTGTTTAACAGGGGCGGGTAATTACAAATCTTGATCTAATAGTTCACAGCAGGGCCCATTCCTGCGCCCACCAAGAGTAACTATGAGGGCCTACAGTCTTGTGGCAACACCGTCCACCACCACCGCCAAAGGCCCAATTTTTCTGCCCTGTTCATCAGGTGCTTGCAATTACAAATCTTGATCTAATAACTCACAGCAGGGCCCATTCCTGCGCCCACCAAGAGTAACTGTGAGAGCTTACAGTCTTGTGGCAAAACCGTCCACCACCACCACCACCACCACCCCCAATTTTTCTGCCCTGTTCAACAGGTGCATGCAATTACAAATCTTGATCTATTAACTCACAGCAGGGCCCATTCCTGTGCCCACCAGTCTTGTGGCTACACCAACATCTAATAGGGCAAATTTCTGCAGAGTATATACGCCAGGCCCCTACTTTCAAACATCCAACTTACAAACGACTCCTACTTGCAAATGGAAAGAGAAAACAGGAAGTGAGAGGAAATCTACCCCTAGGAAGGGAAATTCTATCCTGTTAGATTTAATTTGGGAAAAAGGTATCTCCTCTCTACTGATACTTTATCACCAATCCTTGTTTCAATTAAAACCCCACTTTTCCAAAAACATTTGTCATTGGGACGGAAAGTGAGGTGACATGTTCTGAACAGATGTGCAAAGACAGCAAATGTTACAGGGGTGATAACCCCTCCCTATGTTCTCCAAAAAGCTTAAAAATAGATTTTTTTGGGATGGAGCTACACTTCATAATGTACCTGTTCAGATTCTACTTAAGATCAAACCTAAAGCCGCAAGTGGTTTTAAATGGCTTCTTTTTTTCCTTTACAAATGTCATTTTGTGCAAGGACAGTTCTAAACACGGGAAACACATGCCACTTCACAGGCATACTTTGGACACCCCCCAGGTACCATATTTAAAGGAAAATGTCACTTTTTTTTTTTCACTTTATGCATCATTAAAATGACTGCTCCCGAAAAAACGTTAGTTTTTAAAAGTTCTTTTTGCATTGATATATGTCCCCTGGGGCAGGACCCGGGTCCCCAAACCTGTTTTATGACATTAACATGCATATTGGCCGTTGTAATTAGCACTTTTGATTTCGAACGTTCGCGTCCATTATAACGTATAGGGTTCGAAAATTCGCGCGAACTTTCGGTCCGTTCGAAGGTTCTGGTTCGAACCGAACCCGGGGGTGTTCGGCTCATCCCTACTGCTGATGAGAAAAAGGTATTTAGCAGTTTATATTTACTAAAATAAATATAAATCAGCTGCGAATCAGGTCTGAATTTTTTCAGCCTGTTCAGTGCCCGGCAGCTCAGCCTGTTCAGTGCCTGGCAGCTCAGCCTGTTCAGTGCCCATAAATGCAGCCTTTTTAGTGCCCAGGAGCTCAGCCTGTTCAGTGCCTGGCAGCCCAGCCTGTTCAGTGCCCATAAATGCAGCCTGTTCAGTGCCCAGCAGCTCAGCCTGTTCAGTGCCTGGCAGCTCAGACTGTTTAGTGCCCATAATAGCAGCCTGTTTAGTGCCCAGCAGCTCAGCCTGTTTAGTGCCCGGCAGCTAAGCCTGTTCAGTGCCTGGCAGCTCAGCCTGTTCAGTGCCCAGCTGCTTAGCCTGTTCAGTGCCTGGCAGCTCAGCCTGTTCAGTGCCCGGCAGCTCAGCCTGTTCAGTGCCCGGCAGCTCAGCCTGTTCAGTGCCCGGCAGCTCAGCCTGTTCAGTGCCCGGCAGCTCAGCCTGTTCAGTGCCCGGCAGCTCAGCCTGTTCAGTGCCCATTAATGCAGCCTGTTTAGTGTCCAGTAGCTCAGCCTGTTCAGTGCCCGGCAGCTCAGCCTGTTCAGTGCCCGGCAGCTCAGCCTGTTCAGTGCCCGGCAGCTCAGCCTGTTCAGTGCCCATAAATGCAGCCTGTTTAGTGCCTAGGAGCTCAGCCTGTTCAGTGCCTGGCAGACCAGCCTGTTCAGTGCCCATTAATGCAGCCTGTTTAGTGCCCAGCAGCTCAGCCTGTTCAGTGCCTGGCAGCTCAGCCTGTTCAGTGCCTGGCAGCTCATACTGTTTAGTGCCCATAATAGCAGCCTGTTTAGTGCCCAGCAGCTCAGCCTGTTCAGTCCCCGGCAGCTAAGCCTGTTCAGTCCCCGGCAGCTAAGCCTGTTCAGTGCCTGGAAGCTCAGCCTGTTCAGTGCCCTGCAGCTCAGCCTGTTTAGTGCCTGGCAGCTCAGCCTGTTCAGTGCCTGGAAGCTCAGCCTGTTCAGTGCCTTGCAGCTTGGCCTGTTCAGTGCCTGGCAGCTCAGCCTGTTCAGTGCCCATTAATGCAGCCTGTTTAGTGTCCAGTAGCTCAGCCTGTTCAGTGCCTAGCAGCTCAGCCTGTTCAGTGCCTAGCAGCTCAGACTGTTCAGTGCCTAGCAGCTCAGACTGTTCAGTGCCTAGCAGCTCAGACTGTTTAGTGCCCATAATAGCAGCCTGTTTAGTTGCCAGAAGCTCAGCCTGTTCAGTGCCTGGCAGCTCAGCCTGTTCAGTGCCTGGCAGCTCAGCCTGTTCAGTTCCCATAAATGCAGCCTTTTTAGTGCCCAAGAGCTCAGCCTGTTCAGTGCCCGGCAGCTCAGCCTGTTCAGTGCCCCGGCAGCTCAGCCTGTTCAGTGCCTGGCAGCTCAGCCTGTTCAGTGCCCGGCAGCTCAGCCTGTTCAGTGCCCATAAATGCAGCCTTTTTAGTGCCCAGGAGCTCAGCCTGTTCAGTGCCTGGCAGCCCAGCCTGTTCAGTGCCCATAAATGCAGCCTGTTCAGTGCCCAGCAGCTCAGCCTGTTCAGTGCCCAGCAGCTCAGCCTGTTCAGTGCCTGGCAGCTCAGACTGTTCAGTGCCCGGCAGCTCAGCATGTTCAGTGCCCATTAATGCAGCCTGTTTAGTGTCCAGTAGCTCAGCCTGTTCAGTGCCCGGCAGCTCAGCCTGTTCAGTGCCCGGCAGCTCAGCCTGTTCAGTGCCCGGCAGCTCAGCCTGTTCAGTGCCCATAAATGCAGCCTGTTTAGTGCCTAGGAGCTCAGCCTGTTCAGTGCCTGGCAGCCCAGCCTGTTCAGTGCCCATTAATGCAGCCTGTTTAGTGCCCAGCAGCTCAGCCTGTTCAGTGCCTGGCAGCTCAGCCTGCTCAGTGCCTGGCAGCTCATACTGTTTAGTGCCCATAATAGCAGCCTGTTTAGTGCCCAGCAGCTCAGCCTGTTCAGTGCCCGGCAGCTAAGCCTGTTCAGTGCCTGGAAGCTCAGCCTGTTCAGTGCCCTGCAGCTCAGCCTGTTTAGTGCCTGGCAGCTCAGCCTGTTCAGTGCCTGGAAGCTCAGCCTGTTTAGTGCCTTGCAGCTTGGCCTGTTTAGTTCCCTGCATCTCAGCCTGTTCAGTGCCCTGCAGCTCAGCCTGTTTAGTGCCTGGCAGCTCAGCCTGTTCAGTGCCCTGCAGCTCAGCCTGTTTAGTGCCTGCCAGCTCAGCCTGTTTAGTGCCCAGTAGCTCAGCCTGTTCAGCGCCTGGCAGCCCGGCCTGTTCAGTGCCTGGCACCTCAGCCTTACCTAGAGGAGAGAAGATAGATTATACAGAGCGGAGATCTCCTGTTTACCCCGCGTGGCCGCTGTCCTTAGATGAAGTCCCACCTCCTAAGACAGACATCACCAGTGAGGCTGGACTTTGACAGCCAGGTAAGCGGGAGATCCCCGCTCTGTATAATCCGGCAGCGCTCGCCCCTTTAAAAAAAATTATTATCAAGCGGCCAATAAAAACACAGTATAGTGTCCTGTACCCCCCTACTCCCACTAGTGTCCCCCACTCCCCTTTACATCATTCCCCTCACAAAAGTGTCCTTTGACCCTCCCACACAGTAGTTTTACTTCCCCCCTCCCACAGTAGGGACCTCTGCCACCCAAACAATATTGTTGTCTGCCTCCCCATAGCAGTGTCCTGCCCCCCTTTCACATCACACACCCCCACTACAGTGTCCTCTGCTCCCCTCCACCCTGCATTAATGTCCTCTGCCCCTCCTACTATTGCAGTATCCTGTGCCCCCCCAAAGCAGCACCCTCTGTCCCCTTCACACAATCCCCGATGCAGTGTCCTCTGCCCCCCAAAGCAATGTCCTCTGTCCCTTTCACCCCCCAGTGTAGTGACCTCTGCTCCCCCCCCCCAATGCCATGTCCTCTGGCCTCTTCACATCCTCAACTGTAGTGTCCTCTGGCCCCAAAAAGCAATGGACTCTGTCTCCTTCACCCCCACTGTGGTGACCTCTGAAGCCCCCCAATGCAGTGTCCTCTGTCCCCTTCACCCACCCCCACTGTAGTGCCCTCTGTCCCCTTCATCCCCACTGTAGTGACCTCTGCACCCCCCCCCACTGTAGTGTTTCCTGCCCCCCTATCCAATGTCCTCTGACCCCTTCACACCCTCCCCCCACTGTAGTGTCCTTTGTCCCCTTCATCCCCCACTGTAGTGACCTCTGCACCCCCCCACTGTAGTGTTTCCTGCCCCCCTATCCAATGTCCTCTGACCCCTTCACACCCTCCCCCCACTGTAGTGTCCACTGTCCCCTTCATCCCCAATGTAATGTCCCCTGTCCCCTTTACCCCCCCCCCCCCCCCCCACTGTAGTGTCCTCTGCCCCTCATGCAATGTCCCCTAGGCACCTGGTTCAGCCTCTCAGCAAGCCCCCAAGAGCCTGAGCCAGCCACTCCCACCCTTTCTCTAGTGAGCGTGGAGGGCAGAGCAGATAGTCACCTGCTCTCTGCTCATGGAGCTCTGAGAACCGAGCAACCAGTGGTATTTGACCACTCGGTTCTCAGTCTTAGAGTCGGCGGGGGAACGATGCTGCATCCACCTAGGTAAGTATGATTAAAAAAAAAAAAATAGCAAACAAACTTCTCTTTTAGGCTGGGTTCACATTGATGCACCTGCGGGTCCCAGCAGGGGGTCCTGTGCATCCCTGCTATATACTGCTGATGAGAAAAAGGTATTTAGCAGTTTATATTTATTAAAATAAATATAAATCAGGTGCGAATCAGGTCTGAATTTTTTCCTGAATTTGTACCTGAAACGGAGCCAAAGATGCACAGGACCCTTTTCCAGTGAGGACTGCGGCCGCCCAGGAGCTGTGTGAACCGGCTCCATTGAGAGACGGTCACAGTCTCCTGTCATGCAAATTGGATGCGGGGAAACCTTTAGTAGTGGGTCTTCACCAATGGCATCAGTTTGACATCAGTTTAAGACACTTCTGAGATTGTTCAGAATTTACTGCCAGGTGCATTTGACCGGCTTCAAATGAGTGCTGCATGTCCAATGATGTGTAGCAGAATACAAAGCCTACTTGAAGCAAACAAATGCAAGTTGTCCCTTAAGATGGCCATACACTACCTAATTTTCTCATTCAATTTTCTTTAGATTTACCTTCAACTATGTAGTGCAAGGGCCTGCCTGACTGCATACAAATTGAAAGGATTTAGGTTTGACCTCATATTATATGGTTTTGTTAAATCTAAAGGAAAGTTTTACAAGAAAATGTTATAATTAGGGATGAGCCGAACACCCCCCTCGTTCGGCTCGCACCAGAAACCCGCGAACGGACCTAAAGTCCGTGCGAGCTTTAGAACCCTATTAGTTATAATGGATGCGAACGTTCGAAATCAAAAGTGCTAATTTTAAAGGCTAATATGCATGTTATTGTCATAAAAGTGTTTGGGGACCTGGGTCCTGCCCCAGGGAACATGTATCAATGCAATTTTTTAAAAAAAAAACGGCCGTTTTTTCAGGAGCAGTGATTTTAATAATGCTTAAATTGAAACAATAAAAGTGTAATATTCCTTTAAATTTCGTACCTGGGGGGTGTCTATAGTATGCCTGTGAAGGGGCGCTTGTTTCCTGTGCTTAGAACTGTCCCTGCAAAAAGTGTCATTTTTGCAGGAAAAAAGCTATTTAAAATTACTCGCGGCTAATGTGAATTGACGGCTCCCGTAACACAGAGAACAGTCATTCATTGAAAGTCATTCATAAAAAAAAAGTCATTGATAAAAAAATAAAAAAAAATAAAAAAAAAAAAGCGTTGGGGTCCCCCCAAATTCAATAACCAGGCCCTTCAGGTCTGGGATGGATATTAATGGGGACCCCAGCCAAAAAAAATGGCGTAGGGTCCCCCTCAAAATCCATACCAGACCCTTGAGGTCTGGGATGGATTTTAAGGGGAACCCCAGACAAAAAAAATGGCGTGGGGTCCCCCTCAAAATCCATACCAGACCCTTATCCGAGCACGCAACCTGGCAGGCCGCAGGAAAAGAGGGGGGACGAGAGTGGCCCCCCCTCCCACCTGAACCGTACAAGGCCACATGCCCTCAACATTGGGAGGATGCTTTGGGGTCTGAGACCCCCAAAGCACCTTGTCCCCATGTTGATGAGGACAAGGGCCTCTTCCCCACAACCCTGGCCGGTGGTTGTGGGGGTCTGCGGGTGGTGGGCTTATCGGAATCTGGAAGCCCCCTTTAACAAGGGGACCCCCAGATCCCGCCCCCCCCCCCCCTGTGTGAAATGGTAAGGATGTACAAAAGTATCCCTATCATTTCACCAAAAAAGTGTCAAAAATTGTAAAAATGACAGGAGAGGGTCTTTGACAATTCCTTTATTAAAATCTTCTTTCTTCTTTCTTCATCCTTCGGTTTCTTCATCTTCTCCTTCCGTCATCTTCTTCCATCTTCTTCTTCCATCTTCTTCTTCCTCCGATCCGCTTCTTCTTGCGCTGGTCTTCTCGTCCTTCTCGTCCGGCATCTTCTTCCATGGCGTCGGCGTCTGTTCTTCTGTCGGGCCGCTCCTCACAATGGGAGGCTCCCGATGTGTGAGGCTTCGTTCCGTCTGACAGGTCTTTTATAATGGAGGGCACCTGGTGACCCTGCCCCCCTCTGACGTCATGGGGAAAGCCATAGGGAATTCCCCATGACGTCCCCGTGCGTCAGAGGGGGCGGGGTCACCAGGTGCCCTCCGTTATAAAAGACCTGTCAGACGCAGCGAAGCCTCACACAGCGGGAGCCTCCCACTGCGAGGAGTGGCCCAAGAAGAGACACCGACGCCATGGAAGAAGATGCCGGACGAGAAGGACGAGAAGACCAGAGCAAGAAGAAGCGGATCGGAGGAAGAAGATGATGGAAGAAGAAGATGGAAGAAGATGCCGGAAGGAGAAGATGAAGAAACCGAAGGATGAAGAAAGGAAGACCAGAAGAAAGAAGATTTTAATAAAGGAATTGTCAAAGACCGTCTCCTGTCATTTTTACAATTTGACACTTTTTTGGTGAAATGGTAGGGGTACTTTTAAGGTAAGGGGTACCCCCTTACCATTTCACACAAGGGGGGACCGGGATCTGGGGGTCCCCTTGTTAAAGGGGGCTTCCAGATTCCGATAAGCCCCACGCCCGCAGACCCCCACAACCATCGGCCAGGGTTGTGGGGAAGAGGCCCTTGTCCTCATCAACATGACCCCCAAAGCATCCTCCCAATGTTGAGGGCATGTGGCCTGGTACGGTTCAGGTGGGAGGGGGGGGACTCTCGCCCCCCCTCTTTTCCTGCGGCCTGCCAGGTTGCGTGCTCGGATTTAAGGGTCTGGTATGGATTTTGAGGGGGACCCCACGCCATTTTTTTTGGCTGGGGTTCCCCTTAAAATCCATCCCAGACCTCAAGGGTCTGGTATGGATTTTGAGGGGGACCCTACGCCATTTTTTTTTTTGTTTTGGCTGGGGTCCCCCTTAATATCCATCCCAGACCTGAAGGGCCTGGTTATTGAATTTGGGGGGACCCCCACGCTTTTTTTTTTTTTATCAATGAATGACAGTTCTCTGTGTTACGGGAGCCATCAATTCATTAGCCGCGAGTGCTTTTTAAATAGCTTTTTTCCTGCAAAAATGACACTTTTTGCAGGGACAGTTCTAAGCACAGGAAACCTGCCCCCCTTCACAGGCAACCTATAGACACCCCCCAGATGTGATACTGCAATGCTGTACTAACAGCACGCACACACAACTCCCCAGAAATACAGCACATATTCTCAGCAGTCAGCAGCACACTGACACGCTGACACTGAAACACAATATGCGAGGCCGCCGCCGCAGCGGCCTCTTATACCGTGGGGCGTGTACTAAAGCCCCTGAGCTATAATTGGCTACAGGCATCCTGCCTGTAGCCAATTATGGCTCTCCTCGCTGCCGGCGCTGTGATTGGCCAAGCATGCGGGTCACAGTGCATGCTTGGCCAATCATCAGCCAGCATTGCACTGCGACTAGCGCAATGCATTGCGGGCCGCTCGCATCACACGAATGTGATGCGAGCGGCCCAAATAGTTCTGGGCTCGCCGAACGGGCGAACGCCGATGTTCGATTCGAACATGGGTTCGAATCGAACACCGGGACCATCCCTAGTTATAATGTATGGCCAGCCTTAAAGTGTTTGTGCAACCAAAACTTTTTCCTTTGTTTTGGATAGAGTGTGTAAGGATGAGCACAGCATAGCAGTCTTCCCTATCTATCCAAAACTAGAAACATTTTAGATTTGATATATACTTTATTATTTTGATGTAACAAAAATAGTTTTCAGTCTTTTTAAATCTTAGTGATCTTATCATAAAAGCACTTTTTATGGGTTGACAACTGTCTCTGTGTCTCTGTTTGCACCCTGTCACACGACAGACAGCGGGGGGGGGGTGGGGGGTTGTGCAAAGTACTATATGACCATAAGGGTTAAATGGTACACCTATTTATTGGTTGGAAATATCAGTCAGTCCCAGTATACATAGAGCCCTAAGGGGCCCAAAGTTGTAACATGGACCTGTCTTTAATTCAAATGATCACAGACAACTCCTAGATAAGGTGACAAAATTATATGTATTATCAAAACTACATGATGACACAATCCAGTAATACTTTTAAGGCAAATAAGACTTTCAAAAGCTGTGCAGGGTTTTTTCTAAACAAAACTGCATGAGCATGTATAACACATGCTAGCAAACAGATATAGTAGCATTAAATAGTTAGCTAGCGATTTTTGCAGCTGTTAAAATTAAACCTACACAACTAAATAAACAGTCCTGGATTAACAGTGATATAAATCTACTTCCAGATTATATAATTAATTAGGACGTACTAAACTGCATATTGGGATGTTGGGATGAATTTGGATTATTGGCTGCAATACTCAGAACTCACTGTCAGTGTCAGTGTACTTTTTACACACATACTGTAAATGGTAATGCAGCCAATAATCCAATCATCCCATCATCCCAATATGCAGTTTAGTATGTCCCCTGATGTGGAGCACGGAGCACAAGAGCACATTAATATATTTTGTCTACACATGTATCACTAGTCACTATTGTATTTATTAATTTATCACCAGTCACTATATATCATAATAATCATTATTTTTATTAGTCACCATCCAATAATTTATTATTAATTTATTGAGATTATTAATTTATGTATTGCATTACTGGTTTAGGAGTCACACATTCACAGTAGTAATTAATTTATTTAATCATGGATTATTACAGCACAGAATGGTCCACTTAAAGTGGTTGTAAACCCCCCTGACCTATTTTTACATATAGTTTAGCCTATAATAATGCTTTCCTATATGTACTGAAACTATCTCCTAAACGTGCGCCGTTCAGGGGATATTTGCCTTGTAGTGCGCCAATGACGTCATTGGCGCACGCGCAGTGAAGAAATGTCCCTCCGTGGCAATTCTTCCCCAGTGTGTGCCGTGACTGGCGGCTCCCGCGCGCTTTGGCAGGAGTGACGTCACGCGGTTGCGGCCAGTCACAGAGCTGGAGTCCACGGCCCCGGAAGGAAGAGGGATGAAGATGGATGCTTCCAGCAGCGAGGACATCGTGGACATTGCGGGCTTCGTTTGCAGGTAAGTGGCACATAATGGGCCAGTATGCAATGCAATGGCCAAGATATCATAAATTCTTTAAAGTGGTGTTTCCACCAAAATCACAACATTATTCAAATTGACATCAAATCTGACAAAAGAAAAATTGGATAAAAAAAAAAAAATCACTTACCTATTTCTCCCTGTTGCTAGGTGGACCCACAAAATCTGCCTCTTCCTCAGCCCGGGCTAGAATCGTCACTTCCCCTCGGCAGTCAGTCATCTGGGACACGTGACAGGTCCCAGATGACTGTGCGGCGTATCACGATCTGCGGCGCCGCTCGCGCATGCGCAGTGGGTGCCCGGCTTTGAAGCCACAGTCAGGTTCCCACAGTAAGGATGCGGAGCGGGGGACGAGGGGGGGGGCATCGTTCCCCCGCATCGCTGGACCCTGGACAGGTAAGTGTCCGATTCTTAAAAGTCAGCAGCTGCAGTATTTGTAGCTGCTGACTTTTAATTTTTTTTTTTTTGATGGGCACACCCCTTTAAGATTAGAGAGGCTTTATAGTCTCCCATCAGCATCCACATACATTTTTTTTTAAAAAGAATAACAAAAAAAATAATGGAAAGGAAAAAAGAGGAAGAAGAAAAAGAACGGAGAGTGAGTGGCCAGAGTTGGTCCCCTCAGTCTACCTTCATCCACAAGATTTCCCCTAGAGAGCTTTGAGGTACGCAATCCAGGGGCTCCACACCTTTTCAAACCTAGCTTGTTTATCTCTACGGATACTGGTCAGTTTTTCAATAATCATAATCCAGAATATTTTGTGTTTCACCAACGTGATGTAGTGGACAGTTTCAAATTGCACATTTAAATGTGAGTGAGTGTACATCTATTGTTTTTTTAAGAAAGGAGTGATTTTAAGTTAGCGGAAAGCACAATGGTGTTTTTTTATGTTCTCAAATAAGGCATACATCATCTGAATAATAGCATAATCCCTTCTGCTGTGCCAAACTGGAGGATTCATCAAGGGAGGATTCCTGGTAGTAAATCCGGAAATATCAACAGGGAGTGTTTGAAGCTTCTTAACTGCAGTTTTACGTTATTTTACGATATCCCCGGTACCCCTGCCATAACCCCAGTGTCCTCTTCTTCAGCTGGAGGTCCGCTACAAGATAAAAGTGGTCTCTGCGGCACAGTCGCCGCAAGATCACTTTTATCAGCGGCGGGAGAGGTGCCCTCCGCCACTTACCGGAGCCGTCGGCAGCAGCGGAGGGGATTGCGTCTTGTCTCCTGTTAGGTATGGAGACGAGTGAGGGGAAGATGGCTCCCACCCGTCTCCATACAATTGCTGGGCGGAAGCAATGTCAAAACGTCACTTCAGCCCACAGCTCTTAAAGCGCCATTTTTTTTAAATGATTTTTTTAAATGACAAATTTTTTTTATTTTAATTTTTTTATTGCATTTTAGTGTAAATATGAGATCTGAGGTCTTTTTGACCCCAGATCTCATATTTAAGAGGCCCTGTCATGCTTTTTTTTCTATTACAAGGGATGTTTACATAAAAGTGATTTTTATTTTTTTTTTTAAAACTGTGTAAAAATAAAAAATAAAAGGTAAAATAAATAAGACATTTTTTTTTTTAAACGCACCCAGTCCCGAAGAGCTCGCGTGCAGAAGCGAATGCATACATGAGTAGTGTCCGCATATGAAAACGGTGTTCAAACCACACATGTGAGGTATCGCTGCGATCATTGTCATTGAAACAGATAAACCAAGGACATTTGGTTGAATTATACACAGTCGTTGCGCTGTGGACTTTTATTGATTATTAAAACACTAAAATAAGGATCAATTATTATAGTGGTTTTGAATTTTTTTGCATTGAGTTACGTATATATGCATATAATAAGTGCTTTGTATGTGTATTAATTTTGGACTGTTGCGCTACACTTAAAGCGGAACTAAACCCATTAATTTAAGAGCCTAAAATACCCTGCTGCCTGGCCAATAGCGAAATTGATGGCCGAGTGGTTCAGTTATCCTGACTGGGCGTCATATGATGTCCTGTCAGGATGCTCCGATCGCGCGGTGCGATCTGTCACCGGCCGCGTCCACGGGACACAGTCAATGACCGATCCGAGTACCAGCTCGCTGCCGATACCATGTAATCACCATGACGTATCACATTAGGTCACATGACAGTTGAAAACAATAGATGGCTTCCTTTCATGCCATCCATTGAAAACAACTGTATTGCTAGCTGTGATTGGTCAGTGTGATCACATGGTACAGACAGGGCCAATCACAGCTGTAACACGTGATTAGCTCTGGCCAATCACAGCTAATCAAAAAAAACAGACTGAATCAGTTTCATTCAGTAAAATGCTTGCTTATAGCAATGTAATGCATTCAACATTGAAGAGATCAAAGATCAACGGGTGTAGCGCCCCCTTTTTTTAAAGGAATTAACTAGCAAGCCCCCAATAAAATGCACAGACAGCATTAAATTAAATTAGCTTCAGTGAGAAACTCGGAATTCACTTTCATTCACAATTTTTTTTAATGTCTGGCGAGTATTTGGTCTGATGCCTAATTGGTCCAGAAGTCTGATGCCAGAGTTCATTATGAAAGCAGAACATTTGGTACTGCAGGCTTATTTTTTTGACTACAGGGCAGTGTACAGAGGTCAGTAGTATGTAGGGCAGTGTACAGAGGTCAGTAGTATGTAGGTGTTAGGCAGTGGCGGCTGGTGGTCAAAATTTTAGGGGGGGCACAAAACAGACCTGGCCCCCTCACTCGCACATACACCCCCCCCCCCACCCCAGGGCAGGCTCTTGCACTACCTAGTAGATGGCAGATCTACAGGAGATTGCACAGACTGTATTGTGTATGGTCTGGTGAAAAAGGGGATTGGGCAGAGTATGGTCAGCTTTAGGACAATACCAAGAAATAAGCTGCTTTCATATAGGAAAGAGGAGGGATAGCCAAGATATACACAACCAGCAGGAAGAGGTGTGCAGGGATGGATGGACAGGTAGGTGAGTAGGTGGATGGATGGGGTGGGTGGATGGAGTGAGTGGATGGGGTGGATGGATGGATGGGATGAGAGGATGGGGTGGATGGGTGCGGTGGATGGTTGGATGGGGTGGGTGGGTAGATGGATGGGGTGAGTGGATGGATGGATGGGGTGGGTGGATGCGGTGGATGGGGTGAGTGGAACGATGGATGGGGTGGGTGGATGCGGTGGATGGAGTGAGTGGATGGGGTGAGTGGATGGATGGATGGGGTGGATGGATGCGGTGGATGGATGGATGGATGGATGGGGTGGGTGGATGCGGTGGATGGAGTGAGTGGATGGGGTTGGTGGATGGATGGATGGAGTGAGTGGATGGGGTGGGTGGATGGATGGGATGAGTGGATGGATGGATGGGTGAATGGATGGATGGATGGGGTGGGTGGATGCGGTGGATGGAGTGAGTGGATGGGGTGGGTGGATGGATGGATGGATGGGGTGAGTGGATGCGGTGGATGGAGTGGATGGGGTGGGTGGATGGATGGATGGGATGGGTGAGTGGATGGATGGGGTGGGTGGATGGATGGATGGATGGGGTGAGTGGATGGATGGATGGGGTGGGTGGATGCGGTGGATGGAGTGAGTGGATGGGGTGGGTGGATGCGGTGGATGGAGTGGATGGGGTGGGTGGATGGATGGATGGGATGGGTGAGTGGATGGATGGATGGATGGGGTGGGTGGATGGATGGATGGGGTGAGTGGATGAATGGATGGGGTGGGTGGATACGGTGGATGAGTGAGTGGATGGGGTGGGTGGATGGATGGATGGATGTATGGGGTGAGTGGATGGATGGGGTGGGTGGATGGATGGATGGGATGGGTGAGTGGATGGATGGGGTGGGTGGATGGATGGATGGGTGGATGGATGCGGTGGATGGAGTGAGTGGATGGGGTGGGTGGATGGATGGGATGAATGGATGGGGTGAGTGGATGCGGTGGATGGAGTGAGTTGATGGATGGATGGGGTGGGTGGATGGATGGGGTGAGTGGATGGATGGATGGGGTGGGTGGATGCGGTGGATGGAGTGAGTGGATGGGGTGGGTGGATGCGGTGGATGGAGTGGATGGGGTGGGTGGATGGATGGATGGGATGGGTGAGTGGATGGATGGATGGGGTGGATGAATGGATGGGGTGGGTGGATACGGTGGATGGAGTGAGTGGATGGGGGGGGTGGATGGATGGATGTATGGGGTGAGTGGATGGATGGGGTGGGTGGATGGATGGATGGATGGGATGGGTGAGTGGATGGATGGGGTGGGTGGATGGATGGATGGGTGGATGGATGCGGTGGATGGAGTGAGTGGATGGGGTGGGTGGATGGATGGATGGGGTGGGTGGATGGGATGAATGGATGGGGTGAGTGGATGCGGTGGATGGAGTGAGTTGATGGATGGATGGGGTGGGTGGATGCGGTGGATGGAGGGAGTGGATGGATGGGGTGAGTGGATGGATGGGATGGGTGGATGCGGTGGATGGGATGAGTGGATGGATAGATGGGGTGGGTGGATACGGTGGATGGAGTGAGTGGATGGGGTGGGTGGATGGATGGATGGATGGGTGGATGGATGGATGTATGGGGTGAGTGGATGGATGGGGTGGGTGGATGGATGGGATGGGCGAGTGGATGGATGGGGTTGGTGGATGGATGGATGGATGGGTGGATGGATGGATGGATGATGGGTGGATGGATGGATGGGGTGGGTGGATGCGGTGGATGGAGTGGATGGGGTGGGTGGATGGATGGATGGGGTGGATGGATGGGATGAATGGATGGGGTGGGTGGATGGATGGATGGGGTGAGTGGATGCGGTGGATGGAGTGAGTTGATGGATGGATGGATGGGGTGGGTGGATGGAGGGAGTGGATGGGGTGGGTGGATGGATGGATGGGATGAGTGGATGGGTGGGTGGATGGATGGATGGGGTGAGTGGATGGATGGATGGGGTGGGTGGATACGGTGGATGGAGTGAGTGGATGGGGTGGGTGGATGGATGGATGGATGGATGGGTGGATGGATGGATGTATGGGGTGAGTGGATGGATGGGGTGGGTGGATGGATGGGATGGGTGAGTGGATGGATGGGGTGGGTGGATGGATGGATGGGTGGATGGATGGATGGGGTGGGTGAATGCGGTGGATGGAGTGAGTGGATGGGATGGGTGGATGGATGGATGGGGTGGGTGGATGGATGGGATGAATGGATGGGGTGGGTGGATGGATGGATGGATGGGGTGAGTGGATGCGGTGGATGGAGTGAGTTGATGGATGGATGGATGGGGTGGGTGGATGCGGTGGATGGAGGGAGTGGATGGGGTGGGTGGATGGATGGATGGGATGAGTGGATGGGTGGGTGGATGGATGGATGGGATGAGTGGATGGATGGGGTGAGTGGATGGATGGGATGGGTGGATGCAGTGGATGGGATGAGTGGATGGATGGGATGGGTGGATGCGGTGGATGGAGTGAGTGGATGGGATGAGTGGATGGATGGGATGGGTGGATGGATGGATGGGATGGGTGGATGCGGTGGATGGAGTGAGTGGATGGGATGATGAAATGGATGGGATGGGTGGATGGATGGAGATATTTAATGATCAGGGGGTGGTGGATCTGCCTGTCAGTGTTCTGATCCAGCACAGATCAGTGTAGAGCAGTGTTTCTCAACTCCAGGCCTCAAGGCGCCCCAACAGGTCATGTTTTCAGGATTTCCATTATTTTGCACAGGTGATTTGATCAATTTCACCACCTTATTAATTACCACAGCCGTTTCATCTGAGGGAAATCCTGAAAACATGACCTGTCAGGGCGCCTTAAGGACTGGAGTTGAGAAACACTGGTGTAGAGTGAAGGACTTGTCTTCCCCTCTAGCTGTCATCTCCTGTCCTCCCAGCACCCCCCTGCCAGGGAGCAGCTCTGGTCTCTGCTCTCAGACTGGATGTAAATACAGCTGGATGAGAAGAGGAGAGGAGATGAGGAGAGGAGAGGAGATGAGATGAGGAGAGGAGAGGACAGCCTGAACAACATAACATCTAGCATTATCCACTCGTGCCAGGCTGCCCCTCCCCCTACCTGACACACATTAAACAGTAGCAGCCCAGATGAACTGTCTCCGGAATGTGCCTCTCAAGTCTCAACCCTTCAGTGCACTCCCCCCCCCCCCCCTGCTGCAGGTCTGAGAGCACCTAAAACGTTTCCTAATCTTACCTGTCCCGATCACTGGCCGACTCCTCTGCTCCTGTTCAGACCTGCAGCCAGGATGAGTGATTCATAAAACCGGAAGTGATTGGCTGGTCCGATAAAAGCACCGCCCTACATCCTATGGACCAGCCAATCACTATCCACCATCAGGACACACAATGCAGAAGAATGCCCCAATGAGCGTCTTGTGGCGCTCTGCATAGCGCCACAAGGCATAAAAAAAACCTACAAATGAAGCGTTTTGCCGGCAATCACGGGATTGCATTGGCATGATGCTCCCATAGTGCACCGCCCCGAACACAGTGCACTTAAAGGAACCTTTTTTTTTTTTTTTATTTTTTTTTTTGTGACTGGTTTTGGGGGGGCGGCGCCCATGCGCCCCCTATGGACGGGCCGCCACTGGTGTCAGGGCTGGGCTCAGCCCTTTCTTCCCTGAGCTGGCCGCTCAGCTGTCGGTTAATTGCCAGCTCCTATCTCTCCAGAGTGACTCACCTGTTGATGATATCCTGCTCATCAGTCCTGCTTACTTAAGCCGTCCAGCCAGATCTTCTCTGCCTTTGCCTGGTCAACATCACAGAGATTCTCTCCTGCGTGCCTTTTAAAGACTTGCTTGGCTGACGTCCCTTCTGGTTCCAGATCCTGCTTGCTGTTCCACTATGCTGATCCCTGGCTTTCCGATTTCCTGGCTTGTCTGACAATCAGTTTTGGTTAACTTTGGCTATGTTTTGACTACATTTGTTCTATTTACTTTTATTATTATTAAACAAGTGTGATTTAACTGTACTTCTGTCTCGGTCTGATTCATAGTTTCTGACAACAGGGCAGTGTACAGAGGTCAGTAGTATGTAGGACAGTGTACAGGGCTCAGTAGTATGTAGGTCAGTGCACAGGGCTCATTAGTATTTAGGGCAGTGTACAGAGGTCAGTAGTATGTAGGCAGTGTACAGAGGTCACTAGTATGTAGGGCAGAGTACAGAGGTCAGTAATATGTAGGGCAGTGTACAGGGCTCAGTAGTATGTAGGGCAGTGTACAGTGGGCAGTAATATGTAGGGCAGTGTACAGAGGTCAGTGGTATGCAGGGCAGTGTACAGTGGGCAGTAATATGTAGGGCAGTGTACAGAGGTCAGTGGTATGCAGGGCGGCGTACAGAGGTCAGTAGGATGTAGGGCAGTGTACAGAGGTCAGTAGTATGTAGGGCAGAGTACAGAGGTCAGTAATATGCAGGGTAGTGTACAGGGCTCAGTAGTATGTAGGTCAGTGTACAGGGCTCAGTAGTATTTAGGGCAGTGTACAGAGGTTAGTAGTATGTAGGGCAGTGTACAGAGGTCAGCAGTATGTAGGGCAGTGTACAGAGGTCAGTATGATGTAGTGCAGTGTACAGAGGTCAGTAGTATGTAGGGCAGTGTACAGAGGTCAGTAGGATGTAGGGCAGAGTACAGAGGTCAGTAATATGTAAGGCAGTGCACAGGGCTTAGTAGTATGTAGGGCAGTGTACAGAGGTCAGTAATATGTAGTGCAGTGTACAGAGGTCGGTAGGATATAGGGCGGCGTACAGAGGTTGGTAGCATGTAGGGCGGCATACAGAGTTCAGTAGGATGTAGGGCAGCCTACAGAGGTCGGTAGGATGTAGGACGGCCTACAGAGGTCGGAGGTCAGGAGGGCAAGGTATAGGGGTCAGGGGGGGCAAGGTACTGGGAAATATGGAGGGCACAGTACAGGGGGACCAGGAGGGCTGGGGTCTCAAAAGGGCATGGCACTGGGGGATCAGGAGGGCTGGGGTGTCAGGAGGGTATGGTATTGGGGGGATCAGGAGGGCTGAGGTGTCAGGAGAGTATGGTATTGGGGGGCACAGGAGGTCTGGGGGTGTCAGGAGGGTATGGTATTGGGGGGAGGTCAGAAGGGCTGGGGTGTCACAAAGGTATGGTATTGGGGGATCAGGAGGGCTGGGGGTGACAGGAGGGTATGGTATTGGGAGGAGGTCAGGAGGGCTGGGAGTGACAGGAGGGTATGGTATTGGGGGGGTCAAGAGGGCTGGGCATGTCAGGAGGGTATTAGGGGTCAGGGGGGTATGGTATTGGGGGGGTCAGGAGGGCTAGGGGTGTCAGGAGGGTATGGTATGGGGGAGGTCAGGAGGGCTGAGGTATCAGGAGAGTATGGTATTGGGGGATCAGGAGGGCTGGGGTGTCAAGAGGGTATGGTATTGGGGGGCACAGGAGGTCTGGGGGTGTCAGGAGGGTATGGTATTAGGGGGTGTCAGGAGGGTATGATATTTGGGGAATCAGGAGGGCTGGGGTGTCAGGAGAGTATGGTATTGGGGGATCAGGAGGGCTGGGGTGTCAAGAGGGTATGGTATTTGGGGGGTCAAGAGGGCTGGGCATGTCAGGAGGGTATTAGGGGTCAGGAGGGTATGGTATGGGGGAGGTCAGGAGGGCTGGGGGTGTCAGGAGGGTATGGTATGGAGGAGGTCAGGAGGGCTGGGGGTGTTAGGAGGGTATGGTATTGGGGGGAGGTCAGAAGGGCTGGGGGTGTCACAAAGGTATGGTATTGGGGGATCAGGAGGGCTGGGGGTGACAGGAGGGTATGGTATTGGGAGGAGGTCAGGAGGGCTGGGAGTGACAGGAGGGTATGGTATTGGGGGAATCAGGAGGGCTGGGGTGTCAGGAAGGTACGGATTGGGGGTGTCAGGAGGGCTGGGGGTGTCAGGAGGGTATGGTATTGGGGGATCAGAAGGGCTGGGGGTGTCAGGAGGGTATGGTATTGGGGGGTTGTCAGGAGGGTATGGTATTGGGGGGATCAGGAGGGCTGGGGGTGTCAGAAGGGTATGGTATTGGGGGGATCAGGAGGGCTGGGGGTGTCAGAAGGGTATGGTATTGGGGGGTCAAGAGGGGTGGGCGTGTCAGGAGGTTATTGGGGGTCAGGAGGGTATGGTATTGGGGGGTCAGGAGGGCTGGGGGTGTCAGGAGGACATTGTATTGGGGGGATCAGGGCTAGGGTCCTTTCTCTTTGGAGGAGGACCATTTGTACACTCTGTGCACATTTTAAAAGTTGTATTTTACTATAGCGATACCCCTGAAGGAGCTGCTTAAATTTGTTCAATCCGTTAGTCTGCTCTTCAACCCCAAGGATTGTCTTAGCCCCTACTGGCACACCTAGCAATGTGATTAAAAGAAAACAGTAATGACACTCTGACACGGTAGTAGAACTTTTGCTGCAGTTCAGTTGAGTTTACGTTTTCTCCACTTTACTTAGGCAGCGACAGGACTCTAAAGGGTATTGGCCAGCCAAGTCCTGGACAAACAATCAAGACTCGGCTGAAATAGAGTTTAAAGAAAGTCAAATTAACAATTTACAAGTAATTAAATGTTACTAACATATACAGTAATAAACAGTATAGAGGAGTTCCTCCAAAAGGCTAGTAATTACTGTATTCTTACTACTAAAGAGGGAATCTCCGGGCCGGCTTACAGTACCTTAAAACCCCATGTGAGATAGACCAATATAGAAATCAGTAACCTGTCCCCTTTAGGAGCAGTAAACAAGTGTCCTAAAAGCGAGGCCTCGCACCATCTTCACCGGCACGTTGGAGCTCATAAACAAGAATTCTTTAAAGTGGTTGTAAACCCTTACAGACCACTTTGACCTACAGGTAAGCCTAGATTAAGGCTAACCTGTAGGTCCAATAAATATCTCCTATACATACACGGTTTAAGAGATATTTGCAAAAAGACAGGCACCGCTGTCTACAGCGCATGCAGGCGCACTGAGCAGGCCGCTGCTAACGGCGATATGCTGCAAGTGGCGGCTCCTGTGCGCATGCGCGGGAGTGACGTAATTGCGGTGCCGGCAAATCACAGTGCCGGTGACGCGAGACCCGAAAGTCACTCCGGAATACATGGCAGCGGTGGAGAAGAAGAAGGAGCACCACTTCGGGGGCTTTGTTCTCAGGTAAGTTATTCATACTAGCTCATTAAGCCTTTGCCTTGCAGGTTGCATTTTATTTTTTTTTTCATTGCCTTTACTTCCTCTTTAATGTGGTATAGAGATGATGAATAAGGATGGATAACTGATACTGACTTGTAAACCATCCGCTATGTGACTCAGGTACAAGTTGTCTGTGCACAGTGTCCAGAGTGTGATCTGTATGAAAGACAATAGAATCTGTGGGAGAAAGTCCCCTCGCCAATCCTGACAGCGCTCAGCAGTTCTCCTGCAGGGGTAGGCCATTGATAATCCTCCTTGCTGCAGATGAACAGAGATGACAGTCGACCTGCTGTCTTAAGGCCCATACACACGAGCGGACTTTTTGACAACCAACATGCAAATTAGCTGTTTTGGACCAACATCCGACCGTGTGTACGCTCCATCGGACCAACTTTTTCCAGGTTTCATCAGACTTTTGTTGGCTGTGCGAACGGACCAACTTTCTGCCAACAAAAGTCCGATGGACCAAAGTCCGACCGTATGTACACAAAACCAACGGACTTTTGTACAAACCAATGCAGAACCAATGCAACAGATCAGACAACAATACAGAAGTTGACCAAAGGTGGCGGTAAAGAGCAGAAAAACCAAGTGATTTTGGTGAAAGTTGGCTGAAAAAGTCCTGCCGTGTGTATGCAATACCAACTTGGGGCCAACGCCCTTTGGACAAAAATCCACAGGAAAGTTGGTCCACGGTCCGATCGTGTGTATGAGGCTTTAGTGAGACAGCCGATTCCACAACATCAACCACTGCTGCAGACTGTTCTCCAGGAAAGAGCCACGTCCCTTTCTTCTGGAGCTGGAGCTGGATCTGTAGGCTGTATACTGAGCGATAGGCCACAATCCCCTCACACAGCAGCGAGATAGTGCCCCACTAAATGACATCCAGGAAGCTAGAGAGGTTTTGGGCCTGTCCTGCAGATTAATTTATAGTCTCCCCCACAATTCTCTTCTCTTCGTGCTGTGCAGGCTGGGATTTGTAGTCCTGCCTCTTTAAGAGTCAGGAGACATCATATCCCATAATCCTTGGCTGCTGCTGTCGATTTTCTCTCTCCTTCTGCCAATAGTGAGACAGGAGTGAAAGAGCAGAGAGGGCATATGTCTGTGTGTTTCAGGAGGGGGAGGGGTGAAAATCCCCCTTTGCAGATGCTGGCAGGCATATTCTCCCTCTGTCTGTGTGGATTCAATCCAGCGACGGCCAGCTTGGCACAGTATCCACTTAATTAAAGTGGAACTTCAGTCATTTTTTTTCATCTTTCCATCTATTAAATCTTCTGCCCTTGTTGTTTTAACTTTGGATAGTAAAACTTTTTCTGCCAGTGAATACCTTATACGGCCCTCTTCCTGTTTCTTGTCTGGTCATTAGCCTAGGCTTATGACATCATGCACAGCTCTCTTTCTCACTCTTGTGAGTTTGCCAGGAAGGCAGGGGGTGAGTCATAAGAGGGCCAATGAGAGCTGCAGAGCTGGAAGTGTGCCTCTGTGTGTCTGTGTAAATCCAGGAAGTGAACAGGCAGCAGCTTCAGCTGCCCACAGTTAAAATGGATGCAGACAGACTCAGTGGAGGGAGATTTCTGCAGCATATTTGGCAAGTACAGAATCACAGTATATATAAAATAATATGCAAAGTGGTTGGAGGGAAGTTTCAGAATGGCAAAGATGTTTTTATTACAAATTATGTGAGCAGACTGCAGTTCCTCTTTAATAAAACAGTATCACGCTATTTGGTTCCCTTCCTCTTTTTATCTTCTGCTATGGGCTTGCAGAGGAGAGGAACATAAGAAGGAAAGTCTCCATCACAGGGAGTGAGCCAATACTTAACAAAAAGTGCTGTTTGACCTTCAAGATCATATCTATCTGGTAAGTAGGATGTACTTACTGGGCACATTGGGTGCATGATTCACAGTCGGTGATGGTTCACACATAAGATGTCACATTGAAGATGGAGCACTGAAGATTTTTTTTGTCAAAAGAACTCCTTTATGATATTTGTGACCAGAATATTTATGAACTTTTGAAATTGTTAATGGGCATTTAATTCATTTTACAGCAATAGCACTTTGTCATGTGATCAGGCCCGGACTGGGACAAGAAATAGGCCTGGGCATTTTAAACTGGGCAGCCCAGTCCCTGGGGGGAGTAGGTCGGAGATGTGGGGCGGGAGTTTGCAGGGGTGGTTGGTGACCAGATATTCATCCCAAGAACCATCCCCAATTCTACAAAGAGACATCCCCAAACCAGAAAAGAGCCTTTAGGAATGCCTGTATAGCAGGAGGTGAGCGGCGGCTGCGGTCTGTGTTAACCCCGTCCGGACCGCGGCCGCCGCTTACCTCCCGCTGTGCGGCCCAGTAATCAAGAGGCCATTCTTCCTACAACATGCAGCCCAGAGACAGCGGCCCACCGGGCAAATGCCCGGTATGCCCTATGGCCAGTCCGGGCCTGCATGCGATTGTTTTCAAGGACACATTTACTTATGGCACATTGCACTTTGTTTACTTCCTATCCTATGTTAGGATTTATAGTCTAATTGATGTTTAATACATTTTTTTTTAGCACAGTGCACTTTGATCAGCCTGGTGGTGGACACCAGACTGTTTTGCTTATAGTTCAAATGATATCACTAGCGCCACCTCACGTTAAATTTACTGTTTTATCTAAGGTAGTATTTCTACATTAGCTAGGGGAGCAGCAGCTTTTTAATTTCTTTTCCATTGGTGCAAGGGATCTCTAAGTATGCTTAATACTTACTAAATTTATCAAGAAAGTTTATTAATTTGCTCAATTTTATTAAAGAAACGAAGAAAAACACATTTTTTTTTCAAAATGTTCTGTCTTTTATTGTTTATTTAGCAAACAGTTAAAATACCACCAAAAGAAAGCTCTATCTATGTGAACAAAATGATAAAAATCTAGTTTGGATGCAGTTGCATGACCGCGCAATTGTCATTCAAAGTGCGAACGCGCTGAAAATTGGCCTGGGCAGGAAGGGGGTAAAAGTGCAAAGTATTGAAATGGTTATAAACATCACATGTAGGGAATGTAACTGTCACATTGGTTGTGCTCTCATTTAAACTATGTAACCATCAAATAGCTGGTGTCATAACTGATCACATGTGCAGCATAATGGCAGTTGAAGATCAAACAGAGGCCAAGATGGCAGCTTCCTTAGCGGAAAACTTTAGGAGGGTTCAGTTCCGCTTTAACATATATGTAATATTTAACAGAATTTGCTTCATCATTGTATATTATCTGAGGTCGGTCACTTCACCAGGTATATGTAAGGGTTTACAACCACTTTAGTGTTTTTTTTTTTTTTTTTTTACTCATCAAAGTGTTTTTTTTCCCATGAAATTGCAACACCCACCATTTTATTCTATAGGGTCTCTGATAAAAAAAATATATATAATGTTTGGGGGTTCTAAGTAATTTTCTAGCAAACAAAAGTAGATTTCTAAATGTAGGAGCGAAGTGACAGAAATGGCCCAGGTGGCAAGTGAATAATTGCCACCCCACCCTACCCCTTCCCCCATACTTAAGCTGGCCATACACCTATAGATTATATGCAGATTTTCTATGATTAGATGGAAAAAGTGCAACAGATTTCTCCATGTATGCTAAACTGTGTGGATGGAGGAATCTCCCACTAGGCCAAGCTTCAGTATCTTGCTAGACAACCCTGCTGGCTCTCAACCTAAACAATGACTGCACCCAATCAGAATGTTCAGGTATTGTGAGAGCCAGCGGGGCTGACTAGCAAGATATTGAAGCTTGGGTCAGTGGGAGATTCTTCCATCCACACAGTTCAGCGTAGATGGAGGAATCTGTTCCACTTTTTCCATCGGACCATAGAAAATCTGCAGATAATCTATAAGTGTATGGCCAGTCTTATGCCCCATACACACGGTCGGAAATTCCAACCACAAAATCCGTCTGATTTTTTCCGACACTGGTGTTGCATACACGCGGTCGGACAAAGTTGTCATAAAATCCGATCATTCTGAACGTGGTGACGTTTGTTGCGTACGATGGGACTACGTAGAGGCTAGTAGCCAATAGCTTTGGTCTTGTAATGTGATCTGAGCGTGGCACTTTGTCCGTCGGAATTCGCTACACACGATCGGAAAAAGTCCGATAGGACTTTGTTGTCGGAAAATTTCAGAGCAGAATCCCAAACTTTTCCGACGGAAAAAGTCCGATGGAGCCCACACATGGTCGGAATTTCCGACAACATGGTCCGATAGGAAATTTTCCGTCGGAAAATCCGACCGTGTGTACGGGGCAATACTGTCCTCACCCGATAAAGGAGAAAATCTATCTTCCTGTAAATTCTACTTTGATCCAGTCAGAGCTTACACAAGGCTAATGACTCTTTCCCTGTCCCCATGGGCATAGCTCCCAAATGTGCCTGGTTTAGAGGGACTGTCCCTGATTTGGAGCAATGTCCCTCTGTCCCTCATTTTGGTCTGATCTATGTAGTTGTATAAAAATGCACTTTTTATCTTTCAAAAAGTGTTTCCCAGTGCTAAACCTTTCATCCAAATTCTAAATTGCTGCATTTGTCAATTTTAAAAGCGAGTATAAGGCCCCTTTCACACTGGGGTGCTTTGCAGGCGCTACATCGCTAAAAATAGCGCCTGCAAAGTGCCCTGAAACAGCCGCTGCTGTGTCTTCAGTGTAAAAGCCCGAGGGCTTTCACACTGGAGCGGTGTGCTAGCAGGACAGTAAGGCTACTTGCAGACTGAGGCGCTGGGCGAGCTGGCGGTAGAGCGGCGCTATATTTAGCGCCGCTTTACCGTCTTTTTAGCGGCGCTTTTCGGCTGCTAGCGGGGCGGTTTTACCCCCTGCGAGAGGTTAAAGTTAAAGTTAAAACCACCTCCTACAGCGGCGCTTTGCAGGCGGGTTTGGAGCGCTGCTCCATTGTTTTCAATGGGAGGGGGCGCTTTAGGGCAGTTTTAACCCTTTTTCGGCCACTAGCGGGGGTTAAAACAGCACCGATAGCGGCCGAATACCGCCGCTAAAGCGACGGTAAAGCGCCGCTAAAAATAGCAGTGTTTTACCGCTGACGCCCTCAATACCCCAATGTGAAAGGGGCCTGAAGGAATATTAGTGGTAAAAAAAAAAGCCCTTGTGGATTTAATGACCCTTTTTTTTGGTTAATTCTCCTGTAAGGGGGTGTGGCAGGGGCCGTGTCCTATGCCTACCTATGTTTGCTAGTAGGTGTCCCTAATTCCCATCTCGAAATGTTGGGAGGTATGCCCATGGGACAACCCTCAGGCCTAACGGTTGGAGATCAGACACCCAGGGCAGCTTTGTGAGAGGACAAGGAAAGAATCACATGCTCCCTTGTACCCAGAAGTACCAGGTACTACCCTTGCCCGTTATGCACAAAATGATAAACTGGAGAGCAAAGGGAAGGTGAGAATAAGCAGCTGGTGGATGGGAATGGCATAGTAAGTGAAGCCATTGTTTTGTACTGTGTGAGCATGGCACGGTTCTATTAGTGTTGAATCATAAAATTAAGGAAGTGGTTTCTTGGGGTTTTCATTTTACTTTTACTTTTACTACAGATAGCACATATTTTTTGGTGTAAGAGGTGATAACTCCACTTCGCAATAAGATCTGCACCTCGGTCCAGAGTACGGCTTAGTTTTAAACAACTATGAGAATGAAGCATTTCCTGACTCTGCTATTACAATTCATATTTCTTTGGCCTTTTCTTGATGGACGTAAGTATATTTTTATTGGATTTCTAAAGTATTAATCTTGTAGTAATTAAGTGGTGGTTTGTAAAACTACAAATTAAAGATTATTGTTACCCCGCAGAAGAGATCTAAACTAAAAAAAAAAAAAGCTAATACATAGCAGTTTACCAGTCCTCAGAGAGGGTGGCTGCATTCATTTTTTAGACAATGCATTTTCTGCAAGAATAGAAAAATATTTGTTGATCCTTCTAGAAATTCAGTGCGCTTGCAACTTCACGTGGGAAACATAGAAGAAGAAAATACATCAAGTCTGCCCCTTTTTAAATTATTTTTAGCAGGGGTCTCCAAACTTGCGAAATTGCGAAGTCGTTTGACACTGTACCCAAACATGTATGTCCTTTTTTCCCACGAATAGAGCTTTCTTTTGGTGGCATTTGATCACCTCTGCGGTTTTTATTTTTGGCGCTATAAACATAAATTTCCCACAATTTTGAAAGAAAACAATATTTTTTTTACTTTCTGCTCTAAAACACATTCAATAAAATAAATTAAAGAAAACTAATTTCTTCATCAATTTAGACCAATATGTATTCTGCTACATATTTTTAGAAAAAAAAAATCCCAATAAGCGTATATTGATTGGTTTGCGCAAAAGTTATAGCATCTACAAACTATGGGATATATTTATGGTATTTTTTTTATTTTTGTTTACTAGTAATGGTGGCGATCATAAACTTATAGCGGGACTGCGATATTGCGGGGACAAATCGGACACCTAACTTACACTTTTAACACTATTTGGGGACCAGTGACATTATTGCCGTTCTAAAAAATATACACTGCCACTGTACTAATGACACTGGCAGGGAAGAGGTTTACATTGGGGGGGGGGTCAAAGGGTTAAATGTGTTCATAGCTGGTGATTCAGTATAGTGGAGGGGGGTGCTTTTACTAGTGGAAGATATGGATCAGTGTTCCTGCTTTACAGGAACACAGGATTCATTCCTTCTGTACTGACAGGTTGTCAATCTGCCTTGTTTTACCCATAATGCCTGTGTATGAAATGATCAACGGGGGCCGACGGACATCGGGTCCGCAGGACCGCTGATCAGCTCCCGCTGCCAGCGCCGTGCCCTTGCTCCTGATACCCGGAAATGCAGGATCATGTATATGTAGCGCCCCCCCGGATATACTGGGAGCAAAGAGCGTACCTCCAGATACAGGGAGCCGGCTTACATTCACCCCAGGGCTGAGTCCATGGCTATACTGGGAAGTTAGAACAAATATGGGCGCCAGTCACTTTAGGTAGTTTTCAATGCTTTAATAAAAAACTTGAAAGAAGTAGTAGTAAAGAGGTTGAGGGGAGGTTGCAGATACCTTTTTGTAGCAGATCACTTACAGACTCCTTAGATTAAGGGACAAAAACACAGCTTTCTTCTAGCAGATCTTCAATATCTGAGTAGGCCTCTGCCACAGACCTATCAAACAGTACAATGTCTGGATAAGCCTCTCTCACAGGACTTAGCAGCCAGTACTATACCTGGATAAGTCTCTCTCACAAACTTAGCAGCCAGGAATGTGTTACCTTAATTGGATTGTAGAACAGCTTCACAGTACAAGAACCTTTAACCACTTTCTGCCCGGACCATTTTGCTGGCTTAAGACCAGACCACTTTTTTTGCGATTCGTCACTGCGTCGATTTAACTGACAATTGCGCGGTCGTGCGACGTGGCTCCCAAACAATATTTACGTCCTTTTTTTCTCACAAATAGAGCTTTCTTTTGGTGGTATTTGATCACCCCTGCAGTTTTTATTTTTTGCACTATAAGGGTGCTTTCACACTGGGGCGTTTTTCAGGAGCTACAGCGCTAAAAATAGTGCCTGTGTAGCTCCTGAAAAAAGCGGGTCCTTTCACTCCAGTGTGAAAGCCGGATGGCTTTCACACTGGAGCGGTGCGCTAGCAGGACGGTAAAAAAAAAGTCCTGCTAGCAGCATATTTGGAGCGGTGAAGAAGCTCCTATACCGCTCCTACCCATTGAAATCAATGGGACACCGCGGGGATACCGCCGGCTTTGCGGAGGTTTTTAACCCTTTTTCGGCCGCTAGCGGGGGTTAAAACCACCCCGCTAGCGGCCGCATACCGCGGCTAAAACGACGGTAAAGCAGCGCTAAATATAGCGCTGCTTTACCGTGGCCCCCCGCACCACCCCAGTGTGAAGCCGGCCTAAACAAAAAAAGACCGACAATTGTGAAAAAAACACATTATTTTTTACTTTTTGCTATAATAAATATCCTCCAAAAATATATAAAAAAAAAATTTTTCCTCAGTTTAGGCCGATACGTATTCTTCTACATATTTTTGGTAAAAAAAATCGCAATAAGCGATTATTGATTGGTTTGCGCAAAAGTTATAGCGTTTACAAAATAGGGGATAGTTTTATAGCATTTTTATTAATCCATTTTTTTTTTTTTACTAGTAATGGCGGTGATCAGCGATTTATATTGTGACTGCGATATTATGACGGACACATCGGACATTTTTGACACATTTTTGGGACCATCAATCAGTGCAATACAAATGCACTGATTCCTGTGTAAATGACACTGGCAGTGAAGGGGTTAACCAGGGGATGGCAGTGTAGGGGTTAAGTGTGTTCTAGGGGCGTGTTGCTAACTGTGGGGGACGTGGCTGTGTGTGACAGTCACTGATCTCTGCTCCAATCACAGGGAGCAGAGATCAGTGTCACTTGTTGCCAGGCAGATTGGGGAGATGCTGTTTACTTCCGCATTTCCCCGTACGTACCACTCATGAGACGATCGCGGGTATCCCCGCGGCGATCAAGTCCGTGGGACCCGCGACCGGACTCACGGGGGTCCCGACCGACGCGCACGCAATGGCACAGCGGCATATTAAAGGGGACATACCAGTAGGCCCTTATGCCCGTCCGTGACATTCTGCCGACGTATATGTGTGTGCGCCGGTCGGGAAGCGGTTAAGCCATCCGGCAGTACTGTGAGGGTAGGTTAGATGTAGGTGCGTTCTTCAAGTAAGTCACCAGGCCCTTCTGAGAGACCAGCCTTCATCCTGGCTCTCTCCAGCAAGGGTCCTCCCCTGGATTTTCTCAGCTTGGCTCGGCTTCTTCCAAGCAGGCAAGACAGCCTAAGGACCACCTCAGAAGTAGTAGGCCCCTGACAGGCTTCTGGGCCTACTTGCACAGCTTGCAGCAGCGTAGCCTCCAGGCCTGGAGGGCCACGTGGTCAGGACAGACCAGAGCGCATGGTGTCTGTCCCATAAATACCCCCTCCCAGAATTCACAGTGGCAGGAACCTCCTACTGGGCTGTTTCTGGAAAAAGAATACTCATTACAGCTCAACTAATTTGTAATTCTCACACTGTCCTGTGGTACCAGTGACACCTACTGGCAACAGTGGGAAATGCACCACACAGTCAAATTTAGGACAGAATCAATAAACTATATACAATCAATCTGAGCTGGTTACAGCTCAGCCAAAAACGACATTTACATTACAATATAGCCCCATTTTGGAAACAGGGGGCTACACATATATAATTTATATATATGTGATCCTGTGCAGCGCGGCCGCCTTGTAGCAGTAAATGTCCCATGGGGCGGTCTGCAAGTAGTTAAAAAAAGGGCCAGTTTATTGTCCTTCAGACTTTAGGAGGGCCAGATTGTGGCCAGCGGCAGTGGAAATTTTCCTGGCATCAGTGGGTGTAAACATCGCCACATTTGGTATTGGGGGGAGGAAAAGTGCCCCATCATTGGTATCAATCGAAGGAATAATGTCCCATTATTGGAGTCAGTAGGAGAAATTGTGCCCCATCATTGGTGTCAGTTGGAAGAATAGTGTCTTGTATCAGTAAGAGGAATAGTGACCCAAGAGTCGGATAAAAGCAAGCAAACGGTCGCATCCGTCCCCAGGGCCATAGTTTGGAGACCACGGGTCTATAGAGTATAGATATACGTTTGTACCAAGTGTCTACAAGTGGTTAGAAGAGTGGGTGACGTGTGACATAGGCTTCTAAATGTTGTGCATAAAATGCCAGGACAGTTCAAACCCCCCCCCAAATGACCCCATTTTGGAAAGTAGACACCCCAAGCTATTTGATGAGAGCAATGTTGAGCCCATTAAATATTTTTTTTTTTTGTCCCAAGAGATTGAATAATGAAAAAAAAAAAATATATATATTTTTTTTTACAAAAAGTTGTCACTAAATGATATATTGCTCAAACATGTCATGGGCATATGTGGAAATACACCCCAAAATACATTCTGTTGCTTCTCCTGAGTACGGGGATACCACATGTGTGGGACTTTTTGGGAGCCTAGCTGCGTACGGAACCCCAAAAACCAATCACCGCCTTCAGGCTTTCTAAGGGTGTAATTTTTTTATTTCACTTCTCACTGCCAATCACAGTTTCGGAGGCCATGGAATGCCCAGATGGCATAAAACCCCCCAAAATGACCCCATTTTGGAAAGTAGACACCCCAAGCTATTTGCTGAGAGGTATTGTGAGTATTTTGCAGATCTCGCTTTTTGTCACAAAGTTTTGAAAATTGAAAAAAAGAAAAAAAAATTTTTTTTTTCTTTACTTTCTTCATTTTCAAAAACAAATGAGAGCTGTAAAATACTCACCATGCCTCTCAACAAATAGCTTGGGGTGTCTACTTTCCAAAATGGGGTCATTTGGGGGGGTTTTGTGCTATTTTGGCATTTTATGGCCTTCGAAACGGTGATAGGTAGTGAGGAGTGAAATCAAAAATTTGCACCCTTAGAAATCCTGAAGGCGGTGCTTGGGTTTCGGGGCCCCGTACGCGGCTAGGCTCCCAAAAAGTCCCACACATGTGGTATCCCCATACTCAGGAGAAGCAGCAAAATGTATTTTGGGGTGCAATTCCACATATAACTATGGCATGTGTGAGCAATATATCATTTAGTGACAACTTTTTGAAAAAAAAAAAAAATCTTTTTTATTTTTGTCTTTATTCAATCACTTGGGACTAAAAAAAAAAATATTCAATGGGCTCAACATGCCTCTCAGCAAATAGCTTGGGGTGTCTACTTTCCAAAATGGGGTCATTTGGGGGGGTTTTGTACTTCTCTGCCATTTTAGCACCTCAAGAAATGAAATAGGCAGTCATAAATTAAAAGCGGTGTAAATTCCAGAAAATGTACTCTAGTTTGTAGACGCTATAACTTTTGCGCAAACCAATAAATATACGCTTATTGGCATTTTTTTTTACTAAAGACATGTGGCTGAATACATTTTGGCCCAAATGTTTGACTAAAATTGAGTTTATTAGATTTTTTTTATAACAAAAAGTAGAAAATCTCTTTTTTTTTTCAAAATTTTCGCTCTTTTTTTTTTTTTTCGTTTATATCGCAAAAAATAAAAATCACAGAGGCAATCAAATACCATCAAAAGAAAGCTCTATTTGTGGGAAGAAAAGGACGCAAATTTCGTTTGGTTACAAAATTGCATGACCGCGCAATTACCAGTTAAAGTAGTGCAGTGCGAAATTGAAAAAAGACCTCTGGTCCTTTGGCTGCCAAATGGTCCGGGGCTGAAGTGGTTAAATTCACTTACTTTTGACTGACTCACTATCTCTGCTAGAAGTCTGTTCCAAGCAACGTCTACTCTCTTGGTAAAATAATAGTTTCTAATGTTAGTTTTAATCTTTTGTCCTAGTGTTTTTACTGGTTTCCTGATTCTAGTTTCATATTGAAAATACCACCCTCCTGAACCCAATTTACACCCTTAACATATTTAACCCTTTTACTGCCACCAGCAGTGGCAGTGGGGGTGGAGTTTATACACACTAAACTACACACTACAGCCACTGGGGGGTGTACACTTCACAAGCCACTTGTCAGCTTTCTACTGAAAGTTATCCAGCAGCTGTACAGCCACTGGATCGCTTTCTGTGACCCCCAAATTGTGCCCTACCCCTGGTGCAACTTCGTCGCCATGCTTCCTGGGCTTCACTGCCCCATCTGCAGACTCAGGACAGGCATGGCGGGTGTCACTTAGTTGAGGGCAGGGAGACCAGCGAACATCCATTTGCTGATCCTCCCTAGCTGGAATGAACCTGGAAGCGATCTATAATATGTCACTTTCGATTATTGCTGTAATTTTCTCTTGCTATTAATTGCCAGGCAACAATGGAGTATAAAATGTAGTAGTGCAATGCTCCAAATTTGGGTATTTCAGTGCACGTGATACTAGCCTATGTACTGTATTGCAATTGCTAGAGTATCACTTACCCCTGCAGGACCCACTGTTGATTGTGACAAGTTGGAGGTCCACCCTGTGTGTGTGTTCTGTTATAGGTCAACCCACATCCCTATTTGAAATAGAAAGAAGACACTCTGGTAGGAGTGTGTGTATCCTCGGTGGGATTTTTAAATAGGGTTGCCAACACTTAGTAAGGGAGTAAAGAGGTTGCTAAAATAGGTATTTATTGAAAAAACAAAATTCCATTTCAAATCAATCTATGTAGCCATTTCGAACAACATACGCATAGGACATCATTGAAACCAACTCTATTGAAAATATGTATAGCAATAGAAATAACCCAACGTTTCGAGGTATGATTTGCGATGAACCTCTTTTTCAGGGGTAGTTTTTGTTGGTTGTGTCGATGAACAGGTCTGTAATAAGATAATAAGGCACAAGAGGAAGAAAAAGGAAGCGGAACAAACAAAAAAGAAAATACAGTAAGTAACATGGTAGTCCGCAAGAGTCATCATATAGATCGATATATAATAGACAATAATTCAAACATTGTGATTCGTCATAATTATGTGTATACTGACCCTGTGTATGAGCAAAATGCTTTGTCCAGGTATCTTACAGCATCCAGAGGGAGACAGTCGGTCAACCACAGCTCTATGTGTGCTCAATGGCACCGTTTACAGAGGAGAAGGAGGTGTCCAGGAAAGTAATGGAAGATCTGTTCCATGAGATCGTAAATGACATTTACCTGACATTTACGATGTCATGGAACAGATCTTCCATTACTTTCCTGGATGTACAAATCAACAAAGATACATCAGGGAGCATTAGCAGCAGTCTATTTAGGAAACCAACATCTGGCAATACTATTCTTCATGCTGTAGCTTCCATCCAAAGGCACTAGTGGTATCGATTCCAGTATCTAAGGATACGTAGGAACTGTACGGATGATTCAATATTCAGACAAGAGGCTAATGCCCTCAGAGACAGATTACTGCTACGAGGTTATTCTAAGAAATGCCTCAAAAAAGCATACAATAGGGCCATACAAAGACCTAGAAAGGACCTCCTATACAATCCAATCTCCAAAAATAAAAGAACCAACCCCATTTCTATTATCACAAGGTTCTCAAACCAACATGAGACTTTGAAAAAAATCACCAGTAAGTACTGGCATGTTCTCTCGATGGACCCCACGATTGGCCCATTTGTTGGCAAAAACCCGTCCTTCACCTTAAAGCGGGCAAGGTCATTGAAGGATCATCTGGTAACTAGTGAATTTAACAATTTGGGACGGCGTGATCCCTGTAAATACCCGGGTACTTTCACCTGCGGTGGTTGTCATTACTGCCGCTACATGAATACGGCACGCAGGGTAATACTCCCTAACGGCGAACTCTATCACCCTAAACACCATGCCAATTGCCAGACAACGGGTGTGGTATATTTGTTATGCTGTGAGTGCACATGCTTCTATGTAGGCAAAACCATTCAACCATTCTGGTGTCGTGCCTACAGACATATTCTATCTATACAAACTCACAATCCCAGTCTCCCTCTAGGCAGACATGTAACCAGTGTACATAATGATGTTGTTCCGAAAATAAGGGGTGGAGACATAAATTAAAATCGCTGTTACAAGCTGAACAACGGTGGATATTTCGCTTAAACGCGACCAAACCACCAGGCCTAAATGGAACCATCTCGTATAGACCATTCCTAGAGGGTTTCTCATCGGGAGGCTCCGAGTGGGAGCCCCTCGAATGAGAACAATGGGTGAGTGAGCTGTATCTGATTGGGTGATTGCAGATTATATATAACAACAATATGCAATAGGCCCCCTTCTCATTTAGACAGACTCTTCTAATAAAATGTGCCCATATAAGAATGGATTGCAGTGCTGAAGATCCATCAGTGGCGGTGCGTGCATAGAGGGCGCAGGAGCGCCGCCCCCCCTCTCCTGCACCGCTCTATCACCAATAGATAGATTCATGCATTGCATGAATCTATCTATTGTCACCGCTGCCGCCCCCTATTCAGGTGTCCGGCCCCTGATCGGGCGCCGGGCATCTGAATTACAGTGGGGGGGGTGTTGCTGGAAGCGCCCCTATTAGAGCTGTAAGCTCTAATAGGGGACCCTATTAGAGCGGTGTGCTCTAATAGGCTTCCCTAAGTGTAAACAGCGGGCGCACGGCTGTGCGTTCGCTGATTACACAGTACTGTGTTAGGGAAGCGAATACATCGCTTCCCTAACACAGACCCGCCTCTCAGCCAATCAGGTTGCCAGGTCTGTTACCTGTCACCTGATTGGCTGAAGTCACAGGCGCTGTGATTGGACGCTAGGCGTCCAATCACCTAGCGTCCAATCACAGCAGAAGAAGACAGGAGGAGCGCGGGAGAAGACATCCGACGGAGACATCCGACGGAGACACCGCTCGTCGCCTGACGCCGTCACCAGCTGCAGCTGGACAAGGTAAGTGCAGAGGGCAGGCAGGGGGCACAGTGGCAGCACTTAAGGGGCACAGTGGCAGAACTTGGGGCACAATGGAAGCACTTAAGGGGCACAATGGCAGCACTTAAGGGGCACAATGGCAGCACTTAAGGGGCACAATAGCAGCACTTAAGGGGCACAATGGCAGCACTTAAGGGGCACAATGGCAGCACTTAAGGGGCGCAGTGGCAGAACTTGGGGCACAATGGCAGCACTTAAGGGGCACAATGGCAGCACTTAAGGGGCACAATGGCAGAACTTGGGGCACAATGGCAGAACTTGTGGCAGAACTTGGGGCACAATGGCAGCACTTAAGGGGCACAATGGCAGCACTTAAGGGGCACAATGGCAGCACTTAAGGGGCACAATGGCAGCACTTAAGGGGCGCAGTGGCAGAACTTGGGGCACAATGGCAGCACTTAAGGGGCACAATGGCAGCTCTTAAGGGGCACAATGGCAGCACTTAAGGGGCACAATGGCAGCACTTAAGGGGCACAATGGCAGAACTTGGGGCACAATGGCAGAACTTGTGGCAGAACTTGGGGCACAATGGCAGCACTTAAGGGGCACAATGGCAGCACTTAAGGGGCACAATGGCAGCACTTAAGGGGCACAATGGCAGAACTTGGGGCACAATGGCAGCACTTAAGGGGCACAATGGCAGCACTTAAGGGCACAATGGCAGAACTTGGGGCACAATGGCAGAACTTGGGGCACAATGGCAGAACTTGGGGCACAGTGGCAGAACTTGGGGCACAGTGGCAGAACTTGGGGCACAGTGGCAGCGTTTGATGGGCACAGTGGCAGCACTTGGGGCACAGTGGCAGCGTTTGATGGGCACAGTGGCAGCGTTTGATGGCACAGTGAGGCTGTTTGTTTGCGCCCCCCCAAAAATTTTGAGCACCAGCCGCCACTGAGATCCATGATATACCATATATGGGATTAGTCTAATATGTGTCATTATTTGAATCCTCCAGGATATCCATGTAAACTTTATCCAAGGGGACGAATATGTCAGTCTACCCAGCTGTAAGTAAGTCAGGGGAATACTTAGATAGGAAGTCCTATTTGGGGCAAATCAATCTGTAAACAAAACAATCAGCCAGTCATGGCTCTCAGGTGGGGTTTCACTCAACGCCGGGGGGGGGGGGGGCGGATGCAGGTCTGAATGACCTGCGCCACCCCTTAACAATCCCAGCAGCTTGCTGACATGGTTGCCATGCCAGCGGACGAGCTGGACCGGCGTCGCGGGAGGATGACGCGGGGCGACTTCACATGCGGCTTGGTCTTTCACGGAGCCGCACAAAGGAGGCTGATCTGTCATTCTGCCTCCGCCAGCCGACCAGTAAGGGAGCGGTGACGCGGTGACCCCGCGCGCCGCCCTCTCGGGGGGCATGCCCCTCGTTTCTGACACGCCTCCTCATTAAAACCTCCAGCACAGCTGATTGAGGTAAAACAACCAGTGACGCCTGTATTTAACAGACGCACTGGCATTACGTCACTCTGCTTGCAGCTGATCACAGAGGTGCAATACATACGGAGTACCAGGCTGGGTGAGCAAACCAAAGAATTAATTATTAAATTATATATATACAAGAATATTGGATAATGATGTTTAATAATACCGCCCTCCTAAAATAAACACCGCTCTGCACTACAAGGATGTGTTACTGGCAAAACACTGGACTGGTCTTTGGTGTACCTGTCCTATAGTATGTAAACTTGTTGAATATATGACTAAATATATATATATATATATATGTGCAAAAAATGCTATATAAAAAATCAATAAATAAACTGATATAGATATATCACCTCGTGAGGGAATCGTCCCCTTATGGGGCTGCACTCACCAGAAATCAACTTTTAGTAAGCCTGTAGTTAAACCAATATGGGCCTTCTCCTCCAACATCAGACCATTAATCTCCACCAGCGCGGTTGTAAGACCAGATTTTCAGACCTTCAATCCAGCATCCCTTGATCAGTACTCCACCAGCGCGGTTACATAATGTGTGAAAAACAAATGGAGGGCCACATAGTGTAATACTGCTAAAAGATTTTTATTGAAACACTTTCCCTTTAAAAAACAACGATCCCCCTAATATTATCTGCGTACCACACAATAAAAAGTAATGAGCATTGGTTAAATGTAGAGATCTACTGTGCCTGGGTTCCATCCACCTAGCAGGATATGGATCAATGAGTTCTGCTGTGTGTGCTGGCGGCGTCTCTCCTTCCTGGTGTCCGTGGAACGCACAGTGGACCGCAAGCGTAGTGACGTCGCTTCCTGTTGACCTACGACTGACGCGTTTCGTCATTTCCGACTTCCGACACTTTTTATGACAATAACTTGCATATAAGCCTTTAAAATTAGCACTTTTGATTTTGAACGTTCGAGTCCCTTAGACTTTAATAGGGTTCTAAAGTTCACACAAACTTTAGGTCTGTTCGCAGGTTCTGGTGCAAACCGAACAGGGGGGTGTTACAAGCTGGGCTCCAGTCCTAGCGTGATCTCTGCACACTTCCAAACAGAGCAGCAGGGAATGGGTAGGCTCCGCCTTCAACCCCACCTTCTTGTCCCTTTTGCAGCCAGCCAGAGGACTTGAGGAGAGCACCCGGCAACATGGAGGCTCCGCCTCTGTGTCCCCTCTGCAGCACATAGGCACATGGCTGCACTGGTGGCCCAGCTTCGGCATGTGCACAGGGAGCCACTGGCATGTCAGAAATTAGGGTTGCCACCTGTCCGGGATTCACCCGGATAGTACAGGTTTTGAAACATGTGCCCGGGTCTCTGCCCGCCTGAGACCCGGGCACATTATTCACTTAAGACCCACCAGTGGCTCCCTGTGCCTATGCCAAAGCTGTGCCACCAGTGCGGCCATGTCTCCTCCAGTTTGGGTCTGCAGCGCCGCTTGATTTCTTCTCCTGATGCCCGAGTGCCTCCCTATCTACCCCCCCGTACTGAGTCTCCATGTTGCCTAGTGCTCTCCTTGAGTCCTCTGGCTGGCTGCTCTGTTGGAATGTGTGCAGAGATCATGCTGGGACTGGAGCCCAGCTGGTCCTCCTCATACACCATCCATATATATAGTACCCCCATATATACAGTTCTCCCCCACCATGCACCATCCATATATACAGTCCTCACCCCATATATATACAGTTCCCCCATGTACCATCCATATATACAGTCCCCCCATATATACAGTTCCCCCATACACCCTCCATATATACAGTTCTCCACCCCCATATACCATCCAAATATACTGTTCACCACCCCCCCCATGCAGCATCCATATATACAGTTTTCACCCCCCATATAGCATCCATATATATGTACACTTAAGGAAGGCTATTTTCATATTTTAACTGACATTTCTTTTATTAATCGAATCATATTTTATGGGTACACTAATGCTTTTGTTTTATTTAACCATGCCCCTTTAAGTCCCCCCCCCCACTGTTAATGCAATTTGGCCACAGCCACTGTTCACCATAGCACATCTCATTACCACTCACTTTGGGTAACCCCAGGTATTTTACAATCCTATAGCATGTAGTACAAAAAAATTCCTGTACGCCTGTTAAATACTAGTTTTTATGGTATTAATATTGATATTTCAATAATTCATATTGGGTAAGGAAATTTCCAAGAAAGTCCGTTCAGTTCTCGTGTAAAAACTCAAATTGATTTAATAATAAAATAGCAAAATATTACAAAAACAATATCAAAACGTAGAATGTAAAAATATCAACAAAGTATTATATTCTTAAGATGAAGATTGAATCAGATGTGTATCTTTGTGTACAAAGGAGAAGCTGCGCTATGTGTACCCAAATTAACTAAAATAAACCTCAAAAAATCGTGTCAAATATATTGAGAGTAAAAAAATACATATATATATGACTAAATATATTCCCATGAAAAATAGGATACAAGTGAACAAATATATATCTAGTGAAAAATAATATACCAAAATAATGTCAAAATTCGTGAAACAAAGTCCTTAAATATAGTCCAAAATATAGTGAATGAAATTATTAGATGTGTCACTCCAGCACCTTCTGAATGAAATGCTTACCAGAAAGTAAGACAAACGTGTAATTGGCTTAAACCCAGCCTAGGCCTTTAGTTGGGGACATCATAAATGAAAACAGCACTTTAAAGAACAAAATCCTTATTGATGGTCAGTGGAAGCAGAACTAACAACTCCAGATTCAGTATACACCCCAAAAAAAAATCACAAAATAGCATAATATTGCCTTATAAAAATATACAAAAACATGAGTAAAGAACAAAGATGTGCAAAACAAAAATAAAAAAGGAGAAAAAGCCCAGTGATCCAAACGACCGTGGTCCCCATTGAAAACGTCAGATAGTGACGAAACGCATCTAGAAGGTACGTGCTGACGTCACCACGCCGTCGACGAGGACGGGAGTTCATTTGTATGCCGCCGGCCGGCTGTGTTTTTTATGCTTTGCAGTTTTGTAAGTGCATCAATTTTTGTAACCTAATAAAACAGTCTAGAAGGTACTCCTCTATGGTTTGTTACTTTCTTTCCCCTTATGGATGTATACCCGCTGATATCGAGGTTGTGACCGGTGCCTTATTTCTACTGACAAGTTTATCGCTCAGGATTACATGTGCTGATTGGGCTTGTTTCTGGTAAGACGCCCCTCTATGTGGTGTTGGGACACTTCTTCAATTAGCGTCTGGATCACTGGGGTTCCTCCTTGTATCTGTTTGTGACAAGTATACTGCTCAGGATTACATGTGCTGATTGGGCTTGGTTCTGGTAAGATGCCCCTCTATGTGGTGCTGGGACACTACTACAATTAGCGTTTGGATCACTGGGCTTTTTCTCCTTTTTTATTTTTGTTTTGCACATCTTTGTTCTTTACTCTGTAAGTGTGCATACCACTTGTTTTTGTATATTTTTATAAGGTAATATTATGCTATTTTGTGATTTCTTTTTGTTGGGGTGTATCCTGCATCTGGAGTTGTTAGTTCTGCTTCCACTGACCATCAATAAGGATTTCGTTCTTTAAAGTGCTGTTTTCATTTATGATGTCCCCAACTAAAGGCCTAGGCTGGGTTTAAGCCAATTGCACGTTTGGCTTACTTTCTGGTAAGCATTTCATTCAGAAGGTGCTGGAGTGACACATCTAATAATTCCATTCACTATATTTTGGACTATATTTAAGGACTTTGTTCACCTATAATATAATTTTTTCACGAATTTTGACATTATTTTGGTATATTATTTTTCACTAGATTTATATTTGTTCACTTGTATCCTATGTTTCATGGGAATATATTTAGTTATATATATATATATATATATATATATATATATATATATATATATATATATATATATATATATAATTTTTTTTTTTTTTTTACTCTCAATATATTTGACACGATTTTTTGAGGTTTAATTTGTTTGGGTACACATAGCGCGGCTTCTCCTTTGTATGTATTGTTTTGTGTATATCTCACAATAAGCCGCTGCTTGTTTTTTTAGTTATTTATTTTTGTTGATCCAAGCGCAGTTTTCTTTTTTCCTTGTGTATCTTTGTGTGTGTAAATGTGGCAGCTTTCTTCAATGTCTCGTTGTGTCTGCAGCAAAATCTGCCTTTCTGTCCTCTGTTACTAGCTTTTTTACTCCTAAATTCAGCCCCCACCTTCTCCTATAAAAGCTGGCTTAAAATACCTCTGAGATTTTTTTGTAGTCCTAAAGAAAATCGCGGGGTTTTAATGAAACATAGCTTCCCTCCCACCTCACACAAGGGTGGGGTTGACATTCCGCAAGAGTGGCCAAAAACAGTGTTTTAACATATACAACATAAGTTTCCTTTAGCTTTCTAAATCTAATACTACATAAGTCAGTATGTATATTATATTCATTTAAAATCTAATGTTCTTTTTAATATCCTAATCAAGAAATATTGTATAAGAAACTTATATTCTTAACTAACATTTGAAACTGTTGCATCTTAAGTAATATAAAAGCTTCCTTCTCATCTGTGATGGGGGAGGTGAGAATACATGTTGACTCTACATAGAACTGCGTATGAAGTTTATAACAATGTATATTTTCACAAATATAAAATTATATATAATTTCATCTTATCCATACATAGAAGAGATATAAATTAGGGCTGTGAAAATTAAAGATTAATTCCTTGATTAATTGTTAATTTTTTTGATTGATCAAAATTCTTTTTATTGGTACTCACTAGGGTTGAGCGAACCTGAACTGTAAAGTTCAGGTCCGTACCGGACTTTTGGGTGTCCGGGGCCCGGACCCGAACCTGAACTATTGGCTGTAAGTTCGGGTTCGGGTCCGGTGTTCGGCGATGTATTGGCGCCTTTTAGAAGCTGCAGGGCAGCCAATCGACGCTAGTTTCACTAGTGTGCCCTTAGAAGCCATCACAGCCATGCCTACTAATGGCATGGCTGTGATTGGGCAGTGCAGCATGTGACCCTGCCTCTATATATAGTCCAGACACACAGCACACAGCGTCATTCTGCTATAGACAGGTTCCTGTGCTGCTAAGAGAGAGGATTTTAGGAGTTAGTGTGATAAAGTCAGTCAGTCAGTCCACATTCCTTTTAATTTTCTTCAAATTAGTTAGATCAGTGAGCGATCTAGATAGCTAGAGTAGGGAGTTTCTTTATTAAGGAAAAGAAAGAGGCAGAGAGAATTATTGAAGAGATTCCTAAATCAATTGTACCCTGACTGGGGTGCAGTGCACAGTCTTTTAACAGTGCCATGAGGCCAGTGCCAGACAAAATATAAAAATTTTACCTGCAAGCTCAGTGCACCATTAGGACCAACACTGCATATAGTAAGAGATACACCATAGTCTGTGTGCATTCTGCTATTGGAAAAACATTACAAAATTTTGCAGTGTTTTTTTTTTTCCCCAATAGCATTTTCTGCGTTTCCATAAACACTTTAGACACTATCCGTGTATTCTGATATTGGAAAAACATTGCAAAAAAATTTAATTTTGCAGTGCTTTTTTTTTCCCAATAGCATTTTCTGCGTGTTCATAAACGCTTTAGACACTGTACGTGTATTCTGCTATTGACAAAATCACCCATTTAGGGCGAGATCATACATTTTGAAAATATGAGGAGATCATCAAAAAGGGGACGTGGCCCGGGTCGTGGTGCTGCTGGTCGATCTGTGCCAGCTACACGCACTAGTGAAACACTTTCCTCAGGTGCGAGTAGGCGACAGAGCCTGCAGCGGTATTTTGGCGCGCCTAATGAGGCTGTACTCATTTTGAGGCCAGGACAAGTACAGGCGATAGTAGATTGGGTTGCTGACAGTGCCTCCGGTTCCTTCACATTGTCTCCCACCCAGTCCCCTGATGAAAGTTCAGAGTTGGCACCTGCAGCCGATGTCCATCAGTCTTTCACCTCACCCCCTTGCAAATCAGCCAATCAGTCTGAGCCCCAAATCATGCAGCAGTCTCTTCTGCTTTTTGATGACTCTGTTAGCAGGGTTTCCCAGGGCCATCCACCTAGCCCTGCCCCAGAAGTGGAAGCGATTGTGTGCACCGCTGCCCAACCACTTATGTTTCATGATGAGTACATGGGAGGACCATCGCAGCACGTCTCGGATGATGACGAAACACAGGTGCCAACTGCTGCTGCTTTCGCCACTGTGCAGACCGACAAGGAGGGCAGGGGTGAAGACTGGGTGGAAGATGATGTGAAGGACGATGAGGTCCTTGACCCCACATGGAATCAACGTCATGCAGGTGACCAGTGTAGTTCGGAGGAAGAGGCGGTGGTCGCACAGAGCCACCAGCACAGCAGAAGAGGGAGCAGGGTGCAAAAGCGAAGCGTCCGTCCCCTAGACAGTACGTCTGCTACTGCCCAACGCAGCAAGGGACCAAGCACACCAAAGCCAGGTCCAAGAAGTTCCCTAGCGTGGCAGTTCTTCAGACAATGGGCTGATGACGACACGAGTGGTTTGCACGCTGTGCAATCAGAGCTTGAAGCGAGGCATAAACGTTCTCAACCTGAGCACAACCTGCATGACCAGGCATCTAAGTGCAAAGCACGAGATGCAGTGGAGTAGACACCTCAAAAACCAAGAAAGGTCTCTGGCTCCTCCTGCTTCCTCTTCTGCTGCAGTCTCGGCCTCTTCATCCACCTCTGTAGTGACAGTGACACCAGCCAACCCGCAAACAGAGGATCTGCCAGCAACACTACCACCTGGGTCACCAACCATCTCCACAATGTCCCATGGAAGCGTTCAGCTCTCTATTTCCCAAACACTGGAGCAGAAGAGGAAGTACCCCCCTAGCCACCCACGATCCCTGGCCCTGAATGCCAGCATTTCAGAATTCCTCGCCTTTGAAATGCTGTCATTCCGTCTGGTGGAGACGCAGAGTTTTAAAAGGCTGATGTCATTGGCTGTCCCACAGTACGTCGTGCCCAGCCGCCACTACTTTTCCAGACGAGCTATCCCTTCCGTGCACACCCAAGTGGGGGACAAAATCAGGTGTGCACTGCGCAACGCCATCTGTGGCAAGGTCCACCTAACTACGGATGCGTGGACCAGTAAGCACGGTCAGGGACGTTATATCTCCCTAACAGCACACTGGGTAAATGTAGTGGCGGCTGGGCCTGAGGCAGATAGCAGTTTGGCGCATGTCCTTCCACCACCGAGGATTGCAGGGCACTTCAGTTTGCCTCCTGTTGCTAACTCCTCCTACTCCGCCTCCTCATCCTCTACCACCTCCTCATCCGGTCAGCGTAACACCTTCACCACCAACTTCAGCACAGCCAGGGCTAAACGACAGCAGGCAGTTTTAAAACTTTCCTGTTTGGGGGAAAAACCCCACACCGCGCAGGAGTTGTGGAGGGACATGGAACAACAGACCGCCTACACGTACTGAATGACGGGTCTGCCCCCTTCAACTTCTGGGTCTCCAAATTGGACACACGGCCTGAGCTTGCCCTTTATGCCTTGGAGGTGCTGGCCTGCCCTGCAGCCAGTGTATTATCTGAACGTGTATTTAGCACGGCAGGGGGCGTTATCACAGACAAGCACAGCCGCCTGTCCAGAGCCAATGTGGACAAGCTCACGTTCATTAAAATGAACCAGGCATGGATCCCACAGGACTTGTCTGTACCTTGTGCAGAATAGACACGTATACCGGTGTTCTGACAAAAACTGTCTGGCCATCGGCTAGTGTCCGGCCACTTACTGTGCAGGCGCAGTGCTTGCGCAGTACGGAGGACAAGGAGATTCACCTAATCTCAAAAGATGAACGTCGCCTGGGCAGTGAGTGCAGGTTCAAGCCCCACCATCCAAGTGGACATACGGTAGCACATAGTAACAGGGCCCCTCATGGGCTTGCTTGGCTAGGCTTCAACCTCGAATGATGTGGCTTGAACCTGGAGTCACCGCGCATCATCTTCGGACAGTTTCGAAATCCCCTTGTCCTACGTACTGAGCAAGCGCAGTACAGGGCGGACACTATGCAACGGGGCACAGAATTCGATACATCATTCACCACTAGCCTTATCTAGCCATTTTTGTATTTTTGAACCAGTGTTGGCTACCTTGTCCTCCTCCACCGCCGCTTACACCTACACCGCCACATCCACCGCCACCTCAACCTCCTACTCCATATGGACCTCGTCCTCCTAGGTCAAGATTATTTTTTTTCATTTTTTTCATTTCCAAGTATTTTATTTTCCCACTATTTTATCCATTAAATTGAATAATTTTTTCCAGAAAGTGCGTACTCTGGGGTGTTCCCACCATATGTGCGCCATTGTGCCGTTGATTTTCTGAGGTTCTTAATCACTTCCTGTACCTCTTCTGCTGAGAAAGGGGCCTCCAGCATTTTATTTTAATTTTTAATTTTTTTTATGTTATTTTAAGTTATTTCCCTATACACACTTACCATGCTCTGAACAACACTTTGTTGCCATTTGCAGCCCTATAGCCCTTTCCATGACTTTTTTACAGCCATTTTAGTGTTCAAAAGTTTGAGTCCCCATTGACTTCAATGGGGTTCGGAGTTCGGGGTCAAGTTCGGTCCCGAACCCGGACTTTTTTCCGAAGTTCGGCCGAACCCGAACTTCCAGGTGTCCGCTCAACACTAGTACTCACCTCTCCGCCGGCTTCCGGGTCTTCAGGGAGTTCCGTTGGAGATCCGGTGATCCCCATGTGCCTCCTCTGCTAACGAAGGGAAGGGGGGAGGAGTCCGTGATGTTGAAGTTCTGATTGAACGTAATGCGTACGGGGAGGAGCTATGCATGATGTCAACCACTGTTGTCCTACGGAACTAACACGATTGTCGGCTTTACATGCTGTGTTTTTATCATCTTTATGTGAGTAGTTTGTGTTTGAACACAAAAATGTAATCTTATACTTAAGCGGTGAGCACTTAGATCTTTTCTTTTTACCCATGACCTGGCATCCTTGCTGAGATCTAAGGAGACGTGAGAGAAGTTTTGGTCTGTGTTAATTCTTTTGATACCCGCTTGCATGACCACCTGTTTGCACAGGGGTCCATGCCATAAGGTGAGAGTGATTAGTCAGACTGGAGGTGGAGGGATTGTCATGCTACTGTGAAAAAAAAAATAAGTCAGTCAGTGCTACAGTTTGAATTTAAAACTTATTTGTGTGAAGTTAAGTCATGAATTGTGGAAACTAACTAGTGTCGGGTGATTGTATATAGTGTATACTACATTTACCACTGACTAATGCAGAGTTGCAATGCAAGGAGATCAGCTAAAAGTAGTTGGATCTGTATGTGCATTATAATTAATCGAAATGAGTTGATTGAAAAAAAAAATTTTAATCAGTAACAGCCCTAATATAAATATATATATTTAACTCAATTATTCTGAAAAGATCTCATCCATTCATTAATTTGTTAATATTATTTTTTTAACAAAACAAAGGTGCTTTATTGTTGTCATGTAAAGTGATATCCAGTATATCCATCAATGTAGTACACTTCATAAAAGACCTACATGTGCAGGTACAGAAACAAAAGGCAGGTTGAACGTCATATACAGTTACTTAACAGTAGACACTGAGACATAGTTACATATAGTTACATAGTAGGTGAGGTTGAAAAAAGACACAAGTCCATCAAGTCCAACCTATGTGTGTGATTATATGTCAGTATTACATTGTATATCCCTGTACGTTGCGGTCGTTCAGGTGCTTATCTAATAGTTTCTTGAGTTTTCCACTGAGACCACTGCCTGTGGAAGGGAATTACACATTCTTACTGCTCTTACAGTAAAGAACCCTCTATGTAGTTCAAGGTTAAACCTCTTTTCTTCTATCTTTAATGAGTGACCACGAGTCTTGTTAAACTCCCTTCCACAAAAAAGATTTAACCCATAAGGATTCCACCTCCTCCCTAGCTCCCTTAGTGATGCCATCTCTCACATTCACTTGTACATTATTCTTGATATATAGGCATACCCCTCCCCCTTTTTTACCCTTTCTATCCTGGCAAAAACGGGTATACCCTTGAATGGTTGCCAGACAATCATGAGAGCTGTTGAACCAGGTCTCTGAAATTCCCACAGAATCCAAATCCTCCTTGCACAACAGTATCTCTAATTCACCCATCTTGTCCGCCAGGCTCCTGGCATTGATGAATATGCCACGTAGTTTAGACTGGCCGCATATTATCCTCTTATTGGATGTTCCAAGATTGCAGCTAGGACTTGCTACTATACTTACCTCGGGTTTATGTGCTTTGGTCAACCTACCACTAATGCCCCCAATACTACCCTCTGGAATATGTTCCGCACTGACTATCTCTACCTCTGGACCCTCCCCCCCATCGCCTAGTTTAAACATTCCTCTAACTTTTTGGCCATCTTCATTCCCAGCTGATCTGCACCCTCTCCATTTAGATGCAGTCCAACCCTTCTATAGTACTGGTTATCGACTGAGAAGTCGGCCCAGTACTCCAGGAACCCAAACCCCTCCTTACTACACCAGCTCTTCAGCCACTTGTTTACTTCCCTAATCTCCCTCTGCCTTTCATCATGCAGGGAATCTGGGTATCAGTAGGCAATGTTCAGGGTCACACATCATATCCTCCACAACATATCCCTGGGGGAGGTAAAGAATCTTGTGGTTTCGCCATCTTGAACACGCAGACCTGCTTGGAAAAGTGTCTCAATTTCTGCGTTTCCACAAAGTAATCAGGGATGATGAGAAGTTTGTTGTTCTGGAATGCAAGCTCTCCCTGCATCCTGGCTGCCTGAAGCACCTAATTTCTGTCCCTGAAGCTCAGAAATTTAAGTATAAAGGCCGACTTGGGTGGAATGCGATGAGCCCTTTCCACCGCATAAAAAGGTGAGAACTGGGCTGCTGGCAGGAGGGTACAAGGTAATTTCTCCACAAAATCAGTCAGTGCGGGCCCTTCACCCCCTTCACCAGACTTACTATACAGAGGTTGTTCCTCCTGTTGCGATTCTCAGCGACTTATATTCTAGAGCCCTGATCTTAGTGTGTAAGGTGTGGAGGTCAGCGTTACGATTCTCCATCATGTCCTCCACTTGGCTTAATCGCTGCTCCGCAGTGGATAGCCGGGACCTTATTTTGTCCAATTTAGTCTAATGAGCCCCACATCTAGCTGGACCGCATCGACCATTGTAGTCAGGGTCATTATGGAGGCATGACAGTTATTGATTGCTGCCAGAACCTCTGCCAGACCCGGTGGGGGTGGTGGTGGCTGCCCCGCTTGCTCCGTCTGGGATGCCATGTTTGTTGTGGAGCGGGCACGTGTTAATATTTGTAATTGATGAATATTAGATAATTAGGTTAAAAGGAAACTTTCTAACAGTGCCACAAAACCATGAACCATACCATGCCGCATGCTCTCAACGTGAAAGCCCGCTGACAGCTGATGACTTGTCGGTTGTTAAGGACACGGCAGCCTGCTTACCGGTTGCTCCTTAGCAACCAGCTATATATAGTAAATGTAAATCCCCAAAACAAACACACAACTTGCGCTTTGGATGCAGGTCCATTGAAACCTATTACAGGCAAAACGCTGCATTTTGCAGGAAAAAAAAGTCCCTGAACCTTTCAAAAACACAGAGGCACAAAAATAGGCGTGAATTTGGGACTGAACATGACTGAAAAGTTAGAGGGGCTTTTAAACTAGGTGACAGGGGGGAAGGTCCAGAGGTAGAGATAGTCAGCGTGGAGCATATTCAAGAGGGTAGTATTGGGGGCATTAGTGGTAGGTTGACTAAAGCACATAAACCCGAGGTAAGTATAGTAAGAAGTCCTATTTGCAATCTCGGAACACCCAATAAGAGGACAGTATGCGACCGGTCTAAACTACATGGCATGTTGACCAATTCCAGGAGCCTAGCGGACAAGATGGGTGAACTAGAGATACTGTTGTACGAGGAGGATTAAGATTTTGTGGGAATTTCAAAGAATTGGTTCAACAGCTCTCATGATTGGCTGGCAACCATTCAAGAGTATTCCCTTTATCACATGGATAGAGAGGGTAAAAAAGGGGAGGGGTATGCCTGTATATCAAGAATAATGTACAAGCGAATGTGAGAGATGACATCACTAAGGGAGCTAGGGAGGAGGTGGAATCCTTATGGGTAGAGCTCCACAGGGATGAAACTAAGGGGAAAATAATACTGTGAGTATGCTATAGGCCCCCTAACCTGAGGGAGGAGGGGGAGACGGACCTCCTTTCACAATTTGGATTAGCAGCAAGGATGGGAAGTGTGATCATAATGGGGGATTTTAATTATCCAGACATAGACTGGGCAGGAGGAACAGGACAATTTCATGGGTCAGATGGTAGATGCACCAACTAGAAACAATGTGTTACTAGACCTCCTGATTACCAACAATACAGACCTGATCACGGATATGGAAATAAGGGGCAATTTAGGAAACAGCGATCACAGGTCAATTGGCTTCAGTATAAATCGGAAACATAAGGGGAATACAAAGTCATTGAATTTCAAAAGATCAAACTTCCCAAAATTACGAACCTTGCTAGAAGATATAAATTAGGATAAAATCTTAGGAACAAAGAACACGGAGGAGAGATGGGTTTGCTTTAAGAGCATATTAAATAAGGGCATTAGCCAGTGCATCCCATTGGGAAATACATTTAAAAGAGTTAGCCTGGGTTCACACCTATGCGAATTCGCTGCGGCCTACCACGCAGCGAATTCGCAGGACATTTCAAAATACATTGATTTTAATGAGGCATATTCACATATCTCCGGTGCATGCGCACTGTGCATTGCAGAAAAAACGTGTGTGTTTTTTGGACAGTGCGGTTCGGCTCAGGTGCGAATTCAGGCCCATTATCTTCTATGGGCACGCATCTGATTTGCAGATGCATTCCGTTCTGAACACGAATTCTTTCCTTCTCCTCACTACACCTCCCCCTCTCCCCCCCTCTCCCTGCTCACTGATCCGCAGCTAAAACGCTGACAAACCGCTGAACAACTGACGTTTTACAGCGCATATACGACGGACATTCAATTCGCATCGCACTGGTGTGAACCCAGGCTGAACAAAAGTCCTGGATGGCTTAACTCCAATGTAAAAATGCATATAAAAGCAAGGGAGAAGGCCTTCAAAAAATACAAGGCTGAGGGATCATCATCAGCATTCAGACTTTACAAAGAATGCAACAAGAAATGTAGGGGTGCAATAAGGACAGCTAAGATAGAACACGAAAAACACATAGCGGAGGAGAGCAAAAAAAATCCCAAGAAATTCTTTAAGTATATAAAGAGTAAAAAAAGGGAGGACAGACCATATTGACCCCCTACAGAATGAGGACAGAAATATGGTTACAAAGGATGGGGAGATGGTGAAGGTATTACATTTCTTCTTCTCCTCAGTCTTATCGAGGGAATCGGGGGGCCTCAGTAACCAAAACTGCAGTGTTTATCCTCATGACACATCACAGGAAGCACCCTCATGGCTAACAGAGGACAGAATTAGAAATAGACTTGGAAAACTTAACATCAATAAGTCACCAGGACCAAATGGCTTGCACCCGAGGGTCCTTAAGTAATTGCCAGACCATTGTTCCTAATTTTTACTGACAGTCTACTGACTGGAATGGTACCAGCTGATTGGAGAAAAGACAATGTAGCTCCAATATTTAACCAGTAGCTGACCGCTGGCTGTCAATTGATGGCCAGGCGGCGCAGCTCTCAGGGCGGGAGGGTGTCATATGACGTCCTCCCCTTCCCGGCCCTCCAGGGAGCGCGCGCCGCCAGCAGCGCGCACCCGCCGTGTCACTGGGCACCCGATGCGCGTGCCCAGCGGCCACGATGTCTGCCGGGCACCCGCGATTGCCCAGTAACACAGCGGGACCGTGGATCTGTGTGTGTGTAAACACACAGATCCACGGTCCTGTCAGAGGAAATGGTGTGTTCTCAGTACAGAGAAACACTAATCGGTCTCCTCCCCTTGTGAGTCCCCTCCCCCACAGTTAGAATCACTCCCAGGGAACATATTAACCCCTTCAGCGCCCCCTAGTGGTTAACCCCTTCCCTGCCAGTCACATTTATACAGTAATCAATGCATTTTTATAGCACGGATCGCTGTATAAATGTGAATGGTCCCAAAAATGTGTCAAAAGTGTCCGATATGTCCGCCGCAATATCGCAGTCACGATAAAAATCGCAGATCGCCGATATTACTAGTTAAAAAAATAATAAAAATGCTATAAATCTATCCTCTATTTTGTAGACGCTATAACTTTTGTGCAAACCAATCAATATACGCTTATTCCGATTTTTTTTTTTTTTTTTTTTTTATTATTTTTATATATTTTTTTGGGGATATTTAGTATAGCAAAAATTTATTTTTTTTTTTTAAACTTGTCCCTCTTCTTTTGTTTATAGCGCAAAAAATAAAAACCGCAGAGGTGATCAAATACCACCAAAAGAAAGCTCTATTTGTGGGGACAAAATGATAACAATTTCATTTGGGTACAGTGTTGTATGAACACGCAATTGTCATTCAAAATGTGACAGCGCTAAAAAGCTGAAAAATGGCTTGGGCGGGAAGGGGGTGAAAATGCACTGTACTGAGGTGGTTAAAGAGCCAAAATACATCCCTGGGAATTACAGACCAGTTAGCCTAACATCAATAGTATGCAAGCTCTTGGAGGGGATGATAGAGGACTATATACATGATTTTAGTAATGAAAACGGTATCATTAGCAGTAATCAGCATGGATTCATGAAGAATCGTTGCCAAACCAATCTATTAACATTCTATGAGGAGGTGAGCTGCCATCTAGATAAAGGAAGGCCGTAGATGTGGTGTATCTGGATTTTGCAAAAGCATTTGACACAGTTCCCCATAAACGTTAACTGTACAAAGTAAGGTCCGTTGGCATGGACCATAGGGTGAGTACATGGATTAAAAACTGGCTACAAGGGTGAGTTCAGAGGGTGGTGTTAAATGGGGAGTACTCAGAATGGCCAGGGGTGGAAAGTGGGGTCCCCCAAGGTTCTGTGCTTAATTTGTTCATAAACGACCTGGAGGATGGGGTAAACAGTTCAATCTCTGTATTTGCAGAAGATACTAAGCTAAGCAGGGCAATAACTTCTCTGCAATATGTTAATTAATGGGGTGGGCAACTACATGGCAAATGAGGTTTAATGTTGAAAATTGTAAAATAATGCATTTGGGTGGCAACAATATGAATGCAATCTACTCACTGGGGGGAGAGCAAGGATGGAAAGGGACCTGGGGGTCCTAGTAGATGGTAGGCTCAGCAATGGCATACAATGCCAAGCTGCTGCAAACAAAGCAAACAGAATATTGGCATGCATTAAAAAGGGGATTAACTCAAGAGATAAAACGATAAATCTCCCACTCTTCAAGAATCTGGTCTGGCCTCTCCTGGAGTATGCTGTCCAGTTCTGGGCACCAGTTCTCAGGAAGGATGTACTGAAAATGGAGCCAGTACAGAGAAGGGCAACAAAGCTAATAAAGGGTCTGGAAGATATTAGTCATGAAGAAAGGTTGAGAGCACTGAACTTATTCTCTCTGGAGAAGAAACACTGGAGAGGGGGTATGATTTTAATTTACAAATACCATACTGGTGACCCCACAATAGGTTTTATAAGACACGTGACCACTCATTAAGATTAGAAGAAAAGAGGTTAAAACTTAGACTGCGTAGAGGGTTCTTTACTGTAAGAGCGGCAAGGATGTGGAATTCACTTCCACAGGTGGTGGTTTCAGCGGGAAGCATCGATAGTTTCAAAAAACGATTAGATAAACACCTGAACGACTGCAACATACAGGGATATACAATGTAATACTGACATATAATCACACACATAGGTTGGACTTAATGGACTTGTGTCTTTTTTCAACCTCACCTACTATGTAACTAAAAATGCTTTGATGTGAATGTGTTCTATAGGAACCCATGTTAAAAAAATGGAAATGAGTTTCTGCAAAAAGCATCAAAAAACACATTTGTGTGAATCGACCCTCACTTTCCAGTCACAGGGAGGAAAGGTGATTTGTAAGTGCAAGTGAAACTGCAGCAGAGAAAGATCAGTTCTCCACCTCTGCTAGGCAGGACTGCTCAGTGTTGCAGAGCTGTGTAGATCTTGGTGGACATAAATCCTTTATCAGTTAATGCAGTCATATTCAGTGAAGTTCCTCTGTCCTTATACTGAGTTACTGTGCTAGAATCTTAATATTACCCAAATGTAGCAGATAAGGAAATCTATCATTTGTGGCACCATACATATGTTAATGTGGCCCACCCAATATTCAGACACAGAAACGAATAGGAGAAACAACATTGGGGCAATCCTGCCTTAATTTTCGGCTAGACAAGATGCACTGACCTATCTAATGTCCTGTTTGTAAATGTATCTACTGCTTTTGTGAAAAAAATATGCTATTCATTTAACAAATTTTATTTCCTTGCCCTTAGACCCTTCAGATGGTCTTGTTCAAATTATTAATGGAAGAGAGGCAAAACCTCATTCACGGCCATACATGGTGTATATAAAAATGGGATCATCTTTCTGTGGAGGAATCCTGATAAAGCCTGACTGGGTGCTAACTGCAGCACACTGTGACATGTAAGTAAATCTGCTTCTCAACATGTGCAATCCATTCCTCAGCCTTTATTCCATAAAAGGGTGCATCCAGCTAAATAATTTTTTGAGTTTTATATAGAACAAGCAATGATTAGAAACGCTGTTGGGTTTTTACTGCTATCCAGTGCTCCATCAGAGAGATATCCCATCAATTACTGTCATAGTGTAAAACATTTTATCAGAAAGGAAGTGAAGAAGAATTTTCAACAGCAACACAGACAGAAATAAAAAATTAGGGGGTGCATATGCGCGCTTCGGCAAGATGGCTGCTTATCCGGGAAGCTCCATGCCTCAGCTGCTGACACTAGCTCTTTTTAGTCTTCCTCGTGAGCCTCCTAAACGCTGATTGGGCTCGGGACATCCAGCTGTAATCCCTCCACCGCATATGGCTGGTGGATCAGAGCACCGAACCTGGTCCAGGCCGTCCACCTGCTCAACCCAGCCCCTCCAGGAGGACTATCTGCATTGCTCCACAGCTCTTTCTCCACTGCAGAGTCTCTGATAGAGCACACGCTAGATGAGCTCCTGAATTCCCAGCCATTTACACAGCCTGTACTCTCTCTACTCTCTGTTATGCTGCCTGTCTTGTCACCATCTGTGGATCTAGATGCACAGTCCCTTTTGGACAAATTTTCAGAGCTCTTGGAGCAAGGCTTAGCTAAAACGGCTGCACAAATCCCTACTGATTTACAGGGCCTGGGCTCTCGTTTTGAGGTGATTGAAATGAAATTGCAAACCACTATAGCCCAATAAAAACACCCAGCGTATTCTAAAATTGATTCTCTGGAAAACCACTCCAGGAGATATCATTTCCAGATTCAAGGCCTTCCAGAGTCGGTAAAAGATGATGAGGCAGGAGTTCGCTCTTTCCTCCAAAATGTATTCCCTGATCTCTTGGATCACTGTATGGAACTTATTGTATATGGCCTTACAAGCCCCTTTAAGGCATGTTTGCTTGTGGGAAATGTTCCATATGCAGATATGTAGACAAGACTGACATGTTCACTGGTTCTGATGGTAAAAAGCATTTTAAAATTAGAGATTTCATTAACTGCTCTACCACCCAAGTGATATATATGATGATCTGCCCCTGTGGGAAAATATATGTGTGTAAAACAAAGAGACAATTGAAAATCAGAATCAGTGAACACGTCCAGAGCATTGTCAAAAAAGATGACGAACGCATTGTGGCGTTACATTTTTAAAATTTTCATGGAGGTGATCCAAATGGACTCAAAGTAAAAGGCATTTACAGACTGAATCTACCTCTCAGGAGGGGGGACTTTGATAAGATCCTCCTCCAGAAGGAAAAGATGTGGATTTTCCTCTTAAATGCATTACAGCCTTATGGCTTGACAATGAATGCAATCTTTATGTCTTTTTGGAACCATATCCATACTGAGACTCTCTGCAGGCTTTAATGTTAATTTTGCAGAAAACATTTCCACTCTACTTTTGCTGGCACTCCTGCTTCCCTGCCTCGTTCCTCGCCCCCCCCCCCTCCCCCTTTATCAGTATTTTGTTTATCGGTACCACTTTATGACTAAACTTAAATCAATTTAATATACAGTGGAGACAACATGATATTTTACTCCTGAATAGGGATGGGCCGAACGGACCCCTGTTCGGTTCGGACCAGAACTTCTGAACTTCCGCGAACGTTCGGACTCGAATAACAAACCCCATTAAAGTAAATAGGACCCAAACATCAAATATCAAAAGTGTCTATTTTGAAGGCTTAAATGCAAGTAATTAGGCATACAATGGTTATAGGGGTTGGGGTCCTGCCCTGGGGGACATGGATCAATAAAAAAAAAGTTTGTGAAAAAAGTAATTTTTAAATGAGCAGTGATTTTTTTGATTTTTAAAGTAAAAGCCTAAAAATGAAACATAGTGCCAGGGGGTCCCCTTAGTCTAACTGTAAAGTGGCAGATCTGTACCACATCTAGAATCTGCTGCAGCAATAATTTAATTTATAAAGCCAAAAAAATACATTTTTTCCTGCAAGCTGCCTTTATTTTGCTCAGCAACAGCTGGGGAGCCAGTGTGTATGATGAGGCCACAATGTAGTGCACTGGGAACAAGATTAGAGATTTTTTGGATACATTCTGGTGTCACTTTGACTTTGGACAGAAGTAACGGGTGCTTTAAAATTGGTCTTTGGGTGTCGGTAGCGCCTTCCCACCGTAACCCTATAGAGATAATCTTGATGAAAGCAAGAATTTGCCTTGCTGTAAAAAATTGCAATCATATGCACCAGAAAAATTGGTCTTTGGGTGTTGGTGGTGCCTTCCCACCGTAACCCTATAGAGGTACTTTTGATGTAAGCAAGAATTTGCCTTGCTGTAAAAAAGGTGCTCTTGATAAATGCAAAAAAAATTGCAATGATATGCATATGGTTGGTGTTTTTGCCACGTTTGATGTGCCTGAGACACAGTTTTGCAGATAGCAACAGTGTGATCTGCTGCAGGTGTGCTGAAAAAGACCCAGACAGCTGAGGTTTGGGGAGTGGGCTGGGAGATAACAGCTGCAGAATGTGATGGAAAAGGGTGGCTGCTCTCTACTCTTTCTTGATGTCGGCCTCCTTGGAGTTGTGCCGCCTCACCTTCAGTTTCCTCCTCTGCTCTATCTGGCACCCTATTCCTGATAAGAAAACCATCTGAAAACTTCTGTTTGATTCTCAACCTGAAACCATTGAACAAGTCAGTCCTATACAAGAAGTTTTGTTTGGACTCAATCTTCACGGTCAAATATATGCTGACCAAGGAATGCTTTATGGCATCAATCGACCTGAGAGATGCTTACCTACATATTCCTATAGCAACTCAGTCCCAGAAATTCCTGAGGTTGGCAGTGAATATGGGCAAGGAAGTTATACATCTACAGCTCAGGGCCCTTCCCTTCGGGCTTTCATCAACTCGGAAGCCCTCACCCCTCTTCGACTCCAAGGAATTGCGGTAATCCCATATCTGGGCAACCTCCTCTTCTTTGCCCCGTCCAGGGAAAAGTTGCAGGAGGATCTGTAGAAAGCCCGCAGTCATTTGGAGTCTCTGGGTTGGATAGTGAATCTTCAAAAATCTAACTTCATTCCAGCTCAGCAAGTACATTTTCTGGGGTACCTAATAAATTCAGTGGAAATAAGAATTTTTCTCCCAGAAGAGAAAAAGATCAAGGTCCAGAAGGTAGTTACTACACTTCAAATGAATCAGCAGATTTCAGTTTGAAGGGTTATGTCGGCTTTGAGAACTTTAACCTCATCTATCCCAGTCATCCAGTGGGCAAGGCTGCATTTCTGGCCTCTCCAGAGGTTCCTTCTAAAAACATGGAACCACAGGACAGAAACCCTAGATACAAGGATAAAGATCCCCATCAGAGTCAAACGAACACTTTGGTGGTGGAAAAATCAGTTAGTATGGCAAAAAGATCTACTTTGGTCCTTTTCAACCGAAAAAATTGTGACAACAGATGGCAGTATGTGGGGATGGAGGGGGGGGGGGGTGCCCACATGGGTCAGGATTTGGCACAGGGAACATGGTCACAGGCCGAAGCAGGAAAATCCTCGAATTGGAGAGAGCTAAAAGCAGTCGTCTTAGCGTTGGCTGCCTTCTCTCCAAGCCTTCTAGGTTTCTATGTCCACATTCTATCAGACAATGCCCTACCTAAACAAACAGGGGGGCACAAGAAGCAAAGCTCTTCACTTGCTGTCAGCAAAAATTATGGAATGGGCAGAAAACCATTTACTGTCCTTATCCGCAGTCCATCTCAAAGGCAAGTTAAATGAAGTAGTGGATTTTCTGAGTAGACAGAAGGTTTAGGAGGCAGAGTGTAGCCTGAACTCAGAAGTGTTTGCATTGATCGCCAGGACCCGGGGCCATCCACAAGTGGACCTGTTTGCGTCAAGGCAAAACGCAAAGCTCCAACAATTTTTCTCCCTTCAGAGACGACGGCTCTCAAAGGATAGACGCTCTGGCACCAGAGCCGGTACAGGGGGGGGGGGGCGGAAGGGGCGGATGCCCTGGGGGGTACAATTTATTGGGGGGTGGGGAGGCGCAGTGAAGTGTCCTCAGGGCCAGCGCTATCTCTATTCTCTGCCAGATGACATCTCCCCACTCGGGAGTCCCGAGCAGGGGCGGACTGACCATAATAAACTTCTGTGTGTGTGCGGTGGCACCGCTCCGGCCAGGATGCAGCTCAGAGTCAGTGCAGCTAATCAGACGGAAGGAAGGGTGGCGGGATCAGGAGACCAATGGGCGGTTATGATCCTTCTCCCTTCTCCCCACACCTGTACGCTCTGAGCCCCTCTCACACCTGTACGCTCTGAGCCCTTTCACACCTGTACGCTCTGTGCCCTTTCACACCTGTACGCTCTGTGCCCCCTCACACCTGTACGCTCTGAGCCCCCTCACACCTGTACGCTCTGAGCCCCCTCACACCTGTACGCTCTGAGCCCCCCTCACACCTGTACGCTCTGAGCCCCTCTCACACCTGTACGCTCTGAGCCCCTCTCACACCTGTACGCTCTGAGCCCCTCTCACACCTGTACGCTCTGAGCCCCTCTCACACCTGTACGCTCTGAGCCCCTCTCACACCTGTACGCTCTGAGCCCCTCTCACACCTGTACGCTCTGAGCCCCTCTCACACCTGTACGCTCTGAGCCCCTGGCCAAAGAGAGCTTGGTTTTACAGTTGACAATCAAACCATGTTGGCAGCTTCCTCTCAGACAGGATTTACTGATAGATTTACTGATACGAGGGCCAGTACATCATCCGGATGTAGCCAGGTTAAGACTCACTGCCTGGTATCTGAAGAGCAGTTGTTAAGAAACAATGATGTAAGTAACTCAGTTAAAATAAACGGAATTACTTAACGCAGTTACTTTAGAGGGTAACGAGTAATCTACCTGATTACTCTTCCCCTCATGGTAACTCCGTTCCCATTACTTGGGCAGGGTTACCTCAATTACATCTACCGTCCGGGAGGCCTGCCGTGGCCGCGCTGCCTGGCTGTTCGTTCCGCCGCGGGGAGGGGGGCTTTTGCCCGCTGAGCTGAGAAGAGGCTGAGACTCAGAGAGACTGTTTGGACCGCCCCATCCCGCCCGCCTATCCAGAGAGAGAAAATGTAGGGAGGCGGACACTGAAAAATGAAGTCAGCTGACCAGCTGACACCAGTCGATTGAAGGGGAGGGTCTCGCTCTCTCCCCATGAGGAAAGGCATCCCTGGATGCATTCAAGTAAGTGACTATCTGACGATTCCAATTGCAGTGCAATCGATCCATCCCAAGTCCTCCACCACCTCTGCTTCTTACTGATTCCATCCCTACCCACCCACCATCACTTCTACAATAGAGGTGATGGGGGGGATAGGGTAGGGATGAGATCAGTGGTGGTGGGGGATGGGATCAGTAGGAGGCAGAGGTGGTGGTGGGAGAGGATGGCACCACCATCGCTGCCACCCCCCCAAGTACTGTACACCACCACCACTGCCACCCCCCCAATTACACCACCACCACTGCGACCCCCTCAAGTACCACCGCTGCCACCCCTCAAGTACCACCGCTGCCACCCCTGTCACAGTTACTTTGCTGAGTAACTAATTACTTTTCCAATGTAGTAACCGAGTTACTAACGCAATTACTTTTTGTGAAAAGTAATTTGTAACTTAACTAATTACTTTTTTAAAGTAAGATGACCAACACTGTTAAACAAGGGCTTTTCAGAACCTTTAATAACCATGTTACTTTCCGGTAGGAAAAAGGTAACTAGAGCTATTTATGCCAAAGTGTGGAAGGTCTACGTTTCTTGCTGTCATTCAGAAAATATGGATGTGAAAGACAAAGTCTTTTTATTGCAGTCAGCACTCTTAAAGTACAAGTGGCCGCATTAGGAGTTTATCTGGAGAGATCAATTTCTTCAGAAACTTTGATCATAAGATTTTTCAGGGCACTTTTCAGATCCAAACTGGTTTCGGTTAAGCACTTTCCGAAATGGGATCTCTCCATGGTTCTGCAAGCCCTCGCAAAGGAACCATTTGAACCATTACAAACAATCTCTCTAAACAATTTAACTGTCAAAACTATTTTTCTAGTCGCAATTACATTGGCAAGAAGGATTAGTGAACTGCACGCCCTATCAGTAAAAAAAACTTTTTGTCCATTTTTTCAGATAGGATTGTACTTAAGGTAGATCCAGGGTTTTTGCCAAAAGTGGCAACATTTCAGAACAGGTCACAGGAGATTATGCTTCCAACCTTTTTGCTTTAATATCGCGTACACACGAGCGGTCTTTTCGACGGACTAGGTGCGACGATCTTCCCGACGAACTTTCGAGTTCCGACAGACTTTCCGAACTAACGCACTTGGCCACGTACAAGCACACCAAAGTCCGACGGATTTGAACGTGATGATGTACGACCGGACTAGAATAAGGAAGTTCATAGCCAGTAGCCAATAGCTGCCCTAGCATCGGTTTTCGTCTGTCGGACTAACATACAGACGAATGGATTTTTCGACTGGACTCGAGTCCGTCGGAAAGATTTGAAACATGTATTAAATCTAAAGTCTGTCTGATTTTTAGACAGCAAATGTCTGATGAAGCCCACACACGATCGAATTGTCCAGTGGATTTGTTCCGTTGGACCTAGTCTGTCGAAAAGTCCGCTCGTGTGTAAGCGGCATAACCCTTCAGGGAATAAGGAAGAGCAGTTTCACAACTTAGACGTGAGACGTACCCTATTACATTACTTGGAAGTAACAAAAGATTTTAGATCCTCAAATTCGTTCTTTTTTCTGGAAACAAAAAAGGCCACCAAGCATCAAAAAAGTAAATTGCAAGATGGCTTAAGACAGCTATTTCTGTAGTCTATTCTCAGATGGGTCTATCTCCCCCCACCGGGAATTAGAGCTCATTCAACAAGGGCTAAGGCCACTACATGAGCAGAAAAAGCTGGTGCCACCCCAGATCAAATTAACATGGTCAAGTTACTTAGAAATCAAAAGGAAGTACTCCGGACAGCCGCACACCGGGAAAATAAAATCCAAAGGGTTTATTTAAAAGCAAAAAGACACTACAATCCAAACACGGCAAAAAGGGGGTACAGAGCTGACGCGTTTCACACTGTATTTCAGTGCTTACTCATAGCTGCTTTTAAATAAACCCTTTGGATTTTATTTTCCCGGTGTGCGGCTGTCCGGAGTTCTTCCTTTTGATTTCTAATCATTGTGCTATTAGCCAGCACCTGGGGCTCCCACACAGGAGCAGGAGCATTCACTTGTAAGGAGAGTCTTGGAGCGGTGGTTGTTTGTTTTTCATGGTCAAGTTACTTAACGTTTGTCTGTCATTACAGACTGGATCTCCTGTCAGCGGGGGATCAGGCTTTTGGCAGAAAAGTTCTGCAGGTGGTGGTCCCTCCCTAGGGGGTAAGTCTCTGTTATCCTCTCAGGTGCGGTCCTTAAAGACGTTAAGTGAAAATTCAAGTTAGATTTACCAGTAACTTGTTTTCCAGGAGTCTTTCAGGACAGCAGAATCCTGCCCTATTGTATTTTTTTATATATGCTGTGACTAACCATATCTCGATTATGTGTTCCAGCCCGGGGCCTGAGGTTCTCTACTACTGACTGTAAGGGTTAACTATTTATAGACTGCAGCCCTGACTTCCCTTCATCCTATAACAGGCCTGGAGATATACTCATCACAAACAATGACACAGATAGACTGCTGTCAATTGGTCAGAGTAGATCTGATAAGCTTTTATTCTTCTAACACTTATATAGGGAACAGATTATCATACAATGCTATACAATACCCCATGTGCGTCATAGGACAATACAATTATGTTTCAGACATGTAATTCATAACAATAACTTATACTACATAACAAACTTGAAGGCATACTGTCTTGAGGACAGTGTAATCAGTATCTCTTTCTAAGAAGTCACAGAACAAACTGATAAAGTGGAACAGCTTCATGGGAATCTGCATGAGCAAATACCTAAGACTTAAACAAGCTAATCTTAAAATGGAGTCACATTGGCTCTTAGGGAATGTACATATTCCTTCAATCCCCTCTTAAAACATTAATCTATATGTTTTAACTTTGCATAATGTCAATGAACCAGGGAGAGGCAAAGGTCTAAACTGAGGTTAAGCCCCCTTAAAATTTTTCTATTGGGCCTTCTCTGCTGTTTTGTGTTCATTGTAATATTGTCCTGTGTATGTGTGTTCCCACACATACTTTTAATTGCACCCAAATCTTCCGGGTGGTAGATACAGTTCGTTATGACCCAGACAGGGACAAAAATAACGACTACAGTTGTCAAGCGCAACATCCAGAGGTTGCCAGAGTCCTTGGCTATGAGCAAAAAGTCATTTTGAAGATTCAGAGTCTAAAACACCTGCTTCACTCACTCTTCGAGGGCTGATGTCACCTCCTTGTTCCTTGTCTTTTATCTCTGGGTCAGCTTGCGTTCTAGCAGCTTGCTTCGCATCTCCTTGTGTAGGGGTGTTTACACGGCTGGCATGGAGGTCAGCTCGCGTTCTAGCAGCTTGCTTCGCATCTCCTTGTGTAAGGGTGTTACATGGCTGGCATGGATCCAGGCTTGTTGGTTTTCCAATAGGACTGCAGTACTCGTCACGGCCACCACCTTGGTTTCTGGTCCGACCGGGTATCCTCCTTTTCTGGTCTGTGCCAACTGTTTCACCACGACCCAGTCACCGGGCTGGAAGGGAAGTCTAGGCAGATCCTGTGGAGAAAGAGGAGAGGTGCGAGTAACATTTCTTTCAATTTGATCTAAAGTTTTTAATCATTTTTTTTTTACATACCCTTCCCTAACCTGGTCTAAATCTCCTGTTTCCAAAACTAAAGGTGTTCTAGTCCAAGAGGTAGAAAATTATCTACCCATTAGGACCTCAAATGGAGAACAGCCTGTAGTCCTACTGGGAGTCATTCTGAACTCAGCCAGTACTATGGGCAACATTTTATTACATTTGTGGAAAGTACCTCCTGTAGCTTCCCTAAGCTTATCCTTGATGGTCCTATTCATTCTTTCTACTATTATTGAACTCTGTGGGTGATAAGGGATTTGAAACTTCCATTGTATTTTTAATGCTTTAACTAATTATTGGCAAAGTTTTGATGTGGAAGCTGGGCCATTGTCTGATTTTATCTGTAGTGGGCATCCCCATCTAAGAATCACTTCCTCTGTGAGTATGCGGACCACTGGTTGTGTGTCTATTCCTGCTTGGTGCCTTTCTTGGGCATGTGAGTAAAATCATACTGTAGATGTGTGAAAGGGTGGTAGGATATGGAAGATGTTCATGTTTTGCCCTGTGGGGGATATTTGGATTGTCTCTAATGCATGTAATGCAGCGGGCTACATAGTCTCTTACTGATTTGGGCAAACCTGAAATGTAAACGTCCTTCAGTAATACCTCACATGTGGTTTTCCACCCTCTGTGGCTAACTCCATGGTACTGAGCTATGAACAATGGTGCACTCACTGCAGGGATGCATGGCTTCCCCTCTTTGAGGATAAGTCCCCCTGTGGACTTTTCCCACCTGTCCTCTTCCCATCCTTGGACTCTGGTTCCCTAACCCACCCTTTCAAATCTTGTTCAGTGGCATGTTACTGGAGTTCTATTAAAGTGTGGTCCAGGATTGATTTCCTGTGTTAACACTGGCATGGAAATTTGTGCTTCTTGTGTAGTGGCTGCAAGTTTAGCATTTCCTCTTGATATTTCAGTGGTGTCTTTAGTGTGTGCCCTGCAGTGGATGATGGCTATTTTGTTGGGTAACTGCAATAGATTTTTTACCAACTTTGAGTGTGAGATCCCCTTGCCATCAGCTGCTACAAATCCCCTTCTTGACCATATGACCCCGAGGTCATGTACGACCCTGAAACCATATTTGGAATCTGTAAAGATATTAACATCTTGGCCTTCAAAAAGTTGACAAGCTCTCGTCAAGGCTATTAATTCTGCTGCCTGGGCTGATTGGTAAGGTATTGATTGGGCCTCATTCACTATGTCTGGCAACTGGACTACTGCATATCCTGCATGATATGTGTTGTCATTTGGTCTTGAACAAGAACCATCTACAAAAACATTTTGTACCCCCTCTTTCGGTTTTGATTCTAAATCTGACCTTGGGGAAGTATCCTCCTGAACAATCTGCATACAGTCATGTTCATCCACTACCTCATCTTCCCCACCTTTAAGACCTAGCAGGGCATTCAAAATTGGAGCTGGGCCAGCTGTTGGGGCAGAATACTTGATAATTAGATCACTATTGGATAGTAGGATTACCTCATAACCGCTCAACCTTTGTGAAGACATGTGTCATCCTCTTAAGTAAGAGGGTCACATTATGTGTGGTGTACAAAGTGGTTGGTCTATTGAGTGTAAGTGATGTGGCCATTTCTACAACCATAGCACAGGATGCTAATTAGCCCCTGTAGAATTCGATAATAATTGTGGAAAACGATATACCACTGCAGCCTATATATTATCTCATCTATGCATCAACTACTTTGTCTAGTCTCTGTAGATTAGTCAGTCTGTTAAAACTATGAGCGCATGCTACTGTTAGTATCACAATAATACATTTAGTTATGAAACCAAACACATGGCTTAAGAATAATCAAATCTGATTTATTTCCCAAGGAAATAAGAAAGCTAACGTGTATTAAAAGGGGGTTACAAAATGACATAACATACAGCAAGACTACAGTACAATGATATACAGTACAGTTGCACTACAATACAATGGTTTACTTAACACATCCTTCCTGGCTGGTCTGCTGATGGAAAAGAGGGTCAGTTGTGTGTGCAAATCCCTTTTGTCAAACACACCTCAAGCATAGCACCTCCCATTGCCCGCCTATCCTCTTCCTTGTACCCGCCTTCATCTATTCTGATCGTCCTGCCACAAGTGGTCTCTGGGGGGCAGTATCTGTCCAGAATTGCACTTAATCCGACTGTTGTCTAATCTTGGAATTTTGATCTCTGGTAGCCCACCCCCTATTTCAATTGGCCTTTTGTTTAGCACAGACAGATCGGAGCCGCCATTCATCACGTAGAATAGCCCTAGCCTAATGACAATAGGAGGTATGACTGGCTACATTTCACAGGGGGGGGGTGCATCTTGTTCACCGGGAAATTGTCCATGTATGGATCCCAGCATATTGAATCCAACATATTCCGCTTTGCGCCTAAACCGGCGCATAATACCCTTCTTCAGACCCAGCTCCTATTGAACAGTCCATAACTGTTTCCTCCCTGACACGCGTTTCCAAACCAGCAACAGTCCTTGACTTTCTTAACGCGTTGTGGTTTTCAACCTGCGCAGCAACAGCTCCTATGGAACAGTCTATAATGGTCTTATCGTGTTATGCTTTCCAACACGTGCCGCTTTGCCACCAAGTGACACACCACCATCCTTCTTCAGTGAAAGCTTCCATTTCACCCTTCTGTGTCTTTGGTATCTTCTCCTTTCTGGTATCTTCAGGACGAGATACAGTACAGGCAAGGGGTGCCCATTCACTCACCATTCACCATCACACATTCAGAGTAACATATCACCCAGCTTTCCAACACAGAGTCTCAAGGAGGGCCTTTCGCCCATGTTACTAGCCTAAAATACACCTTTATCACACTACACCATAACATAAATCAACCCACTATCATAATATATACATATATACATTTGACCCCTCAACTTGCGTATCCCGCTCCCAACCACCTATAACTCTTTGCTGAAAATACGGGTCGGGATTAGGCAGGTTTGTTCACAATGGCCTTCCCTACTGCAATTCCGGCACGTCAGTGGTATTCCAGGGCTCTGAGCTGGCAGCAAAGCCTCTACCGTATATGAAGAGACCTTACCGTCAATTCATCCCTCCACTTGCATAGATAGATGCAAGACCTTCCTATATAAATGTCTAGTCCAACAACACATACCAATTTGAACCAATGACGAAACTGCAGCAATAATGAGTAATACCACAACGGGATGTATCAAATAATTCAAAATGCTGTTGGCCTTACTGGAATGTCCAAATATTACCTCCCACCAAGACCCTCCCACATCATTTTCTAATTGATGCACTACCTCCTTTATTTCATTCTGATTATGGTATATGGCTATAGTAGCATTAGCTCTCTCTTGCTGCAGTATCTTCATAAGGCTCTCATCTGTATCCCAATCTGCTAACCACTCCTGTATCTTCCTTCCCATACCAAGGTTCAGGGCTCTCAGATTAACAGGGAGGTTCTGGTTGACATCCACAGACAGATTGACAATATGTGGTATCACATAATTCCATTCCTGTGTCTGGATTTCAGAGACACCGCCAAAGGTACACCACGCTCCTCTTGCTATTGTCAGGTTCACAGAACATCCTATTTCCATGACTAATGTTACATTAGTATCCTTTAGGACAAAGAAACAAACGCTCCCATGTCCCAAATAATACACTGGTGTTCCCTTCCCAGCAATGTTCTCCCCATCTAGCACACAGAGTGACACATCCTCCCAACATTTCTCATTTACTACCGTGTATTGGCCTGGCATACAAAAGATGTCATGGTCATGCCTCCGACAGGGAAATATCAACCTGCCTCCAGCTCCCATTCTCTCTGATCACATGTGGGTAATTTAGCCTCAGATGCAACAAAGTAGAATCCCCAGTCAGTAAGCCCATTGATATCACCGAATACACAGATTGAGTCTGCACTTCTGTATACGGGATCAACGAGGAAGCGTAACATCTCTCATAATCCAAATTCGTACATCCCATCCAGGCATTTGTCCACCAACTTGGATTAGTGTAAGAGATGTGCTTTGGTAAAATATTACTGAGCTGTGATGCTAATTCATAAGGCCACTTCCCCCCCATACAGGGACTGTACAATAAGTTTGATGTTGGTTGATAGTTCCGCCTGTCCCTGTGTGCATGCCAGAGCCCATGACATATTTTTGCCCTGTATCACCACATTATCCACCAACCTCTTAAAATGGCGTATAAAATCTTGAGCTACTTTTACCTGGGTATTTATGTGACGTTGTTGAATATTATCAAGAATGTCATTAATCTCTCTCTGAGCAACAAAGCCCCGTTTACTGTCTGAAGCTATGGCTGAGAGTTTGTTCCTCAGGAGATCGATGTCCACTCCATTAACAACACCCATCCCAGTTCCTATTCCCCCTAATATAGTGCTGAATACATCCCTCCTCTTTCGGTTACTCCTCAGAAATAAGCGTCCGTCCTGCATGGACCTCATTCTGTGTCCGCCCATCTCTGGGAGAAAGCCATTGATATACTGACCGTACTTGATTTAGTGTATATTCAGCACATATAGGGTAATAGGATTTTACCAACCATTGCGAGACATTGACATTGTCAGTGCCATGTGGTGAAAGCATACTGTACCCTGGTAGCCAGCGTTTGTGACGAGCTTAGATCTATTTGCAATGGTTCCCCCTTCTCTAACGGAGTATGTTTCTGTGTGTAGCCACTGGCATCACCTATGCAGGGTTTTAACCTCTCCGGTGAGACATCAACCAGGCGTATCTCCCCCAGGTCCATTTCTGGTGTCCCACATGTCCAGTAACCAAGAGATTCCCTGTAGGACTGATAGGACCGATATACTGTCCCCACAAGAAAATTTTCACCCCATTGATGTGTCATCTGGAGCTCCCTATTTTGGCCAACAGACACCTTACTATGCCTAAGTGTCAGCCTCCTGGGTCTCTGCGCCCTATTACTTTGGTCATGCCAATATATGCCACACATAAAAACATACTTCCCTTCCTTCAATTCTTCACCAAAAACCCCATATCCTACGTCCCTTGCTTACCAAGGTTTGGATAGATTGGATTGTTTTCCTAACCAATAACCAGTTTTATTCATATATATAGTTACATCTACAAACGGCTGGAGAGATTCCGGTATAATATTTGGCAAGTTTTGTTTATACGCACATCCTTGCGATGTTGAGTTAGGATTAAATTGTCCAAAAGCAAAAGAAACTTTGTATTGCAAATTGTCATGGTGACCCCATTGGTACGTGTCCGGTAATTTCGGATTCTCTGATATAATCCTGACCTTTCTCCTTCTTTCATCTCCCCCCTGCATCCCCTTCTGGCCTAACAAGTCCAACATTGATGATATAACTGAAGTGGATGCATGGCTTTCCTCAGGATTTTCCCTTTCCACATCATCCCCTGAATATTCATCAGAATCAATTTGTATCAGAGATGTACTTACCGAGACCGAGATGCTGAGAGCGGTTCACCCTTGCGACCCGGAGCAATCTGCCCCCTGGAGGTGAAACAGGGAACAAACGGCACCAGGAGGCACAGGTCACCTCCGGCAGGTGGGACCAGTGGGATGCCTGGGAGAGATGTGGACCTGGCCTGGGCAGACCGGCAGATGGCAGGGAGGAGAGGCAGGAGCCCAAACACCTGGTTGATGAACTGACACCGGTCACTGAGCAGTCAATGGTTATGTAAGTCCGGAAAGCAGGCCGGGGGTCAAACACAGGTATAATGCAAGTCCGTGGAAGCAAGCAGGGAGTCAGACACAGGATCAGGCAGCAAAGTCCGTTGAGCAAGCAGGGGGTCAAACACAGGATCAGGCAGCAAAGTCCGTTGAGCAAGCAGGGGGTCAAACACAGGATCAGGCAGCAAAGTCCGTTGAGCAAGCAGGGGGTCAAACACAGGATCAGGCAGCAAAGTCCGTTAAACAAGCCAAGGGGTCAGGATGCAGGATCAGATCTGGTAAACACAGGAGACACACAGGCACTGAGCTGGAAAGACAGACCAGCAAAGTGCCTGTGCGTCAGGCAGCTTTTATAGGCGCCCAGTGGACGCTAATTGTGCGCCATGGCGCACAAACGGGCGCCAGTGCGCATGCGCCGGAGAGCCGGGCCGCCGCGCATGCGCACCGGAGAGCGGGCCGCTCGTCCGGCGCTGGGTCCCTGACAGTGCCCCCCCCCCGAGGGGTGGCCTCTGGACACCCAAACTGGCCATCAATTCGGGATGTGCCTGATGAAATGCCTGGATCAAACGTGGGGCGTGCAGGTTCCTTGAGGGTTCCCATGAGTTGTCCTCGGGAGGGTAACCCTTCCACTTGATCAGGTATTGGAGCTGCCTGCCCTTTTTTCTGCAACTTAGGATCTCCTCTACCTCAAACTCCTTCTCGCCTTCGACTAAAACAGGAGGAGGAGGTGGTTCTTCTCTGCCAGGAAAAGGGCTGGGAGTGGTGGGTTTCAAAAGGGAGGCGTGAAAAACAGGATGGATCCTGTAACTTGGAGGTAAGTCAAGTTCAAAAGCCACAGGGTTCACTATCCTTTTGACCCTGAATGGGCCAATAAACCTTGGCCCCAATTTCCGGGAGGGGACAGGTAGCTTCAGGTTGGAGGAAGACAGCCAGACCTCTTCGTTGACCCCAAATGCCGGGTTCTCCTTCCTCCCCTTGTTGAAGTGCTTACTGTACCCTTCCTGAGCCTCCTGCATGCATTTTTGCAATTTTTTAAAATTGATCTGTAAAGACTCCACACGGTCTTGAGCTGCAGGAACCGAGTTTTCCGGAGGAGATTCTGGGAGAAAAGAAGGATGGAAACCAGAGTTGGCCCAAAAGGGTGTTTGCTTGGTGGCGGAATGAATGGAGTTATTATACGCGAATTCAGCGTAGGGTAAAAGGGTGGACCAGTCATTCTGGGAATCAGAGCAGAAGCAACGGAGGTACTGTTCCAGTGTCTGGTTGGTCCTTTCCGTTTGACCGTTGCTCTGGGGATGGTAGGCAGAAGACAAGCAGATCTTTATTTCAAGGGATTTGCATAATTCCTTCCAAAACTTAGAAGTAAACTGGGTACCCCTGTCGGACGTGATGCTCTTGGGCACCCCATGAAGTCTTACGATCTCCCTGAAGAATACGTCAGCCGTGGTGGAGGCAGACGGGGTACCCACCAGAGGGATAAAATGAGCCATCTTGGAAAGCCGGTCCACAATGACCAGAATGGTGGTGTATCCCCTGGAAGGGGGTAACTCCACGATAAAGTCCATGGAGACTTCTGCCCATGGGCGATCCGGGATGGGGAGTGGTCTCAGTAGCCCCCAGGATTTGGTCTTGGGTCCCTTGCTGCGCTGGCAAGGGACGCAAGAAGCGACATAATCTTTACAGTCCTGCCTCCAGCCTGGCCACCAAAAGGAACGAGCAATAAGCTCTGAGGTCTTCCTGGAACCAAAGTGGCCTGCCAATTTGTGGTCATGGAAGGTTTCAAGCACAAGGTGTCTTACCCCAGGGGGCACGAAGATCTTCTCCCCAGACCACAGGAGATCATCGTGTTTGGCCAGAGAGAGGTTGGTAGGGACCTGGTCGTGTTCGGTCGCAGCCTTGATTGTAGGCATAAGGTCTACCTGAGTCAGTAGGCCGAAGTTTTGTGGAGTCAGGATGGTGCTGGGTTTGGTTTCTTGGGGAGATTCTAGGAACATGCGGGAGAGCGCATCGGCCTTTCCGTTTTTGGAACCTGGTCTGTAGGCAATGAGGAAATTAAATCTTGAAAAGAAGAGGGCCCACCTAGCCTGCCTGGGTCTCAGTCGTTTGGCTGTCCTGAGATACTCGAGATTCTTATGGTCGGTCCAAACCATAACAGGGTGAGATGCCCCCTCCAAGAGGTACCGCCACTCCTCGAGGGCAAATTTAATGGCCAGCAGTTCCCTATCCCCCACATCATAATTTCTCTCTGGCGGGCTCAACTTTCGGGAGGCAAAGGCCACTGGGTGAAGGAGGGCCTTGGCGCCCTGGCGCTGGGAGAGGATGGCACCGAGGGCAGTCTCAGAGGCATCCACTTCCAACACAAAGGGCAATGCGGGATCTGGGTGCCGTAAGATCGGGGCGGATGAAAACAAGGACTTCAACTGGACAAAGGCTGCCTGGGCCTCTGGGGACCAACTGAACCGACTGTGTTGGTGGGTGAGTAGGGTGATTGGTGCCACAATGGAGGAGAAGCCTACGATAAACCTCCGATAGAAGTTGGCAAACCCAATAAACCTCTGAACTCCCTTTTTATCTTTGGGGGCCGGCCAATCTTGAATGGCCTGTACCTTCTGTGGATCCATGGCAACCCCACTGGTAGAGATAACAAACCCCAGGAACTGGACCGTGGACTTCTCAAACTCGCATTTCTCTGCTTTCAGGTAAAGTTTATGCTGCCTGAGGATGGTGAGGACTATTTTAACGTGCGTACGGTGGAGTTCGGGAGAGGCCGAGAAAATGAGTATATCATCCAGGTAGACTACTAGGAAGTCATCCAAGTATCTCCGGAAAATATCATTCACTAAGTGTTGGAATGTTGCCGGGGCATTACAGAGCCCGAATGGCATTACGAGATACTCGTAGTGCCCGAACCTTGATCTAAAAGCGGTCTTCCACTCATCGCCCGCCCTGATCCGTATGAGGTTGTAGGCCCCTCGGAGGTCAAGTTTAGAGAAGACCTGTGCGGACCGAAACCGTTGGAACAGTTCGGGGATGAGGGGAAGAGGGTACCTGTTCTTAATGGTAATTTTGTTAATCTCTCTATAATCGATACAGGGCCTCAGGGAACCGTCCTTCTTCTCGACAAAGAAAATGCCGGCCCCAGCAGGTGACGAGGAAGGGCGGATGAAACCTTTGGCCAGGTTGTCGTCAATGTAGGCCTTGAGAGTGGCTAACTCGGTCTCGGACAGAGGAAAAATACGGCCAAAAGGAACCGCAGCACCGGGTAAGAGGTCTATAGGACAATCATAGGGTCGGTGAGGTGGTAGGCGGTCAGCCTGCTGTTTGTCAAAAACGTCCCTAAATTCTAGGTAGGTAGGTGGGACATGTTTCAGGTTGTCGGGTACTGGTACTAGAGCTGAACAGGAAGCCAGGGTTGCGGGGGAGCAGTTTTGGGAACAGTATTGGGAAGGGAAGGAGACCTCCTTCGTCCGCCAGTTAATCAGGGGTTCATGTGCCTGCAACCAAGGGAGCCCCAGGATAATGGGAAACATAGGAGACGGAATAATATCCAAGCGGAGGAGCTCCTTATGGCCGGAATCGGTAGTAACAGGAATAGGGTTGGTTTCCAAAGTGATCAAGCCGGAGCGCGGAAGGGATCCATCGGCTAGATGAACCTGGAGGCACTGCTTCTTGGGGACCAGGGGAAGCTGGAGCCGTGTGGCGAGGGAGGAATCCAAGAAGCAGCTGCAAGCCCCGGAATCAATTATGGCCGGGAGGCGGACCTCCTTTCCCGTTAACTGCAAAGAGATAAAGAGGGTAATGTAAGTGTGAGACAGACCGGAGACTTGGTAGTTCAAGTTAAACTTGGGAAGGGACTTACTGGGCCTAATGGGGCAGGTGCGAAGATAGTGCCCGGAACCCCCGCAATAAAGGCACAGGTTGGCCTGGCGTCTGTGTAAACGCTCCTCTGGGGTCAGAGGGGCGCGGACCAGGCCTAGCTGCATGGGCTCAATTCCAGAAGAGGGCACAGGTGGCGAATGAAGGCTGGGCAGGACTCGGCTTGGGTATCATCCAACTGGAGCGAGGCGTCTGGAAACGTTCAGCACGGCGTTCACGCAGGCGTCTGTCGATCTTGGTGACTGCTTGTATGAGGTCTTCCAGAGATTCCGGGACATCAATCCGGGCAAGTTCATCTTTAAGGGTGTCAGAGAGTCCTTGGCGGAACTGATACTTGAGGGCCGGCCCATTCCAGCCGGTGTCGGCTGACCATTTTCTGAATTCAGCAGTGTAGTCTTCAACCGGTCTCCGGCCTTGGGAGAGATTGTGCAGGGTGGTTTCAGCGGTGGCCCCCTTCTGGGGATCGTCGTAGAGCTGACCCATACTCTCAAAAAAAGTGTCAACTGAGTTCAACACGGGGTCTCTCAGTTCCATTAGGCTATGGGCCCAAGCCTGGGGTTCCTCGGCCAGGAGAGAGATTATGAACCCCACTTTCACCACCTCAGAGGAGAAGGTTCTGGGCTGCAGGGCCAGGTACAGGGTACAGGCATTTTTGAAAGCCCTAAACCTCTTTCGTTTACCCGAGAAGCGTTCGGGTGTAGGCACCCTGGGTTCAGGGGAAGCCACGACCACAGTGGGGTTGATGGGGGCTGCTGATGGAGGAACCCCGCTGATGGTGGCTGAGTTGCCGGCTGCAGGGGCAGATGGCCCGGTTAATTGCTGTAGGCGACTGTCAACTTGAGCGTAGCCCATCTGCAGTTTTTGGACAGCCTCAGTAAGTGCTGCCATCTGCTGACACAGGATCTCAAGAGGTGAACACGCTCTGTCGGTCTCAGACATGGCTGGTCTGTACTATCAGAGATGTACTTACCGAGACCGAGATGCTGAGAGCGGTTCACCCTTGCGACCCGGCGCAATCTGCCCCCTGGAGGTGAAACAGGGAACAAACGGCACCAGGAGGCACAGGTCACCTCCGGCAGGTGGGACCAGTGGGATGCCTGGGAGAGATGTGGACCTGGCCTGGGCAGACCGGCAGATGGCAGGGAGGAGAGGCAGGAGCCCAAACACCTGGTTGATGAACTGACACCGGTCACTGAGCAGTCAATGGTTATGTAAGTCCGGAAAGCAGGCCGGGGGTCAAACACAGGTATAATGCAAGTCCGTGGAAGCAAGCAGGGAGTCAGACACAGGATCAGGCAGCAAAGTCCGTTGAGCAAGCAGGGGGTCAAACACAGGATCAGGCAGCAAAGTCCGTTGAGCAAGCAGGGGGTCAAACACAGGATCAGGCAGCAAAGTCCGTTGAGCAAGCAGGGGGTCAAACACAGGATCAGGCAGCAAAGTCCGTTAAACAAGCCAAGGGGTCAGGATGCAGGATCAGATCTGGTAAACACAGGAGACACACAGGCACTGAGCTGGAAAGACAGACCAGCAAAGTGCCTGTGTGTCAGGCAGCTTTTATAGGCGCCCAGTGGACGCTAATTGTGCGCCATGGCGCACAAACGGGCGCCAGTGCGCATGCGCCGGAGAGCCGGGCCGCCGCGCATGCGCACCGGAGAGCAGGCCGCTCGTCCGGCGCTGGGTCCCTGACAATTTGAGATGTTACATGGCTCAGATGGATCGCCAACACGACAAGTATGATCCTTCCATCCATTCTCCAGAGACTTTGCCAATCTTTGCTCCACCAGGACTCTGGAAAACAAGAACAAGAGCGGAATCAATTCTTATCAGCAATACCTTTTACATTGATCAGCATGAACCCATTTCTCTATCTCCCTATTTTTCATGCCCTTTGCACCCTTGTTATCTACGAGCCGCTTTTCTTTGACCACCTGATCACTAAGGGTCATAGTGACTGTGAACGGTCCCGTCCAGTTTGCGTCCCATGAAGACTTGGAAACAAAGTTCTTTACCATAACCCTGTCTCCAATCTTCAAGCTAACGGGAGGCCTTAAAGGCTGCTCATTCTCTTTAGGTGCCATGTTACTTGCAGCAAATTGCAAATACCTCTGTACCTGTTCTTGCAGCTGGACCAGAAATCGGTCCCTTTCAGCACTCTATCTCAAGGGAGTACTAAGTATTGGGTCTGCTGGATGGCTGAGGTTCATCATTCTCCCCGTCATTAACTGATATGGGGTTAATGATGTACCTTTCGCTGTAGATCCTCGTACGGCCATCAGGATTGAAGGCAGATGAATCAGCCAGTTCTTTCCTGATTGCAGTACCATCTTTTTAAGCCTCTCTTTCAGTGTTCGATTCATCCTCTCAACCATCCCTGCCGATTGTGGATGGTATGGAACATGGAATCTCTGTTCTACTCCCAGCAGCTCACAAATATTTTTCATGACCCTGCCGGTAAAGTGAGTCCCCCTATCAGACTCCAGGACTTTGGGGAACCCCCATCTTGAAAAGACTTCGGTCCACAAAGCTCTAGCCGTGGCAGTAGCAGAGTCCTTTCTTAGGGGCAGACCCTCTACCCATTTTGAAAAGGCGTCCACCACCACGAGTAGATACCTGTATCCTCCAGGGGCACTCTGTAACGGACCAACAAAGTCAATCTGTAGGTTTTCCCAGGGACCATTCGCTACCGGTACCCTTGCTAATATTGGCTTCTGTCCCTTTGGCCTAGGGTTCATTTGTGCACATATTAAGCATTCCTGCACTACCTGTGAGATTGTGTTTCCCATTGTCTCCCACCAGTATCTAGCTTGCACAAATTTCAAGGTACCCTGAACACCCATGTGCCCTGTTAACCTGTGATTTTCCAGGGCTAACTCTTTTTGATGCTGGGAGGGCACTACAAACCTTCGTCCTTCTGAAGTTTCTTTTAACAGTAGATCGTCTTCTAATACATAATTTTGGGGAGCATCTGCCGCTTTTGTTCTAAGCTGCTTTTTGATTGAGCTCAAGGCCTCATCCTTATTTTGTTCACCTGCTTAGCATGGGGTAGGCATCCTTAGCACCGGCAGGAGTTCATGTGAACCTGCTTTCACCTCCTGCTCCTCAGAATTATGTTCCTCCTAGGCCTGCCTCCCTTCAGTATCATAGGGTGTCCATTTGGCCCCTATCAGGGCTGCCTCCTTTGCCAGCTCATCTGCCTTGTTGTTGCCCACAGTAACCTCCTCTCCACCTCTTTGGTGTGCTCTCACCTTAATGATAGCCACTCTCTGAGGTTCCACATTTGCTCTTTCCCATATATCTCTTAGCACCGCACTATGTACCAAGTACTTCCCAGAGGCATCACTGAAGCCCCTTGACTGCCACAAAGGCATGTATTCAGTCAGAGACCTTGTTACATAGGTGCTGTCAGAGAATATGGTTATGGGACCTGAACTGAAATGAGTGATGGCCTCTCTCACTGCCTCCAGTTCAGCTCTTTGGGCAGAAAAGCTTTGAGGGCATTTGGTCATGATTTTCTCATTGGTCTGGGGGCACCACAGGGCATACCCTGTGTGAAAACTTCCTTCATCCCAGTACCTTGATCCATCCACCCAGATTTTAAGGTCTCCATTACTGATGCTAACCTGAATACCTCCTGTGTTCTGGTCCGATGTACTTCCCCACAGTCATGCTGCTCCCCCTCATATTGCATCAATTGTGGGAGAGTGTAGGTGGCATTGTGGGTCACAGCCAGATTCCTGGGTGTTAAATCCACTAGCCATCTGGCTACCCTTTGGGAGGATACTCCACTGAGGGTAAGTTCCAAAAGCATTTTAATTGGAGAATGGGGCATCTGCAGAATGATTTTACCAAACCCCCCAACATGCTCTGTGGCGAGAACCGCCCAGTGCGCTGCCAAAAGGTTCCTGACACATTCATCAAATCCCCTCTCTACCGGGCTTAGTACCCTGGACCAGTATCCCACCGGTACCCATTTGCCCTGCCTCTCCTGCAGCAACACCGCTGTTATTGCTAATGTAGAGGCATACACTTGTAGTGCAAAGGGCAAATCGGCATTCGGATTGCTCAAGGCCGGGGCCTGCATCAGACTCACCTTTAGCTTGGTGAAAGCTTGTTCATGCTCTCCCAACCAGTCTAAGGGGTCTGTTTCCTTATTGTCTCCTTTTAGAAAGTCATACAGGGGTCTTGGCTTTTCCGCAAAGCCTTCAATGAAGTCCCTGCAGAAACCGACCATTCCCAGGAATTGTCTCAGCGCAGTTTTAGTGATTGGTCTTGGTAATTTCCTGATAGTTTCACATTTCTTTGGATCTGGAGTTCTTCCCCCCCTGTGAAACTATCACACCCAAGAAACATACTGAATCCTTCATCAATTGTGCCTTTTTGGGGTTTAATTTCAGACCTGCAATCTCAGTTAGTGTCAGGAGTTCCTCCAGCAGAGCATAATGCTGCTCTTTTGTCTCTGTTTGAAGCAAAATGTCGTTCACATACTGAATGATGCATTCTGGCTCAGAAAATGTCTTCAGAATGTCCACCATACAGATGTGGAAGTATGTAGAGCTGGATTTGAACCCCTGAGCCAAACGACAGAATGCATATTGTTTTCCCTGAAACGTAAAGGCTAGCCTGTATTTGCTATCCTCATGCACGGGAATTGAAAAATAGCCATTTGATATGTCAATTGATGAGTACACCTTTGCTGAAGGCTTCAGTGCTGTCGTCATCATGTCTGGCAATTTAGCAACTACATTTGTAATAGATGGGGTGCATCTGTTTAGCGCACGGAAATCTACAGTGGGCCTCCACCCCCCCCCCCCCTCCTTCTTCACTGGCCAGAGGGCTGCATTTGTTTTAGATTGGCACTCTTTAATTACATTTTGTGCCAACAAATTCCTCACTGTGCTCTCTATGTATGGGATAGATTCGGGCGGAATTTTATACTGACGCTGAGGTGGCGGATCAGGGCCCCTTAATTTTAACAATCATATTTGAAACTCTACCACATTGCGCTTTAGACGTTGCCCACACTTTGTTATGTTGCCACAAGATTTTAGCCAATATTTGGTCCTCTGTTTTCAATATTGCCTGCGGGTCAAGGATTTCATCGGTTTTAACTGATGCAACCTCACAGCTGTCCATGACCATGTGCGCCTTGCCTTTGTATCTAGACCCTTTCCACAGTACCCAATTACATAGATCAAGAATCAGTCCATGTGCCCCCATGACATCAGAGCCCAAAATAGTGCCCTCGTGCGTTGGGGAAAGAAACAAACTGTGTTCCACACATAACCTCTCTATTTCTATGTTCACAGGTATTGATTGCTCGGAAGGCACTAGTTGTCCCCCGAATCCTCTAAGGAAAATTTGTCTCCCAGCAGGATCCTTTTGAAGTTCAATATTTGTTATGCTGACAGCCGCTCCCGTATCCAAAAGTACATTTGTGCGATGGCCCCCTATCGCCCCTCGGATACGTGGTCTGCCACTTTTGTCCCTCTCCAGTTCACATACTAGGGACAACACCGGGGCCTGACATCCCTATGGTTTAAAATAAGGATTGGTTGGGGGAGGGATTTTATATTCCTCGTGGTTTTCTTTAAACCCTTTTCCTAACCTTTGCAATTCCCTCAAAAGTGGACCATATAATGTAGCATCAGGTGCCTCATTCGGCTCCGTTGTCACCTTATCTGGTCCAGGTTTTCGCTGTTCCTTCTTATGTCAAGGCTTCTTCTCACCCATGCTCCTCCTAGGCAATTTACAGTCCTTGATTACATGGCCTGTATTCCCACATCTATAACACCTGCCTGTAAATCTCACTGTACCTTCGCTTTTAACTATCTCCGCAACTCTTTTGTGGGGCCTATTGTCTTGATCTGTCTCCCGAACCCAGTCCCTTAATATGTTTATAAAGGTCTGGTACGAGGTGGCGTTCCTCAGTGCAATTCTGGTATGGTAATCAATACATATGCACTTATTAGCCATAGAACACAGAAAACTACTATCAGGAGACATATCAGGACAATTATATGTGGCTTTATAAATGGAGAAGTATTCACTGCAAAAAAGTATTGGATCAATTCCCCTCCTAAATTTTGTATTTTCTAGGGCGTCTGAACCCCTAGTATCTCTTCCTCCCATTATGCGCTGCATTTCCCTCATTCTATCTGCCGAGTTCCCCTAATTTGAGTTTAACTCGGGAGATAGACCTCTATGATTCCCAACTGGTGATTGCAGTTTTTCACACAATTGCAATGGAAGCCATGCGCGGAGGAGTGCGCATGCATTCCTATTGTTCAAAATGTACTGTGTCACTACAGCCTCCAGCCTGTTCGAGAGACTAATGGGTGAAGCGCTAGTGTCAAACTTTCCCAAAATCTGGCACAGATTTGTGTGATCTTGTATGGAGAGTGTTGTGGTTTGGGTGCTACCCTCCCTTTTTATAATTCCTAATCCTTGCCCAGTCCTGTCTAGCACAGGAGTGAAGAGAGAAGAACTTTGATTTGGGGGATCTTCAGGACTGTCGGCCGAACATACTGTTTGCTGTTCAATCGGCATCCTTTCTCTTTGCTCCTGTGCCACAACGAAATGTGTGTCCTTGTTAGCACAGCAATGGCTGTGCACGTTCTCACAAACGTTCTCACACTCACAAACATTTGTGTCCGCATTCGCAGATATAGCTGAAATATCCTTACTCACATTTTCTATCTGTCCTATTAATTCTGACCTCTCCTTATACCATTCAAACTCTTTCCGTTCAGAAATATCTCTCATTTTGACTAGCATGCTCACCAAATTTGCTAACCTCTGTTTCCTGCCTTTTTTTGAATTTTTTTTAAACGTTATGGCATCATTATAAGTATTGCATTGTTTCAACAAGTCGTTGAACTGGTGTGTTAAAGCATCCTGAGAAACACTATCGAATTGAATACAAGCATTTTTTTTAAGAAACTCTTCAAGGATATCCATTGACATGCTAACATGCTGATCTGCAACTAGCTACACTGAACAGTTGATTAGACAATACACACACAGATGAACAAACAGATAAACAACCCACCACAGAGACTCAGATAAAAGCTGTTCAAAGTCTAGTTTTTCACCTGTAGTTCCACACAGAAGACCAACAAACAAAACCAAAAAAAAAAAATATATAAAAATCCGTTTAACTACGAATTCTTCCAGAGAAGACACTCGTAATGCTGTCCTCTCTTAAATTGCAGGCCACATTGAACTCCTATTGGAACAGAGAGCTATTTCACACTCACGTGGGGAAAAAATAATTAAAAAAACAAAAAATATAAAAAACTTAAAATAAAAATATATATTCCCTCTTTTTTCTCAGTGCTGTGTGGTTTGTCCTGTCAAGTTACTGATTATATTATATAACCCAAGGGTGATCAATCCCTAACTCGCCAGTGACCAAACTGGCCAAACGCACACACATTTAACGTACATACATATATCAGCCACAGCTCTCACCAGGTTCTACGCGTCCATTTCACCGATGAGATCTTTCACAGAATTTTCATGACCATCCAAGCGTGGTTTCAGAAAAGCCAATCTTGTCCACACTAGAGACGATTTTCCGTTCTGGTTGTTTGAGGATTTGTGCTTGAGACTCAAAACAAAGAAAAATGCCTTAGGTTTGTGAATCCTATGCAGAAAAAAAACGATATTCTGCTCGTCTAAATCTCGGGTGCCAAATGTAGAATTCGATAATTGTGGAAAACGATATACCACTACAGCCTATATATTATCTCATCTATGCATCAACTACTTTGTCTAGTCTCTGTAGATTAGTCAGTCTGTTAAAACTATGAGCGCATGCTACTGTTAGTATCACAATAATATATTTAGTTATGAAACCAAACACACGGCTTAAGAATAATCAAATCTTATTTATTTCCCAAGGAAATAAGAAAGCTAACGTGTATTAAAGGGGGTTACAAAATGACATAACATACAGCAAGACTACAGTACAATGATATACAGTACAGTTACACTACAATACAATGGTTTACTTAACACATGCTTCTTGGCTGGTCTCCTGATGGAAAAGAGGGTCAGTTGTGTGTGCAAATCCGTTTTGTCAAACACACCTCAAGCATAGCACCTCCCATTGCCCGCCTAGCCTCTTCATTGTACCCGCCTTCATCTATTCTGATCGTCCTGCCACAAGTGGTCTCTGGGGGGCAGTATCCGTCCAGAATTGCACTTAATCCGACTGTTGTCTAATCTTGGAATTTTGATCTCTGGTAGCCCACCCCCTATTTAAATTGGCCTTTTGTTTAGCACAGACAGATCGGAGCCGCCATTCATCACGTAGAATAGCCCTAGCCTAATGACAATAGGAGGTATGACTGGCTACATTCCACAGGGGGGGGTGCATCTTGTTCTCCGGGAAATTGTCCATGTATGGATGTATGGATCCCAGCATATTGAATCCAACAGCCCCTCTTAGAAGGAGGGGCTAATTCTCGGAGGCACGCAGGCATGCCTTGAGCCTGAACTGGAACCATCTTTGAGAAAAAACTATAGGGCGAAGCTTGCCACCATGTTCCTGAGCAAGGACACCTGCCATGGTTTTACAATTTTCCCTTACATATACATGAAACTTTTTTCCATAATCTGGGAGACCAAGTGCTGGAGCTACAACCATAGCATTTTTCAAATACAAAAATGCATTTAACATATCTGGTGACTCCAACAGCCCCTGTTTTCTCCAACCTAGTGTAAGGGACACCAGGGCCTATCTGAAGGACACTACAGATCTTTTGTGTCTCTTGGAAGGGATAAAGGTCAACCCAGATTGTAAAACATATTTAGTAACTGCGGATGTCTGCTCGCTTTATACTATTATTCAACATGACGATGCCCTTTTATCCTTGAATTGGGCATTGAGTAAGAGGGAAGACATACCACATGTGCAGAAATGTTTTTTGGGGAAGGTCTTGAACTTTTGTATGGCCCATAACTATTTTTGGTTCCATGATCAGTTCTACTCCCAACAGGTTGGCGTGGCAATGGGAGCAAAATATGCTCCCAGCCTCGCCAACCTGTTTATGGCTGAATGGGAGAATAGACATGTGTTTAATAGACACAGACCGGAACTAAAGCTATATCGGAGATTTATAGATGACCTCCTATTTATATGGGAGGGCACGGAGGAGTCAGTATTGGAATTCATTAGACATTTGAATTGCAATAACAATGGTATAGTATTGGACCATGCTGTAAGTGAGGATAAGGTGAACTTCTTGGACTTGGTCATTATGAAATCTGGGACTAGGTTTAATATGAAGGTTTACTTTAAACCCACTGATAGAAATAGCTATCTGTCTATCGGTAGTGGACATCACCCAGCCTGGATCCGCAACATCCCGAAGGGTCAGATGTTAAGGGTACGGAGAAACTGCACTGCATTAAATGACTACTATACTTTATTAGGTAATACATTTTTGGAAAAGGGGTATAATAAAGAGACTATTAATAAAATGGTTGATGAGGTCGCACTAATCCCTAGAGAACACTGTTTGAAAAGGAAGTAAAGAAATAGTGCAGACACTTCACATCAGGTGGGCTTTATTTCAGACTTTCATCACCAATATAAAGAGGTAGAGGGTATTTTTAAGAAATATTAGCATATTTTATGCAGGGACCGGCATCTGGGTGAGATTTTACCAGAGAGGCCGAAGTTTATCTATAAAGGGCTCCAAGCTTTGGCGACAAAGTGGTGCAAAAAATTCTAGACCCACCAGATAGACGCACACAGAGTATTGACTTTAAAGGTTTTTTCTCATGCCGTAAATGCATTTGCTGTAGAACAGTGAAGCAATTCGTCTTATGTGGTGTACCTGTTGTGGTGCCCATGTGGGTTGAATTATGTGGGACGGACAAAGTGGTTACTTCGGGTACGCATTGCCGAACACCTGGCTAACATTAGAAAAGGCTTTAAGGATCACAGTGTGTCTCTACATTTCAAGGAAAAACACAATCAAGATCCCTCTGTGCTACATTTTTTTGGCATTGATTGTACCTTTCCTGCATGGAGGGGCTCAAATCGGGTTCGAGAATTGTCCCAACGGGAGACTAAGTGGATTTTTCTCCTCAAGAGTCTCTATCCGAAAGGGATGAATATCGAACTCGATTTGAATTGCTTTATTAGTCATTTATAAATAATAAGTGTGTGACACTTGAGAAGATATTTGGGGTATACTATATCAGTGAATTTCAGTAATGTGTGTGTGTGTGTGTATATATATATATATATATATATATATATATATATATATATATATATATATATATATATATAATTTAACGTTGTATGCTAAGACAGTGATATTTTAGGATTTTTTTTAGTTAATTTAATATAATAAGTATTTAAAGGAACATTTTTATCTTGATGAATTCTGATATAGTAATAATGACTCTATCAGGTTCATACTATCAGCCTTCATACGCTTTTCTGATTAGCATATTAAATCTATATGCGTGTTTATACCTTTTTTTAAAGAAAATTCTGTATATTAAAGAGTAATTTTAGTAAATTGAAGTTCACCTTCATATATTGTAGGTATTGACGTATATATATATATGATGCATTTATCCTTCATTTTTTTACATTTTATATATCATGTATCCTCCCTATGTTGTTTGTAAGCGGGGTCACCACCGATATATTATGGACATGGGGACCCGGTGCGCGCGCACGCAATTGCGGGATGATGCGCGAGGTCCGCCTTTGTCAGTGTAAACAGAGAGGGTTATTTGGCACATGAATGTGCGTGGCCGCACGCCATGTGACGTGCGGGGCACATAGGATCCCATTAGCCACCAAGACATATGTGCGCGTGCAATGCGCTCTAGTATGGGGACATGCCAGGCGCACGGACGTGCGCAGCCGCATTCGATGTGAGGGTGATGTGCATTGACAGGCCATAGGATAGGATTGGCCATGAGGGCATATGTGTGCACGCAGTGCACTTTGGTGTGGTGGGGGGTGTTTGTGCGCACACATGTGCGCGTATTGTGGGTGGTGTTGGTGCGCAGGTGCGCGAATTATACCCCTTGTGCGCAGGTGCGCAAATATGATCCAATTAGCCTGAAAGAGGCAATTAGAGTATAAATGGGATTGGAATAGTCCATGTAACCAACCCCAATGATTAAGTCACTTCGACGAAACATGTCTGGGCATGGTTACATGGCAACTGTGAGGAGCATTTGACATTCGACGTTCCAGTTACTGGGTGTACTGTGCCGTTTGAAGTTACATAGTTAGTTAGGTTGAAAAAAGACCATCCAGTTCAACCACAAATAAAAAAAAAAATATATATATATATATATATATATATATATATATATATATATATATACATATACATATATATATCATACATTCCCATATACCCCATTCTATACCCACAGTTGATCCAGAGGAAGGCAAAAAAAACCCAGTAGAGCATTCTCCAATTTGCTAAAGCAGGGGAAAAAATTCCTTCCTGATCCCCCGAGAGGCAATCGGATTTTCCCCGGATCAACTTTACCTATAAATATCAGTACCCAGTTATATTATGTACATTTAGGAAAGTATCCAGGCCTTTATTAAAGCAATCTACTGAGCTGGCCAGAACCACCTCTGCAGGGAGTCTATTCCACATTTTCACAGCTCTTACTGTAAAGAAACCTTTCCGTATTTGGAGATGAAATCTCTTTTCCTCTAGACGTAAAGAGTGCCCCCTTGTCCTCTTTGTTGACTGTAAAGTGAATAACCCAACACCAAGTTCACTATATGGACCCCTTATATATTTATACATGTTGATCATATCCCCCCTTAATCTCCTCTTATCAAGGGTGAATAAATTCAGTTCCTCTAATCTTTCCTCATAGCTGAGCTCCTCCATGCCTCTTATCAGTTTGGTTGCCCTTTTCTGCACTTTCTTCAGTTCCCCAATATCCTTTTTGAGAACTGGTGCCCAAAACTGAACTGCATATTCCAAATGGGGTCTTACTAATGATTTGAACAGGGGCAAAATGATATCTCTCTCTCTGGAGTCCATACCTCTCTTAATACAAGAAAGGACTTTGCTCGCTTTGGAGATCGCAGCTTGGCATTGCATGCTATTATTGAGTTTATGATCTACCAAAACCCCCAGATCCTTCTCCACTACGGATTCCCCCAGTTGTACTCCCCTAGCATGTATGATGCATGCATATTCTTAGCCCCCAAGTGCATAACTTTACATTTATCAACATTAAACCTCATCTGCCACATAGTCGCCCAATTAGACAGAGCATTGAGGTCGGCTTGTAAATTGTAAATTGAAGTGAAAGGGAGTGAAGTGAAAGAGAAAGAAGACAGCGTGGAGGGTGAGACATACGGGTATTAACGCTGGGTCCGCCGAGACCATAATACATCGGGTCACCACTGCAGGGTCCTTGCTTCTTGTTGAAAAGTTTATGCTGAAGTGCCTTGATTTTATATGAAGGATGTGACTTGAGTACAATGGTTGAAGATTTGTGTGTGCTGTTTTAATAAATGGTTTACTCTACTTCACTATTGGAAGCATCTCTTTTTTCCTTATATGTGGAGTGCAAGTATCTAACATTCTTTTTGGATCCAACTGTGGGGCTATTAAGCAAGTTGGCCGAGCATGAGAGTGCAAGGCATATGCTGCTGGTGAGTGCGTTTCTTAGGGGTGCGGTAGCACTGAACACAGGTGGTGTGGTGGAAGATTGCTTTCAAGTCACTTCAGGAATTTTGTTTAAGACACTTCAAGACTTTATTTGCTTCAAGATTTTATTCACTTTTTTATTCACTTTTTGTCATTTTTTCACTTTGAAACACTATCACTTTAATTAACAGTTTATGGACTTTAGTTTGGATTTGTTTCTTTTTGGACACTTGTAATAAGTATAGTTAATCACATTTCACTCTATTTTGTGTACATAGGTGATTAATCTTGTTTTCTTAGCACTGTTTATACAGGTTGATTATTTTCAAGCACTGTTTACACAGGTTAAATATGTAGTTTATTCACAAACACTGTAATTATTAGCGCTGCTGTTTTATTCATTTAAAAACACTTCACATTATATATTTATTTAAGTAGCTGCTTCGTTTATTATACACATAGGTGGTTTTGTTTAGTTTTTCTTTGAGCGCAGTGGTGGTGTGGAAAAGGAAGAGGGCGTACACATTTATCATACCAGTCTATTTGACCATGATACAATATCTGAAATTTCAGAACCTGTGGCTTGTCTCAAATGTTGTCATAGAAGGAACAATCAGGGATCCATTGGCGGCAGTAACCAATGATCCCCAAGAAGGTTAGCATGTCCTTCTTGGTCTGTGGGCGGGCTAGACCCACGAGCGATGCGGCTCTTTTTGACTGATTTTCCTTTCCCACTTTGAGAGTAGGGATGAGCCGAACACCCCCGGGTTCGGTTCGCACCAGAACCTGCAAAAGTTTGTGCGAACATTCAAACCCTATTAGTTACAATGGACGCGAACGTTCGAAATCTAAAGTGCTAATTATAACGGCCAATATGCATGTTAATGTCATAAAAGAGGTTTGGGGACCCGGGTCCTGCCCCAAGGGACATGTATCAATGCAAAAATACGTTTTAAAAACTGACGTTTTTTCGGGAGCAGTCATTTTAATGATGCATAAAGTGAAAAAAAAAGTGAAAAATTACTTTAAATATGGTACCTGGGGGGTGTCTAAAGTATGCCTGTGAAGTGGCATTTGTAAAGGAAAAAAAGAATCCATTTAAAACTGCTTGCGGCTTTAATGTCATGTCTTGCCCTGGCAATATGGATGAAAATCTTTGAGAAACATGGCATGGCTACCCCATCAACCCCCCCCCCCCACTCCAGCCCATTACCAGCCCCTTTGGGTCTTGTATGGATATTAAGGGGAACCCCACACCCAACATAAAACCCTATACCTACAACCCTATATACTCTGAACAGCAGTATACAGGCGGTGCAAACAAGACAGGGACTGTAGGTTTGTTCTTAAGTAGAATCTGTTTGTAATTTTGAACAGGTAAATTTTTAAGTGTAGCTCCATCCAAAAAAATCTATTTTTAAGCTTTTTGGAGAACATAGGGAAGGGTTATCACCCCTGTAACATTTGTTTTGCTGTCTGTGCACCTGTTCAGAACATTTCACCTCACTTTCCGTCCCAATGACAAATGTTTTTGGAAAAGTGGGGTTTTTATTGAAACAAGGATTGGTGATAAAGCATCAGTAGAGAGGAGATACCTTTTTCCCAAATTAAATTTAACAGGATATAATTTCCCTTTCTAGGGGTATATTTCCTCTCACTTCCTGTTTTCTCCTTCCGTTTGCAAGTAGGAGTCGTTTCTAAGTTGGATGTTTGAACGTAGAGGCCTGCCGTATATACTCTGCAGAAATTTGATGTTGGTGTTGCCACAACACTGTAAGCCCTCACAGTAACTCTTGGTGGGCACAGGAATGGGCCCTGCTGTGAATTATTAGATCAAGATTTGTAATTGCATGCACCTGTTGAACAGGGGCAGAAAAATTGGGCCTTTGGTGGTGGTGGACGGTGTTGCCACAACACTGTAAGCCCTCACAGTTACTCTTGGTGGGCCCAGGAATGGGCCCTGCTGTGAATTATTAGATCAAGATTTGTAATTGCATGCACCTCTTGAACAGGGGCAGAAAAATTGGGCCTTAGGCACTGGTGCTGGTGCCACAACACTGCAACCCCTCACAGATACTGTACTCTGAGCACAGCATTCAGACCTGTTGCAAAGCATTGCATAAAACATTGTAATTACACGCCCCTGTTAAACAGGGGCTGAAAAATTGTGCCTTAGGCACTGGTGCTGGTGCCACAACACTCCAACCCCTCACAGATACTGTACTCTGAGCACAGCAATCAGACCTGTTGCAAAGCATTGCATAAAAAATTGTAATTACACGCCCCTGTTAAACAGAGGCTGAAAAATTGGGCCTTAGCCACTGGTGGTGGCACCCAGAAACAAAAATGTTCTTCCAAGCTATCATCAGGATCATTGAGGAGGAAGAGGATAGTCAGTCAACATAACAGGACAGTCACTCAGCATCAGCATAGGCAGTCTTGAAGGGATGTGACATTTCAAAATAAATTATTCTGTTATATCAGCTTCAGGTGCCTGGTAGCTGGTGGTGATCCAAGACTGATTCATCTTTATGAAGGTCAGTCGATCAACCGAGTCGGTGGACAGGCGCACCCTGTGATCGGTGACAAAGCCTCCAGCAGCACTGAATGTGCGTTCTGAAAGAACGCTGGATGCAGGACAGGCCAGTAGCTCAATTTCATACTGTGCAAGCTCTGGCCAGTGATCCATCCTCAAGACCCAGTAAGCCAGAGGATTTTCGGTGGGAAAGGTGTCCAAGTCTGACCTTGCCCCTAGGTATTCCTGCACCATGTATATCAGACGCTGGCGAGGGTTGCTGGAACCGATCATACCTTGGGGCTGCGGACTAAAAAATTGTCTGAACGCATCGGTCAGACGTCCCACCTTCCCTACCGCTCCTTCTGCTACTGACCGAAGCCTCAGAAAACTCGTCGTCCAGGACCAGGAGTTTGTAACCTCCCAGTCTCTGGGAACACGTTGCACAGACCTTTCTGCAAGGCCTCCCGGAGATGGCTCATCCTCTGCTCCCTCTGCGATGGCAAGATAAGCTCCACAACCTTACCCTTGTACCGTGGATCAAGGAGAGTGACCAGCCAGTAATGGTCCCTCTCCTTGATCCGAAGAATATCCTTCCGCAGGCTTTGCAGGATCAGGGAGGCCATGCAACGTAGCTGAGCTGAGGCATTCAGTCCGGAGTCTTCTGGGTCACTGAGGACGACATGATCCGCAGCCACCTCCTCCCAGCCACGTACAAGTCCACTGGTTTCTTGGGACTGTAAATCATCCCTAAAAGACTGCTGCTGATGCTGAGTGCCAGGCTCCACCTCCATGCTGACACAATCCTCCTCCTCCTCTTCCTGTGTGATGGGTGGGAGAGAAGGAACACTGTCTGGATTAAGGGGGCCTTGAAAGGCAAGGAAGTCCTCCTCTTCCTGCCTCTGTTCTGCCTCTAGTGCCCTGTCCATTATCCCACGCAGCGTATGCTCCAACAGGTGGACAAGAGGTACAGTGTCACTGATGCATGCACTGTCACTGCTCACCATTCTCGTGGCCTCCTCAAATGGTGACAGGACAGTGCATGCATCCCTGATCATGCTCCACTGGCGTGGGGAAAAGAATCCAAGCTCCCCTGACCCTGTCCTGGTGCCGTAGTCGCAAAGGTACTCATTGATGGCCCTCTGCTGCGTGTGCAGTCGCTGCAGCATGGCCAACGTTGAGCTCCACCTGGTGGGCATGTCACATATAAGGCGGTTCTTGGGCAGGTTCAACTCCTTTTGCAGCTCAGCCAGCCGAGCACTGGCATTATATGATTGGCGGAAATGCACACAGACTTTCCTGGCCTGCCTCAGGACATCCTGTAAGCCTGGGTACCTGCCCAAGAACCGCTGCACCACCAGGTTAAGGACGTGAGCCATACAGGGCACATGGGTCAGCTGTTTCTGTCGCAGGACGGAGAGGAGGTTGGTGCCATTGTCACAAACCACCATTCCTGGCTTAAGCTGGTGTGGCGTCAACCACCTCTCGGCCTGCCCCTGCAGAGCTGACAGAACCTCTGCCCCAGTGTGGCTCCTGTCCCCCAAACACACCAGCGCAAGCACGGCATGGCATCTTTTTGCCTGCGTACTTGCGTAGCCCCTTGGACGCCTACGGAGCACCGCTGGTTCCGAGGACAGAGCAGAGGCCATGGAGGAAGAAGAAGAGGAGGGGTGGAGGAGAGAGGTGTGTCACAATCAGTAGTAGTATTTTGGAGGCGTGGTGGCGGAACAACCTCCAACACTACTGCACCTTGTCCTGCATCCTTCCCAGCTGCCAAAAGAGTGACCCAATGGGCCGTGAAAGACAGGTAACGTCCCTGTCCATGCCTGCTGGACCATGAGTCAGCGGTAATATGCACCTTACCGCTGACCGCCCTGTCCAGCGAGGCATGGACATTGCCTTCCACATGCCGGTAGAGATTCGCCTTCCTTGAGAAAAAGTGGCGTTTGGGAACCTGCCACTGAGGAACCGCACATTGAACAAACTCACGAAAAGGGGCCGAGTCTACCAACTGAAAAGGCAGCAGTTGAAGTGCTAGCAATTTAGCCAAGCTAGCATTCAACCGCTGGGCATGTGAATGGCTGGGAGTAAACTTCTTTCGACGGTCCAGCAGCTGGGGCAGGGAAATTTGCCTGGTAGAATCGGACGTCGGTGTACTGCTAGAAGAGTGCCCGCAAGTACTTGGCTGTGACACACCTAATTCTACACCTTCATTCCTCTCAGTGCAGCTTTCAGAGAGGACTGAAGGTATAGTGGGGTTGGAGATCCCAGCTGATGAGGAGCAAGGAGAGGTCCGCTTTGTTCTTTGGTGTGGGTCTTTAATGTGCGCTTGCCAACGAGCTGCATGGCAGGTCGACATATGTCTGGTCATGCTTGTGGTGCCCAAGCGGCTGATGTTTTGGCCACGCGAGATACGCTTGAGACATATGTTGCAAATAGCAGTGGTGCTATCTGATGCACTCGTCTCAAAAAAGGCCCACACCAAAGAACTTTTGTAATAACGTGCAGAGGCAGCGCCCTGCACAGGCGGAGCTCTGCGGTGTGATTCAGTTGGTGTGCTGGCCTCAAGCTGGCCCCCGGAGGGCATCCTGCCTCGTTGGAGATGTGCCTCCTCCTCCTCCTCCTCCTCCTCCTCTCTCCGTTCAGGCACCCACGTGGAGTCAGTGACCTCATCATCCCCTCCCTCTTCACCACTGGAGCAAACCTGGCAGTAAGCTGCAGCTGGTGGAACATGACTGCCAGATTGCTGTCCTTGAGCATCCCCTCTCTCTGCGCTCACGCTACTGCCTTCCTCTAGCTGGATATCATCATCCGAGCCTTCAAAACACTGGGCATCCTCCTGGAGCATGTACCCAACAATGTGCTCAAACAGTTCGGGGGACTCCTCAGGAGGACATGGGTCTAGGGAAGGGGTGCCTGATGATGACATTGAGTACGTGTTGGCAGCTGCTTTGCCAGTACCCTGAGCCTGGGTGAGAGAGGATGAGGAGGATGAGGAGGACTTGGTCATGCTGATGACGATGCACCATGTCCACGACCAGCACTGTCTCTAGACACAGAGCCTGCTTGCCCTGTTTTCTCGGCTCGGGACTGTCTGCCTCTCCTTGTCTGTCTTCCAGACATTGTAGTGGGTAGTGTATATTGTGCTGGAGTCACACAGCACACACACTAACTCCTGCAGATGGCTGTCTTAGATGACAACAGGGCCTTAGGGCAGATACAGGCTGAGGTGGTTTAGTGTGCTGTGCTCTACTCACACAGCACACACACACGCTAACTCCTGCAGATGGCTGTCTGGCTGCCTTAGATAACAACAGGGCCTTAGGGCAGATACAGGCTGAGGTGGTTTTGTGTGCTGTGCTATACTCACACAGCACACACACGCTAACTACTGCAGATGGCTGTCTGGCTGCCTTAGATGACAACAGGGCCTAAGGGCAGATACAGGCTGAGGTTGTTTATTTTGTGCTGTGCTTTACTCACACAGCACACACACACGCTAACTCCTGCAGATGGCTGGCTGGCTGCCTTAGATGACAACAGGGCCTTAGGGCAGATACAGGCTGAGGTGGTTTATTGTGTGCTGTGCTATACTCACACAGCACACGCACATGCTAACTCCTGCAGATGGCTGGCTGGCTGCCTTAGATGACAACAGGGCCTTAGGGCAGATACAGGCTGAGGTGGTTTCATGTAGAAAGACACATATACATAGATGGCGCTGTTGCACGATAATCAGCATTTGTAACCTCTTATAAATCCAGCAAGAATTTGCATTCCTGACATTGTGTTGGGAAAAGAGTTCATGACTAATATATAAAAAGTAAATGGAGGCAAAACCTTTCTTTTGTCATATGCGGGCCAGTTTAAAGTTCAGGGCAGCCTTCAAGTAGGAAGTTGGGAGCAAACTCCAGGATACATATAAAACAGAGAACAGGAGAGGCGCCACCAGATTAAAATGTTAGCATTTATTAAACAAAGAAGGAGTGCATATATCCACTTACATAAAATAAGAATAATTCAGCACATATATGCTCAGGGACGTCTTAGCTGCGCTGTGACCGCCTGTTGTTGTCCAGTGTTGTGTCCCGTCCAGCAGGATATCCTGGTAGTCTAAACTGGGACCGAGGCTTGGCTCTGGTCCACAGGATCTGGCAGGCGTCGGGCGCAATGACGTCACGGCTGTTCGCGGCGGCGTTTCGGAGCATGCGCTCTGTAGATGGAAAGAACAGGCACGCTCCTTCATCAAAGCTGGAGGAATTGAGGCTGCATCCAGCCTTTTATCTGTGCTTGTACTCAAAAGCCATCTAGCGGTCGTTGGAAGAAAGACTGAGCTAATCACCATCGAACCTCTACCATGGTTAACAACAATAATCATTAATTGCAAATGCACAAAAAGGTAGATATAAAATATATGAAAATCAAAATTACAAGAATGCTATCGATATAAAAGGGAATGAATAATTTGGGAACAACTAATAATAATGAGTGTAATAAGAATTGGAGTTAAAAATATATAAATATGGGGAGACTATGGGTGATAATTATTATAATTATGTACATATATGTAAACAGCATACATGTACCAAGAATTACTATTGCACATCAGAAATATTTATTACAGTCTAGAGGCTTGCATGTGTGTGTGTGTGTATATAAGCATACACATGTACACACACATATACACCCTCAGGCTAATCAGATGTGTTGAGCATTGCGATCATATAAACGCGCAAGACCAACCTATTGTATTATAATAAAGTGTCACAGCTGCATGGAAAAAAATATTATTATTATTATTATTGTGATTTATAAATGAAAAAACAATATAGTAGAATGATTACTATATATATAGTAATATAGTATAATATAGTATCCCAATCCCTAGGAAGAAGTCAACTCGACGAAACATGTCAGGGGCGTGGCCACACGGACAGTAAAACATCCTTTGACGTATTAGACGTGTTGTTTGGAGATCCTGGTTATCCTTCACCTGCCACAGTCGCAGCCCATCGTTCGCTGGATAGTGGATACGGCTCATACAGCGTCTGGAGCGGGTGAGATAGTGTATCGTGGGATCCAGTGTGACCTAGTTTGCGGTGCCTCCAAGCCAGCTCTTCCAATTCACTGTTTGCTGTGGAGTTATTTCATTGCTGGTTTTCAACTTCAGAAATGTGAGTGACACTATTGAAGTGTGTGTGTTTTGGTTTGGTTGAATAAATTTTGTTTTAAACGAAGTTACGCTATGTGGAGCACTGTTTATTTTTATTTTCACATATGGATATGATTGCTGCGATTTGATCGATCACTGACCCAGGTGTGGTCTAACAGCTTGATTGCCAACCACGAGAGTGGCTGGCATCACCATCTGGTGAGTGCGGTCTCATTGGGAGAGGGATCACGTAACACGTTGGTGTGGTGGAAGAATTTAAAGCATCGTTTTTTTGAAGATTTTATATGTTTTGAATATCATTTCTCTGGCACAGACTCAAAGGACAATTGATATTTTGAATTTTACACTCTTTTTCACGGGGTGTTTATTTATTCATTTATTCACAATCATTATTGTTTTCACCGACAATAACACTGGTCACATATATATTTTATATTTAGTGTATTTTTATTTATTATCGATCATTTTTTAGTTATTGCATTTATTTTTATTTTTGTAAAAAGCGCCACTGGATTGCTTCCTTTTAACATTCACACATTTAAGGTTTTAATCCATACACTATTCATATCACTATTTTAAAGTGGCAGCTAATTCACTTCACAGTTAGGTTTTCACTTAATTTTGAGGTTTTGTTATATATTTTTGGAGGAATTGGCGCAGTGGAGGTACAATATTTGAGTAGGCGGGCATTTATAGTACCATCAGATCCAAATCACTATATATATATATATATATATATATATATATATATATATATATATATATATATATATATATATATATATATATATATATATATATATATATATATATATATATATATATATATATATATATATATATAGAATCAATTAAAATAGGAAGGAGGAAAAAAGGAGCCTACTAAATAGATGAGACGGGGAAAAAGGAGGGGGTGGAAATCGAATGGATAAAAATATATTGATAAAAGCTTTCTTAGGAATAATTTCTTATGTTTTTTATTTTTTGCAAAAATGTATTTTTTATTTTTTTATTATTTTTTTTCTCAAATTTTAAAAATATTTTTTATATAAAAAACTTTTGTTTACCTTTAAATTTACAAAATTGTGGATAATTCCAAGGATTCATTGATTCCGCCAGGTGACAATGCATCGAGGGAATAAATCCAATAGGTTTCGCGTTCACATAACCTAAAAAATCTCTCAGCATCTGAAATATTTTTAGGCATTTGTTCCAAAATCCAAATTTTTAGACCTTCTGTAGAGCCTTTATGATACTGGGCAAAATGACGGGGGACACTATGTTTGTCCTTGCCTGCCTCAATTTTCCTACGATGTTCGCCGAATCTCTCTCGGAGAGGGCGAATGGTGCGGCCTACATAGACTAGCTGGCAGGGACAACTCAGACAGTACACCACAAAGTCTGATGAACAGTTATAAAATTGGCTAATCTCATAAGTCTTTCCCTTTATAGTGTAATATTTTTGGCCATGTTGTATAAATCTGCATGTTTTACACAAAGATTTTCTACACTGGAACATGCCACAAAGTGGCACTAAGCATAAACGTGGTGACAGCTGGAGGGGACTGGTTGTGAACTTGCTAGAAGCAATTTTATTTTTAATGTTTGGAGCCCTCCTGTAAGTGACTTTAGGACACTTGGGTAGCTGATTTTTTAGGTGTTGGTCCTCCAAAAGTATGGGCCAATGTTTTCTGAAGATAGATTCCATTTTTTTATGACCATAATGGAACCTAGTAGTGAAGCAAACAGACTGATCAAATGTTTATTTTACTTGATTCGGTGGTAAATAATCTACATGGTGTGTTTGGGCCTCTTGTATGAGGGATTCTGGGTATCCCTTTCCCCTCAGTTTCCTGCTAAGTATTTTACTTTCCTCTAAGTAGTCATGGTGGCTAGTACAATTGCGTTTTAAACAGCAGAACTGCCCTTTGGGAATGTTATTTTTCCATTTGTGGAAATGACAACTTTTGTAGTGTAAGAGGGAATTTCCCGCAGTTGGTTTTGTATAATTCTTAGCATGTATTGCATCACCAACATGGTACAACTCTAAGTTCAGAAATGCCAATTTGTCAAGATCTATGACATATGTAAATTTTAGACCATGGGGATTGTTGTTACAGAAATTCACAAAATCTTCTGTGTCTTGGTATGAGCCATCCCAAATTATGACTATGTGATCTATGTACCTGCCATAATAGATGAGATGCTCTGAATAGGGATTGTTATTCCAAATATATTTGTGTTCCCACAATCCCATGGCTAGGTTTGCATACGAGGGAGCAAAATTAGCTCCCATCGCCGTGCCTTGTACTTGTACATAGAATTGGTCATCAAAAACAAAATAGTTGTGTTCAAGACATAAGAAATTATTCCTAAGAAAACTTTTATCAATATATTTTTATCCATTCGATTTCTACCCCCTCCTTTTTCCCGTCTCATCTATTTAGTAGGCTCCTTTTTCCTCCCCTTCTCCCTCTTCCTATTTTAATTGATTATATATATATATATATATATATATATATATATATATATATATATATATATATATATATATATATATATATATATATATATATATATATATATATATATATATATATATATATAGTAATCATTTTACTATATTGTTTTGTTTTTTCATTTGTAAATCACAATAATAATAATAATTTTTTCCATGCAGCTGTGACACTTTATTATAATACAATAGGTTGGTCTTGCGCGTTTATATGATCGCAATGCTCAACACATCTGATTAGCCTGAGGGTGTATATGTGTGTGTACATGTGTATGCTTATATACACACACACATGCAAGCCTCTAGACTGTAATAAATATTTCTGATGTGCAATAGTAATTCTTGGTACATGTATGCTGTTTACATATATGTACATAATTATAATAATTATCACCCATAGTCTCCCCATCTTTATATATTTTTAACTCCAATTCTTATTACACTCATTATTATTAGTTGTTCCCAAATTATTCATTCCCTTTTATATCGATAGTATTCTTGTAATTTTGATTTTCATATATTTTATATCTACCTTTTTGTGCATTTGCAATTAATGATTATTGTTGTTAACCATAGTAGAGGTTCGATGGTGATTAGCTCAGTCTTTCTTCCAACGACCGCTAGATGGCTTTTGAGTACAAGCACAGATAAAAGGCTGGATGCAGCCTCAATTCCTCCAGCTTTGATGAAGGAGCGCGTCTGTTCTTTCCATCTACAGAGCGCATGCTCCGAATCGCCGTCACGAACAGCCGTGACGTCATTGCGCCCGACGCCTGCCAGATCCTGTGGACCAGAGCCAAGCCTCGGTCCCAGTTTAGACTACCAGGATATCCTGCTGGACGGGACACAACACTGGACAACAACAGGCGGTCACAGCGCAGCTAAAGCCCCATACACACGGTCGGATTTTCGCATGGATTCTGTCCGATCGGACAATGTTGTCGAAAAATCCGACCGTGTGTATGCACCATCGGACAGTGTACGTCGGATTGTCCGACGGACAAAGTCCTATCTCCTGCTGGATAGATTTTTGGACAACAAGGTCCGATCACACCAAATCCGATCGTGTGTATGGTAGTCCGACGGACAAAGTGCTACGCATGCTCAGATCACATTACAAGACCAAAGCTATTGGCTACTAGCCTCTACGTAGTCCCGTCGTAGGCAACAAACGTCACCACGTTCAGAATGATCAGATTTTCCGACAACTTTGTCCGACCGTGTGTACGCAAAACCAACATCGGACAAAGTATGACAGACATGATCCGACGGACCTGGTCCTCGGATAATCCGCGCGTGTGTATGGGGCTTTAGACGTCCCTGAGGATATATGTGCTGAATTATTCTTATTTTATGTAAGTGGATATAAGCACTCCTTCTTTGTTTAATAAATGCTAACATTTTAATCTGGTGGCGCTTCTCCTGTTCTCTGTTTTACATGTATCCTTGAGTTTGCTCCCAACTTCCTACTTGAAGGCTGCCCTGGACTTTAAACTGGCCCGCATATGACAAAAGAAAGGTTTTGCCTCCATTTACTTTTTATATATTAGTCATGAACTCTTTCCCCAACACAATGTCAGGAATGCAAATTCTTGCTGGATTTATAAGAGGTTACAAATGCTGATTATCGTACAACAGCTCCATCTATGTATATGTGTCTTTCTATGTGTTTGGGAAGCAATTGTTGGCTGCAGTCGCTGATTTTCAGTGTTGTTTTTTTCCTTTATATATTCACCATATGTTTTTGTTTTTTCTGTTTTATGAAAAGTTCACTCCACTGAATGGTCTTTTTGTACACATTTGGTACTTATGTGTTATATTGACTGCTCATTGGCACTACTGCATGGTTTCATTAGTCACTTATTGATATACATATTTTTTATATATATCTCTTATTTTTTTTTTTTTTATTCTAAATTTTATCTATACCAAAAGAATAATAATGGATTTTTTAGCCGATATAGAATCTTCCAAGTATAATATTCTAAATGAATTGTATACTTTATTACCTATTTTTTTTTGTTTGGTGCCAATTCGTCACTAAATAAAAACACTAGGTACATGTTATGTGGAAAATTCTAAAAACTTGACCGTTTAATACATTCCGCCAACTTACAATGGTGGGATAGATATTTTTTGGATAAGTACTTAGCTAATAGAATTTCACCTAGGGGTTTAAGAATAATAAAAAATTGTTCCTTCTTAGGGCCTGAGGAAGCCAAAGAATGGTATGGTATCTCCGAGTTTGGCACACCCAAATGGATTGATATCCTGATTAAACATAGAGGTATCAGATATGAACAGTTTTCTAATCAAATAAAAACTCTTTCACAAGAAATTAAAAATATAGATCAAATAGTTCCTAAAACTTGGTTCGATACTCTCAAAAGAAACACCAAGAGACAAGAGGATGATCTCCTAAAAAATAAATTAGGAAAATTCCGACGTGATCTCCATGATTACACTAACCAGAGAGTGTTTACATGGATGATAAAATCTCCAATAAACCATCCTTCTGATCTATATCATTTCAATAATGAAAGATCTCACACTCAAATGTCCCATACATATCCTCCCGATCTACAACATTCCCAAAATCCGAGATTGCATTCCCAAATCTCCTCACATATCCCTCCATTATTGCCACTGTCACAAACCAACACAATACGTACTAGACCTCATATAACACAATCCAGTGTTTCTATTAATCTAGTGGAGAAACATCCCAAAGTTCCCAATAACAAAAAATCCAATCTGAAGTCCCCCAGGAATAGTAATACTAGTCAAAGTAAATTGTGTAGAGATCTAAATAAATTCTATAATAGAAACCCTTCAGTTCCTAAAGTCCAGCCTATGTCTACTTGAGCAGATTTGATGGATATAGCATCAATTGCCCCAACCAAATATTTGTCTACAACATTAGCAACATCGTCATCTTCAGACGATATTACATCTCCCATGGAATCTAATGTTTTAGGGGGGCAATCATCTTTTCCCTTAGTCAAGGTCGTTATTTCTCCTAGGTCCATTCATACATACCAGTGTGAGAATAGCTCTTCTGTTTCTTTTTCGCCACATATCATTTCTACTAACAATTTGTTTAGCTTTGGCTCTCAGCCTATAACAGATATTGGTTCGAATTTTCGTGAGAATGATTCGACTTTTTTAGTCATGAACCCCTCTCCAGTGGCTCCGCTAAAAAGAAAATTAGACACAGAGGGGGAAGAGATAGACATATAAATGAGTCATCACAAATTCCGCAAAATGTAAAGATTTTTATTCTATCCAAACATGATCTTACCCCCACTGAGAGTACACTGCTCAGTAGAGGTTTAAACTTTGCACCTGCATCTAAACCTGATCCATATGTGTTGTTCAAAGATTTGAACAAATACATAAGGAAACTCACTTTGAAAAGATTCTTTGAAATTCAAAGGACTAAATATAGGGAGCCAGAAAATATTCCCCCTACTAGTGTGGAGCTGCTATCTGGGACAGAATCCATGGAGTCTAGCCTCGATATAGATGCTTCAGACACAGTAGATAATTTGGGTCTAGATGTATCATACTGATTTGGGGCTATATACACAGCATCTACAAACGTCACCCCCTGTAGTACACTCCACCCTTAAACCCAAATCAGCATTTTACCCACATCAATCAAAAGGACCCCACATAACTACATTCTATAACATGGTATTTGCGGATATCAAAAGATTGTGTTCCCATATAACATTCTGTCCCCCCGATTTAGGTCATCTCACACCGTTAGAAAATAAGGCCATAAAATCCCTCTCTAATAATGTCGATATAGTTGTGAAAACTGCCGACAAGGGAGGTGGTATTGTCATTATGGATCGTGATGCTTACCTTAAAGAAGCACATTGTCTTCTATCTGATTCATCTACTTACCAAAGATTAAATAGAGATCCACTCCCTGAATTTAAAGAGGAAGTAAATCTGTTAATAGAAGGAGCTACTCTTTCTGGTATTTTAGAAAAATCGGAAGTCATCTTTCTGATTAAAGACTTCTACCGTACCCCCTATTTTTATCACATCCCTAAGATACACAAGAGTCTAGACAATCCCCCAGGTAGGCCTATCATAGCGGCCATGGATAGTATTACGTCTGGTCTGTCTAAATATGTTGACCATTATCTCCAGCCATTAGCTCAAGGATTGCCATCATACATAAGAGATGGCACTCATCTGCTTGAGCAATTGAAACCCTATTTCTGGAATAGCAACTACAATTGGATCTCACTGGATGTGAGTTCGTTGTATACATCTATTCCACATGTTTTTGGACTAGAGGCATTGAATCACTTTCTGTATCTAGACCCATACATGAATAGCAGACAAGCATCTTTTATTTTAGACTGTAGTAAATTTTGTCTTGAACACAACTATTTTGTTTTTGATGACCAATTCTATGTACAAGTACAAGGCACGGCGATGGGATCTAATTTTGCTCCCTTGTATGCGAACCTAGCCATGGGATTATGAGAACACAAATATATTTGGAATAACAATCCCTATTCAGAGCATCTCATCTATTATGGCAGGTACATAGATGACATAGTCATAATTTGGGATGGCTCATACCAAGACACAGAAGATTTTGTGAATTTCTGTAACAACAATCCCCATGGTCTAAAATTTACATATGTCATAGATCTTGACAAATTGGCATTTCTGGACTTAGAGTTGTACCATGTTGGTCATGCAATACATGCTAAGAATTATACAAAACCAACTGCGGGAAATTCCCTCTTACACTACAAAAGTTGTCATTTCCACAAATGGAAAAATAACATTCCCAAAGGGCAGTTCTGCCGTTTAAAACGCAATTGTACTAGCCACCATGACTACTTAGAGGAAAGTAAAATACTTAGCAGGAAACTGAGGGAAAAGGGATACCCAGAATCCCTCATACAAGAGGCCCAAACACACCATGTAGATTATTTACCATCGAATCAAGTAAAAGAAACATTTGATCAGTCTGTTTGCTTCACTACTAGGTTCCATTATGGTCATAAAAAATTGAATCTATCTTCAGAATTGGCCCATACTTTTGGAGGACCAACACCTAAAAAATCAGCTACCCAAGTGCCCTAAAGTCACTTACAGGAGGGCTCCAAACATTAAAAATAAAATTGCTTCTAGCAAGTTCACAACCAGTCCCCTCCAGCTGTCACCACGTTTATGCTTAGTGCCCCTTTGTGGCATGTTCCAGTGTAGAAAATCTTTGTGTAAAACATGCAGATTTATACAACATGGCCAAAAACATTACACTATAAAGGGAAAGACCTATGAGATTAGCCAATTTTATAACTGTTCATCAGACTTTGTGGTGTACTGTCTGAGTTTTCCCTGCCAGCTAGTCTATGTAGGCCGCACCATTCGCCCTCTCCGAGAGAGATTCGGCGAACATCGTAGGAAAATTGAGGCAGGCAAGGACAAATAGTGTCCCCCGTCATTTTGCCCAGTATCATAAAGGCTCTACAGAAGGTCTAAAAATTTGGATTTTGGAACAAATGCCTAAAAATATTTCAGATGCTGAGAGATTCTTTAGGTTATGTGAACGCGAAACCTATTGGATTTATTCCCTCGATGCATTGTCACCTGGCGGAATCAATGAATCCTTGGAATTATCCACAATTTTGTAAATTTATAGGTAAACAAAAGTTTTTTATATAAAAAATATTTTTAAAATTTGAGAAAAAATAATAAAAAAATAAAAAATACATTTTTGCAAAAAATTAAAAACATAAGAAATTATTCCTAAGAAAGCTTTTATCAATATATTTTTATCCATTCGATTTCCACCCCCTCCTTTTTCCCGTCTCATCTATTTAGTAGGCTCCTTTTTTCCTCCCCTTCTCCCTCTTCCTATTTTAATTGATTCTATATATATATATATATATATATATATATATATATATATATATATATATATATATATATATATATATATATAGTAATCATTTTACTATATTGTTTTTTTTCATTTATAAATCACAATAATAATAATTTTTTCCATGCAGCTGTGACACTTTATTGTAATACAATAGGTTGGTCTTGCGCGTTTATATGATCGCAATGCTCAACACATCTGATTAGCCTGAGGGTGTATATGTGTGTGTACATGTGTATGCTTATATACACACACATGCAAGCCTCTAGACTGTAATAAATATTTCTCATGTGCAATAGTAATTCTTGGTACATGTATGCTGTTTACATATATGTACATAATTATAATAATTATCACCCATAGTCTCCCCATCTTTATATATTTTTAACTCCAATTCTTATTACACTCATTATTATTAGTTGTTCCCAAATTATTCATTCCCTTTTATATCGATAGCATTCTTGTAATTTTGATTTTCATATATTTTATATCTACCTTTTTGTGCATTTGCAATTAATGATTATTGTTGTTAACCATGGTAGAGGTTCGATGGTGATTAGCTCAGTCTTTCTTCCAATGACCGCTAGATGGCTTTTGAGTACAAGCACAGATAAAAGGCTGGATGCAGCCTCAATCCCTCCAGCTTTGATGAAGGAGCGCGCCTGTTCTTTCCATCTACAGAGCGCATGCTCAAACGCCGTCGCGAACAGCCGTGACGTCATTACGCCCGACGCCTGCCAGATCCTGTGGACCAGAGCCAAGCCACGGTCCCAGTTTAGACTACTAGGATAAAAAAAAAAAAGACTACCAGGATATCCTGCTGGACGGGACACAACACTGGACAACAACAGGCGATCACAGCGCAGCTAAGACGTCCCTGAGGATATATGTGCTGAATTATACTTATTTTATGTAAGTGGATATATGCACTCCTTCTTTGTTTAATAAATGCTAACATTTTAATCTGGCGCCTCTCCTGTTCTCTGTTTTGAGGTGGTTTCATGTGCTGTGCTATACTCATACAGCACACACACACGCTAACTCCTGCAGATGGCTGGCTGGCTGCCTTAGATGACAACAGGGCCTTGGGGCAGATACAGGCTGAGGTGGTTTATTGTGTGCTGTGCTATACTCACACAGCACACACACATGCTAACTCCTGCAGATGGCTGGCTGGCTGCTGCCTTAGATGACAACAGGGCCTTAGGGCAGATACAGGCTGAGGTGGTTTCGTGTGCTGTGCTATACTCACACAGCACACACACACGCTAACTCCTGCAGATGGCTGTCTGGCTGCCTTAGATGACAACAGGGCCTTAGGGCAGATACAGGCTGAGGTGGTTTCATGTGTTGTGCTATACTCACACAGCACACACACACGCTAACTCCTGCAGATGGCTGGCTGGCTGCCTTAGATGACAACAGGCCAGAAAGGTAAAGGTGGTTTAATGTGATACTGCAATGCTGTACTAACAGCATGCACACAATACACTAATCCCCAGAACCACAGCACTCAGCAGAATGAATAACACAGCAGATAATGTCAGTAGACTCAGCACAGTGCAGAATGAATCACAGCAGAAAATGTCACTGACACCGTCACTGACTAACGCCCGGAACACACTACACGAGGCCGCCGGCGCGGCGGCCTTATATAGTGTGGGGTGTGTACTAAACCCCCTGAGCTATAATTGCCCACAGGCATCCTGCCTGTGGCCAATTATTGCTCTCCTCGCTGCTGGCTCTATGATTGGCAAGGCACGCGAGGTCACAGTGTATGCTTGGCCAATCATCAGCCATCAATGCACTGTGACTGGCGCAGTGCATTGTGGGCCGTTCGCATCACACGAATTTGATGCGAACGGCCCACATAGTTCTGGGCTCGACGAGCGGTCGAACGGCCGTTCGATTCGAACATGGGTTCGAATCGAACACCGGGCCCATCCCTATTTGAGAGTACAAAACCAAGGTAATCAACACTTTCCTGACATTATTGTAACTTTTTCTTTGACACCTTGTGTCCACATTCATAGAGATATTGCAGACTTACTAAGTCACAGACACTGGCCTCCTTTGAAGAACTGCATATGAGGATGTCACCGACATATTGCAGCAGGGATCAACCAAATTCAGGTGTCCACCCCTTGAGGGTGGTTTGCAAGATGATGGAAAACACTACTGGTGAATCCACAAAGCCCTGAGGCATTTTAAACCAGGTTAAAATCTGGTTTTAAAAATTGAAATGCAAAGATGGGTTGTGTCTCCTCGTCTACTGGGACGCAAAAAAATGTATTTGACAAATCAATCACTTTGAAGTGTGTAGCATTGAATGGTATGGCTGTCAGTAAAGATGGCACATTAGGTACAGTTGATGCAATAGGGATGACTAGACTGTTGATGGCTTTAAGGTCTTGCACAAATCTGTAAGATCCATCTGATTACTTTATTGGATTAATAGGTGTGCAATAGTGTGAAATAATGGGCTTTATAATTCCCTTGGGCAAAAATTCGGCAATAATTGGTCGCATCCCTTCTATCTTTTCTTCTGATAAAGGGTATTGTTTCCCTACCATTTACACAAAGAAGGGATGTCATGGGTTGTTTCCTGTAGTGGAGAGAAATCAAAGGAAAAGCTGGTTCCCCACCTTCCGGGCAACTTCATTGTGGGACTTGAGTCCCCCAGTCAACCTAAAACCTTGGAGGTCTTTCCGTGGAACCTGGCATCTGTTTGGGTTCAAATTTGGAACTCCCACTTGCCCATGGCTGCCTCACCTCGTGAGGGCAGTCCCCTTTCCAATGATTAGGATCCCCACAATTGAAACATCCCACCTGTTGTGGCTGTGTATTCTTATTGGGATATGGTGATCTTGAATAAGGTCCTCGACCCCTAGATCTGCCTCTTCGTATACCCCTACCCCGCCGGTACATGTCTGTTTGAAAGTGGGTACCTATTGGTTTCTCTCTGGGCACCTCGAAACACCCTGCTGCATCTTTTCCTGTTAAAGCCTTTTTAAATGCATCATGTGTCTTTTCTGGCCAATCTGAAATTTGTTGTTTGACCATTAACTGTTGCTGTGGTTTTAAATTGTTAATGAAAGTCTGTATCATTAGTGTATGTCAATCATGTGTTAGTTTTAAACCTGCATCATGAGTCCAGACTGAACTGAAAAGTCCAGAACTCGACTACTGATTCCCCTGGTTTGTGTCTGCAGGCCACTGCAGTGGGCAGTGAGGATTTATTTTTAAATGCTCTACCAAGTTCCTTTTCTATTTCCTCCCACATTATCTTCCTCCTGCCTTCTTTGTTTAAGGGATAATCAGTAGCTGGTGTATTAAGAACAATAGGGATATTAATAGTCCCCACTATACCATCTGAAATTAATCTCATGTCCTCTTGGGTGAAATTCCTGCCTCTACAAGCCTTTTTAAGGTAACTCAACGTACCCACAGGGGCTGTAGTGGACTTGGGACAATTTATGACTATATCATTCATCTCATGTAATTCCAATACCTTGATTACTAGTGTGTCTCCTACAGTTAAAAAGGGATACTGTTGTGCTGCTGGGATGGTGAGTCCGCTTCTTAACGTTTTTACTATTGGACTGATGGGATGGGGGAGGGGATTGCTACCACTAGCTTCCCCTTGTCCCCCCACCGCACCCCCTGGTTCTGAGTCTGAATCTTCCTCACCCTGGGGTAGTGGGGAAACAGTCCTATTAATCCCTTCTGGGGTATCGGGGAACCCTTGTTCCTCCTCTACCCATACTATTGGACTGATTCTAGCTGGCCTGGTTTGGTAGACCACTGCAGCCAAGAAATCTATTTCATCCTTAGTAAATGACTGATGGTGCGGGGGTTTTGGGTCATAAACTTTGAGCGAGGGATACAGTTTTGTTTCTGAATAATATACGGGAGAAGGGATATGGAGCGTGAGAAAAGGAGATAGGTGCAAGGCATGGAGCTGTAGGAGGACACATCCATCTCCTTTGCTCCATGGCATGCAGTCCTGGTGACTTTGTTTCTGGGATTAGTGTGGTTCCTTCTCACCTTTTTATCTGACCTATCATATCAATAGGGCGCATAAGTCAACCAATTCTCCCCCCCTTTTTTCATATAATCCATGTCCCAGGTGGGATCACCTGAGAAATACGGAAAGACTTTCTTGTCTCCCAGACATAAGCTCTTTACCATGTCCATATGGAAGGTATCGTTCTGCCCTTCCCTGGGGAAGGGGTCACAACTACCCATGGCTCTGGTCCAACTGGCCAAATTGTCTACCCATGGATCAATGTACACATAATCTGTCCCACAGACCCGGGCAACATAACATTTGCATGTCTCTCCTGGTTCAGGGGGTGGAATTGATTTAGTTATCCTGGAACCCCTTATTTTTATTTATTTTTTATTCTTGGCAAAATGCCAAAACCCACTCCCTTTGGCCAGAGGTTTCCCTGATCATAAGCAAGCTTTGTATGTTATTACTTTTCTTATTCTTATAACCAAACAATTTTTATTTATATTTCAAATTTCTTGGCAAAGTGCCAATAGGTTTAAACAGCACTTTTAATTGCTTTAATACTAATGCCGCAAACAATTCCCCACTATCTATTACGGTTGGTGAGATATTAGCATTTGAACCCTTGTTGGCAAAACGCCAAAATATCAACATTTTGCACCTGACTTCCCCTGCGCAAGAGATGTCATTGGCAAAAGAAATTATTCACATAGCATGTTTCGATCAAAAGTTATCCTCACCAATCCATGTATTACTTTAAGAAAGTGTTATTAACGCTCTACCCATATTTTAATTGGTAAAAACGTCCCTAATGTCACAATTCTTCAAAGACCTGGGACAGACTTGATAAGTCTCCCCTGCTCTTCAAACACGTGATATTACTCCCTTCACTGTCAACCCTTCTTGAAACACAAATTTGTTATGTAAATTAAACCTTAAAACTTGAACCGTGGTTTGCTTCCTCCAAATAAGGGTCCCTTTCCTAGTTTAAGATGATAACCTTCTGGGACACTGGCTACAACATATGTCTGAGGACCAGTATAACAGAATAACAAACCAGTAATACAATCAGGACATTTAGGAGACATTTGTTCAGTACATAAAGAGAAATTAACCTGGATACTTACCAATCCAGGGTTCCTTATCAACTCCACGGGATTAAGTGCATAAACCATTTAAACTTGAAACAAAAGACATTTATTTATAAGAAAATCAAAAATAAGGCTTCCTTCAGCACACAGGTCAAAAATACAAAACAAAGTCCGCTTATCATCAGCATAAAATAAAGTCTACTTATCTTCAACACAAAACAAAATCAAGGAAAAAGCACATACAGTTTTTGTAGCTGGGTCTTCACCCCAGAGTTTAAAGTCCTTGCTGAATCTTTAGCAGCCTCCAAACAGCAACACAGCTCATCAGACAGGTGTAATCACCTACTCCTCCTCACCACCAACTCTCCACTACTTCTTGTCTCTTTATGAGCTGCTTCCTGGAGGCCCTTAACCCCCTGTGTGCTGAATCTCCCTGTGGTCCGGGAGGGAGGCTCTTTCCCACCCGAATATCACTTCAGAGCCTCCCAAATTCCAGGTCCTATTAATATAGAGAGGACTGCGAGTCAGTCCTCTCCTGCTTGACTAATCCCGGAATCCCTCACCCATTTTGGGTGACCCCCTGAACAATACTGCGATTCCCTTAAAGGCACCACAACCCAAATACTGGTGCTATATAGCACCCGTTCAGGACCCAACCATGGCGTCCTGTACAACAGATAAATACACCAGCAGAAGCTAATCACTTAATAAGCCCCAAAGCAATAGTTTTGGTATAATACTTAGTTCTGTCAGACCACCCAATATTTTATTTCTCTTTTATATAGGTATACCTTTTATCTATAAGGATCTTCCCAAGATCTATTTTTCCTAAATCCTTCCCAAGGATTTTTTTACAAGTTCTCTAAGAACGTTCTGTTTATGAGACCTTCCCAAGGATTCTCCTTATAAGTTCTCTAAGAACTGTTGTTATTATAATGATCTTCCCAAGACCACTTTTTCCTGAATCCTTCCCAAAGATTCTCTTTATAAGTCCCCTACGGAATTTTGTCTATATAATTTCCCCTTTTTTTTTAAATAATAAAAAAATGACACTGAACGTCTGATTACAGTAAGGAATACTTTACAGAATCAAACATCCTGCCGACTACGTCAGTTGTAAGGGTTAACTATTTATAGACCGCAGCCCTGGCTTCCCTTCATCCCATACCGACAGGCTTGGAGATATACTCATCACAAATAGGGATGGGCCGGTGTTTGATTCGAACCCACGTTCGAATCGAGCACCGGGCGTTCGCCCGCTCGGCAAGCCCAGAACTATTTGGGCCGTTCGCATCACATTCGTGTGATGCGAGCGGCCCGCAATGCACTGCGCCAGTCGCAGTGCATTGCTGGCTGATGATTGGCCAAGCATGCACTGTGACCCTGCATGCTTGGCCAATCACAGCGCCGGCAGCGAGGAAAGCCATAATTGGCTACAGGCAGGATGCCTGTAGCCAATTATAGCTCAGGGGCTTTAGTACACACCCCACTCTATAAAAGGCCGCTGCTGTGGCGGCCTAGTGCACTGTGTTCCGGTGACTGTGATACAGGCAGTCTGTTGTACATTGCTGATGCTGATTCATTGCTGATGCTGATTCATACATTTGAATTTATATTCATTCTGCTGATTGCACTGCTGCTGACAGTATCTGCAGTGCTGTGATGTGTTATACATTCTGCTGTGCTGAGTAGTGACATTATATGCTGCTGAGTCTACTTTATCTGCTGTGATTCTGGGGATTAGTCTGGTGTGTGCGTGCTGTTAGTACAGCATTGCAGTATCACCTTTATCCTACTGGCCTATTGTGATCTAAGGCAGCCAGCCAGGCATTTATAGGAGCTAGCTTGTGTGTGTGTGTGCTGTGTTAGTACAGCACACATAAAACCACCTCAGCCTCTCTATCTGCCATAAGGCCCTGTTGTTGTCATGTAAGGCAGCCTCTATCTGCCGTAAGGCCCAGTTGTTGTCATCTAAGGCAGCCTCTATCTGCCGTAAGGCCCAGTTGTTGTCATCTAAGGCAGCCAGGCATTTACACAAGCTAGTGTGTGTGTCTGCTGTGTTAGTACAGCACACATAAACCACCTCAGCCTCTCTATCTGCTATAAGGCCCTGTTGTTGTCATCTAAGGCAGCCTCTATCTGCCGTAAGGCCCAGTTGTTGTCATCTAAGGCAGCCTCTATATGCCGTAAGGCCCAGTTGTTGTCATCTAAGGCAGCCTCTATCCGCCGTAAGGCCCAGTTGTTGTCATCTAAGGCAGCCAGGCATTTACAGGAGCTAGTGTGTGTGTCTGCTGTGTTAGTACAGCACACATAAAACCACCTCAGCCTCTATATCTGCCATAAGGCCCTGTTGTTGTCATCTAAGGCAGCCTCTATCTGCCGTAAGGCCCAGTTGTTGTCATCTAAGGCAGCCTCTATCTGCCGTAAGGCCCTGTTGTTGTCATCTAAGGCAGCCATCTGCAGGAGTTAGTGTGTGTGCTGTGTGACTCCGGCACAATATACACTACCCACTACAATGCCTGGAAGACCGACGAGGAGAGGCAGACAGTCCCGAGGCAAGAACACAGGGCAAGCAGGCTCTGTGTCTATAGACAACAGTGCTGGTCGTGGACGTGGTGCATCGTCATCAGCACTTGGCCATGGGACACGCTTGTCCTTGTTTTAGGCAGCTGGACATGTTGAGCCGCATCATGCCGAGGGCTTGGTAGAGTGGATGACCAAGCCCTCCTCATCCTCCTCATCCTCTCTCACCCAGGCTCAGGGTACTGGCAAAGCAGCTGCCAACGCGTACTCAATGGCATCATCAGGCACCCCTTCCCTAGACCCACAATGTCCCCCGAACTGTTTGAGCACAGTGTTGGGTACATGCTCCAGGAGGATGCCCAACGTTTTGAAGGCTCGGATGATGATACCCAGCTAGAGGAAGGCAGTAGCGTGAGCGCAGAGAGAGGGGATGCTCAAGGACAGCAATCTGGCAGTCATGTTCCACCAGCTGCAGCTTACTGCCAGGTTTGCTCCAGTGGTGAAGAGGGAGGGGATGATGAGGTCACTGACTCCACATGGGTGCCTGAAGGGAGAGAGGAGGAGGAGGAGGCAGCACATGTCCAACGAGGCAGGATGCCCTCCTGAGGCCAGCTAGAGGCCAGCACACCAACTGAATCACACCGCAGAGCTCCATCTGTGCAGGGTGCTGCCTCTGCACGTTATCACAAAAGTTCTTTGGTGTGGGCCTTTTTTGAGACGAGTGCATCAGATCGCACCACTGCTATTTGCAACATATGTCTCAAGCGTATCTCGCGTGGCCAAAACATCAGCCGCTTGGGCACCACAAGCATGACCAGACATATGTCGACCTGCCATGCAGCTCGTTGGCAAGCGCACATTAAAGACACACACCAAAGAACAAAGCGGACCTCTCCTTGCTCCTCATCAGCTGGGATCTCCAACCCCACTATACCTTCAGTCCTCTCTGAAAGCTGCACTGAGAGGAATGAAGGTGTAGAATTAGGTGTGTCACAGCCAAGTACTTGCAGGCATTCTGCTAGCAGTACACCGACATCCGATTCTACCAGGCAAATTTCCCTGCCCCAGCTGCTGGACCGTCGAAAGAAGTTTACTCCCAGCCATTCACATGCCCAGAGGTTGAATGCTAGCTTGGCTAAATTGCTAGCACTTCAACTGCTGCCTTTTCAGTTGGTAGACTCGGCCCCCTTCCGTGAGTTTGTTCAATGTGCGGTTCCTCAGTGGCAGGTTCCCAAACGCCACTTTTTCTCACGGAAGGCGATTCCGGCTCTCTACCGGCATGTGGAAGGCAATGTCCATGCCTCGCTGGACAGGGCGGTCAGCGGTAAGGTGCATATTACCGCTGACTCCTGGTCCAGCAGGCATGGACAGGGACGTTACCTGTCTTTCACGGCCCATTGGGTCACTCTTTTGGCAGCTGGGAGGGATGCAGGACAAGGTGCAGTAGTGTTGGAGGTTGTTCCGCCACCACGCCTTCAAATTGCTACTACTGGTTGTGACACACCTCTCTCCTCCACCCCCTCCTCTTCTTCTTCCTCCATGGCCTCTTCGAGTGCTCTGTCCTCGGAACCAGCGGTGCTCCGTAGGCGTACAAGGGGCTACGCAAGTATGCAGGCAAAAAGATGCCATGCCGTGCTTGCGCTGGTGTGTTTGGGGGACAGGAGCCACACTGGGGCAGAGGTTCTGGCAGCTCTGCAGGGGCAGAACGAGAGGTGGTTGACGCCACGCCAGCTTAAGCCAGGAATGGTGGTTTGTGATAATGGCACCAACCTCCTCTCCGCCCTGCGACAAGGACAGCTGACCCATGTGCCCTGTATCTCTCACGTCCTTAACCTGGTGGTGCAGTGGTTCTTGGGCAGGTACCCAGGCTTACAGGATGTCCTGAGGCAGGCCAGGAAAGTCTGTGTGCATTTCCGCCGATCATATAATGCCAGTGCTCGGCTGGCTGAGCTGCAAAAGGAGTTGAACATGCCCAAGAACCGCCTTATATGTGACATGCCCACCAGGTGGAACTCAACGTTGGCCATGCTGCAGCGACTGCACACGCAGCAGAGGGCCATCAATGAGTACCTGTGCGACTACGGCACCAGGACAGGGTCAGGGGAGCTTGGATTTTTTTCCTCACGCCAGTGGAGCATGATCAGGGATGCATGCACTGTCCTGTCACCATTTGAGGAGGCCACGAGGATGGTGAGCAGTGACAGTGCATGCATCAGTGACACTGTACCTCTTGTCCACCTGTTGGAGCATACGCTGCGTGGGATAATGGACAGGGCACTTGAGGCAGAACAGAGGCAGGAAGAGGAGGACTTCCTTGCCTCTCAAGGCCCCTTTATCCAGACAGTGTTCCTTCTCTCCCACCCATCACACAGGAAGAGGATGAGGAGGAGGAGGAGGAGGAGGATTGTGTCAGCATGGAGGTGGAGCCTGGCACTCAGCAGTAGCAGCAGCAGCAGTCTTTTAGGGATGATTTACAGTCCCAACAAACCAGTGGACTTGTACGTGGCTGGGAGGAGGTGGCTGCCGATCATGTCGTCCTCAGTGACCCAGAAGACTCCGGACCGAATGCCTCAGCTAACCTACGTTGCATGGCCTCCCTGATCCTGCAAAGCCTGCGTAAGGATCCTCGTATTCTTCGGATCAAGGAGAGGGACCATTACTGGCTGGCCACTCTCCTTGATCCACGGTACAAGGGTAATGTTGCGGACCTTATCTTGCCGTCGCAGAGGGAGCAGAGGATGAGACATCTCAGGGAGGCCTTGCAGAAAGGTCTGTGCAACGCCATCCCAGAGACTGGGAGGTTAAAAACTCCTGGTCCTGGACGACGAGTTGCTGAGGCTTCGGTCAGTAGCAGAAGGAGCGGTGGGGAAGGTGGATGTCTGATCGATGCGTTCAGACAATTTTTTAGTCCGCAGCCCCAAGGTATGATCGGTTCCAGCAACCATCCCCAGCGTCTGATATACATGGTGCAGGAATACCTAGGGGCAAGGTCAGACTTGGACACCTTTCCCACCGAAAATCCTCTGGCTTACTGGGTCTTGAGGATGGATCACTGGCCAGAGCTTGCACAGTATGCAATTGAGCTACTGGCCTGTCCTGCATCCAGCGTTCTTTCCGAACGCACATTCAGTGCTGCTGGAGGCTTTGTCACCGATCACAGGGTGCGCCTGTCCACCGACTCGGTTGATCGACTGACCTTCATAAAGATGAATCAGTCTTGGATCACCACCAGCTACCAGGAACCTGAAGCTGATATAACTGAATAATTTATAATGTCACATCCCTTCAAGACTGCCTATGCTGATGCTGAGTGACTGTCCTGTTATGTTGACTGACTATCCTCTTCCTCCTCAATGATCCTGATGATATCTTGGAAGAACATTTTTGTTTCTGGGTGCCACCACCAGTGGCTAAGGCCCAATTTTTCAGCCCCTGTTTAACAGGGGCGTGTAATTACAATTTTTTAAGCAATGCTTCGCAACAGGTCTGACTGCTGTGCTCCAAGTACAGTATCTGGGAGGGGTTGCAGTGTTGTGGCACCAGCACCAGTGCCTAAGGCCCAATTTTTCAGCCCCTGTTTAACAAGGGCGTGTAATTCCAATTTTTAGGCAATGCTTTGCAACAGGTCTCATTGCTGTGCTCAGAGTACATTATCTGTGAGGGGTTGCAGTGTTGTGGCACCAGCACCAGTGCCTAAGGCCCAATTTTTCAGCCCCTGTTTAATAGGGGTGTGTAATTACAATTTTTTAAGCAATGCTTCGCAACAGATCTGACTGCTGTGCTCCAAGTACAGTATCTGTGAGGGGTTGCAGTGTTGTGGCACCAGTGCCTAAGGCACAAATTTTCAGCCCCTGTTTAACAGGGGCGTGTAATTACAAATCTTGATCTAATAGTTCACAGCAGGGCCCATTCCTGCGCCTACCAAGAGTAACTGTGAGGGCTTACAGTCTTGTGACAACACCGTCCACCACCCCCACCAAAGGCCCAATTTTTCTGCCCTGTGCAACAGGTGCATGCAATTACAAATCTTGATCTAATAATTCACAGCAGGGCCAATTCCTGTGCCCACCGTGAGTAACTGTGAGGACTTACAGTGTTGTGGCTACACCAACATCTAATGGGGCAAATTTCTGCAGAGTATATACGGCAAGGCCCCTACTTTCAAACATCCAACTTACAAACGACTCCTACTTGCAAACGGAAGGAGAACACAGGAAGTGAGAGGAAATCTACCCCTAGGAATGAAAATTCTATCCTGTTAGATTTAATTTGGGAAAAAGGTATCTCCTCTCTACTGATGCTTTATCACCAATCCTTGTTTCAATAAAAACCCCACTTTTCCAAAAACATTTGTCATTGGGACGGAAAGTGAGGTGAAATGTTCTGAACAGGTGCACAGACAGCAAAAAAAATGTTACAGGGGTGATAACCCCTCCCTATGTTCTCCAAAAAGCTTAAAAATAGATTTTTTTTGGATGGAGCTACACTTAAAAATGTACCTGTTCAGATTCTACTTAAGAACAAACCTACAGTCCCTGTCTTGTTTGCACCGCCTGTATACTGCTGTTCAGAGTATATAGGGTTGTAGGTATAGGGTTTTATTTTGGGTGCAGGGGTTCCCCTTAATGAAGGGGGTGGGGTGGGGGGGTGATGGGGTAGCCATGCCATTTTTCTCAAGGATTTTCAGCCATATTGCCAGGACAAGACATGCCATTAAAGCCGCAAGCGGTTTTAAATGGCTTCTTTTTTTCCTTTACAAATGTCATTTTGTGAAGGGACATTTCTAAACACGGGAAACACATGCCACTTCACAGGCATACTTTAGACACCCCCCAGGTATCATATTTAAATTAATATTTCACTTTTTTTTTTTTTCACTTTATGCATCATTAAAATGACTTCTCCCGAAAAAACGTCAGTTTTTAAAACTTCTTTTTGCATTGATATATGTCCCCTGGGGCAGGACCCGGGTCCCCAAACCTGTTTTATGACATTAACATGCATATTGGCCGTTATAATTAGCACTTTTGATTTGGAACATTCGCGTCCATTGTAATGAATAGGGTTCGAATATTTGCATAAACTTTCGGTCCGTTCGAAGGTTCTGGTGCGAACCGAACCCGGGGGTGTTCGGCTCATCCCTAATCACAAACAATGACACAGATAGACTGCTGTGATTTGGTCAGAGTAGATCTGATAAGCTTTTATTCTTCTAACACTTATATAGGGAACAGATTATCATACAATGCTATACAATACCCCATGTGTGTTATGGGACTTTTCACAGTTATGCAAAACAATTATGTTCCAGACATGTAATTCATAACAATAACTTATACTACATAACACACTTGGAGGCATACTGTCTTGAGGACAGTGTGATCAGTATCTCTTTCTAAGAAGTCACAGAACAAAGTGATAAAGTGGAACAGCTTCATGGGAATCTGCGTGAGCAAATACCGACTTAAACAAGCTAATCTTAAAATGGAGTCACATTGGCTCTTAGGGAATGTACATATTCCTTCACTGACCATGTGTGGGAAGGAGCCTCCTTTTAAAGTTTGGTGGAAGAGGTGTTTCATATTGGCAAGGGGAGGAGCCACTCTGTCAAGTGCTGTCCTGAAAGACTCTTGAACTTGAATTATTCCACACCTGTTTGATAGGTGCATATCATTTCAGTTTTTTTACAGCAAGGCCAATTCTTGTTTCATCAAGAGTACCTCTATAGGGTTACGGTGTGAAGGCACCACCAACACCCAAAGGCCAATATTTCTGCACCTGCTACTTCTATCCAAAGTCTGCGAAATAGACACCAGAATTTATGCAAAAAATCTCTAATCTTGTTCCGGGTGCACTAAATTGTGGCCTCATCATATAGACTGGCTCCCCAAGCCCTTGTTTATTAACCCTTTCATACCTAAAGTATGTGTCTAGGGTGATAAGAAGTGGCACCAGAAAATAATTAAATAAAAATGAGTGAAGCTGTCCCTTTAAAAGTGGATATACCGCTCAATTGTGAATTAATGAAAAAATTCAAAAAGTGTGGCGCTACCTCAGTGATCAATATAGATATAAAAAATATGTGTTCATTTCATATAGATCCTTTCAATAATTATCATAAGCAGTGTGACAAATAATAAATAAAGTGATCATGTGATCATTTCATAAAAATCTTTTCAACAATTGAACAGTGTAGTGCAAATGAGCAAAGTGACAAACAATAAATTAATCTTAATATAGCTTCAAAAAATACAATAAACAAGAAAGTCCAATCACCGTGATTCATAAAAAAGTGCAATGTTCCTCAAATCATGCTCCACCATAGACGTGCATGAGAAATCCAAACTCAGCAGAACTGGTATTAATAAAGACCTTGAGGCTATGATATACTTCTTGTAACCGACAGCATAAACCGAGATCGTCCTTTTAATCTAGGCAGTATGACTCAGAAAGAACATGGGAAATTTTAGCGCAACAAGCTAATAAAAATGTATGGATAATGGGGAGGGGTACTGGGTCCTATAGAGGCGGGCCCAGAAAAAAAATATACGCATTTAATGGTGACAATGCTCACTCACATTTAGATGTGCTATATCATATATCAGCACCAACATATAGATATTGGGTTGAGTAAACACACCATCCTGTCGGCCTCGGCATGCATTCCACTGGCCAGGGGTTTCCAAATTAACACCCAAGGCCAAAATTTTCCACACCTGTTTGACAGGTGCATATAGTTAAAATTTGTTACAGTATGGCCAATTCTTGCTTTAATCAAGAGTACCTCTATAGGATTACGGGGTGAAGGTACCACCAACACCCAAAGACCAATTTTTCCGCAGTTGTTTGACAGGGGCATCAAATGAAAAAAAATTTACAGCAAGGCCAATTCTTGCTTTCATCAAGAGTACATACAGTGGTGTGAAAAAGTGTTTGCCCCCTTCCTCATTTCCTGTTCCTTTGCATGTTTGTCACACTTAAGTGTTTCGGAACATCAAACCAATTTAAACAATAGTCAAGGACAACACAAGTAAACACAAAATGCAATTTGTAAATGAAGGTGTTTATTATTAAAGGTGAAAAAAAATCCAAACCATCATGGCCCTGTGTGAAAAAGTGATTGCCCCCCTTGTTAAAACATACTATAACTGTGGATGTCCACGCCTGAGTTCAATTTCTCTAGCCACACCCAGGCCTGATTATTACCACACCTGTTCACAATCAAGGCATCACTTAAATAGGAGCTGCTTGACACAGTAAGGTCCACCAGAAGATCCTTAAAAGCTACACATCATGCCGAGACCCAAAGAAATTCAGGAACAATTGAGAAAAAAAGTAATTGAGATCTATCAGTCTGGAAAGGGTTATAAAGCCATTTCCAAAGCTTTGGGAATCCAGCGAACCACAGTGAGAGCCATTATCCACAAATGGCGAAGACATGGAACAGTGGTGAACCTTCCCAGGAGTGGCCGGCCGCCCAAAATTACCCCAAGAGCGCAGCGACGACTCATCCAAGAGGTCACAAAAGACCCCACAAAAGTCCAAGGAACTGCAGGCCTCACTTGCCTCAGTTAAGGTCAGCAGCGTTCATGCCTCCACCATCAGGAAAAGACTGGGCAAAAATGGCCTGCATGGCAGAGTTCCAAGGAGAAAACCACTGCTGAGCAAAAAGAACATCAAAGCTCGTCTCAATTTCTCCACAACACATCTTGATGATCCCCAAGACTTTTGGGACAACATTCTGTGGACCGATGAGACAAAAGTGGAACTCTTTGGAAGGTGTGTGTCCAAGTATATCTGGCGTAGAAGGAACACTGCATTTCAGAAAAAGAACATTATACCAACAGTAAAATATGGTGGTGGTAGTGTGATGGTCTGGGGCTGTTTTGCTGCTTCAGGACCTGGAAGACTTGCCGTGATAAAAGGAACTATGAATTCTGCTGTCTACCAAGAGATCCTGAAGGAGAATGTCCGACCATCTGTTCGTGTACTCAAGCTGAAACGAACTTGGGTTCTGCAGCAGGACAATGATCCTAAACACACCAGCAAGTCCACCACCGAATGGCTGAAGAAAAAACAAAATGAAGACTTTGGAGTGGCCTAGCCAAAGTCCTGACCTGAATCCTATTGAGATGTTGTGGTATGACCTTAAAAAGGCCGTTCATGCTCGAAAACCCTCTAATGTAACTGAATTAGGACAATTCTGCAAAGATGAGTGGGCCAAAATTCCTCCAGGACGCTGTAAAAGCCTCATTGCACGTTATCGCAAACGCTTGGTTGCAGTTGTTGCTGCTAAGGGTGGCCCAACCAGTTATTAGGTTTAGGGGGCAATCACTTCTTCACACAGGGCCATGATGGTTTGGATTTTTTTTCACCTTTAATAATAAACACCTTCATTTACAAATTGCATTTTGTGTTTACTTGTGTTGTCCTTGACTATTGTTTAAATTGGTTTGATGTTCCGAAACACTTAAGTGTGACAAACATGCAAAGGAACAGGAAATGAGGAAGGGGGCAAACACTTTTTCACACCACTGTATGGTTACAGTGTGAAGGCACCACCAACACCAAAAGACCAATTTTTCTACACGTTACTTCTATCCAAAGTCTGCAAAAGAGACACCAGACTTTATATGAAAAATAAAATTGTTAACCTTGGCCTGAGTGTAATTTGGCTTCTTTACATAAGTCTTGCTCATTGTGTTACTTTATTTCCATCCAAAGTCTGCCAAAGATACTTCAGAATTTATCCAAAAAATCTTGTTCTGAGTGCACTAAAATGTGGCAGACTGGCTCCCCAAGCCAGTGTTTACAAAATAAAGAAAACTTAAAGGGAAAATCAATTTAAATGTAATTTATTTCTTTATATATTTATTTCTTATATATATATATATATATATATATATATATATATATATATATATATATATATATATATATATATATATATATATATATATATATATATATATATATATATATGCCAGTTTTGCTGTAGCAGGTTCTATAGGAGGTACCCGGGCCCCTATATCCTTTTTATGGCCAATAACTTGAATATAAGCCTTCAAAATGGGGACTTTTTAGAGTTCAGGTCCCCCCAACATCACTGGGGTTTGGGATTCAGGTCCAAACTTTTCCCCTGTTCGAGCGTTCTGGTGGCGACCTGAAAACAGCAGTTTTTTGCCCATCACTACTTGGGTAATACAAATGTATTAACCAATGTAAAGGGGAAAAAACTGCGCTTAGATAAAAAAAAATATATAGATAATAAGCAGCAGCTTATTGTGGGATATACACAAAAACTAATATAAAGTGGAGAAGCTGTGCTATTTGTGATAGAAACTGTACATTTAAACCTGAAATAATTAACTTATTCAGTGAAGCTCAATGAAAAAAAATATATATTTTTTTTAAGAAAATTAAAAATAGAAAATCCTTGATAATTAAATCAGTCCAAAAATTATTATTAAAGTGAACCAGTCCAAATGGTATAGAAATGATACCACAGATAGTGTTATACTAAGTGAAGTCCAGAAATGCTTTAAATATTCCAAACGAAAAAAAAACAGTGATGTTATCATAACAAAGTGCACCACCACCTTGAGGAAGGCATGCTTACCAGAAAGTTAGCCAAATATGCAGATGGCTTTAACCCAGTCCATGCCTTTATATTGCAAAGGAACGCAATAATGGTGAAATCTTTGCGGGCTTGGAGTCACAGGTAGGCGTTCCACAAGCGATATTAACCCAAAAGAAAAACTTGTATAGCATAGCGTAATATTGTCAAGTTTGAACAAATATAAAATCCAAATAGTTGCACTTACAATATAAAAATAAATTATACGCAAAGAAAGGACACCCAGTGATTTGGAACGAATACAGTGCAGCAACACCACATAGAGGGCCTCCTTACCAGATAACAAGCCCAAAATTGCAGATATCCCCACAAGTAGATAAATCCTCAGCTGGATACAAAAGTGGAATCAGTGGATGGTTGGACCAGAATCCCAGCATTGACCAAAATCTCTGTATCTCCCATACATTTGGTAAGTGTCAGTCCAAAAAAGAGATATAACAGACCATTGTGTAATAACGTCTGGTCTGTGTGTCAGCCTTCTACAGTGTACTGAATCTCCTTAGTATTACAGTGTAGTTTTTTTAAATACCGCTGTTTATTATATAATATTGTGTCGTTACCTAAGTTTGTTGGCCTACTAAAACCCCTATTTTTTCTGTTCTTTGCATTGTTCATGCATTAATTATTATTGGCCTTTCTACTATATGGCTTCATTAGCACTTGGTCTTTTTTAACCACTTCCCTACTGGGCCTATTCTGGCACTCTCCTTCATGAGGATAAGGGGGCACTCTATACGTCTAGAGGAAAAAAGATTTCATCTCCAAATATGGAAAGGTTTCTTCACAGTAAGAGCTGTGAAAATGTGGAATAGACTCCATGCAGAGGTGGTTCTGGCCAGCTCAGCAGTTTGCTTTAAGAAAGGCCTGGATACTTTCCTAAATGTACATAATATAACTGGGTACCAACATTTATAGGTAAAGTTGATCCGGGGAAAATCTGATGGGATCAGGAAGGAATTTTTTCCCCTGATTTAGCAAATTGGAGCATGCTCTGCTGGGGTTTTTTGCCTTCCTCTGGATCAACTGTGGGTATAGAATGGGGTATATGGGATTGTATGATATTATTTTTTTTTTTTTTTATTTGTGGTTGAACTGGATGGACTTTTTCAACCTAACTAACTATGTAAATATGTAAAAATCATAATTTCTTTTGCTAGAAAATTACTCAGAACCCCCAAACATTATATATGTTTTTTTTAGCAGACACCCTAGGGAATAAAATGGCAGTTATTGCAACTTTTTATCTTGCACAGTATTTGCGCAATAATTTTTCGAACACCTTTTTTTTTTGGAAAAAAAAAAACAGTTTCCTTAATTAAAAAATAACAAAACAGTAAAGTTAGCCCAATTTTTTTATATAATGTGAAAGATGATGTTACTCTGAGTAAATAGATATCTAACATGTCACACTTTAAAGTTGCGCACACTCATGAAATGAGGCCAAACTTCAGTACTTAAAAATCTCAATAGGCGACGCTTACATTTTTTTTACAGGTTACCAGTTTAGAGTTACAGAGGAGGTCCACTACTAGAATTGTTGCACATGCTCTAATGCATGCGGTGATACTTCACATGTGTAGTTTGAACGGTGTTTACATATGTGGGAGGGACTTGCATGTTCACTTCTGAGCGCGAGCTACCGGGGACAGGGGCGTTTAAAAAAATTATTATTATTTTTTTTTTTTTACTTAATTTTTTTTTATTTTTACACTTTTTTTTACATTATTTTTTTTTTTTGATCACTTTTATTCCTATTACAAGGAATGTAAACATCCCTTGTAATAGGAATCCATTGTGACAGGCCCTCTTTATGGAGAGATATAAGACCCCGCATCTCCAGGCTGGAAAGCATGAGATCGAGAAAAAAAAAATTCACTTCTCATAAATACCCAAATCCACTAAGCCTATGAATCCCTATTAGCTAGTAGAAGTGGCAACACAAAACAGTTTGATAAAAGTTTGATAAAATAATAATGGAAAAAATGGTTCAAAGACAACAAATTAAGTATATGTCTCTATGTTAAGTGGATTTTTTAGTACCTCATAGTAAATGGGATTTTTAAGGCAATGTAATCAACGAATGAACGATATATAAAAAATAGAAAATTTATTCATGTATCAAAATAAATACAAAAAAGAGAAAAAACAGAAAAAAATATCACAACAGATATCTACAAAATGGTGGAGATGTGTTTGAACACAATAGCTGCATACATATCATACATCATATGTGAGTGGCCATTTCATGCTACAATAAAAATACAATACAGAGACATGAGAAAACATAGGCTCTGGATGTACAGTAGTCTGAAAATCCAACGCGTTTCGAAATGTGCATATGTATGTAATTTCTTCCTCAGGGAAGCCACTCTTTCTACAAATAGAATATGACATTAGTGCACTGCAGCAGGAAAATTATTGAAAGTATAATTATAATGAAAATAATAATCTACCTATGTATCCGCTCAAGAGTTCCAAGGGCTGATGTGCTTATTCTTTCACCACCAGATACCACCACTGGAGACCAAACTCGTTATCATCGCATAAGGAGCGCTAAAGAGCCAAACCTTAATATTGATGCACCACATGCTCCGCCCATTGCATCCTATTATTACCCCAAAGGAATCTGGGAATAGTAGGCAAAGGGACCTATGAAAAAATAGTAAAAGATAAAAAATGAATAAATAAAATGATTGAATATGGGGGCCCATTTTCTAAAAATAGGCCATATTCCCAAATTCATAGTGCATGTACTTACGGAAATTTTTATGCCTAAATAGCCAAAGTTCAATTCTCAGCTTAACCAAGGTAGAGGTAAAAAGTCAAATCTTGGAAAGCCGAAGTGGAAATGATTTCATAGGTCCTGCAGGTAGGTGAGGAGCGTGCATACTAAGTGCTCCTGGTGTATGTCTTTTTATATACCCCCCTGGGTTAAAGAACGGCGCCAAATGTGAGTAATAGGGGATTTAGAACAGCTGGGAAAAGGCTGACATGTGTGTGTATTGGTGGATGAGCCTTTAATATCAAAACAACGGGGGAGTGGATTGAAGCAAAGAAACCAATCAGAGGAGATTTCCTCTCTCTGTGTGTTCTAGCGTGGAGAGGTGCGTCACCGCTGCCTTGACAACGGCGCCTCGGCAGCAGCGTCACCACTGCCCACTAATCGGTATAGGATTGAGAACTTAAATATGCGCGCCGACGTAACCATGACGGCGGCGCGTCTGCTATTGGCTCAGGTAGGCAGCGCCTCCATCCTTCTGGGAGCTGCAGCTGCTTACCTTGTACGTGGAGCGAGAGGGGGGCGCCGCAAACAAAAAAGGCGGCGTCCTCATCTCCACAGTAACCATCTCAGTGGACGGCGCCACCGCCCACTCAGAGGCCGCGCCTCCAGTGCTGTAAGTGAGCAGTGGGAGAGCGCCGAAACTGTAGAGGGAGTATCCTGATTACCAAGGCAGCAACAAAAACAGAATGGCCTGAAGAGGAAAATGCTAACCGGCCATTAAACCGGTAAATCCTATATATAGAATTAACTGTTATTCAGGCGGTGCCTTTGTCAAAGACAAGGCGTAACATTTTGGTGGTGATCATATTTCCTATACTGGTACAAAAATTGTATTTATAATATGCCCTTGTCAGGGGAAAACATATTGCTATCCCATAATGATACAAGAATTGTATTTATAATATACCCTTATAGGGGGAAAAACAGATGGAGCTGTCAGGGGGCTACCCAGGGGGGAGGGGGTTAGATGGAAACCTCCAAATTTGGCCAAACTTCACATAGAAGACCCAAGATATGCTAGTCTAATGTGATGAGTGCCAAAAGACAGAAAACTAAAAACCACCCGACACAGTATATGACCCTGCTGTGCAACTTATTGGAAAAAATGGGGATCACGGTTAGGAAACCCCCCTTCCGATCCAAAGCTGCAAAAAACAGGGATGCCCAATCGTGTATACAGAGTGGGCTTACGTGTGCCAGGAATGCGATGAAGGTTGGTCAACCATTGTGTGATATCTGGAGGTTCAAGAGCGCCACTCAACCTGTAGGAAAAAGTTGAACGGAGAAAGGATTAAATCATATATAAGCCATACAAATATAAATAAACAACAATAAACAATAAAGAGTGAGATAAAACCCCTTATATAATTTGGAGACACTAGGACGGATGCTCCCCGCCCGGTCGAATCCACGACCCAGGGGGGGGTTGAAAGATAGGGACAAGGAACTGAGTAGATGACCGATGTATTGGTCCCAATGAACTCATGAATGGGAACCACTATTGGATGTGGTTTGTGTGGTTTTTATGGTCAAGTTGGTGTATTTAGTCGGTTTTGCCAGAACTGAAGCCATCAAGAAATGGTCTGAAGCTTTCAGTTTCATTCAATCCTGGAGGAGTCGTGGCATCTAAATGTCTGATCCAGCGCATTTCGCGCTGTAAGAGCATTTTGTTCCAGTCCCCTCCTCGCATTGGTATATGTATTAGATCAATTACAGTAAAATTGATAGAGGGCATTCTGTAGTCATGTCGTTTGGCCACATGTCTCCCTAGTGGGAGATAAAGGTTACAAATCTTCATACTGAAGAGATGTTTGCTGACCCGCTGGCCCAGTTCTTGTCTGGTCTTCCCAATGTAGAAGGCTCCACATTCGCATTGGAGCAAATAGACCACTCCTTTGGTCTTACAATTTGCGAAATGTTGAAGTTGGAAGTCTTCCCCATTGGGTAGCTTGAAAGATGTACGTTTGCCTATTACCCCACAGAAAGAACATGAGCCGCACGGGTATGTACCCCAGATTTTACAGGGGTCTACACGTGAACTGCCTTTGTATTCACTTTGAGTCAAAAGACCCCCAATGGAGCCAGCTTTTCTAAAGGTAATTTGTGGGGTTGTGGTGATTAGATCAGACAGTGATGGATCATTCATTAATATTGGCCAATGTTTGGCAAGAATTTGCCTTATTTTTTTATGTTCGTTGGAGTACCGTATAATGATTCTGGGAGTATCATCGACCTTCTTAGTTTTCTTTCTAAAAAGTAATTCATGTCTATCTTGATTTTTAACCCGATTGAATGCCTTCCTGAGGCATGATTTTGTATAACCTCTACTGAGTAATCTTCTACTCAGTTTATCTGCCTCTAATTGGAAGGCTTCATCTGTCGTGCAGTTCCGTTTAATTCGGAGCAATTGGCTGTAGGGAATAGATCTTTTTAGGGGTTCAGGATGGAAACTTCCGGCATGCAGCAACGTGTTGCCGGCGGTTTCCTTCCTGTATAACTGAGTGGTTAATCTACCAGAAATGTCCTTAATGATGGAAACATCAAGGAAATCAATTTTACGGTGATCATAAGCCATAGTGAAAAAAAGATTGTAGGTATTTTTGTTCATTGTTGCCAAACATTGTTTCAGCATTATTTCTGGACCATTCCATACTAGAAAAACATCGTCGATGTAGCGTTGCCACAAGACGATGTGTTCGGTGAAGCTCGTAAATTGGTCATTGGACAAAAAATTCGTCTCCCACTCCCCCAGGTACAAGTTGGCGTATGAGGGTGCACAGCACGTCCCCATAGCCACACCTTGTACCTGGAGGTAGTGGGATCCTTTGAACAGAAAAACATTGTGTTTGAGTATGAAGCCCAACATTTCTAGTACGAAATTGTTGAACTTCCACTCAGTGGTTGATCTTTGTTGGAGAATTCGTCCAACCACAGCCACTCCACAGTCGTGTGGAATACTGTTATACAATGACTCAACATCCACCGTCACCAATATTGCAGAGTCTGGAATTTCTAGATTCTCCAGCATTTGAAGCAAATGAATTGTATCCTTGGTGTAGGATGCTAATTCAAGTACATGTGGTCTAAGTTAATCATCAATTACTTGACTAATTGCCTCAGATATGCTCCCGTTTCCCGAAATGATCGGTCTTCCAGGAGGATTTTTTAGATCTTTGTGCACCTTCGGTAGAGCATACATTGTAGGGGTGCGTGGATGTCTTGTACGTATAAAATCCAACATTTCTATCGTGATCGCTCCCGATCTATGGGCTTCATCGACCAAATCATAAAATTCCTGATTGAATTTTTCGGCTAAGGAGGCAGAAATCTTTTGATAGCAGTTTTTATTGCTTAGGATTTTCATGCACATGGATTCATACATATGGTTATCCATTAGGACAATGTTTCCGCCTTTATCCGATGCTTTGATGGTAATTTCAACATTGCTCTTCAGAGATTTTAATGCCTTATTTTGTTCTATATTCAGATTCTGGGATAATGTTCTGTTTTTGCCTAGCATTTGAATCTCTTTGGAGACCAATTGGACAAAAAGAGATAAAGCCGGGTTTTGGTTCAGTGGGGGAAATTTGTTTGATTTCCTTTTGAAAACTTTTTTCTTCTGACTAGAATAATCTTGAGGAGTTTCCTCCAAGTTGTCCTCACTATCGCCTTCTTCCTCCCATATATCCATACAAGATTGATTTTCTGACAGAAGCTGGTTCAGGTCTCGCAGGGCCCTGAAATCAGCTGCCGTCAGATTTGGTGCCACAGATTGCTGCTGAGTGGACTGTTTTCTATACATACTTCTAAATAAAAGATTTCTTGCAAATAGGTTAATATCTTTGATAGTTTCAAAGTTATCAGTAGTTTTGTTAGGACAAAAGGAAAGACCCAGAGAGAGAACTTGATTCTCTGTAGGTGTGAGTACATGTGAGGACAAATTGATGATATTTAAGTCTCCTTCCCCGTTTCTTTTGTCGTCATTGCAGACGACATTGGATCCGGTGTAGGAGGTATGATCGATAACTGCGTTGGAGTCAACTTGTCTAAAAAATCCTCCAACTGTCTTTGTGTTTTGGGAATTGCTCCCTGATCTTTTGAGCTTTTTGTGCCTTTCCCTTTCACAGTATTAATATTGGTGTTTCTGATCGTATCGGTGTTTGCAGTATTGGAATTTCTAGGAGTGCCCCCATTTTTTCCTCCACGTGCATTGGCCCAAGGTTGGGTTTCAAATGGGCGTTTTTTCATGGCTTGCTGGACTTCTCCATCTTGTTCTGATTGTTTGGAGAAAGGTCCCTTTCTCTTTCTCAGGGATCCCTCAGGAAGAGAGGAGGCTGAGGAAGAGGAAGCATTTGATGGTGTATCGGAATTATAGTCCCTTTTCTTTTCTTGATTTTTTGAAAAACTTTTGTTCGAGGGGTTACTATTGTTTTTATGCCATTTGTAGGCTCTGTTCTCACTAAAGGCATTTTTGTCGCGCCAATATTTTTTTTTCCTTCTTTTGTAGAATCAATTTCCCATAATCCTGTAGATGAACTTTTAATTTCTCTTCAAGGATAACATAACCTTCATTAATTTTTAAAGGAATTAGACGAGCATAGAGGGCATTAATTTCCCTATCGAGTATGTTGAGTTGTTGTTTATACTCATCCTGTAATAGGATCATAAGATTTTTTGAACAATTATTCAAATGCATTTCCCATTGGTTTTTCAGATCGTTGGAGATATGGTTCAAAATCGGGAAGATCTGGATCCTTAGCCCAATTGGGTTAATATTTTCCCGAATGTATCTCTCTAGAGAAAATATGTGCCAATGTAATGCAGACTTTTTCTCTAGAACCTTAGTAAGACTGAAAAACAATGCATTAAGATCAGATACAACTTGTTCCTTAGCCTGATAATTATTCTGAATGGTGGACATGAGTTCCTCCCAGTTATTGCCCAAAAGATCACCCATCCCTGCAGTAAAGGAAAGGGCCAGACAAACGGAACATACAAAGTAGAGAATCCAAACTATTGCTTAAGAAATCCTTACCAAACAAGGACTAATCAGGAATATACCGTCTCCTTCTCTGAGAAGAACAGAATAAATATTCCTTACATTAATAATAATTTTTAAAGTTTGCAAAAAAGGGGTCCATGCCGAAGCTTCATGAGTCAAAAATGAGGATTTTGGGTGTATTATCCACCCTTGGAATATGTGAAAATAGGATTAGACTCATGAAGAGGGGCATGTCATTGCCATCATCCCTGATAAATGTGGATTTTTTAGTACCTCATAGTAAATGGGATTTTTAAGGCAATGTAATCAACGAATGAACGATATATAAAAAATAGAAAATTTATTCATGTATCAAAATAAATACAAAAAAGAGAAAAAACAGAAAAAATATCACAACAGATATCTACAAAATGGTGGAGATGTGTTTGAACACAATAGCTGCATACATATCATACATCATATGTGAGTGGCCATTTCATGCTACAATAAAAATACAATACAGAGACATGAGAAAACATAGGCTCTGGATGTACAGTAGTCTGAAAATCCAACGCGTTTCGAAATGTGCATATGTATGTAATTTCTTCCTCAGGGAAGCCACTCTTTCTACAAATAGAATATGACATTAGTGCACTGCAGCAGGAAAATTATTGAAAGTATAATTATAATGAAAATAATAATCTACCTATGTATCCGCTCAAGAGTTCCAAGGGCTGATGTGCTTATTCTTTCACCACCAGATACCACCACTGGAGACCAAACTCGTTATCATCGCATAAGGAGCGCTAAAGAGCCAAACCTTAATATTGATGCACCACATGCTCCGCCCATTGCATCCTATTATTACCCCAAAGGAATCTGGGAATAGTAGGCAAAGGGACCTATGAAAAAATAGTAAAAGATAAAAAATGAATAAATAAAATGATTGAATATGGGGGCCCATTTTCTAAAAATAGGCCATATTCCCAAATTCATAGTGCATGTACTTACGGAAATTTTTATGCCTAAATAGCCAAAGTTCAATTCTCAGCTTAACCAAGGTAGAGGTAAAAAGTCAAATCTTGGAAAGCCGAAGTGGAAATGATTTCATAGGTCCTGCAGGTAGGTGAGGAGCGTGCATACTAAGTGCTCCTGGTGTATGTCTTTTTATATACCCCCCTGGGTTAAAGAACGGCGCCAAATGTGAGTAATAGGGGATTTAGAACAGCTGGGAAAAGGCTGACATGTGTGTGTATTGGTGGATGAGCCTTTAATATCAAAACAACGGGGGAGTGGATTGAAGCAAAGAAACCAATCAGAGGAGATTTCCTCTCTCTGTGTGTTCTAGCGTGGAGAGGTGCGTCACCGCTGCCTTGACAACGGCGCCTCGGCAGCAGCGTCACCACTGCCCACTAATCGGTATAGGATTGAGAACTTAAATATGCGCGCCGACGTAACCATGACGGCGGCGCGTCTGCTATTGGCTCAGGTAGGCAGCGCCTCCATCCTTCTGGGAGCTGCAGCTGCTTACCTTGTACGTGGAGCGAGAGGGGGGCGCCGCAAACAAAAAAGGCGGCGTCCTCATCTCCACAGTAACCATCTCAGTGGACGGCGCCACCGCCCACTCAGAGGCCGCGCCTCCAGTGCTGTAAGTGAGCAGTGGGAGAGCGCCGAAACTGTAGAGGGAGTATCCTGATTACCAAGGCAGCAACAAAAACAGAATGGCCTGAAGAGGAAAATGCTAACCGGCCATTAAACCGGTAAATCCTATATATAGAATTAACTGTTATTCAGGCGGTGCCTTTGTCAAAGACAAGGCGTAACATTTTGGTGGTGATCATATTTCCTATACTGGTACAAAAATTGTATTTATAATATGCCCTTGTCAGGGGAAAACATATTGCTATCCCATAATGATACAAGAATTGTATTTATAATATACCCTTATAGGGGGAAAAACAGATGGAGCTGTCAGGGGGCTACCCAGGGGGGAGGGGGTTAGATGGAAACCTCCAAATTTGGCCAAACTTCACATAGAAGACCCAAGATATGCTAGTCTAATGTGATGAGTGCCAAAAGACAGAAAACTAAAAACCACCCGACACAGTATATGACCCTGCTGTGCAACTTATTGGAAAAAATGGGGATCACGGTTAGGAAACCCCCCTTCCGATCCAAAGCTGCAAAAAACAGGGATGCCCAATCGTGTATACAGAGTGGGCTTACGTGTGCCAGGAATGCGATGAAGGTTGGTCAACCATTGTGTGATATCTGGAGGTTCAAGAGCGCCACTCAACCTGTAGGAAAAAGTTGAACGGAGAAAGGATTAAATCATATATAAGCCATACAAATATAAATAAACAACAATAAACAATAAAGAGTGAGATGTTATGTTAATACCTCTTCCTCTAGAAACCTTATGTCTATATGAAGATCGGACCATAGACCTGTCTGTTCCTCCCCCCCCCCCCCCCCATACTGTTATACTGTTATACTGTTATATTGTTCTACTTTTATACCACCACTGGGTTTGACCACCAGTATTGCTTAGTCAAACCAACAATGATAGAAGAAATAATTACACTTAATGATCAATTGCAGATTATCTTGTAATGAGTATACCTGAATTTATGATTTATTGTAGAAGAAATACTGTATCTCATCTGAACCTTGTAAAACCCAATAAAAACGATTTAAACAAAAAAAAAATTCTCTGATCTAATGCTGACAGCCGCGATCGCAGCTTTGTTTATAACCGGGAACCCGGGCATGATGTCATAACTTCGCGCCCGGGCCTCCGGCGGTCATAGAGAGGACTGGTGACCATGTGGTCACCGGAAATCTCTATGGTTGTTATCCGGCGGCGGCCGATTCTTTCTCCGGGCCCCAGATGGCATGGGAGAGCCCAGAGAAGCACCGAAAGGCGGCGGGAGGGGGGGCGTCCCCTCCCGTCGCCTATGAGAAAGACCAAGAGGTGGAACTGCCACTATGATCATTCTTATCATGCACAGAATAGCCGGGTGCAAAGAATGATATCTGAATGATGCCTGTAGCTATTCAGATATCCCCGCACAAAGTTACCAACGTCATATGACAGAGTGCGGTAGGGAAGTGGTTTTAAACACTTTTCTCCTACTAAACGCATTTAGACCAATCAAGGGTTTGGGAGTTTATTTATAGGGATGAGCCAAACACCCCCCCGGTTCGCACCAGAACCTGCGAACGGACCTAAAATTTGCGCAAACTTTAGAACACCATTAAAGTCTATGGGACTCGAACGTTCAAAATCAAAAGTGCTAATTTTAAAGGCTAATATGCAAGTTATTGTCCTAAAAAGGGTTTGGGGACCGGGTCATGCCCCAGGGGGCATGTATCAATGCAGAAAAAAACATTTAAAACCGGCAGTTTTTTCGGGAGCAGTGATTTTAATAATGCTTAAAGTGAAACAATAAAAGTGTGATATTTCTTTAAATTTTGTACCTAGGGGTTGTGTATAGTATGCCTGTAAAGGGGGCATGTTTCCTGTGCTTAGAACTGTCCCTGCACAAAGTGTCATTTCCAAAGGAAAAAAAATAATTTAAAAGCACTCGCGGCTATAATGAATTGTCGGCTCCCGGTAATACAGAGAACAGTCATTGAAAGTCATTGATAAAAAAAAAAAAATGCATGGGGGTCCCCCAGAATTCAATTACCAGGCCCTTCAGGTCCGGTATGGATATTAAGGGGAACCCTGCGTCAAATAAAAAAAAAATGTGGGGTTCCCCCCAAATATCCATACCAGACCCTTCAGGTCTGGTATGGATTTTAAGGGGAACTCCACGCTGAATTTAAAAAAAAAAAATAGCGTGGAGTGCCCCCCAAAAAGCCATACCACTCTTTATCCGAGCACGCAACCTGGCAGGCCGCAGGAAAAGAGGGGGGGACGAGAGAGCGCCCCCCCTCCTGAACCGTACCAGGCCACATGCCCTCAACATTGGGAGGGTGCTTTGGGGGTAGCCTCATCCCCACAACCCTTGCCCAGTGGTTGTGGGGGTCTGCGGGTGGGGGGCTTATAGGAATCTGGAAGCCCCCTTTAACAAGGGGACCCCCATATCCCGGCCCCCCCCTGTTTCAAATAGTAACGGGTACATTGAACCCCTATCATTTCAAAAAGCAAGTGTAAACAATTGTAAAAAAACACAGACACCGTTGGGATAAGTCCTTTATTAAAAATAAAAAAAATTCGGTGGTAATCCACTCTTGGTATCCTGCGATGGGTGATCATCTCTCCGGGGTCCATCGATGGATGATTTCTCCCGATGATGTCCAGTGCAGCGCATCCTGTCTCCACCGGAGACACTGCGGGAATCCCGGCAGCCTGACAGGTCTCTTAGCTAAGGAGGACTGGGCCACCCGTCACGTGACCCCACCCCCCTCTGACGCAAGGGGAAACCCGGGCTTCCCCAGTGACATGCGGGTGACCCCGCCCCCTCTGATGTAACGGAAACCTGCGTTTCCCCTTGCATCAGAGGGGGGCGGGGTCACATGACGGGTGGCCCCGTCCTCCTCAGCTAAGAGACCTGTCAGGCTGCCGGGATTCCCGCTGTTTCTCTGGTGGAGACAGTGTAGTGATTATACAGGTACTCCAGGTAACACACGGACTAGCCAAGGGTTAATACTGCAAGACACTCTTCGAGGCCCCCAGTATTGTGAGACACTTTCAATAAACAGAATACTACAACAGAGTTAATTCAAAGAAAATGTCTGATATTTATTTGGGTGGGGACAGCTTATATACAAAATATCTTATCCAATCATGATGGGGAAAAGGGGTGTGTTAGTGGGAGGATATATGAATATCATTAATAATAAAACAGTTCATCACTATAATGTTATACATGCCTATAGTGTAAATAACCTCTGAGACATAGCTGTCATAAGGTCACCAGGATGGAAATGCCATCTGGTGATGACTAATACTTGGCCTCCTGTCCCGAGTCTGTTTACCCTTAAAAAAGGAAGGCCGGAGATACCACATCTTATTTATATATTATAGAATGCTCACAAAATGCTTATGCAAGCAAGTTTATGCATGCTCTTGTGACATATAGCTAGACACTGAGAGTAAAGAATAAGACTCCAGAATAAGTTACTAATACTGAATTAAAAGCATATTGTCCTATAGCTAGAACAAGATGGAGTCACTATTGTTCAGTCATATCACTACAATCCCCTCTTTAAGTCATGAAATCAGATGACATAACTTATTTCTTCTCATTGTGACATACTCATCCTGGTGACCATAGTAAAAGTTAAGATACATTCTATTAGCTGCAGCTGGGTCAGGAGGTTGAGTACCTCGGGAAAGCATGCACATAATAAACTTGAAACAGGCATATAAAAGTAATACCATAAGCAAAATCAGTACAACAAACATAGCAATATCCCTAATCCAGGATCCAGCATTGAAACCAAACCCCCCATGTTACCCAGGGGGCTCCCAAGCAATTATTTTGCCTTTTCATCATGTCAATACGCCCTTAGGCTCCTGAGGGGAACCATTCCCAGGTCATGTTCTTTTCCAGAAACAATGACCCAGCATAACGGTGTTTGAGGGGGCATTTAGGATGAACACTAGCCTTGAGCAAGTGATGTTTCTCACTGTCCCCGAGAATCACCACTATCGGAAACCAATGAGGCTAAGTAACACCATCCCCTGGAATCATTCAGAATCCATGGATGGCATATTCTTCCACAACAAATGTAAGTGCTGTCACCCAAGGCCAGTGGCTGTCTGCTTACGGACCAGTTGGGCACCTTCAGAGAATCCTGCAAAGGCAAGCTGTGAGAGTACCTCAGCCATCTCAGTATGGGGGTCAGAGGTATGCATGAAGTGTGATGTAGGGCACGTTATTAGTGGTGTTATTGGGTGGGCCACGTATAACCTTAAGGCTCCCCCAGAACACAGAGGCTGGTAGATGACATGTGAACCAATACATATATAATACAGTGCCTATGCCAGCATCCCTTCAAACAGTATATACACTTAAATGGTCAAGCATGTCCTGGGCACACTATAACAACAATCCCAATATGCCCCCTGACCCTCACCCGGACCACCTTCTAAACATGCAAAAATAGAAAACAACAAACACGTAATCTCAGCTGCATAGCAATTGTCCATGGAATGCAAAAGTGAGGAAGGGGCGTGTCAGTCCATAGAAACAAGTGGGAGGGGCATGTCAGCCTTTAGGCCAAATAAGAATAGTCCCAAAGAAAAGCTCAAAAAGAAAAGTCTCTTGGATGGCGTCTGAATGTCCATTAAATTAGCAGAAAAGGAAATGTCCACATTATAACTCTCATTCTCCTCAACTTTTCCCAAAACCTTTTTGGTTCAATTCTGTGATCTCTACCTCCAAAACACTGCCTCTTTGTAAGGACAGAACTTGATATCCACAGACAAACTGGAACTGATGTGTTGGGCGAGACCGGGGTCTTCGGGCTGGCACATCTGGATCTCTCTCATGTGGTGCTCACTAGAATTTCGTACCTCGGGTTTGCGTCATTTGGCTCCCCCTCAAGGTGTCATTCGCAGGAACATTTTCCAGCAGGAGTCCGCCTTTAGTCATCTGAGCACCTCCTATGGTATTTGGACAACAAAGATGAACAACAAAGATTTCCATGTAAAATCTGTAGTCATCACTTCATCCAGATAGGGTATAGGGCAGGGTATGAATGGGGTGTAGGGTATGACTGGGGTGGGCATTTCTTCATGTGCATGGGACAGTGGGTGAATGCAGGCTGGCTGGGGCAGATACTCCTCATCCGACATGAGTAATCACAAAATCTACCTGATCAATTCAGGCCTTAACCATTGGAGGTATTAGAAATAATATTCTTCATTGACTCAAACATAAGTAAAGCATGCAGGAATGAAAATGTTTCTCAGCAAGGGTTTTCATTATATAGATTCAATATATTTAACTAAACATTTTTTCAAAATCCAGTATTATAGCAGAACTTAAACCTCTTTAGTTTCTTCTATCCCTGGGACCCAAGGGACTTAGACCAGAACATTTTACCCAAACACATATTCTGACTCAGAAGTCTCCCGACTTTGCAAATATGTCTGATCATCAGCAACAAACAAAACATTGATGGATAAACAACATTACATCATCAACACTTCATGACTGTCACCCTTGGAATTCAGAAGGTAAATATCCAGAATAGTCATTCTGATTGCTTATTTCAAAAAAATCCTTCCCATCACATTTTAGTATCCCATGGACTCAATATATGCAGCAATGTATCCTGATCCCAGTCATTTAATTTCAGTAACTTCTTCAAACATTTTTTTTTTACAAATTTCACCCTTCTGTTACCAAAATCCCTTTATCAATTTTTTTTTATTTAATTTAACCCCAAACTTTTAGGGAAAATATAACATGGACCTAAACACAATGTGAGACATTCCAGACACATACTTAAAATACTCTACTAATAAAAATGATACCCTGTGTGTTTGTTAAACACAATGCAGCCACTTTCTCATTCCACATTCATTTGGCCATTCCATTCATCCATTTGTCCATAACACCTTTAATCCTTAATGTTTTTCTCACTAGTGTCCGGAATTACACAACACAGTTACTTCTCTTTTTCTTTACTAACCACAATTCCTCTGGCATAGCGCCTAGAATATACAACTTCTCCTTGTTTACTTTCGAATTCTAGACTCTTAATTATACTATTCTTAAACTTGTCAAAATCAACATTTTAAAATCCCCAATCATTGTTAATACAGCTTAAACACTTTTAAAACAATTTGCACAAATATAGCACATTTGCTGTTATCAGAAAAAACGTCTTTTAACTTCAATAATGTAAGGATAGGCAACTACAACCAAAACAGTTCTTAAAGTCAGACTCCACCCGAAATTATCAGAATATCCTATACATAAATTGAAATACTACTTTTAAAAATTTGTATCTGATCAGATTCCTCAAAAAACAAAAACATTTGGTACCAGCGCATACATATAATTTTATCAGTGACATGTCACATTCCCCTTTTAATGTTTCCAATTTACTATGGAGTGGGCATATGTGCCGGACACATTTCATGAATAGACTGACACTAGTTGCAACATTTTAACAATAAACATGTACATTTATAGATAACTTTTCTGAATCAAATCCTTCTTTAACATTCATTCTCCACCTCAGCAAGTCTCTCTGACTCGCTGACGTTGGAATGCAAATATAGCAGTATGCTCTCCACAAAAGCGGTGGTGAAGGCATGGTTGGTAAATTGGTCCCCTCTTCCACCCGAAACAAAATAGCAGATCTCTGCAAGCGGATATGTACCTCTGTGCATTGTGCTAAACAGTACTTTGGACAGGAGGAATCACTCAATTAGTAATCTGTCTTTGTCCAAATTCACGATTCAATCCTCTTAAAGCACCACACACAGATGAGTACCCTACTCTGTCCCTCTCACCTGCCCACTTTCTCTGTCTTGGCAGGATCATAGGACATATATCAACTACCCAACAATTTATCTGCATTCAGAAGACAAAAACAATCTTATACTCTAAATTGGAATTCCAAGACAAGACAAAAATTCACATACATATAAAATTATGCATTTCTCTCTATTAACAACTTTCCTCTACCTAGGTGTCCGTCTTATGAAACTGCGAACAGCGGCGACCCCAAGGATTGCTACTGATCACAGTCCATGAAACAGAGACAATCGTGGGAGAAGTGGTTAAACATGTTCTCCCTCCGATGATCTCCGCACACGGAGAAGTGTGAAAGCACCTTACTGATTGACACAGAAACGGCCAGTCCATGAAGCTGTGAGGCTTAACTCCAATGTAAAAATGCATATAAAAGCCTTCAAAAAATACAAGGTTGGGGATCATCATCAGCATTCAGACTTTATAAAAAATGCAACAAGAAATGTAAGGGTGCAATAAGAACGGCTAAGATAGAACATGAAAGACACATTGCGGAGGAGAGCAAAAAAAATCCCACAAATTCTAAGAAAGTATGTAAACAGTAAAAAAGGGAGGACAGACCATATTGGCCCCATAAAGAATGAGGAAGGACATCTGGTTACAAAGGATGGGGAGATGGCGAAGGTATTGAATGTATTCATCTCCTCAGTCTTCACAAGGGAATCGGGGGGGCTTCAGTAACCAAAACTGCAGTGATTATCCTCATGACACATCACAGGAAGCACCTCCATGGTTAACAGAGGACAGAATTAATATTAGACTTGGGAAACTTAACATTAATAAATCACCGGGACCAGATGACTTGTACCAGAGGGTACTTAGGGAACTCAGTCAAGAAATTGTCAGACCATTGTTCTTAATTTTTACTGACAGTCTACTGACTGGAATGGTACCAGCTGATCGGAGAAAAGCCAATGTAGCACCAATATTTAAAAAGGGCCCAAAATACATCCCTGGGAATTACAGACCAGTTAGCCTAACATCAATAGTATGTAAACTCTTGGAGAGGATGATAAGGGGCTATATACAAGATTTTAGTAATGAGAACTGTATCATTAGCAGTAATCAGCATGGATTCATGAAGAATCGTTCTTGCCAAACCAATCTATTAACCTTCTATGAGGAGGTGAGTTGCCATCTAGATAAAGGAAGACCCATAGACGTGGTGTATCTGGATTTTGCAAAAGAATTTGACACAGTTCCCCATAAAAGTTTACTTTACAAAATAAGGTCCGTTGGCATGGACCATAGGGTGAGTACATGGATTGAAAACTGGCTACAAGGGCGAGTTCAGAGGGTGGTGATAAATGGGGAGTACTCGGAATGGTCAGGGGTGGGTAGTGGGGCCCCCCAGGGTTCTGTGCTGGGGCCAATCCTATTTAATTTGTTCATAAACGACCTGGAGGATGGGGTAAACAGTTCAATCTCTGTATTTGCAGACGATACTAAGCTAAGCAGGGCATTAACTTCTCTGCAGGATGTGGAAAACTTGCAAAAAGATCTGAAGAAATCAATGGGGTGGGCAACTACATGGCAAATGAGGTTCAATGTAGAAAAATGTAAAATAATGCAATCTACACACTGGGGGGAGAACCTCTGGGGGAATCTAGGATGAGAAAGGCCTGGGGGTCCTAGTAGATGATAGGCTCAGCAATGGCATGCAATGCCAAGCTGCTGCTAACAAAGCAAACAGAATATTGGCATGCATTAAAAAGGGGATTCATTCTGGTCCGGCCGCACCTAGAGTATCCTGTCCAGTTCTGGGCACCAGTCCTCAGGAAGGATGTACTGGAAATGGAGCGAGTACAAAGAAGGGCAACAAAGCTAATAAAGGGTCTGGAGGATATTAGTTCTGAGGAACTTATTCTCTCTGGAGAAGAGATGCTTGAGAGGGGATATGATTTCAATATGCAAATACCATACTGGTGACCCCACAATAGGGATAAAACTCTTTCGCAGAAGGGGGTTTAACAAGACTTGTGGCCACTCATTAAAATGAGAAGAAAACAGGTTTAACCTTAAGCTAAGTAGAGGGTTCTTTACTGTAAGAGCGGCAAGAATGTGGAATTCCCTTCCACAGGCGGTGGTCTCAGCAGGGGGCATTGATAATTTCAAGAAACTATTAGATAAACATCTGAACGACCGCAAATACAGGGATATACAATGTAATACTGACATATAATCACACACATAGGTTGGACTTGTCTTTTTTTTAACCTCACCTACTATGTAACTATGTAACAAGGATAAGAGTCTCTACAGCAAATCTGTACAATATTTATATTATGTCTACGCCAAGATATTGTCCAATTTTATATTCATTGCTTAAATCTACCTGCTCTCTCTCTCTCTTAGTATTAGTGGTTTATCAACGAAGGCTTTAAATAATTAGCATTTTCTGGTTAAACTTTCAAACAAATAGAACAAAGAATTATTTTCCAAACGCATTCAGTCTGCTTTCTATCTCAACTGGCCTGTCCAAATGGTATAAAAGCTTTGCTGCAGTTATTTATATTGTTTTTCTCTTCTGTATGGGAAGAATAACTGTTTTATTTTGCAAGATGTGATCTGCTTGTTTTATGGCCAACAAATGGCAGCCTGTCTTAACAGATTATCACCACCACTTGTAAGCCTGTTAACATGTACTGCTTGATTCATTCATGAGAAAATAAAAGAACATTTCTTTCTCGCTGCAGTCTACTGTCTCTCTCCCTCAGTAAATGTGTCCTGGCCAAAAAGGATTACAAGCTTAAAACCAATCAGTCAATTTTTTCTAGGCTTACCGCTGAAGGAACCACTGGGTGTATTGGGTCCCCTGTTTCTGTGCCGATTGACTCTGCAAATAGCACCACATACTGAGACATCTGTCTAGCTGAGGAATGTTTTTTGCAGATATCTGTATATACACCCCAAATCCCAGACACCAGGACTGACACAGCAACTGGTAAAGCAATAGAAAAAAGTATATAGCAACAGGATAAACAGAAGAAGAAATATTCTGTGATGCCTAAATAGCAGAGAATTATACTGTGATGGTTAAACAATAAGAGAAATATACTGCAATGATTAAGCAATAGGAGAATTTGTTGCATCAACAATAATTGTTATGAAGCACAACCCCTCCTGAACATTGTACTGGACAGCCTTAAATATATTTACCACAATAACAGTTCAGCAATCAGTAATATGTTACACTATATTTTCTGCTGGTCAGCTTGTTGGGGCCCAACCATTATGGTGGAGTGCTCAAGGTAGTGTCCCTTTAAGAAGTGATGCAGACACTGCCATTACATTTCTTGCAGACAACAATGTCCCTATTTTAGCAAGGTGTATAGCAGGGTTGGCCAGCGGCCTCTTACCAATCTGTGTCAGCAGGGGATCTCCTTCTGCTCACTGGAAAAGTGTATCCTAGTCAGTGTCCTCAGTGTCTAGCTCTTCAATCATTCTGAAGGCTCAAGTAGCATCCAGGATGTCTTTCTATGTTATGATATGTCTGCCACTGTGTCCCTATGTCACTCAGGTGTAGTGGTCTGCTTCTAGCCTTAGTCTCTGTGTAAATTGAACCCTCTTCCCTCTTCCTCTCTTCAGCCCTGGAAACTTACAAAATTCCTCCACCTCAGTGTTGCCAACCTACCAGATTGAAATTCACTGACACGCCACCTAACATTTACTGGCACTGTTAAGTTTTTACTGGCATATCTAAAAGTTACAAAATGACAGTTTTAATTGCAAATTTCAGTATTTAGGCTACAAACAAATACAATATGCAATTAGCAAAGTGATTTACGGTAGATATTAAGGCAAAAACATATTTCTTATTTTATTTTTGATATAGTAAGTAGCTCAGGGACAGGAATCGAGAAGGCAAGAAATTAGAATGGGCAGCACACACACATGAAATTGACTCTCACAGTGACAGCAGTGTGCAGCAGCAGAGATGATGATGGCACCTCACAAACATGACACGTACCCTCCTGGCATGGAGAGTCACAGTGACCCTCTCTCTCCATGCCAGGTGGTCCCTTCAGTCCACTCCCGGCTTGCCTTCCTCCTGTTCCACAGACCTGCATGAGGCTCCGGCTGCTCCGTTCCCTTGCACCATGACTTCACGTGACACACTGCCGGCACAGTCCGAACACACTGTAGCAAGCACTCGGATTGTTTCGGGCCAAGCCTCACAGCCATATTTTTTACTGGCAACCTTTTTCTTTCACTGACACTTACTGATAGGAGAAAAGTGCCCATTTTTTACTGGCTGCCAGTAAAAATACTGGTGGTTGGCAACACTGCTCCACCTTAGTGCTATTGTTGGGATCCTTCCAGAGAACCAAACTTTAGGGAGAGACCCCCAATGAGAAAAAGCGGGTACTGAATGCGACCACAAGATTATAACACTGTAAAAAAATATCTTTATTAGAGACTACAACATATTGCAAAACAAACAGCATAAAAGCAAAATTATCACCTCCACACACCACTTTAAATTGACAACGTTGTCAGTTAAATGTAAACAGAGTCTGGACTCTGTACACGGGTCACTTATGTTTAAAGGCTTGTAAAGTCTAGTTTTTCTCTCTATTGATATAACAAACATGATATACTTACCTGCTTTGTGCAGTTGCTTTGCACAGGGCAGCCTGGATCCTCCTCTTCTTGGGTCCCTGGCTGGAGCTCCTGGCCCCTCCCTCCTGTTGAGTGCCTCCACAGCAAGCAACTTGCTATGGGGGCACCCGAGCCAAGCTGCAGCACCCTGTGTCCATTCAGACACGGAGCCGCGATTCGGCCCCACCCTCTCTTTTTCCTGATTGGCTAAATGACTTTGACAGCAGCGGGAGCCAATGGCACGCCTGCTGTGTCTCAGCCAATCAGAAGGGAAAGTCCCGGACAGCCGAGACACTCGTATAGAACAGTGGATGAAGATGGGGCTCAGGTAAGAATTAGAGGGGCTGAGGGGGGCTGCTGCACACATAAGGCTTTTTATCTTAATGTATTAAGATAAAAAAACTTCTTCCTTTACAATCACTTTAATCACCACTAACGGGAACCCTAAAAGCAAGAGCTGATTTCATCCAGCAACTCATACAACCTCAAAATCTAATCTAACATAGTTAATAATGAAGGAGCAGAGATGTTTGAGCCATTAGATTAGGAGCCAGGAAGACAAATTAATTGCTATACCAAGGAAAAGCTAGTGGTCAACTGTATCAAAGGCAGCAGAAAGGTCTAAGAGCATAAGTATGGAGTAGTGGCCATTGAGTTTAGCAGTAAGCCATAATAAGTTTTAGTAGGGCAGTTTTAGTGGAATGTTGTGGGTGGAAGCCAGACTATTATACCAGTCTCCCACGCTACCATGCAAATTGTTAACCGAATTCAATAAATAATATAAATGATTGGTGCAGCTGTGTGTTATGGTGTTCCCACACCCAAAGCCAGACTGTAGGGGCTCAGGAAGGTTGTTATCAGTGAGGTAGCAGCTCAAGCGATTGTACTTTTAGAAAGCGTTCATGAATTTTGGAAGCAAGTGGGAAATGAGCCTTAATTTGTTTAAACTAGTGGGTCCATTGAGGGTTTTTTACATGTAGGCATGTTTGAGAGATGTGGCAAAGATGCTTGTAGAGAGGGATAGATTAAAATGTGATGGGTGACGGCTCTCCTTAAAGCTCAACTGCAGGCAAACAGCTAAACACACACACATAAAGTACATACCCACCAAAGAATAGGTACAATGTCTGTCTATCCAGTTCTTAGATCTACACACCACAGCAGCTGGCTCCTTGTGCTTCTTCTCACCCTCCATGTCTCAGTTTGCAATAGGAAACTGCAAAAAGCTGTCACCAAGTTAAATTTGAGGACTAATACAACTTGCATTAAAAAAAAAAATGATGCATTGATTAATAAAAAAGCTCCATTCATGTATATATTTTATATTTGCCTGGACTTCAACTTTAAGGATGTCTGTTAGTTAGAGACAAGGACTTTGAGCAGCACAATATTCCATGAGTGATCATAGTAATAATAATTGCAACATCTCCCCAGTATTCCAACATATTGGTATAGCAAACTGGAAAGCCACCTGATCTAAACAAGCCCATTGTCTTGGTAAATGCTACATACGTTATCTTAGAAAACAACTTCTTCCACCTCCTCCTACCTATGCTGTATAGGGCTGATAAAAAAATAGGTATTTCAATCTGCTCCGGTCTGGTCAAGAGACTCAGAAGCTCTGATTCTCCAATGTCATGGAGCAGCTGCTGCAGGGAAAAGTTGGGAGCATGGGCAATGGAAGCTGGTGTGTTAGCAAGTGCAGTTAACTTGCCTACCACTAGATGGCTTCATTGCCATTATTGCAAGGTAAGGGGGAAATTATAAGCAGGTGTTAGCTCTCCTTTTATAGAAACTCCTCCATTGGTGATGTAATGGGTAACATCATAAATGCCAGCTTTAGGTGGGGCCCAAGTGTCCAGGGTATGGGAACTGGACACCCTAGAGCTGCTAACATGTAGCCCTATACAGAGCTGATCCAAGGGACCTTTGCAAGGCAAGGTGGTACAGATCAGTTGTAGTTGACTTGACTTTATTCTGCAGGTCCTGTAGCAGGGTGTGTAAGGCCTTGGAAGCCTGTGGTGAAAGTCTGAGAATGAGTATGTCATTTGGGAGAGTGCCTGGTTAGGCAAAGCTATAGACGGGACATTTGAAAACAGACTGGTATACTAACAGGAGTACCTTGTTCCCCCTGATCCTCAGTTGTGGGTCCTGGGACTTGGTGATAGAAGCTTGAAGCTGTGAACTTAGTATATGTAGGAAGGTGGTCCTAATACTATGGTACTCCTAAGGAGGAGAGGGAAGATGGCTTAATTAAGAAGATGGCTTAATTAAACAATGTGCTCTGCACTGAAATGACTGCTATAGAATGTCTAACCCCACATATCTAGTATGTCAAATGTGATATGTCATAGGGGCTTAAATGAAGATGTGAAGTTGCAGTTAAGTGCTAAGATGCTAGATCTGTATGTGGACATTCCTTTATTCTGAATATTAGGCCTCTGGCTGGAGATGTCATGAGCGGGCCTCAGGCGCGCAGCATGATACAATATGGCAGAGAGTTTCTATCAACTCGTGGGTGACCACTGGCATAGCTATAGGGATCACAGAGTTAGCAATTGCAACCCGGCCCCATGCTCTAGGGGCCTGTGCAGCAATAGAACCAATGCCCTCCATTTCCTCCTGCAGCCGCTGGAACCTGTGTGCCCCCCTGTCCCCCAGCTCCATCCTCCCTCCCCACAGTCCACAGCTCTGCCAGCTGCTGCGGGGGATGTTTCAGGATGGAGAGCAGGGGAGGGGGGTGGTAAATATGTAATTTACTGGCCCCTTCCTTTTCTGAATGAACATAGTGAGTGATCAGTGCCGACCACCCACTCATTTATAACTGAAGCATAGGCCAGGTCAACTTTTGCATCGGGGCCCACAAGCTTTAAGCTACGCCTCTGTAGGTGACTGCCCAATCCAAGAAGAAGTCAAAGACTTTTAGCCCCCCGTTCACACCTATGCGAATTAAATGCGGCTTACACCGCATCCAATTCGCAGGACATTTCAAAATACATTAATTTTAATGAGGCTGGTTCACATATCTGCGGTGCATTCGCACTGCGCATTGCACAAAAAACGTGTGCGTTTTCTAGGCAGTGCGGTCCGGCTCAGGTGCGAATTCAGGCCCATTATCTTCTATGGGAACGCATCTGATTCGCAGATGCATTTCGTTCTGAACACAAATTCTCTCCTTCTCCTCACTACACCTCCCCTTCTCCTCCCCTCTCCCTGCTCACTGATCCACAGCTAAAACGCAGAGGAATCTCTGAACAACTGACTTTTATCTTCGCAGTTAAACAGGACATACAATTCGCACTGCACTAGTGTGAACCCGGGCTTATAGTTTGGCGCAAATACCTGCCCAATCACAACTCTGAATTGGATCTATTTTTATTCATTCAGATTGTATTTGTAATTTAATCTGTGCGCACTGCCAGAAACTTGTATGCATTTACAATAAGAGAATTTACAATAAATAATTCTGCCATGACTGAAGAGGGGATGATGGGTGGTTGTTACCTTCAACACTGATCCTCTTCCCATACTAGTCTATGGAAACACAAAGCCATCTAAAGCAGGTCAAATGAAGATCAAGTGCACCTGCAATAAATTCTGAATGATCTCAAAAGCATATCAAACTGATGTCAAAAGTATGCTTACTTTGCAATTAAAGCCCATTGACAAGGGCCCTATGGGGAACAGATCTGATCAAAAATCTGAATAATGGTTGAACAAATAGTCCCTTGGTATGAGGGTCTAACATAAACATTAAAATATAAGGGATTTGATGCTTTCATATTATTTGAAAACACCATGGTATAAGTTGAAATTCTTCCTTAATGCACTTCCTATTCCTTTTCATTGCTAACTGATCACCATATTCTATATCTGCCATCGATCTAAGATTGGGGAGATTAGATGGACATATACTGCCTAAAATAATATTCTTGCTTACTGCATATCTGTAAACATTTTGTAACTTCCTCAACACTGATACAATCAATTCTCCATCTACAGTCGACATCACAGTTGAAGTGTAAGCCCAAATTATGTAAAAATCACACACAGACACTAGACACAATTCATGAGAAGTATAAAAACAAAAATAATTCTGCGCTGGGGAAGATTTTAACACATTTGGTGTAGGCTACAATTAATGAGAAACTTAACTGCATCCGAGCACCAAAATCTGAAAGTGCTATTTAATACATTTTTTAATATTTAAAGACAACTCACCTATCCATCCATGTCTTCATGCTTTATTCTGTTGATAAACCACTTAAAGTGGTTCTGCACTCATTTCATTTAGTAAATCTCTTTGCCTTCCAAATCAGGCAAAGAGTACTAAATGAAATGTTTTTTTTTTTTTTTTTTTTACTTACCTTGTAATTGAAGACTTCCGGTCTTCTCCCTCTGCGGCGGCGGGCGGGGTCTCTGCGTCGATCGTCGTCACGCCGCACTGTCTCCTGGGATCTGGTGTCATTGATCCCAGGAGTCAGTGCGGGCATCTTCCGAAATCTCGCGAGATTTCGGCCACATCTTCCGAAATCTCCCGAGATTTCGGCCGCATCTGCCGAAATCTCGTGAGATGTCGGCAGATGTGCCGTTACTGCGCACGCGCGAGTAACGGCGGTGCATGCTGGGCCATCAACAGTGCCTGTGGGGTTTCACATGCCCACAGGCAAGATGGCCCCCAGCACTAAAGAAGAAGACGAGGAACTTCAGCGGACGAAAACCGGCGGTGATCGAGATGGAAGATGGAACAGGTGAGTCCCTAATAAAGGTAAGCATACTTTATATTACGTCCTTAAAAAAAAATTTTTTTTACAGAGTGCAGAACCGCTTTAACTTATAAACACCCCCGAGCAGTTCTAGCCGTGGTCATCTTGAGTAACTGCAGATAGTTTATGTAGCATTGTACTTCCTGGACCCCATCCACCCTTAGGTCAGACATGCCGGCAGGAGGGTATGCTTAGCTGAGAAACCCCTGCTCCTCTCCTCCAGGACAAAGTGAAAAAATGACCATGAAGACTCCTGGGATGTCACAGGGGCGGACTGACCATCGGAGAGTTCGGGCACTGCCTGAGGGCCAATTTGCAAGTAGGGGGCCCTATGAAAGCTTCCACATCGGTCTCTTCCACATCAGACCTCTCGTGATGCGCTTCTCCCCTGCCAACCCCTCCTTCCCTCCCGTCCACCCCAGGTGCTTGTATTTGTCATCACCTCGGACGGATGAGAAGAGTGGAGGAGCCGGTGGGGAGGAGCGCATCACAGGAGGTCTGTATACAGCCGCTTCACGCGCTACTCTGCATCTAGGAAGGAAAGTGCAGCAGCTTGTATGCTGTCCTGTGCTTAAGCGTGTACCACATGCTGCTGTTAGAAAGTTGCTGCACAGCTTCCCACCCACCCACAGTGACCCCCTGTAACACCTCCCCACAGTGTCCCTCTGTGCCCTCCACCTCCCGACAGTGTCCCCCTGTGCCACCCACCCCCCTCAGTGTCCTCTTGTGCCCTCCACCCCCCCACAGTGTCTCCTTGTGCCCTCCATTTCCACACAGTGTCCCCCTGTGCCCTCCACTTCCCCACAGTGTCCCCTTGTGCCCTCCACCCCCACAGTGTCCCCCTGTGCCCTCCACCCCCCCCCCCCACAGTGTCCCCCTGTGCCCTCCACCTCCCCACAGTGTCCCCTGTGGCCTCCACCCCCCACAGTGTCCCCTTGTGCCCTCCACCCCCCCACAGTGACCCACTGTAACACCCACCCACAGTGTCCCCATGTGCCACCTCCCCCAAGTGTCCCCCTGTGCCCTCTACCCCCCCAGTGTCCCCTTGTGCCCTCCACCTCCCCACAGTGCCCCTGTGCCCTCCACCTCCCCACAGTGTCCCCTTGTGCCCTCCACCGCCCCCACAGTGACCCCTGTGCCCTCCACCTCCCCACAGTGTCCCCTTGTGACCTCCACCCCCCCCACAGTGACCCCCTGTGCCACCCACCCCCAGTGTCCCCCTGTGCCCTCCACACCCCCCCCCCCACAGTGTCCCCCTGTGCCTTCCACCCCCCCCCCATGGTGTCTCCCCGTGCCACTCACCCACAGTGTCCCCCTGTGCCCTCCACCCACAGTGTCCCCCTGTCCCCTCCACCCCCCCATGGTGTCTCCCTGTGCCCTCCAACCCCCTCCCCCCCCACGGTGTCCCTTTGTGTCTTCTCCCCCAATGGTGTCCCCCTGTGTCCTCCAGCCCCCACTGTGTTTCCTTCCCCCCGATGGCTACCCTGAAAGACACCGTGCTGAGTCTGTGTTTTAGTTTGTGCCCTGCTATTTGCCTTACTACGTGCCCCATGGCCTGTGATGTGCCCTGCTGTGTACCCCCTGATGTGCCCTACTGTGTGCCCCTTGCCCTGTGATGTGTCCTTTGCCTTGTGATGTGCCCGGCTATGTGCCCCATGCCCTGCTGTGTACCACCTGTTGTGCTCTACTGTGTGCCCTGTGATGGGCTATATTGTGTGCCCCATGCCCTGGGATATGCCCTGATGTGTACCGCCTAATGTGTCCTGTTCCCAAGGATGTGCCCTGGGATGTGCCCTACTTTGTGCCCTGTGCTCTGCTGTGTGCCCTACTGTGTGCCACATGCCCTGTGATGTGCGGCATGCCCGGATGTGTATCTCTTGATGTGCCCTTTGATGTGCCCCGCTGTGTACCCACTGATGTGCCCTGTACCCCCTGGGATGCACCATGATGTGCTCAATAATGTGCCCTGCTGTGTACAGCATAATAAACCCTGCTGTGTGCCCCGTGATGTGCCCTACTGTGTGCCCCCTGATGTGCCCTACTGTGTGCCCTGTAATGTACCCATGCCCTGTGATGTGCTCAGTGCCTGCTGGGAGCCCCATTATGTGTCCTCCTGTGTGCCCTGTGATGTGCTCAGTGCCCTCCTGTGTGCCCTGTGATGTGCCCTGTGTGCCCCATGCCCCGTGCCCCATGCCATGTGCCCCATGATGTGCCCCGTGCTCTGCTGTGTGCCATGTGATGTGCCTTACTGTGTGCCCCATGATTTATGCAGGTGGGGCTTTGTGTAGGTGTGGCTTGCGTGTGGGCGGAGACACAGGGGGCCCCATGATCTTCTATTGCCCGTGGGGCCCCATGAGTTGTCGGTCCGCCCCTGATGGTAACAAATATTAATTGATACGAAAAAGGAAAAAGGGAGGCAGAAAGGGGCAGTGGGACTTTATATGAAACAAGATACTTAGGGTAAATTACTTCAATCAATATACTATATTAAATTACTAATTCATTGGGAACACACCGAGAAAATAGTACAGTTGATATAATAATGATAATGATTATTTAATAGTTAAAATTGTAGTAAACAAAATTAGACAATATGATAATCACATAACACAGTAAAATTCACAGTACAATGGTATTATACATGATGGGGTAAGCAATAGACCAACAGTACATTCTGAAGTGTGTATACAGTAATAACCAATGAAATGAATAAATGATTGAAGTAGATCAAACCCATGATATAGTCATGGCTAATGGGGCATGGCATCCACTGGTAAAGAGCTCGACGCGTTTCGTGGATTGTCTCCACTCATCAGGAGCAGCTGTATATTGGAAGCACCTGTGATAGATAATATATTAATAGTAATAATCAATGGTAATTGATTATACACATGGGAAAGAGGGGGAGCATAGCAATGGTCCTAGCCACTCTTACCTATGGATGGCAAATAATATGTATAGTAGATGGTACTGGTGGTATGAATAAGAGGCACTGGGAGGTGTGTATTAGCATCCCCCGGGAGCTGAGGTGACATCCAAAATCGGCAAACGGGCCATAAAGATAGGGTGAATATTCCTTGTGGATGGGGTTCACTCTAGCGAAAAAACAGAAGTATTGGGAGTGAACCCAGAAGACTGGTAGGAGATAGAAAATGAACTATTGTTAGTGGGGTGTGACAAGAGAGAGCTAGATTATCAAAATAATGAAAGAAAGAGAAAAGAAGAGAAAAGGAGGTGAGTAAGAGATTGAGGTTAGACCAGAATAGACCCCGCGGTGGAGAAAAGGGGTATCTATATTGTGCAGTGAAATGAAATAAAAAACAAAGTGTGCCAAACCACCAGAAAAACACCAGAAAAAGCCTAGAGCAGGGTTCATAATTACCTGCAACTGCACGGAAAGATATGTGGTGAAAAGGTGGAGGAGGTGTATAGGCAAATTGTGCCAGAAATCACGCTGTAACAGAAATCAGTGTTAGAAAGAGGCCCGCAGCAACACTAGGGATGTGCACCAACGTCACGCTGAAATATGCCCAGCTTGGAGGAGAGGAGCATCCACTTCTGAGCGACTCGCGCTCATATCTAGGAGCCCGGCGTCCCTCGTGCTGGGCGTAGTTGGAAAGAACCAGCACGTCGGACGTGCAGCGTCAATACATGACGCCAGACGTAAGGCGTGTGGGCGTGGCGTCGACGTGCAGATCCCTAGTGTTGCTGCGGGCCTCTTTCCATTGATTATTACTATTAATATATTATCTATCACAGGTGCTTCCAATATACAGCTGCTCCTGATGAGTGTTATGTGATTATCATATTGTCTAATTTTGTTTACTACAATTTTAACTATTAAATAATCATTATCATTATTATATCAACTGTACTATTTTCTCGGTGTGTTCCCAATGAATTAGTAATTTAATATAGTATATTGATTGAATTTTTTTTTTTTTTTTTTTTTTTTTTTTTTTTTTTTTTTTTTTTTTTTTTTTTTTTTTTTTTTTTTTTTTTTTTTTGTTTTTTTTTTTTTTTTTTTTTTTTTTTTTTTTTTTTTTTTTTTTTTTTGTTTGTTTTTTTTTTTTTTTTTTTTTTTTTTTTTTTTTTTGTTTTTTTTTTTTTTTTTTTTTTTTTTTTTTTTTTTTTTTTTTTTTTTTTTTTTGTTTTTTTTTTTTTTTTCTTTTTTTTTTTTTTTTTTTTTTTTTTTTTTTTTTTTTTTTTTTTTTTTTTTTTTTTTTTTTTTTTTTTTTTTTTTTTGCCTTTTTTTTTTTTTTTTTTTTTTTTTTTTTTTTTTTTTTTTTTTTTTTTTTTTTTTTTTTTTTTTTTTTTTTTTTTTTGTTTTTTTTTTTTTTTTTTTTTTTTTTTTTTTTTTTTTTTTTTTTTTTTTTTTTTTTTTTTTTTTTTTTTTTTTTTTTTTTTTTTTTTTTTTTCTTTTTTTTTTTTTTTTTTTTTTTTTTTTTTATTTACCCTAAGTATCTTGTTTCATATAAAGTCCCACTGCCCCTTTCTGCCTCCCTTTTTCCTTTTTCGTATCAATTATCGGGGATGGAGTCCTGTGTACTGAATGGTCACGACTCATATAAAGTCCCATTTGTATTTGTATTTACTTCTTCTAAACAAATATTAATTGTTAAAAGATTTTCAGTATCTCAGTGGCGGCCCGTCCATTAGGGATGCACGGGCGCCGCCCCCTATCCATGCGTCCAGCACCCTGATCTACATATAGGGAGCTGGACCATGGATTCCAATAGGGGTGGTGTTTTTTTGAAGCACATGATTAGAGCCAGAGGTTCTAATAGGCCTCAAAAAAGTGTGGGCTCGGGGCACCGAACCCACCCAGTTGTGTGATGATAGCAAATGAATATTCGCTATTTTCACATTAAATTTCCTCCCTGCCAATCAGGAGGCGAGTTGTGAGACCCGTTTCCCGATTGGCCAAAATGTCAGGTGATTGTATTGGATGCCTAGCGCTTAGGAGGAAGAGAGTGGAGACGCACGGAGGAAGCTTTGGAGGAAGCCGCTGGGGGAGCGGACACCTAGATGGGGTCTGCCCGCCATTCTGGAGGACACTGGAGCTACTGCCGGCAGCCCACCACCTGCCACCTAGATGGGGTAAGTGCCAGACCGACCGGCAGACAGCGGGGGGTGGAGGGTTGTGCACAGTACTATATGACCATAAGGGTTAAATGGTACACCTATTTATTGGTTGGAAATATCAGTCAGTCCCAGTATACATAGAGCCCTAAGGGGCCCAACGTTGTAACATGGACCTGTCTTTAATTCAAATGATCACAGACAACTCCTAGATAAGGTGTCAAAATTATATGTATCATCAAAACTACATGATGACACAATCCAGTAATACTTTTAAGGCAAATAAGACTTTCAAAAGCTGTGCAGGGTTTTTTCTAAAAAAAACTGCATGAGCATGTATAACACATACTAGCAAACAGATATAGTAGCATTAAATAGTTAGCTAGCGATTTTTGCAGCTGTTAAAATTAAACCTACACAACAAAATAAACAGTCCTGGATTAAGTGATATAAATCTACTTCCAGATTATATAATTAATTAGGACATACTAAACTGCATATTGGGATGATGGGATGAATTTGGATTATTGGCTGCAATACTCAGAACTCTCACTGTCAGTGTACTTTTTACACACATACTGTATATGGTAATGAAGCCAATAATCCAATCATCCCATCATCCCAATATGCAGTTTAGTATGTCCCCTGATGTGGAGCATGGAGCACAAGAGCACATTAATATATTTTCTACACATGTATCACTAGTCACTATTGTATTTATTAATACATCATTGTCTATTGATGTGGTTATGCATACTTTAATATAAGGTTAATGGACATTACGATGGTTCCGTATCTAGAGCCATCTAGTGACCAAATATGGGTAATGCACTTGTATATTATTACCTCTGAGCAACCCAAAAAGACTTGTACAGGAAGTGACTGTTGTTTTGATTCAGAAGGTTGACCTTGTTACCCAGGAGTCTGTGTGACCTACCCATGAACACTCTCTTACACAGTGCATGCTGGGTAGGAGATAAAAGGAACCCGGAGCAGCCATTTTAGGTCTCTTGGGATCACGTTGCCTGCCTGTGCGGATCTGTGAGGAGGTTTCTCGAAGACAGCAGCCTACAGCTTCTACGGAGCGGAAACCTGCCTGTTTGCGAAGTGACCTAACGGAGCCTGAGAGACGGTGACCGGATCTAGAAGGTCCAGAGACACTCATCGGATCATCGGAGGACCGGATCCATTCAGTGGAGCGGCACAGAGCGTCTGGCCCAGCTGACAGAGAAGCAAGCTGCAGTCACCGGACCAAGGTCATCACACCGAACTCCGATCCAGTTGGTGAGCGGGTTACGGCCCACCGCTTGTTAACTTTTACACGTAGTTAGACTTACATACAAGCCTCACTGGAAACTGTAGTTCCACGGAGGAGTAGCAGAGCAACTGACACTGAGCAGGCTTGAGGCCTATCTACTTTGGCGCCTCAAGCGTTGTAAATTAGTTATCGGGGCCACCCCAGGAGCACCTCAAAGTAACTTTTCATAAACTGTGGATTACAAATTACACAAGAGTTACTTTAGCTAGCGAAGAAAGAAGATCCTGGACTAAGTACTTTAAGTGAGATCTCACACATAGCTTTTAAAGTAGGGGGAGCTCCCGGGTATAGATACAACTACATATATTGTTTTACATATTTAAATTGTTCATACTGAAACTCATTGTGCTGTCGTCCTATATTGGGATGACAGCACAACTTCTGTAACCACCTGTTATATATATTCTTCAGTAAAAAAATATTTCTGGTTAAGTATCCAGTTGTGTGGCGTACTGTTTTTCCCCACCAGGTGGAGCCAGTGGATCCTGAGGCTACAATACAGGTACTTTGCATTGTCTTATATTGCACCACAGCTGTGCCAAGGGGATTGAGCCAAGTTAGTGGGGTGTCACGGTCTGTACCGTGCCAAGCAGATGGCCAGGCGTGGTTGCGCCCCAGGCGGCTCTGGGTGGTATTGAACTCATGTCTGTCTGCGCTTGGTCCTGTTTCCTTACCTCTGAGCCACACCTCAGTTCTATTCAGCCTGATTTCCAGCCATGCCTAGTTTAGCATGAAGTACTGTGGGCGATACTGTTTGTACCTGGATCAGCTGAGGCAGGTTACCTAATTAGCTGGGTATAAAACCCTGTCTCACTCTGAGGGCTTTGGCAGTTCATTTTGTCATGTGTGCCAAGTGGTCTTGTGCTCCTGTTGCAGAGAGCCAGTGTTCCAAGACTGACCCTGGCTTCAGACCCTGGTTTTGTTTATCGTTATCCTGACTTCTGGACCATCCCTTAGCTATTCCTGTCAAGCCCCCGTGCACAGATTCACAGCCCAGGTAGCTTATCTCTTTGTTACCTTGGACTGTGTTTATTTGCAAGGGTGAGCGTACATCTCTGCGCCATGGACTCCAACCTAGGTAAGCCCTTACATGGGGTTTCTTGGTAGAGTGCAGGCCAAATTCAAACCAGCAGCTCCTTTGGGGTCAGTGCTACATTAATTTATCACCAGTCACTATATATCATAATAATCATTATTTTTATTAGTCACCATCCAATCATTTATTATTAATTTATGTATTGCATTACTGGTTTAGTAGTCGCACATTCACAGTAGTAATTCATTTATTCATGGATTATTACAGCACAGAATGGTCCACTTAAAGTGGTTGTAAACCCCCCCCTGACCTATTTTTACATATAGTTTAGCCTATAATAATGCTTTCCTATATGTACTGAAACTATCTCCTAAATGTGTGCCATTTAGGGGATATTTGCCTTGTAGTGCGCCAATGACGTCATTGGTGCATGCGCAGTGAAGAAATGGCCCTCCGTGGCAATTCTTCCCCAGTGTCGTGTCCCCAGTGACTGGCAGCTCCTGCACGCATTTGCGGGAGTGACGTTATGCGGTTGCGGCCAGTCACAGAGCTGGAGTCCACGGCCCCGGAAGGAAGAGGGATGAAGATGGATGCTTCCAGCAGCTGGGACATTGTGGACATTGTGGGCTTTGTTTTCAGGTAAGTGGCACATAATGGGCCAGTATGCGATGCATACTGGCCCATTATGCTTTTTCTTTGCTGGGGAATAAAGAGGAAGTAAAACCCATCAGGGTTTACTTCCTCTTTAAAGTCACTTGTCCAAACACAGATATACAGTTGTGCTCATAAGTTTACTTCCCCTTTCAGAATTCATGATTTCTTGGCCATTTTTCAGAGAATATGAATGATAACATAAAAACTTTTCTTTCACTCATGGTTAGTGTTTGGCTGAAGCCATTTATTATCAATCAACTGTGTTTACTATTTTTAAATCACAATCACAACAGAAACTACCCAAATGACCCTGATCAAAAGTTTCCATACCCTGGTGATTTTGGCCTGATAACATGCGCACAAGTTGACACAAAAGGGGTTTGAATGGCTATTAAATCCTCACCTGTGATCTGTTTGCTTGGAATTAGGGTGTGTGTTTAAAAGGTCGATGAGTTTCTGGACTCCTGACAGACCCTTGCATCTTTTATCCAGTGCTGCACTGACGTTTCTGGATTCTGAGTCATGGGGGAAGCAAAAGAATTGCCAAAGGATCTGTGGGAAAAGGTAGTTGAACTGTATAAAACAGGAAAGGGATATAAAAAAGATATCCAAGGAATTCAGAATGCCAATTAGCAGTGTTCAAACTCTAATCAAGAAGTGGAAAATTAGGGGTTCTGTTGGAACCAAACCACGGTCAGGTAGACCAAATAAAATGTCAGCCACAACTGCCAGGAAAATTGTTGGGGATGCAAAGAAAAAAACACAAATGACTTCAGGTGAAATACAGGACTCTCTGAAAACATGTGGCGTGGCTGTTTCAAGATGCACAATAAGGAGGCACTTGAAGATAGATGGGCTGCAGAAGAAAGCCATTACTACGCAAATGCCACAAAGTATCCCGCTTACAATACGCCAAACAGCACAGAGACACGCCTCAAACCTTCTGGCACAAAGTCATTTGGAGTGATTAGACCAAAATTGAGCTTTTTGGCCACAACCATAAACTCTACATTTGGAGAGGAGTCGACAAGGCCTATGATGAAAGGTATACCATTAGTACTGTGAAACACGGAGGTGGATCACTGATGTTTTGGGGATGTGTGAGCTACAAAGGCACAGGAAATTTGGTCAAAATTAATGACAAGATGAATGCAGTATGTTATCAAAAAATACTGGAGGAACATTTTTCATTGATCAGCCAGGAAGCTGCGCATGGGACATACTTGGACACTCCAACATGACAATGATCCAAAATACAAGGTCAAGTCCACCTGTCATTGGCTACAGCAGAATAGGTTCTGGAGGGGCCATTTCAGTCTCCTGACCTCAATATCATTGAGCCACTCTGGGGAGATCTCAAACGTGCAGTTCATGCAAGACAGCCCAAGAATTTACAGGAACTGGAGGCTTTTTGCTAAGAGGAATGGGCATCTTTACCATCTGGGAAGATAAAGAGCCTCATCCACAAATACCACAAAAGACTTCAAGCTGTCATTGATGTTAAAGGGGACAATACACGGTACAGTATTTAGAACTGAGGTATGTAAACTTTTGATCAGGGTCATTTGGGTATTTTCTGTTTTGATTATGATTTTAAAAAGAGTACACAGTTGATTCATAATAAATGGCTTCAGCCAAACACTAACCATGAGTGAAAAAAGTTTTTGTGTCATCATTCATGTTCTCTGAAAAATGGCCAAGATATCATAAATTCTGCCAGGGTATGTAAACTTATGAGCACAACTGTAGAGTTCCTACATATAGATTAACCAATTTGACCATCAGGCGTGGTGAGGCAAGCTTTGTATAGCTCTCTATCATCATGTTATACTTATCTGCTCTGTGTAGTTGGTTTTGCACAGAGCAGCCCAGATCCTCCTCTTCTAGGGCCCCCCTGCCCCCTCTCTCTCTCCTCATTGGCTCACTGAGTTGGATTGACAGCAGTGGGAGCCAATGGCGATGTATTGCTGTCTCAGCCAATGAGGAGGGAGAGTCTTGGGCAGCCGGGTTTCTCGTGCAACATTGCTGGATCAAGATGGGGCTCAGGTAAGTATTAGGGGGGCTGAGGGAGGCTGCTACACACAGAATGCATTAAGATAAAAAAAAAACTTCTGCCTTTACAACCACTTTAAGATTAGAGAGGCTTTATAGTCTCCCATCAGCATCCACATACTTTTTTTTTTTTTTTTTTTTTTTTAAAGAATAACAAAAAAAAATAATGGAAAGGGGAAAAAAGAGGAAAAAGGGAGAGTGAGTGGCCAGAGTTGGTCCACTCAGTAAACCTCCATCCACAAGATGTCCCCTAGAGAGCTTTGAGGTACGCAATCCAGGGGCTCTAGTTTTTCAATAATCATAATGCAGGATATGTAGTGCACAGTTTCAAATTGCACGTTTAAATGTGAGTGTACATCTATTGTTTTTTTTTAAGAAAGGAGTGATTTTAAGTTAGCGGAAAGCACAATGGTGTTTTTTTATGTTCTCAAATAAGGCATACATCTGAATAATAGCATAATCCCTTCTGCAGTGCCAAACTGGAGGATTCATCAAGGGAGGATTCCTGGTAGTAAATCCGGAGATATCAACAGGGAGTGTTTGAAGCTTCTTAACTGCAGTTTTACGTTGGCTGTTTGAAGGAGGATATCCCCGGTACCCCTGCCATAACCCCGGTATCCTCTTCTTCAGCGGGAGGTCCGCTACAAGATAAAAGTGGCCTCTGCGGCAGATTCGCCGCAAGATCACTTTTATCAGCGGCGGGAGAGGGCACCCCCTCCCACCGCGCTCCGGTGCCCTCCGCCACTTACCGGAGCCGTCGGCAGTGGCGGAGGGTATTGTGTCTTGTCTCCTGTTAGGTATTGAGACGAGTGAGGGGAAGATGGCTCCCACCCATCTCCATACAATTGCTGGGTGGAAGAAATGTCAAAACGTCACTTCAGCCCACAGCTCTTAAAGCGGCATTTTTTTTAAATGATTTTTTTAAATTACTATTTTTTTTATTGCATTTTAGTGTAAATATGAGATCTGAGGTCTTTTTGACCCCAGATCTCATATTTAAGAGGTCCTGTCATGCTTTTTTTCTATTACAAGGGATGTTTACATAAAAGTGATATATATTTTTTTTATTTTTTTTAAACTGTGTAAAAATAAAAAATAAAAGGTAAAAATAAATAAGACATTTTTTTTTTTTTTTAAACGCACCCAGTCCCGACGAGCTCGCGTGCAGAAGCGAATGCATACATGAGTAGCAGTGATGTAAGTAACTGAGTTAAAATAAACGGAGTTACTTAACGCAGTTACTTTAGAGGGTAACGAGTAATCTAACTGATTACTTTTCCCCTCATGGTAATGCAGTTCCCATTACTTGGGCGGCATTACCTCAATTACATCTACCGCCACTAGATGGCAGTAGTGTAATTCTGGTGCCAAAAAAGTTCCCCCGCCGGATAAGGACCCCCTGTACTGCGCAGGCGCATCGCTTGCGCAGTACGAAGGACTACGGAGCTTACGAAAATTGACGAACCTAAACAGCTCTGAGTGAACCCTACACCGCAGTTAACATGTAATTGTACGAGGCGATGCCGAACGCTCCTGATGCTCGTGCTACTCTGCAAGGGCGTCTATCGTGTAACTAAGGGGCGGGTCCAGTATTACTGTAACCAAGGGGCGCATTTATTATTATTGTTATATATCGAGCTCTCATTAATTTAACATTCGCCCTCTTCTGTAGCCATCCGCCCCTTACACGATATAATAATAATAGACCCGCCCCTTGCTTACACGCTATAACAGATCTGCCCCTTGGTTAGAGTAATAATAGAGCAGCCCCTTGGTTACACGATATATAACAATAATAATAAATGTGCCCCTTGCTTACAGTAATACTAGACCCGCCCCTTAGTTACACGTATAGAATATTAAAAAAAAAGTCAGTTACTTTGCTGCGTAACTAATTACTTTTCCAATGTAGTAACTGAGTTACTAACGCAATTACTTTTTGGGAGAAGTAATTTGTAACTTAACTAATTACTTTTTTTAAAGTAAGATGACCAACACTGATGAGTAGTGCCCGCATATGAAAACGGTGTTCAAACCACACATGTGAGGTATCGCTGCGATCATTGTCATTGAAACAGATAAACCAAGAACATTTGGTTGAATTATACACAGTCGTTGCGCTGTGGACATTTATTGATTTTATAAAAAACTAAAATAAGGATCAATTATTATAGTGGTTTTGAATTTTTTTGCATTGAGTTACGTATATATGCATATAATAAGTGCTTTGTATGTGTATTACTTTTGGACTGTTGCGCTGCACTTAAAGCGGAACTAAACCCATTAATTTAAGAGCCTAAAATACCCTGCTGCCTGGCCAATAGCGAAATTTAAAGCCGAGTGGTTCAGTTATCCTGACTGGGCGTCATATGATGTCCTGTCAGGATGCTCCGATCGCGCGGTGCGATCTGTCACCGGCCGCGTCCACGGGACACAGTCAATGACCGATCCGAGTACCAGCTCGCTGCCGATACCATGTAATCATTATGACGTATTACATTAGGTCACATGACAGTTGAAAACAATAGATGGCTTCCTTTCATGCCATCCATTGAAAACAACTGTATTGCTAGCTGTGATTGGTCAGTGTGATCACATGGTACAGACAGGGCCAATCACAGCTGTAACACGTGATTAGCTCTGGCCAATCACAGCCATTCAGTAAAATGCTTGCTTATAGCAATGTAATGCATTCAACATTGAAGAGATCAAAGATCAACAGGTGTAGCGCCCCCCTTTTTTAAAGGAATTAACTAGCAAGCCCCCAATAAAATGCAAAGACAGCATGAAATTAAATTAGCTTCAGTGAGAAACTCGGAATTCACTTTCATTCACAATTTTTTTTAATGTCTGGCGAGTAATTGGTCTGATGCCTGATGCCTAATTGGTCCAGAAGTCTGATGCCAGAGTTCATTATGAAAGCAGAACATTTGGTACTGCAGGCTTATTTTTTTGACTACAGGGCAGTGTACAGAGGTCAGTAGTATGTAGGTGTCAGGGCTGGGCTCAGCCCTTCCTTCCCTGAGCTGGCCGCTCAGCTGTCGGTTAATTGCCAGCTCCTATCTCTCCAGAGTGACTCACCTGTTGATGATATCCTGCTCATCAGTCCTGCTTACTTAAGCCGTCCAGCCCAGATCTTCTCTGCCTTCGCCTGGTCAACATCACAGAGATTCTCTCCTGCGTGCCTTTTAAGGACTTGCTTAGCTGACGTCCCTTCTGGTTCCAGATCCTGCTTGCTGTTCCACTATGCTGAATCCCTGGCTTTCCGACTTCCTGGCTTGTCTGACTATCAGTTTTGGTTAACTTTGGCTATGTTTTGACTACGTTTGTTCTATTTACTTTTATTATTATTAAACAAGTGTGATTTAACTGTACTTCAGTCTCAGTCTGATTCATAGTTTCTGACAACAGGTCAGTGTACAGAGGTCAGTAGTATGTAGGGCAGTGTACAGGGCTCAGTAGTATGTAGGTCAGTGCACAGGGCTCATTAGTATTTAGGGCAGTGTACAGAGGTCAGTAGTATGTAGGGCAGTGTACAGAGGTCAGTAGTATGTAGGGCAGTGTACAGAGGTCAGTAGTATGTAGGGTAGTGTACAGAGGTCAGTAGGATGTAGGGTAGTGTACAGAGGTCAGTAGGATGTAGGGCAGTGTACAGAGGTCATTAGTATGTAGGGTAGTGTACAGGGCTCAGTAGTATTTAGGGCAGTGTACAGAGGTTAGTAGTATGTAGGGCAGTGTACAGAGGTCAGTAATATGTAGTGCAGTGTACAGAGGTCGATAGGATATAGGGAGGCGTACAGAGGTTGGTAGCATGTAGGGCGGCATACAGAGTTCAGTAGGATGTAGGGCGACCTACAGAGGTCGGTAGGATGGCCTACAAAGGTCGGAGGTCAGGAGGGCAAGGTATAGGGGTCATTGGGGGGCAAGGTACTGGGAAATATGGAGGGCACAGTACAGGGGGACCAGGAGGGCTGGGGTCTCAAGAGGGCATGGCACTGGGGGATCAGGAGGGCTGAGGTGTCAGGAGGGTATGGTATTGGGGGGGATCAGGAGGGCTGAGGTGTCAGGAGGGTATGGTATTGGGGGGGATCAGGAGGGCTGAGGTGTCAGGAGAGTATGGTATTGGGGGATCAGGAGGGCTGGGGTGTCAAGAGGGTATGGTATTGGGGGGCACAGGAGGTCTGGGGGTGTCAGGAGGGTATGGTATAAGGGGGTGTCAGGAGGGTATGATATTAGGGGAATCAGGAGGGCTGGGGTGACAGGAAAGTATGGTATTGGGGGATCAGGAGGGCTGGGGTGTCAAGAGGGTATGGTATTGGGGGGGTCAAGAGGGCTGGGCATGTCAGGAGGGTATTAGGGGTCAGGAGGGTATCGTATTGGAGTTCAGGAGGGCTAGGGGTGTCAGGAGGGTATGGTATGGGGAGGTCAGGAGGGCTGAGGTGTCAGGAGAGTATGGTATTGGGGGGATCAGGAGGGCTGGGGTGTCAAGAGGGTATGGTATTGGGGGAAGGTAAGAAGGGCTGGGGTGTCACAAAGGTATGGTATTGGGGGATCAGGAGGGCTGGGGGTGACAGGAGGGTATGGTATTGGGAGGAGGTCAGGAGGGCTGGGAGTGACAGGAGGGTATGGTATTGGGGGAATCAGGAGGGCTGGGGTGTCAGGAAGGTACGGATTGGGGGTGTCAGGAGGGCTGAGGGTGTCAGGAGGGTGTGGTATTGGGGGATCAGAAGGGCTGGGGTGTCAGGAGGGTATGGTATTGGGGGGTTGTCAGGAGGGTATGGTATTGGGGGATCAGGAGGGCTGGGGGTGTCAGAAGGGTATGGTATTGGGGGGGGGGGGTCAAGAGGGGTGGGCGTGTCAGGAGGGTATTGGGGGTCAGGAGGGTATGGTATTGGGGGGGGTCAGGAGGGCTGGGGGGGTCAGGAGGATATTGTATTGGGGGGATCAGGGCTAGGGTCCTTTCTCTTCGGAGGAGGACCATTTGTACACCCTGTGCACATTTTAAAAGTTGTATTTTAATATAGCGATACCCCCGAAGGAGCTGCTTAAATTTGTTCAATCCGTTAGTCTGCTCTTCAACCCCAAGGATTGTCTTAGCCCCTACTGGCACACCTAGCAATGTGATTAAAAGAAAACAACAGTAATGACACTCTGACACGGTAGTAGAACTTTTGCTGCAGTTCAGTTGAGTTTACGTTTTCTCCACTTTACTTAGGCAGCGACAGGACTCTAAAGGGTATTGGCCAGCCAAGTCCTGGACAAACAATCAAGACTCCGCTGACATAGAGTTTAAAGAAAGTCAGATTAACAATTTACAAGTAATTAAATGTTACTAACATATACAGTAATAAACAGTATAGAGGAGTTCCTCCAAAAGGCTAGTAATTACTGTATTCTTACTACTAAAGAGGGAATCTCCGGGCCGGCTTACAGTACCTTAAAACCCCATGTGAGATAGACCAATATAGAAATCAGTAACCTGTCCCCTTTAGGAGCAGTAAACAAGAGTGTCCTAAAAGCGAGGCCTTGCACCATCTTCACCGGCACGTTGGAGCTCATAAACAAGAATTCTTTAAAGTGGTTGTAAACCCTTACAGACCACTTTGACCTACAGGTAAGCCTAGATTAAGGCTAACCTGTAGGTCCAAGAAATATCTCCTAAACATACACGGTTTAAGAGATATTTGCAAAAAGACAGGCACCGCTGTCTACGGCGCATGCAGGCGCACCGAGCAGGCTGCTGCTAACGGCTATATGCTGCAAGTGGCGGCTCCTGTGCGCATGCGCGGGAGTGACGTCATTGCGGTGCCGGCAAATCACAGTGCCGGTGACGCGAGACCCGGAAGTCACTCCGGGATACATGGCAGCGGTGGAGAAGGAGCACCGCTTAGGGGGCTTCGTTCTCAGGTAAGTTATTCATAACGAGCTAGTATGCATAGCATACTAGCTCATTAAGCCTTTGCCTTGCAGATTACATTTTTATTTTTCCCCTATCGTCTTTCAGGACAGCCACCTGAGAGACCTTGGCTCCTCCCCTCTGTAGGAAACACCTGCGCCAGCTTGCTATAAATTTCCTCCTCCCCTGCTGCTCCTCAGTTATTTGTGTTTCCTCCAGGAGGGGAGACACCTTTTTGGAACCAGCCAGAAAGAGTCAGGATTACCAGGGGGTATGGGCTCAGGCAAAGGATACATGTCCACAAATGAAGCAGCAGCGGCTCCTTCTGGACAAACAGACCAGGTAACTAACCTGGGGAGACTGCCGCCCCTGCATCCCTGAGTGCAAGCGGAGGTCAGGGGGGTTTCCTTCTCAGCTCCGAGTGCGGAGCACAGGTACAGGTCCTGCCGTTCCATACCTCCAGCGGCGTGTGGCGCTCGCAGCGCGGAACACGCTGGGTATAGGGACCGGCGTTGTCAGTGACGGGTGACGTCACATCCGACAAAAGGGGCGTGTACTTCCGGGTTCGCGGTTTCCGGTTCCGGCCGCGAATCATGAAAAGGAGGCCAGGCATGGGCTAGGAGAGGAGCTACACATGCTGTAGTGTCAGCTAAAGCTCCGGTGGTGACACAAGCATGTCGGACGCAGAAGGTAGAGACCAGACTGCTACGACAGAGACCAGCTCCAGCCATGTAAAGGTAAGGGGAACCTGGGGAGGACCTCCCCTGGCCTATATCAACCACCCATCCCCCCTCCCCCTCAAGGGTTCAGCAAGGGGGGGGTGGGTAGGTCCCTCCTGTGTCAGAGGGTTATTTTTCATTGGGCCCCTAGTGTGGTAAGCCCATATGAAAGGCGCTGTGCACCTGCAAGTTGCAGGAAGCTTATGTCAGTATTAATATGTGTGGGGTTTCTCTTTATGTCTTTTCAGAAACCTGACAAGTCCAAGCCCTCTCATAACTCAAAAAGGAGGTGCCCTTCTTGTAAAAACACACTAAAAGATTCCTGGGGGAAAGCATTATGTAAGGAATGTATTCACAAGTTGGTGCAAGAACATTCCACAGAGCAGGGCAGTGACTTAGCGGCATCTGTCAAGGAGCTATCAAATACCTTTGTAGCCTTCAAAACCCTTTTTTGAAGGGTTCCAGATCCCTCAACTGCAAACTGCCCCCCCATCAGTACTACCGGTACTAGGAAAAGCACAGGCACTACCCTCCACTAGTGCCGGTCCTTCAGTTACTCCTAGAGAGGAGGCAGAGGACGAGCCTGACAGCACAGCGTCCGGCTCCCAAGAATCTGAGGGTGAAGCACTGGAAGGGGATTCCAGAAAACCCTCTAGATACAAACTCTCATTAGAAGAGGTAGACCAGCTGTTGGGAGCCATTCATACCACGCTGGGTATACAGACGGAAAAGAAACCTTTATCCCTGCATGATCAGATGTATGAGGGTTTAGGAGAACAGGAAAAGAAAAATTTTCCTGTTCATGACGTCTTAATAGAGGCAATTAAGAAAGAATGGCAGGAACCTGAAAGGAAACCATTCTTTTCTAAAGCCTTAAAGAGACGGTTCCCATTTTCAGATGAGTCATCAGTATGGAATAAAATCCCAAAACTAGACGCTGCCTTCTCACAAGTCTCCAGGCACACCGATCTAGCTTTTGAGGATATGGGGGTCCTTTCTGAAGCAATGGACAAAAGAATGGATACCCTATTAAAGAGGTCATGGGACTCCACAGTGGGAAGCCTAAAGCCAGCCATGGCGGTCACGGTGGTAGCCAGAAATGTAGAGTTTTGGCTGAACCGTATACAGGCACATATTGAGGAAGGTACTGCGAAGGAGCAGATTTTGTCCTCTTTTCCCACTCTCCTCAAAGGCATTGCATACATAGCAGATGCATCAGCAGAGCTGGTACGCATGGCAGCCAGATCCTCGGCTCTAGCCAATTATACCAGAAGGGCCCTATGGCTAAAGACTTGGCAAGGGGATGCTGCATCCAAAGCCAAGTTATGCGGGATCCCGTTTACAGGAGACCTGTTATTTGGGCCAGGATTAGAGAAAGTGTTAGACCGTACAGCGGACAAAAAGAAGGCCTTTCCGCTGAAACGGAAAGCACCCTGGACCCAGCCTCTACAAAATAGAAAGAGGCAAAGGAGGGACACCAAGTCCCGGTTTTCAGTACCCAAGGCAACTAATCAAAAGAAACCTTGGGGTCAGCGAGGGAATAGCAAAGGAGGAGCAATATTTCGCCCTCCTGAGCAGACCCGCAATAAGGACTGAAGTCCTCTCAGTGGGAGGAAGACTGGGGGCCTTCATCTCACAATGGGAAAAAATATCCTCCAGTCAATACATCTTAAGGACAATAAGAGACGGGTATTCCCTAGAATTCTCAAAATTCCCCCCAAACAGACTGTACATCACCAAGCTGCCAAACAGCAAGGAAAAAGCCAGAGGGTTAATGAGATCCATAAAGGACCTCAGGAGACAGGGTGTAATCATCAGGGTACCAGGGGCAGAAAGAGGACAGGGCTTCTACTCCCATATATTTGGAGTACAGAAACCCTCAGGAAAGGTCAGACCGATCCTCAACCTCAAACCACTAAATCTATCCATAACCTACAAAAGGTTCAGGATGGACTCCATATATTCAGTGAAGGCCCTGTTGCCTCCAAACTGTTATATGGCGTCGCTAGATTTAAAGGATGCGTACCTGCACATACCCATGCACCCAAATCACCAGAAGTTTCTAAGGCTAGCAATAGAAACAGGAAAAGAAACTGTACATCTTCAGTTTCAGGCTCTGCCCTTTGGCCTATCATCTTCGCCAAGAATCTTTACCAAGGTTCTGGCAGAAGCTTTGGCACCACTACGACTAAAAGGCATATCCATTATTGCCTATTTAGACGACCTTCTTCTTTTTTCAAGGTCACCCGAAAGGTTATTAGAAAACCTCGAGTACACTCGGGTATTTCTAGAGAGCCTAGGTTGGTTGGTGAATGTGGAAAAATCAAGTCTACAACCCACGCAACAGTTAAAATACCTGGGTTATGTAATAGACTCGGTTCAGCAAAGAGTTTTTTCTACCCGAGGAAAAGATAACAAAGATTCAAAGAGAAATAAAGGCAATACACACCAGTATACCCTGTTCTATAAGGAAAATAATGTCAACACTAGGGTTGCTAACATCTGCAATCCCAGCAGTTCAGTGGGCAAACCTGCATTTCCGACCACTGCAAATGTTCCTATTAAAGATATGGGATCACAGGCAGGAGTCTCTGGATTTGCAGGTATCAATACCAGCAAAGGTAAAAAAGTCCTTATGGTGGTGGAGAAGGACAGAAAATTTAGACATAGGACGGTTATGGATCCTACCTATCTCCCGAATCCTAACCACAGACGCAAGCGGTGTAGGGTGGGGAGCACACCTGGACTCCCAGTTAGCACAAGGTGCTTGGGGGAGGGAAGAACGGACAAGATCGTCCAACTGGAAGGAACTGAAAGCGGTATGGTTCGCACTCCAGTCCTTCCAGAAGGAATTAAAAGGACATCATGTACAGATCAGATCAGACAACTCGTCAGTAATAGCTTACATAAGCAAGCAAGGGGAACCAGAAGCGGAGTTCTGTGGGCCCTAGCAGAAGAGATCCTGAGATGGGGAGAGAAAAACATACTCTCCTTTTCAGCAGTACACCTAAAAGGAGACTTAAACAGAGTGGCAGACTTTCTCAGCAGGAAGAAAGTAAGAGAAGGAGAATGGGTGCTAAAACAAGAGGTATTCGACCAGATTGCCAAAAAATGGGGAATACCTCAGGTGGACTTATTTGCTTCCAGAGAAAGCAGGAAAGTCCAAGCCTTCTTCTCCCTAAAAAGGGAGGAGGGAGCACTCGGGGTAGACGCATTGGCGCAGAAGTGGGCGTTCAGCAGATGTTATGCTTTTCCCCCACCAGTACTACTACCCGCAGTAATAAGGAAATTTCGTACAGAAGACACGTCATTAATCCTTATAGCACCTCACTGGCCCAGGAGACCGTGGTTCTCTATGCTCAAAGAACTAGCCATAGAGCCTCCTTGGTTTCTACCAATCCAAGAGGATCTGCTAGTCCAGGGCCCAGTGCACTGTCCACAGGTGGAAAAGTGGAAACTAGCTGCCTGGTATCTGAGGAACAGCTATTAAGAGCCAAAGGGTTCTCAAACCGTCTGATAGACACACTGCTGAAAAGCAGGAAGGTTGAGACACGTAACATCTACCAGAAGGTATGGAAATGTTTTAATCGTTGGTGTACAGAGAACAACTTTAAAACACAAAGCTCAGTAGCAGTCCTAGAGTTTCTACAGAGTGGTGTAGACAAAGGACTAAGCCTCAGCACGTTAAAGAGTCAAGTGTCAGCACTGTCAGTTTACCAGGAGAGGAGTTTAGCCTCAAATCCCTGGGTAATCAGACTCTTTAGATCCGTGAGCAGACAAAGGCCGCCACAAAGCACAGCCTTTCCCAAGTGGGACCTGTCATTGGTGTTACAAACTCTGACAGCAGATCCCTTTGAACCATTAAAGGATTGCAGCCTGAAGATGCTGACACTTAAAGCAATCTTCTTGGTAGCAATTACTACAGCAAAAAGGGTCTGTGAGATGGAAGCCCTATCTATCAGACCCCCATTTTGCCAGATCTTTCCGGATCGTATAGTCTTCAAAATGGATCCGGGGTTTCTACCTAAAGTGGCCTCAAAATTTCACAGGGGTCAAGAAATTGTATTACCATCATTCTGTCCGAATCCTTCTCAGGAGAAGGAAGTGAAATTTCATAGTTTAGATGTCAGGAGATGCATCCTGCATTATTTAGAGGCAACAAAGTCAATCAGAAAGACGGAGTCTTTATTTATTTTATACACTGGAGCCAGGCAAGGGCACAAGGCTTCAAGGAGTACAATAGCCAGATGGTTAAGGGAAGCCATAGAGCAGGCTTACAAAATAGGGGGTATGCAGATCCCAGAAGGAATCAGGGCACACTCCACAAGGGCAATGGCAGCGTCACAGGCAGAGAGAGCTGGAGCGACGCCGGAACAGATTTGTAAAGCGGCAACATGGTCCAGCTTTGCCACTTTTGTAAGACACTATAGAGTGGACTTATGGTCAGCTAAAGATCAGACCTTTGGACGTAAGGTCTTACAAGCTGTGGTCCCGCCCTAGGGGTGAGTGCTCGGTTATCCTCTCAGGTGGCTGTCCTGAAAGACGATAGGGGAAAAACTAAGTTACTTACGGTAACGTTCTTTCCGGGAGTCTTTCAGGACAGCCGGGTACCCACCCAAATGTATATCAAGTATGAGGTTTCCTTACAGGAAATGTGATATAAATTATTATATGTGTATCATATGTTTCTTGTGTCTCCCCAGCAAACTGGAGGTGCTCTTCAAAGAACTGAGGAGCAGCAGGGGAGGAGGAAATTTATAGCAAGCTGGCGCAGGTGTTTCCTACAGAGGGGAGGAGCCAAGGTCTCTCAGGTGGCTGTCCTGAAAGACTCCCGGAAAGAACGTTACCGTAAGTAACTTCGTTTTTTTTCCATTGCCTTTACTTCCTCTTTAACCACTTGACATCCGCGCTATGGCTGAATGATGGCCTCAGCGCGGATCTCAATTCCCGGGAGGACGTCATGACATCCTCCCCTTTGCACGCTCCCTGCGCGCACCCTGTAGGGCGTGCGCGGGGCGCGCTGTGATCACCGAGTCACTGAGACTCGGGTGATCAGCGATCCGGCCCCTTACCATGTGATCAGCTGTCAGCCAATGACAGCTGATCACATGATAAAAACAAAAGCTCGGTGATCTTTTTTTTTTTCTCCTCAGAAAAAAAAAGGCCGATCACCGGCTTATCCTAAAGGGACATCAGTCCCACCTTGCAATGCCCATAAGTGCCACCTGTCAATGCCCACCGGTGCCACCTGTCAATGCCCACCAGTGCTGCCAATCAGTGCCACCTAAAAGTGCTGCCTATCAGTCTAACCCATCAGTGCCCATCGCTGCCACCCATCAGTGCCCATCACTGCCACCTATCGTGCCCGTCACTGCCGCCTCATCAGCGTACATCAATAACAGACAAAAATTACCCATTTTATATTTTTATAACAAAATTAAAAAAATTAAAAAAATGTTTTTTTTTTAAATGTTTTTAACAAAAAATTTAAATCGCAGTGGTGATCAAATACCACCAAAAGAAAGCTCTATTTGGGGGGGGGGATTATAAAAATGTAATTTGGGTACAGTGTTGTATGACCGCGCAATTGTCATTCAAAGTGCGACAGCGCTGAAAGCTGAAAATTGGTCTGGAAAGGAGGGGGGTTTAAGTGCCCAGTAAGCAAGTGGTTAATGTGGTATAGAGATGATGAATAAGGATGGATAACAGATTCTGACTTGTAACCATCCGCTATGTGACTCAGGTACTAGTTGTCTGTGCACAGTGTCCAGAGTGCGATCTGTATGAAAGACAATAGAATCTGTGGGTGAAAGGCCCCTCGCCAATCCTGACGGCGCTCAAAAGTTCTCCTGCAGGGGTAGGCAATCGATAATCCTCCTTGCTGCAGATGAACAGAGATGACAGTCGACCTGCTGTCTTAGTGAGATGGCCGATTCCACAACATCAACCACTGCTGCAGACTGTTCTCCAGGAAAGAGCAACGTCCCTTTCTTCTGGGCTGGAGCTGGATCTGTAGGCTGTATACTGAGCGATACGCCAGAATCCCCTAACACACAGCAGCGAGATGGTGCCCACTCAATGACATCCAGGAAGCTAGAGAGGCTAATTTATAGTCTCCCCTACAATTCTCTTCTCTTTGTGCTGTGCAGGCTGGGATTTGTAGTCCTGCCTCTTTAAGAGTCAGTGAGGCTGCTTTGTCAGGAAACATCATATCCCATAATCCTTGGCTGCTGCTGTCGATTTTCTCTCTCCTTCTGCCAATAGTGAGACAGGAGTGAAAGAGCAGAGAGGGCAGATGTCTGTGCGTTTCAGGAGAGGGAGGGGTGAAAATCCCCCTCGCAGATGCTGGAAGGCATATTCTCTCTCTGTGTGGATTCAATCCAGCGGCGGCCAGCTTGGCACAGTATCCGCTAAATGAAAGTGGTACTTCAGTCATTTTTTCATCTTTCCATCTATTAAATCTTCTGCCCTTGTTGTTTTAACTTTGGATAGTAAATCATTTTTTTTTTCTGCCAGTAAATACCTTATACAGCCCTCTTCCTGTTTCTTGTCTGGTCATTAGCCTAGGCTTATGACATCATGCACAGCTCTCTTTCTCACTCTTGTGAGTTTGCCAGGAAGGCAGGGGGTGAGTCATAAGAGGGCCAGTAAGAGCTGCAGAGCTGGAAGTGTGCCTCTGTGTGTCTGTGAATCCAGGAAGTGAACAGGCAGCAGCTTCAGCTGCCCACAGTTAAAATGGATGCAGACAGACTCAGTGGAGGGAGATTTCTGCAGCATATTTGGCAAGTACAGAATCACAGTATATATAAAATAATATGCAAAGTGGTTGGAGGGAAGTTTCAGAATGGTAAAGATGTTTTTATTACAAATTATGTAAGCAGACTGCAGTTCCTCTTTAATAAAACAGTATCACGCTATTTGGTTCCCTTCCTCTTTTTATCTTCTGCTATGGGCTTGCGGAGGAGAGGAACATAAGAAGGAAAGTCTCCATCACAGGGAGTGAGCCAATACTTAACAAAAAGCGCTGTTTGACCTTCAAGATTATATCTATCTGGTAAGTAGGATCTACTTACTGGGCACATTGGGTGCATGATTCACAGTCGGTGATGGTTCACACATAAGATGTCACATTGAAGATGGAGCACTGAAGATTTTTTTTGTCAAAAGAACTCCTTTATGATATTTGTGACCAGAATATTTATGAACTTTTGAAATTGTTAATGGGCATTTAATTCATTTTACAGCAATAGCACTTTGTCATGTGATCAGGCCCGGACTGGGACAAGAAATAGGCCTGGGCATTTTAAACTGGGCAGCCCAGTCCCTGGGGGGAGTAGGTCGGAGATGTGGGGCGGGAGTTTGCAGGGGTGGTTGGTGACCAGATATTCATCCCAAGAACCATCCCCAATTCTACAAAGAGACATCCCCAAACCAGCAAAGAGACATCCCCAAACCAGAAAAGAGCCTTTAGGAATGCCTGTATAGCAGGAGGTGAGCGGCGGCTGCGGTCTGTGTTAACCCCGTCCGGACCGCGGCCGCCGCTTACCTCCCGCTGTGCGGCCCAGTCATCAAGAGGCCATTCTTCCTACAACATGCAGCCCAGGGACAGCGGCCCACCGGGCAAATGCCCGGTATGCCCTATGGCCAGTCCGGGCCTGCATGTGATTGTTTTCAAGGACACATTTACTTATAGAACATTGCACTTTGTTTACTTCCTATCCTATGTTAGGATTTATGTTCTAATTGATGTTTAATACATTTTTTTTAGCACAGTGCACTTTGATCAGCCTGGTGGTGGACACCAGACTGTTTTGCTTATAGTTCAAATTATATCACTAGCGCCACCTCACGTTAAATTTACTGTTTTATCTAAGGTAGTATTTCTACATTAGCTAGGGGAGCAGCAGCTTTTGAATTTGTTTTCCATTGGTGCAAGGGATCTCTAATGCCGCGTACACACGTGCGGACTTTTGCCGGCGGACCTAGTCCAGCGGACAATCCCGCCGGACTTTCCAGCTGGGTCCGCTGGACTTTCCGAGCGTGTGGACTTGCCCACACACGCACGGACTTCTCCGGCGGATAATCCGCCGGCCAAAGTCCGCGGGACTTTTGAAAATGAACGGACTTGCCGCTCATCGGCAAGTCCGTTCATTTAGCACGTGACTTCAGATTACGTAGCTAGCGTAGGCAGTAAATGCCGCCGCGCTAGATCCGTAAGCCGGCATGGATTTAAAGGGACTCCCCACGCCGAAAAAACGGCGTGGGGGTTCCCCCCAAATCCACGTCAGACCCTTATCCGAGCACGCAGCCTGGCAGGCCAGGAAAGGGGTGGGGACGAACGAGCGCCCCCCCCCCCCTCCTGAGCCGTACCAGGCCGCATGCCCTCAACATGGGGGGTGCCCTGGGGAAAGGGGGGCCGTGCGGCCCCCCCACCCCAAAGCACCTTGTCCCCATGTTGATGAGGACAAGGGCCTCTTCCCGACAACCCTGGCCGTTGGTTGTCGGGGTCTGCGGGCGGGGGCTTATCGGCATCTGGGAGCACCCTTTAATAAGGGGGCCCCCAGATACCGGCCCCCCACCCTATGTGAATGAGTATGGGGTACGATGTACCCCTACCCATTCACCTAAGGTGTAAAATGTAAAGTAAAAAAAAACACACACACTTTTGAAAAAATAGTTTATTGCACTGCTCCGGGGGTCTTCTTCCGTCTTGGGGGTCTTCTCGCCGGACTCCCCCGCCATTTACCAAGCTCTTTTACCGAGCGGGGGAAGTCCGGCTACCTTCTTCGTCGTCGCCGCCATCTGGGGGTCTCGATCCGCCTTCGGGGGTCTTCCGGGGGTCTCTTCTGTTCTTGCGGCGGTCGTCGTCTTCCGCGCCGCCGGCGCCTTGTCCTTCTTCTTGTCCTTCTTCTTGTCCTTCTTCTTGTCCTTCTTCTTGTCCTTCTTCTTCTTCTTCTTCCGATGTTGACCCGACGCTCTCTCTGCCCGGAATGCCTGTGCCGCTCTGCGCTAGGACTTATATAGGGGCATGGAGACAGGGTCACATGTTCATGTCACATGGTGACCCCCGCCCCCTTGCGATGTCACAGTCCCAGCATCCTCCGGGACTGTGACAACACAAGGGGGCGTGGTCACCATGTGACATGAACATGTGACCCTGTCTCCATGCCCCTATATAAGTCCTAGCGCAGAGCGGCACAGGCATTCCGGGCAGAGAGAGCGTCGGGTCAACATCGGAAGAAGAACAAGAACAAGAAGGACAAGAAGAAGGAGAAGGCGCCGGCGGCGCGGAAGACGACGACCGCCGCAAGAACAGAAGAGACCCCCGGAAGACCCCCGAAGGCGGATCGAGACCCCCAGACGGCGACGACGAAGAAGGTAGCCGGACTTCCCCCGCTCGGTAAAAGAGCTTGGTAAATGGCGGGGGAGTCCGGCGAGAAGACCCCCAAGACGGAAGAAGACCCCCGGAGCAGTGCAATAAACTATTTTTTCAAAAGTGTGTGTGTTTTTTTTTACTTTACATTTTACACCTTAGGTGAATGGGTAGGGGTACACCGTACCCCATACTCATTCACATAGGGTGGGGGGCCGAGATCTGAGGGCCCCCTTATAAAAGGGGTCTCTCAGATTCCGATAAGCCCCCGCCCGCAGACCCCGACAACCAACGGCCAGGGTTGTCGGGAAGAGGCCCTTGTCCTCATCAACATGGGGACAAGGTGCTTTGGGGTGGGGGGGCCGCACGGCCCCCCTTTCCCCAGGGCACCCCCCATGTTGAGGGCACGCGGCCTGGTACGGCTCAGGAGGGGGGGGGGCGCTCGTTCGTCCCCACCCCTTTCCTGGCCTGCCAGGCTGCGTGCTCGGATAAGGGTCTGACATGGATTTGGGGGGGACCCCCCACGCCGTTTTTTCGGCGTGGGGATTCCCTTTAAATCCATGACAGGTGACGGAGCTAGCGCGGCGGCATTTACTGCCTACGCTAGCTACGTACCTGAAGTTACGTTCGAAATGAACGGACTGCTCCGTGTGTGGGCAAGTCCGTTCATTTTCAAAAGTCCCGCGGACTTGCCTACTAACGGCGGGATTGTCCGCTGGACTGCCAAGTCCAGCGGATAATTTTAAAACCAAACTTAAAACTTTGGTCCGCCGGACTTTGGCGCCAAAAAGTCCGCCGGCGCCCACACACGAGGGGATTATCCGCTGGACTTCAGTCCAGCGGATAATCCCGCGGGATTGTCCCTTCGTGTGTACGCGGCATAAGAGTTTACAACCACTTTAGTGTTTTTTTTTATTTTTTTATTCATCAAAGTGTTTTTTTTTCCCATGAAATTGCAACACCCACCATTTTATTCTACAGGGTCTCTGTTAAAAAATATATATAATGTTTGGGGGTTCTAAGTAATTTTCTAGCAAACAAAAGTAGATTTCTAAATGTAGGAGCGAAGTGACAGAAATGGCCCAGGTGGCAAGTGAATAATTGCCACCCTACCCATACTTAAGCTGGCCATACACCTATAGATTATATGCAGATTTTCTATGATTAGATGGAAAAAGTGCAACAGATTTCTCCATGTATGCTAAACTGTATGGATGGAGGAATCTTCCCACTAGGCCAAGCTTCAGTATCTTGCTAGACGACCCTGCTGGCTCTCAACCTAAACAATGACTGCACCAATCAGAATGTTAAGGTATTGTGAGAGCCAGCGGGGCCGACTATCAAGATATGGAAGCTTGGGTCAGTGGGAGATTCTTCCATCCACACAGTTCAGCGTAGATGGAGGAATCTGTTCCACTTTTTCCATCGGACCATAGAAAATCTGCAGATAATCTATAAGTGTATGGCCAGTCTAATGCCCCATACACACGGTTGGAAATTCCGACCACAAAATCCGTCAGATTTTTTCCGATGGATTTTGTCCGACACTGGTGTTGCGTACACACGGTAAAATCCGATCATTCTGAACGTGGTGACGTTCGTTGCGTACGACGGAACTACGTAGAGGCTAGTAGCCAATAGCTTTGGTCTTGTAATGTGATCTGAGCATGCGTGGCACTTTGTCCGTCGGAATTCGCTACACACGATTGGATCTCAAATTTTTTCCGTTGGAAATTCCGACGGAAAAAGTCCAATGGAGCCCACACACGGTCGGATTTTCCGACAACATGGTCCGATAGGACATTTTCCGTCTGAAATTCTGATTGTGTGTACGGGGCATTAGACTGTCTTATACTGTCCTCACTCGATAAAGGAGAAAATGTATCTTCCTGTAAATTCTACTTTGATCCAGTCAGAGCTTGCACAAGGCTAATGACTCTTTCCCTGTCCCCATGGGCGTAGCTCCCAAATGTGCCTGATTTAGAGGGACTGTCCCTGATTTGGAGCAATGTCCCTCTGTCCCTCTTTCCTCCTCATTTGTCCCTCATTTTGGTCTGATCTATATATTTGTATATAAAATGCACTTTTTATCTTTCAAAAAGTGTTTCCCAGTGCTAAACGTTTCATCCAAATTCTAAATTGCTGCATTTGTCAATTGTAAAAGCCAGTATAAGGCCCCTTTCACACTGGGGTGCTTTGCAGGCGCTACAGCGCTAAAAATAGCGCCTGCAAACCGACCTGAAACAGCCGCTGCTGTCTCTCCAATGTGAAAGCCTGAGGGCTTTTACACTGGAGCGGTGCGCTAGCAGGACAGTAAAAAAATGTCCTGCTACGGTAGCAGCATCTTTGGAGCGGTGAAGGAGCGGTGTATTTACCAACTCCTAAACTGCTCCTACCCATTGAAATCAGCGGCCGAATACCGCTGCTAAAACGACGATAAAGCGCCGCTAAAAATAGCAGTGTTTTATCGCCGACGCCCCCACCGCCCCAGTGTGAAAGGGGCTTGAAGGATTATTACCGGTAAAAAAAAAGCCCTTATGGATTTAATGACCCTTTTTTTTGGTTAATTCTCCTGTAAGCAGTGGCGGAATTACCAGGGTCGCACCAGTCGCATTTGCAACTGGGCCCTCGGGTTCCACCACTGTAGGGGGGCCCGCCACTGCCCAGGAGATAGTACAGTGCATGGGGAGTCCGCTCCACCCATCCTTTCCGGCCGCTCCGCCCATCCTCCCCGAGCGCGCTGTGCACACTGCACAGGCTCCGCCCAGCCTCTCCACCCATCATCTCATCCCGCACACAGGGGCACAGTCCCCGCCCGCTTCGCTCATCCTCTCCGCGGCTCCGCCCGCTCCGCCCAACCTCTCCGCCCATACTCTCCACCTGCATTTACAGGCACAGACCCCGCCCATCTTCTCCAGCTACGCCTGCACTCACAGGCCCCGCCCATCCCCTCTGTTCACCCAAGCAGCCCATCCCCTCTGTTCACCCAAGCAAGACCCAGAAAGGAGGGGGATTCGGAACCAAGTAATCTGCAAGTAAGTGGCACCCATCTGTTAATATCAACACTGCCACTGATCCCCACACCACCACTACTGCACTGATACCCCCCCCCACACCACACACCACTACTGCACTGATACCCCCCCACACCACCACTACTGCACTGATACCCCCCCACCACCACCACTACTGCACTGATACCCCCCCACACACCACCACCACTACTGCACTGATACCCCCCGACCCCCACACCACCACCACCACTACTGCACTGATCCCCCACACCACCACTACTGCACTGATACCCCCCCACACCACCACTACTGCACTGATACCCCCCACACCACCACTACTGCACTGATACCCCCCACACACCACCACCACTACTGCACTGATCCCCACACCACCACTACTGCACTGATACCCCCCACACCACCACTACTGCACTGATACCCCCACACCACCACTACTGCACTGATACCCCCCCACACACCACCACCACTACTGCACTGATACCCCCCACACACCACCACCACTACTGCACTGATCCCCACACCACCACTACTGCACTGATACCCCCCCCACACCACCACTACTGCACTGATTCCCTCCCCCCCACACCTGCCACTGATACCCCCCCCCCCAAACCACCACCACTACTGCACTGATTCCCACACCACCACTACTGCACTGATATCCCCCCACACCACCACCACTACTGCACTGATACCCCCCACACCACCACTACTGCACTGATACCCCCCACACTACCACCACTACTGCACTGATCCCCACACCACCACTACTACTGTGCACTGATCCCCACACCACCACTACTGCACTGATACCCCCCCCCCCAACACCACCACCACTACTGCACTGATCCCCACACCACCACTACTGCACTCATACCCCCCCCCCCCCCACAACACCACCACCACTACTGCACTGATACCCCACACCACCACTACTGCACTGATACCCCCCCCACACCACCACCACTACTGCACTGATCCCCACACCACCACTACTGCACTGATACCCCCCCCCACACACCACCACCACTACTGCACTGAACCCCACACCACCACTACTGCACTGATACCCCCCCACACACCACCACCACTACTGCACTGATCACCACACCACCACTACTGCACTGATACCCCCCACACCACCACCACTACTGCACTGATCCCCACACCACCACTACTGCACTGATTCCCCCCCCCCCCCCCCCCACGCCCCCCTTCCCCCCCCCCCCCCACACCACAGCTGCCACTGATACCCCCCCACACCACCACTACTACTGCCACTGATCCCCACAACACCACTAGTACTGCACTGATCCCCCCCACACCACAACTGCCACTGATCCCCCACACCACCACTACTGCACTGATTCCCCCCCCCCCACACCACAGCTGCCACTGATACCCCCCACACCACCACTACTGCCACTGATCCCCACACCACCACTACTGCACTCATTCCCCCCACAGCTGCCGCTGATAACCCCCCCCCCCCCCCCCCCCACACCACTACTACTGCCACTGGTCCCCACACCACTACTGCACTCATTCCACCCCCCACTGCTGCCACTGATACCCCCCACACCACCACTACTGCCACTGATACCCTCCCACCCACCACCACCACTACTGCCACTGATCCCCCACATCACCACTTCTGCCACTGATCCCCCACATCACCACCACTACTGCCACTGATTCCCCCCTCCCCCCACACCAATACCACAACCACTGCTGCCACTGATCCACCCCATCATGACCACTACTGCCACTGATCCCATCCTTTCCACTGATACCATTCTCCTCCCCACCACTCATCCCATTCCACCCCCCCCCCCCCCACAACCACCCTCACCACGGATCCCATCCTCCCACCACCGCTGCCACTCATTTCATCCAATGCCCTCCACCGCGGCCACTCATCCCATCCAATCCCCCTTCCACTACCACTCATCCTATCCAATACCCCCTTTCACTACCACTTATCTCATCCCACCCTCCTCCAACCATCACCCTTGCCACTGATCCCATCCCCCCCCACCACCTTTGCCACTCATCCCATTCAATCCCCCCTACCACTAATCCCACCCCCCCAACCACAACCCTTGCAGCTGATCCCATCCCCCCTCACTGCTGCCAATGATCCCATCCCTCCTCCACCATCGCTGCCACGTTTCCCATCCCCACCCAACCACCACTGCTGCTGCCACTGATCCCATTCCCCCCACCGCTGCCACTCATCCCATCTCTCCCTCACTGCTGCCACTCATCCCACCACCGATGCCACTGATCCTATCCCTCCCCAACCACCACTGATCCCACCAACACCGATGCCACTCATCCCAGGGGCGTAACTACAGGGGTCACAATTGCAATAGCACACATGTTGCCCATGAACACCTGGATGGGGGGGGGGCATTTAGAGGAACAAATCCCCTCCATTTTATTTCTGCAGCCACTAAAATTCTGCTTCTCCTGGTCTCCCTCTGATAGGCATTCAGTGGCTGCAGGAGGAACATGGAGGGGATTTGTTCCCCCTGCTATCCAGGTCCTGCTGCCCCTGGCCGGGGGTCAGGGGGGCCCTCCATGGTTTCTTGCACCGGGGCCCTGAAGGTTCTAGTTACGCCACTGCCTGTAAGGGGGTGTGGCAGGGGGCGTGTCCTATGCCTACCTATGTTTGCTAGTAGGTGTCCCTAATTCCCATCTCGAAATGTTGGGAGGTATGCCCATGGGACAACCCTCAGGCCTGATGGTTGGCAGTTCAGACACCCAGGGCAGCATTGTGAGAGGACAAGGAAAGAATCACATGCTCTTCTGTACCCAGAAGTACCAGGTACTACCCTTGCCCGTTATGCACAAAATGATAAACTGGAGAGCAAAGGGAAGGTGAGAATAAGCAGCTGGTGGATGGGAATGGCATAGTAAGTGAAGCCATTGTTTTGTACTGTGTGAGCATGGCACAGTTCTATTAGTGTTGAATCATAAAATTAAGGAAGTGGTTTCTTGGGGTTTTCATTTTACTTTACAGATAGCACATATAAGAGGTGATAACTCCACTTCGCAATAAGATCTGCACCTCGGTCCAGAGTACGGCTTAGTTTTAAACAACTATGAGAATGAAGCATTTCCTGACTCTGCTATTACCATTCATATTTGGTTGGCCTCTTCTTGATGGACGTAAGTATATTTTTATTGGATTTCTAAAGTATTAATGTTGTAGTAATTAACTGGTGGTTTATAAAAATACAAATTAAAGATTATTGTTACCCTGCAGAAGATATCTAAACTGAACAAAAAAAAGCTAATACATAGCAGTTTACCAGTCCTCAGAGAGGGTGGCTGCATTCATTTTTTAGACAATGCATTTTCTGCAAGAATAGAAAAATATCTGTTGATCCTTCCAAAAATTCAGTTAAAACCACCCCGCTAGCGGCCGCATACCGCGGCTAAAACGACGGTAAAGCAGCGCTAAATATAGCGCTGCTTTACCGTCGCCGCCCGCACCACCCCAGTGTGAAGCCGGCCTAAACAAAAAAAGAGCGACAATTGTGAAAAAAACACATTATTTTTTACTTTTTGCTATAATAAATATCCTCCAAAAATATATAAAAAAATTTTTTTTCCTCAGTTTAGGCCGATACATATTCTTCTACATATTTTTGGTAAAAAAAAATCGCAATAAGTGATTATTGATTGGTTTGCGCAAAAGTTATAGCGTTTACAAAATAGGGGATAGTTTTATAGCATTTTTATTAATCTTTTTATTTTTACTAGTAATGGCGGTGATCAGCAATTTTTATTGTGACTGCGACATTATGACGGACACATCGGACATTTTTGACACATTTTTGGGACCATTGTCATTTATACAGCAATCAGTGCAATACAAATGCACTAATTCCTGTGTAAATGACACTGGCAGTGAAGGGGTTAACCAGGGATGGCAGTGTAGGGGTTAAGTGTGTTCTAGGGGCGTGTTGCTAACTGTGGGGGACGTGGCTGTGTGTGACAGTCACTGATCTCTGCTCCAATCACAGGGAGCAGAGATCAGTGTCACTTGTTGCTAGGCAGATTGGGGAGATGCTGTTTACTTCCGCATCTCCCCATACGTCCCACTCGTGAGACGATCGCTGGTATCCCCGCAGCGATCAAGTCCGTGGGACCCGCGACCGGACTCACGGGGGTCCCGAACGATGCGCACGCAATGGCACAGCGGCATTTTAAAGGGGACGTACCTGTACGCCCTTATGCCTGTCCGTGACATTCTGCCGACGTATATATGTGTGTGCGCCGGTCGGGAAGCGGTTAAGCCATCCGGCGGTACTGTGAGGGTAGGTTAGATGTAGGTGCGTTCTTCAAGTAAGTCACCAGGCTCTTCTAAGAGACCAGCCTTCATCCTGGCTCTCTCCAGCAAGGGTCCTCCCCTGGATTTTCTCAGCTTGGCTCGGCTTCTTCCAAGCAGGCAAGACAGCCTAAGGACCACCTCAGAAGTAGTAGGCCCCTGACAGGCTTCTGGGCCTACTTGCACAGCTTGCAGCAGCGTAGCCTCCAGGCCTGGAGGGCCACGTGGTCAGGACAGACTAGAGCACATGGTGTCTGTCCCATAAATACCCCCTCCCAGAATGCACAGTGGCAGGAACCTCCTACTGGGCTGTTTCTGGAAAAAGAATATTCATTACAGCTCAACTAATTTGTAATTCTCACACTGTCCTGTGGTACCAGTGACACCTACTGGCAACAGTGGGAAATGCACCACACAGTCAAATTTAGGACAGAATCAATAGACTATATACAATCAATCTGAGCTGGTTACAGCTCAGCCAAAAAACTACATTTACATTACAATATAGCCCCATTTTGGAAACAGGGGGCTACACATATATAATATATATATATATATATATATATATGTGATCCTGTGCAGCACGGCCGCCTTGTAGCAGTAAATGTCCCATGGGGCAGTCTGCAAGTAGTTAAAAAAAGGGTCAGTTTATTGTCCTTCAGACTTTAGGAGGGCCAGATTGTGGCCAGCGGCAGTGGACATTTTCCTGGCATCAGTGGGTGTAAACATTGCCACATTTGGTATTGGGGGGAGGAATAGTGCCCCATCATTGGTATCAATCGAAGGAATAATGTCCCATTATTGGAGTCAGTAGGAGAAATTGTGCCCTATCATTGGTGTCAGTTGGAAGAATAGTGTCTTGTATCAGTAAGAGGAATAGTGACCCAAGGGTCGGATAAAAGCAAGCAACCGGTCGCATCCGTCCCCAGGGCCATAGTTTGGAGACCACGGGTCTATAGAGTATAGATATATGTTTATACCAAGTGTGCTTAAATTCACTTACTTTTGACTGACTCACTATCTCTGCTAGAAGTCTGTTCCAAGCAACAACTACTCTCTTGGTAAAATAATAGTTTCTAATGTTAGTTTTAAACTTTTGTCCTTCTAGTGTTTTTACTGGTTTCCTGATTCTAGTTTCATATTGAAAATACCACCCTCCTGAACCCAATTTACACCCTTAACATATTTAACCCTTTTACTGCCACCAGCAGTGGCAGTGGGGGTGGAGTTTATACACACTACACTACAGCCACTGGGGGGTGTACACTTCACAAGCCACTTGTCAGCTTTCTACTGAAAGTTATCCAGCAGCTGTACAGCCACTGGATTGCTTTCTGTGACCCCCAAATTGTGCCCTACCCCTGGTGCAACTTCGTCGCCATGCTTCCTGGGCTTCACTGTCCCATCTGCAGGCTCAGGACAGGCATGGCGGGTGTCACTTAGTTGAGGGCAGGGAGACCAGCGAACATCCATTTGCTGATCCTCCCTAGCTGGAATGAACCTGGAAGCGATCTATAATATGTCACTTTCGGTTATTGCTGTAATTTTCTCTTGCTATTAATTGCCAGACAACAATGGAGTATAAAATGTAGTAGTGCAATGCTCCAAATTTGGGTATTTCAGTGCACGTGATACTAGCCTATGTACTGTATTGCAATTGCTAGAGTATCACTTACCCCTGCAGGACCCACTGTTGATTGTGAAAAGTTGGAGGTCCACCCTGTGTGTGTGTAGTGTTATAGGTCAACCCACATCTCTATTTGAAATAGAAAGAAGACACTCTGGTAGGAGTGTGTGTATCCTCGGTGGGATTTTTAAATAGGGTTGCCAACACTTAGTAAGGGAGTAAAGAGGTTGCTAAAATAGGTATTCATTGAAAAAACAAATTCCATTTCAAATCAATCTATGTAGCCATTTTGAACAACATACCCATAGGACATCATTGAAACCAACTCTATTGAAAATATGAATAGCAATAGAAATAACCCAACGTTTCGAGGTATGATTTGCAATAAATCTCTTCTTCAGGGGTAGTTTTTGTTGGTTGTGTCGATGAACAGGTCTGTAATAAGATAATAAGGCACAAGAGGAAGAAAAAGGAAGCGGAACAAACTAAAAAGAAAATACAGTAAGTAACATGGTAGTCCACAAGAGTCATCATATAGATCAATATATAATGCACAATAATTCAAACATTGTGATTCGTCATAATTATGTGTATACTGACCCTGTGTATGAGCAAAATGCTTTGTCCAGGTATCTTACAGCATCCAGAGGGAGACAGTCGGTCAACCACAGCTCTATGTGTGCTCAATGGCACCGTTTACAGAGGAGAAGGAGGTGTCCAGGAAAGTAATGGAAGATCTGTTCCATGACATCGTAAATTACATTTACCTGACATTTACGATGTCATGGAACAGATCTTCCATTACTTTCCTGGATGTACAAATCAACAAAGATACATCAGGGAGCATTAGCAGCAGTCTATTTAGGAAACCAACATCTGGCAATACTATTCTTCATGCCAGTAGCTTCCATCCAAAGGCACTAGCGGTATCAATACCATATCAGTATCTAAGGATACGTAGGAACTGTACGGATGATTCAATATTCAGACAGGAGGCTAATGCCCTCAGAGACAGATTACTGCTACGAGGTTATTCTAATGCCGCGTACACACGAAGGGACTATCCCGCGGGATTGTCCGCTGGACTCAAGTCCACCGGACAATCCCCTCGTGTGTGGGCGCCGGCGCCAAAAGTCCGGCGGACTAGGTTATAAGTTTTGTTTTAAAATTGTCCGCTGGACTTGGCAGTCCGGCGGACAATCCCGCCGTTAGTAGGCTAGTCCGCCGAACTTTTGAAATGAACGGACTTGCCGCTCATCGGAAAGTCCATTCATTCCCGCAGACTTTTTCCAGCGGATTGTCCGCCGGAGAAGTCCGGGCGTGTGTGGGCAAATCACACGCTCGGAAGTCCGGGCGTGTTCGGGGAAGTCCCGCCGGACTGGGTCCGGCGGACAATCCGCCGAACTGGGTCCGGCGGACAAAGTCCGAACGTGTGTACGCGGCATTAGAAATGCCTCAAAAAAGCATACAATAGGGCCATACAAAGACCTAAAAAGGACCTCCTATACAATCCAATCTCCAAAAATAAAAGAACCAACCCCATTTCTATTATCACAAGGTTCTCAAACCAACATGAGACTTTGAAAAAAATCACCAGTAAGTGCTTGCATGTTCTCTCGATGGACCCCACGATTGGCCCATTTGTTGGCAAAAACCCATCCTTCACCTTAAAGCGGGCAAGGTCATTGAAGGATCATCTGGTAACTAGTGAATTTAACAATTTGGGACGGCGTGATCCCTGAAAATACCCGGGTACTTTCACCTGCGGTGGTTGTCATTACTGCCGCTACATGAATACGGCACGCAGGGTAATCCTCCCTAATGGCGAACTCTATCACCCTAAACACCATGCCAATTGCCAGACAACGGGTGTGGTATATTTGTTATGCTGTGAGTGCACATGGTTCTATGTAGGCAAAACCATTCAACCATTCTGGCGTCGTGCCTACAGACATATTCTATCTATACAAACTCACAATCCCAGTCTCCCTCTAGGCAGACATGTAACCAGTGTACATAATGATGTTGTTCCGAAAATATCTTTTTTGATATTAGACAGAATGCTCTTGGGCATAAGGGGTGGAGACATAAATTAAATCGCTGTTACAAGCTGAACAACGGTGGATATTTCGCTTAAACGCAACCAAACCACCAGGCCTAAATGGAACCATCTCGTATAGACTATTACTAGAGGGTTTCTCATCGGGAGGCTCCGAGTGGGAGCCCCTCGAATGAGAACAATGGGTGAGTGAGCTGTATTGAATCTCCATCTGATTGGGTGATTGCAGATTATATATATAACAACAATATGCAATAGGCCCCCTTCTCATTTAGACAGACTCTTCTAATAAAATGTGCCCATATAAGAATGGATTGCTGTGCTGAAGATCCATGATATACCATATATGGGATTAGTCTAATATGTGTCATTATTTGAATCCACCAGGATATCCATGTAAACTTTATCCAAGGGGACGAATATGTCAGTCTACCCAGCTGTAAGTAAGTCAGGGGAATACTTAGATAGGAAGTCCCATTTGGGGCAAGTCAATCTGTAAACAAAACAATCAGCCAGTCATGGCTCTTAGGTGGGGTTTCACTCAACGCCGAGGGGGGGGGGGGGCGGATGCAGGTCTGAATGACCTGCGCCGCCCCTTAACAATCCCAGCAGCTTGCTGACATGGTTGCCATGCCAGTGGACGAGCTGGACCGGTGTCGCGGGAGGATGACGCGGGGCGACTTCACATAGTGTGCGGCTCGGTCTTTCACGGAGCCGCACAAAGGAGGCTGATCTGTCATTCTTCTGCCTCCGCCAGCCGACCAGTAAGGGAGCGGTGACGTGGTGACCCCGCGTGCCGCCCTCTCGGGGGGCACGCCCCTCGTTTCTGACACGCCTCCTCATTAAAGCGGTTCTGCACCCGTTTTTTTTTTGGGCTATATGCCAAGGGCATATAGCTCAATTGAGGGACTTACCTGTTCCATCTTCCATCTCGATCGCCGCCGGTTTTCGTCCGATGAAGTTCTTCATCTTCTTCTTTTGTGCTGGGGGCCATCTTGCCTGTGGGCATGTGAAACCCCCACAGGCACTTTAGATGGCCCAGCATGCACCGCCGTTACTCGCGCGTGCGCAGTAACGGCACATCTGCCGACATCTCACGAGATTTCGGAAGATGTCCACACTGACTCCTGGGAACAATGACACCAGATCCCAGGAGACAGTGCGGCCTGACGACGATCGACGCAGAGACCCCGCCCACCCCCGAAGAGACAGAAGACCGGAAGTCATCAATTACAAGGTAAGTAAAAAAAAAAAAAAAACACATTTCATTTAGTACTCTTTGCCTGATTTAGAAGGCAAAGAGATTTACTAAATGAAATGGGTGCAGAACCACTTCAAAGCCTCCAGCACAGCTGATTGAGGTAAAACAACCAGTGACGCCTGTATTTAACAGGCGCACTGGCATTACCTCACACTGCTTGCAGCTGATCACAGAGGTGCAATACATACGGAGTACCAGGCTAGGTGAGCAAACCAAGGAATTCATTATTAAATTGTATATATATACAAGAATCCCTAAAATGCTTGTGGAGCTAATAGGCTATTTCTTGATATATTTTCTCCTCAGATCTTCCAACACTTGAACATAGGGGTATGGTATATTCAAAAACCTCCCTATAGTGTTGGAGGGACTTCTTAAACTGAATACTCCCGGACACACCGCCATCTGTGATCATACACAAACCAGATCAAGACAAACGGTAGGCTTTCTTGGATTTGTGATTCGATTACAACAATATTATCAGCATACTATTCTTTGATGCATTCTGTCACAAATTATCTCATATAGATTAAAACAGTCAATATATAGAGATGCTAAATAAATTTATGCTCTCTGAGCAGTGGCGGAATTATAGGGGTCGCTGTGATCGCCATGGTGACCGGGCCCCTTGTTGCAGGGGGCCCTTGGGGCCCCCTTGTACTCTTCACTAGGAGCGGAGTCTGAGAGGAGCTCCTCGATCGCCGATTCCAAACTGTAATCGGCGCTGTGCAGGGAGCTCCTCACATTAGGCTAAAGTGAAAGCACAGTGTGTGCTCTTTGTCTCCCCCTACAGTGTAGTACCCGGCAGGAAGAGACAAGGTAACAGGACTGCCGTTTTTTTTTTTGTTTTTTTTTATATAAGACTATCTATCTACTATGCGTGTGTGTGCATGATGCGTGTGTGTGCATGATGCGTGTGTGTGCATGTATGTGTGTGTGTGCATGTATGTGTGTGTGTGCATGTATGTGTGTGTGTGCATGATGCATGTGTGTGTGTGTGTATGATGCATGTGTGTGTGTATGATGCGTGTGTGTGTGTGTATGATGCGTGTGTGTGTGCATGATGCGTGTGTGTGTGCATGATGCGTGTGTGTGTGTGCGCGCATGTATGTCTGGGTGTGTGCATGATGCATGTATGTCTGTCTGTGTGCATGCACGTGTGTGTGTGTGTGCATATATGTATGTGTGTGTGCATGCATGTGAAAGTGCATGTATGTATGTATGTATGTGAATGCGCATGTGTTTATCAGTGGCGGTGCGTCCAAAAGGGCGCACAGGTGCCACCCCCTCTCTCCAGCCACTCCCTCTATGACAAATGGATAGATTCATGCATAGCATGATTCTATCCATGGCCCCTGCTGCCACCCCCATATTTAGGTGTCCGGTCCCTTTTGGGGTGCTGGGCGCCTGAATTACAGTGGCAGGGGGTGTTTTTGAAGCACCTGATTAAAACCATAGGCTCTAATAGGCTTCATAATAGGTGAACTGCGAGCGCCATGCTTGACGCTCACAGTCCACCCAGGTGTGTTAGAAAAGCGAAATAACACTGAACCGCATCTCCACCAATCAGGTGTGCAGGTCTGTTACCCGTCACCTGATTGGCTGAAACGATAGGTGCAGCTATTGGACACCTATCAGGAGGCGAGTACAGGAGATGAGGATGGCAGGAGACGCAAGGAGGACCCCACCCGTGGCCGTCACCCGCTGCCCCACCAAGACAGGGTAAGTGCAGGGCAGACAGCGAGCAGGCGGGGGGATTCACAGTGGCAGCATTTGATGGCACACTGCCAGCATTTAATGGGCACAGTGGCAGCATTTTATTGGCACAGTGGTGGCATTTGATGGCACAGTGGCAGAGCTTGATGGGCACAGTGGCAGCATTTGATGGGCACAGTGGCGGCATTTGATACCACAGTGGCGGCATTTGGTGGCACAGTGGCAGAGCTTGATGGGCACAGTGGCGGCATTTGATATGCACTTTATATGCAGCCACCCACTTGTGACCGGGCCCTGGTGTTCTGCCATCGGGCTCGGAGAAAAGAGCTTTGTCGGGGGGGCGGGGCCCTCCATGGTTTCTTGCATCGGGGCCCTGAGCATTCTAGTTACGCCACTGTCTCTGAGATATATGTGTGAGAAGTGTCGGATGTTTATCACACACCAGTCTTCTCTTTCCATCCCTCTAGGAGCTCAAAAACTTGCTTTCCTAAAAATCACTATTCATCATTTTGGAGTGACGTGTCTTACAAGAGTGCCCCCTGTGTAATCTTGCCACTAGCCTGGATATCTGGCTGATTAGGGAGAGTATAAGATTCATATGAGGGATTCTTTCCTGCCTCTTACTACCCCTATATTTTTCGTATCCTGGGACACCTCCTTCTCCTCTGTAAACGGTGCCATTGAGCACACATAGAGCTGTGGTTGACCGACTGTCTCCCTCTGGATGCTGTAAGATACCTGGACAAAGCATTTTGCTCATACACAGGGTCAGTATACACATAATTATGACGAATCCCAATGTTTGAATTATTGTTCATTATATGCAAATAAATACTAGAGTATAAATAGTGCGCAATATCAACCTTAGTCTAATTAGATCAGCAGGTGAGGTTAAAAGACAAATGTCATGGTATAATAAAATATATAAGTGCTTGCGTGACAATCCCAGGTGCACAAAAATATATATATAAACTTCAAGTTACAATGAGGTTGTAACCAATTTAATAAATAAATAAATACACAATGTGTTAAAAATAAATACAATGTGTTTTAAATAAAGTGCTTCAAAATGTGAGTAAAAACAAGTATGTGTTATCTGTCAAAGAAAGGAAATATCCAGTTTATGCCAGTGATGCATATGGGGATATATAAATTCCAAAATCCAATACAGGCTTGACCTGATGGATTAGCTAATTAATTGATGAATTAATGGGTAAACGGCCGCCAGTTAAATATTATATTAATCCCATAGGTGATAGCAGTCCATTAAATGAGTTAGATAATTAATGAAATAAGATATCCGGGACACAATTAGAAATGCTAGAGAGAAAAAAAAAAAAGAGAGAAAAAAGAAACTTCCCTTTATGCTGGGAATGTAGGGCTTTTTTCCTTTTAGTTCCTCCTGATATCTTGCTCCGGTATGATATAAAAGAGAAAAAGACACAAACAAAAAACCATTGCGCAGCGCTCTATTCAACCATCAAACAAAGAAGATCTTTTAGGTGGTTGCCTACAGCTATACAACTCACATGTACCCAGTAGGTGTTTGCGCGTTCAAATCCTGCTAATGGTCAGGCTCAGATAGGGGGCTCCGGAGCCCAAGTGACAGTGCTAAGCACAGCACAGCACAGTGAGGAGGAAAGGGCTGACAGCCCCCTATCTGAGCCTGACCATTAGCAGGATTTGAACGTGCAAACATCTACTGGGTACATGTGAGTTGTATAGCTGTAGGCAACCCCCTAAAAGATCTTCTTTGTTTGATGGTTGAATAGAGCGCTGCGCAATGGTTTTTTGTTTGTGTCTTTTTCTCTTTTATATCATACCGGAGCAAGATATCAGGAGGAACCAAAAGGAAAAAAGCCCTACATTCCCAGCATAAAGGGAAGTTTCTTTTTTTTCTCTCTTTTTTTTTTTTCTCTCTAGCATTTCTAATTGTGTCCCGGATATCATTAGTGGATGTGAAGAGTTATTTCATTAATTATCTAACTCATTTAATGGACTGCTATCACCTATGGGATTAATATAATATTTAACTGGCGGCCGTTTACCCATTAATTCATCAATTAATTAGCTAATCCATCAGGTCAAGCCTGTATTGGCTTTTGGAATTTATATATCCCCATATGCATCACTGGCATAAACTGGATATTTCCTTTCTTTGACACATTATAACACATACTTGTTTTTACTCACATTTTGAAGCACTTTATTTATTTAAAACACATTGTATTTATTTTTAACACATTGTGTATTTATTTATTTATTAAATTGGTTACAACCTCATTGTAACTTGAAGTTTATATATATATTTTTGTGCACCTGGGATTGTCACGCAAGCACTTATATATTTTATTATACCATGACATTTGTCTTTTAACCTCACCTGCTGATCTAAATAGACTAAGGTTGATATTGCGCACTATTTATACTCTAGTATTTATTTGCTTATTCTTTTAAGTGTAGGACACACTTTAATGGTGCAGCATATCATTTGGTCATATCTATTTTATTTGGTTTTCTAAAACATTTTTAATATTTTTATTCTCCTATCAGCGCTTTAGTACTCACTTTGCACATTGTTCATTATATATTGATCTATATGATGACTCTTGCGGACTACCATGTATCACATATACTTACTGTATTTTCTTTTTTGTTTGTTCCGCTTCCTTTTTCTTCCTCTTATGCCTTATTATCTTATTACAGACCTGTTCATCGACACAACCAACAAAAACTACCCCTGAAGAAGAGGTTTATTGCAAATCATACCTCGAAACGTTGGGTTATTTCTATTGCTATACATATTTTCAATAGAGTTGGTTTCAATGATGTCCTATGCGTATGTTGTTCAAAATGGCTACATAGATTGATTTTAAATGGAATTTGTTTTTTCAATAAATACCTATTTTAGCAACCTCTTTACTCCCTTACTAAGTGTTGGCAACCCTATTTAAAAATCCCACGAGGATACACACACTCCTACCAGAGTGTCTTCTCACTGTTGAATTTTGGGTCCTCTGTTCTGCCACGACTCTCTTTACCACTCGATCCCCTACCGACACATTTGGTCATAAACTAAAAGCAGTTTAAGCAGTTTATATCAGTCTAGCTCAAAGGTTAGTCAGCTACAACTTTATAATAATATACAGGAATAGACCACAAGCAACTTGGTGGTAAATGAATTAAATGTATTATGGCAAAATGAAATTCAACAAGGCACAAATCAATGAACAGACAATTATACAGACTTAAAGGCACTATAATAGATAAACGGACAGCCCGGGTTTACACTGTAGCGAACACAAACATTGCATGTGATTCGCACCCGCACTGCGGTGCCGATCACATGCAATGTCTGTGCAATGCGAGTTCAGCCATACAGTTTGTATGACTGCACTCGCATTGGATTCGCACAAAAAAATGCGCAGGGACTTTTTTTTCCCGCATTGGAATCAGATTGCATGGGTGTTCTCACCTATGCGATCCGATACCTGTCCGAATCCACAGTTCGCACTACAATCTGCGAACCAATCTGGGGGTGTCATTAACAATGTATTGACACTCACAGAGGGCAGTGTGAACTGCCTGCAGGAGATATGAGATGCAGGAACCGGCTCTGGAATCGCGCTGTTTCCTGCATTGCTACAGTGTGAACCCAAGCTTAATGACCCACTAACTGGCACTCTCAAAAGACTACAGCAAAGTTAAATATAATAGGTGCAACTAGAGTCTCTGTAAGGGTCTTTTCACACGGGCGAACCACTCAGCGGGGGATCGCTCCACTAATCCCCGCTGAGCAGGTGGATGACAGGTCTGTCTCCGCTCCCTGTGCAGATATGGACCTGTCAGAGTCCCGCTTTCCTCTATGGGGAGATTGGATGAAAATGAACCGCCTGTCCAATTTCATTCGGTCTTATCTGGATGGAAAATACGGTCTACATCCATCTGGATTTCACGGACAGGATTGGATCAGATAGCAGCGGGTGTCACCGCTGACATCCGCTGCCCCATAGGAGTGAATGGAGTGTCCGATCAGGTCCACCTGAAAAACTGACAGGCGGACCTGATCAGAAAGCCGTGTGAAAGGGGCCTAATGACATCAACTAACTCAGAAGAGTAACAGGGTCCATGTGTGCACACGGCTTCCAATGTATAGAGCAGTGGCGGCTGGTGCTCAAAATTTTTGGGGGGCGCAAATAAACTGAAAAATTCTGAAAAAAAAGCCCATCAAATGCAGCCACTGTACCAAACGCAGCCACTGTGCCCATCAAAACGCAGCCACTGTGCCCATCAAAACGCAGCCACTGTGCCCATCAAAACGCCGCCACTGTGCCCATCAAAACGCCGCCACTGTGCCCATCAAAACGCCGCCACTGTGCCCATCAAAACGCAGCCACTGTGCCCATCAAAACGCAGAAATGCCATGTTGGCACCTCTTAGTTTGCACCTATGCAGGTGTGACAGCATGAATGGGCCATTCATTTCAATAGGCTGCCCTACGCATGACAAATTGCAGAAAAGAATTGCAAACAGTTTTTTTTTTTAATTTGCACCACACTGAAACAAGTGGCACTTTTGTTAACATGATGATGGAGGACTGCCCTACCCATCTAATCCAGTATTCCAACTGCCACAGGACAGTTGGGCAGTGCTGCAGATCTCCTCCAGCCTCTTTGCATCCACTTCTTGTTTACATGTAAAGGCTTCATTATTGACCACACCATCTGTGCGCTGGCACAACTGTCTAGTGACAAGGGTGGACTGTGTGTGTGTGCAGGAACGGACAACACAGTAGCACGATTGATAGATCGTGGGATTGTCACTTTGTATTTAAAAAAAAAAATGTTATACTATCTCCTCCCCTCCCCTTCCTCCGCTCTTCCCAGCAACCACAGGAAATACACCTGTTACTGTTACCTGCAAGATCACCAGCCGGTGACATGTCTTGGAGCCCCCCCCCCCCACCCGCCCAGCACTTACCTTGTCTCGGGTGACGGCGGCATCGTGTCCTCCATTTCCTCTCCTGCCCGCTCCTCCTCTCATTCTCTCATCCTCTGCTATGATTGGACGCCTGATAGGCGCCCAATCACAGCGCCTGTCGTTTCAGCCAATCAGGGCACAGGTCACACAGACCTGTGCTCCTGATTGGCTAAGGGGCAGTACAATGTTAGCAAACCGAATTCCTTCGGTTTGCTAACATCAGTGCTGAGTTACAAGGAACGCACAGCGTTGCGCCCGCTTGTCACCTTTTTGGACGCCTATTAGCGCCTACGGCGCTAATCAGGTGTTTCCAAAAAACACCCCCACCGATGTAATTCAGGCGCCCGGTGACCGAAAAGGGGCCGGACACCTGAATAGGGGGTGTCAGCAGCGACCATAGATAGATTCATGCATTGCATGAATCTATCTATGGTATATAGAGAGTGACAGGAGAGGGGGGGCGGCGCTCCTGCGCCCTTTATGGACGCACCGCCCCTGGTATAGAGTACCCCCTGAAGGTGGCTGAAAGTACCTGGTGCCTAATAGTTAACCTTGGTCGGCTTTCGCTTAGGCCGTTTTTCAGGTGGTGCGCTGTCCTTTTTATGAGTGTTAGTTTGTACACTACTGTGCAAAAGTTTTAGACAGGTGTGAAAAAATGCTGTAAATTAGGAATTGTTGTAGAAATGGTTGAGACTATAAATAAAAGTTTCAGATTCACAGGACGCAATCACTGTGTTTAAAATGTCCGTTCTAACAAAATGTATTATTACATTTTATTTTATACATAGATAAGAAAGGGGTGGAATGTTATTAAAAACTAACAAAAAGAAATAAGTTATTAAAAACTATGATAGAAATAATATAACAATTGCAAAAGAAAAACCTTCAGAGGGGAGGGGGGAGTAAAGATAGAGAGAGCTTCTAGCAGAAGTTGTGTCTGTGTGTTAAGTGAAGGTTACAGAACACATTTCAACATTGCAAACAAGATGGAGTCTCTTGTTAACATTCCATGTCAGGAATGCTTTCAGAATCCCTGACAGACTGCTTAATGTTGAGGGGCTCTGTGAGAGGAAAAAACATCACTTCCAGGACTCCTTGTTCTTCTTTACACTGAAGGTAGTTCTTACTGTCATTAGCTGTATGTTTTTGGGTTGTTGTCCTGCTGCAGAATAAATTTAGGGCCAATCACACGCTTCCCTGATGGTATGACATAATGGACAAGTATCAGTGGTGGCTGCTGGTTATTTCACCCCCCCCCCCCGAGCGGCCGGTGGCACCTCCCCCCCCTGCTGTTTGCCGGTCAGTCTGGCACTTACCCTATCTAGGCGGGTAGCGGGCATCGGCTCCATGTCCTCTCCTCCATAGGTGGCTTCCAGCCTGTGGCTCCTCCCCTCCTGTTAGGCATTCAATAGGATCGCCTGTCATTTTAGCCAATCGAGTGATGGGGGGAGGATCTCTCTACTTTGGCAAATTAGGCAGTTGCCTAAGGCCTCGCACTCACAGGAGCCTCGAGACCACCTAATTTGCCTAATTGAAGAGCCGCCTCTGCTGACAAATATTCCGCTGCAGAGGGTGCCTGTGAGCTCCATGGCCAGGCAGTGGCCATGTGTCTTGGGGAGGAGGCGGGGCCAGCAATGTGCTGTCCGCGGAAGGAGACTCATTCCAGCAGCCCTGCTCCAGAGATGCAGATCGCCCCCCCCCGTCACCCCCCCACTGGAGTGCTCCGCTGAGCGATCCCTGCACACCCAGAGGAGGCATCCGGCGTCTGCTAAGCAGAGGGGAAGAGGAGAGTCCCGCCGGGCAGGAAGCCTCACCAGGGCTGTATGGAACCGATGGAAGGGGGAGGGAGGCGAGAAGAGGTGTCTGGGCTGCCCGTCTCTGGGGCTGTAAATTAGGGTGGTGGGATCTGGGGCTCCAGCTGCAGGGAGAGGCACAGCTACCATACCACAACCCCTTCTCCAGCCAGCTACCACCAGCATGAGAGATGGCCAGTCCCCATCCCTGCTCCTCTAGCATCCCTCAGCCACAGCCACTGGCCTTTATATTGACCCCTGCCCCATCCCCCCCACACACCTTTCTCCTGATCACCAGTGCCACAGCAGGGCAGCTCAGTCCTGTGCCAGTGTGCCAACCTATGATTGACAGCCCCTGACCCCTCCCTCTGCCCTGAGATAGAGAGCACTGACACCAGCACCGAGATAGAAAGCACTGGGGGCGTGGCTTGGCGCGCAGCGTGCATGGACGCTGACTAGGAGAGCTCCGGCAGATCGGGAGGCCCACAGCTAAAACACGGCCATTCTCCGGGTTGAATATGCCCACACACACCAAGAAAGGGATACACAACCGCTCCCTCAGATCTACTGGGACACCGAAAGGAAAAATATCGGTGGCAAGCCTCAGCAAATTCCGCTACAGCAGCGAGCATAGCAAATCCAAGATGGCGCCGCCGTACGGGACACGAGGAGGAGAAGACAGAGAGGACGATGAGATCTCCCTACCTGCCTCAGAAGACTCCTCAGGAGGTAATGCTGCACATGACCTACCCCTAACCTACTCCACAATGACAGAAATAGCAGCGGACATTAAAAACTCGTTTTCAGTGGCCATTACCGACCTGAAAACTGAACTCCTCAGACTCACTGAGCAAATGGCGGTAAGCGAAAGAGCGGGGAAAAGGAGAGACAGGGCCCTAGTGAGACTTGACGATATTACTGACACTCACTCCCTACACATGCTGGAGATGAATCGCCAAATAGAAGATTTGGACAATAGGGGGAGGCGCCACAATATCAGGGTGAGGGGGGTCCCCGAATCAATCACCCCTGAGCAAATTAAACCGACCCTGTCCGCCATCTTTAACGGTCTTCTAGAACGGCCCGCAGATTCTCCCATCGAATATGACAGAGCGCACAGGGCCCTCAAACCCAAAGCACCTGACGATAACCCACCAAGGGACATTACCTGCTGTCTCCCAAACTACCCCCTAAAAGAGGAAATTCTCCAAAAGGCAAGACTCAATGAACAAGTGACATTTAACGGCGTAAATGTTCAGCTTTTCCAAGATCTCTCCCCAATCACGTTAAACAGGAGAGCACTCAGACCGCTTCTAGAAATATTAAAAGAAAAAAGAATACTCCGGTTTCCTCCCACACTCCAAAGACATGCAGGTAGGTTAATTGGCTTCTGTCCAAAAAAAAAATTGTCCCTAGTATATGAATGGGGACCTTGGATTGTGGGCTCCTTGAGGGTAGGGACCGATGTGAGTGTGCAATGTACAGGGATAGGGAGACATGTAGACACTTACTCAGGTTGAACTGGATGGACTGATGTCTTTATTCAACCTTACTAACTATGAAACTATGAATACCTTACAGGTGGAAATTCCCTTTCGCCCTCCAAGCTGCCTATAATGGTAAACAACACCTGCTCAGAGTCCTGGACGACTTGCAGAAGTTTCTTGAAAACCTACAGATTGCTCCAATTGACCTACATGATTGGTACACAGAATACAAGCTGCCACCACATGTAAATAACATGCCCTCCTCTTCAGGGCCTTCCCCAGCGAAATCCCCTTACCACCAGGGAAAGGTCAGGGGAAACGCCAGCAGGCATAACCACAGTTCTCCCTTCGGTAAGGGACCCAGGATGTATCCTACCAACTAGCCCAACTTGAAATCAGAGATATACAGAATGATAACTTGAATCTGTCTAATCTCTAGAAACAAATCTACCTGACCCAATAAACTCACCCCAAGCCAAGGCAAATTGTTCTGTACTTCTCCCGCACCCATCACCCCTAGCATAACATCCGAAGTGTTATACAAATTAACAAAAACCTCCCCTTTTTTCTTTCTCTTTTTTTTTCCCCCTTTTTTTGTGATCATCCAAATTTCAACACATGAAAAGCACCTGGAAACTACAGCTCTCCTGCACTTTACATTCATCCCCACTAGATGGCAGAAGTGCACTTAGAATGGGGAAAATAGCAGGCTCTCAATGTTCACTGACCAGGATGGCTCTATACCTTTTAGCAAGGTTATCCACACCTCGCAGACTCAGCCAGGGACTACAACTAAAGGAAGGAACGACCAATAAAACAAAATGTGATTTGAAATGAACAGCTTAGACTGAAAGTCCAACAGCGCAACAAGAGAGATAGTGAATAATGCTGCTAAATGATTCAGAAGATTCTGAATACTAAAACGTCACTTTGGCTACTTGGATTACACAATGAGGATCACATTTACCCTTTGAACAGATATTCTCTGCAACTCAGGGGAAAACAACACAAGGGTCTTAAATGCAGTCCAATCGCAGGCCATATAAAAATGTTGTCCTTTTTGCTTATTTACCTCTTCATTTTGCCTTATAGCCGTGGCGCACCAGCTAATTTCTAGCTCCATTCATAACAACCAATAGCCGGATGGCATCCACTCGTGAGTACAGCTCACTGGAATACAGGTCAGTACAGTACCTTACCATTTACATGTATGCCTCTACTACATTTGGAGTGCACATTCTCAAGCTAATAATCTACGGGGCTAGCAAGTTTTTTTTTGACATGCAGACACACCTGTAGAGGCTGAAATGACAGAACATCTCTCACCTATGCAACTACTGTTCTTTCAACCCACCAACCCTCAAGCTCCTAACAAGGACACACAAACAGTGACCTTTAACCAGGGATTATTTACACCTGGCAACGGACAACCGTCTGAAACTAGTGAGCAGAAACTCAATGTCACACCTCAACTTTTTCTTTTTGGTGTAATTTTTTTGATATCTGTCCCTTTTTATTTGTTGTTCATCCTTTTCTGTACACGCACCACACTGGAGGGAATCAAAGTACTTATATGGTCGTTTATTCCCTGACATTGGCCAGGTAAACGGATAGACATCAGGACCTATCCCAACACAGAATGAGACTGCGTTAAGCCTGCTATACCCAATACAGGACAGTCAATAGCTCATATAGAGATGTATAGTTTACATTTATATTTTTCTTTTACTATGGTTAAAATCTTGCCTTCAGCATTCCAGGTCAACTGACCAATTATGATCACTGTGAATTGTCACACCGTTGGGCCAGGTGAGTGGCGGACCCTTTGTTGGGACATGCAGCAACAGATCTTAACACATGTTAAATGTACCAGTTCGCTTAATTACAAAACACCCACCCTTGGGGATTGGGCAGTAACTATCCCCCCTTATAACATGAACCTGAAATACACCAGAGGATGTATATAAAGCTGTACTATGTTACATTTACACTTAATACGGAACAGTTAACAGTTCATATATAAGTTGTATAGCGTTTATCTATATTTTTTTTCTATTGATGAGATAGTCATGCCTTCAACATTCAAGGCCAAGCAAACTAGTATGTTTATTGCAAAATGTCGCACCGTTAGGCCTGATGAGTGACAGGCCCCCCGTTGGGACATGCAGCAAAAGGTTTTTGACTTATATTACAAAGTTCTACATTGCTTGATCACAAACTTCCCAACCCAGGGATCTGGGGGGATACTACTCCTCCTGTATCCCAAATATGGGGACACAGGAGGAGATAACTGTGAAGATACACTTGGTTATATTGATGTTTAAATCGTTGTTTACTCCAATCCCGGACCCTAAACTAATGATACCGTTTGACATTAGGCCTAAGACAATTTTTACTAAGCCCCACAATTGGGCCCTCCCGATGTGCCCAGAACTCATAGGAACTCCTACAACAGACCCACCTCTACTACACCCACGGGTGCGCCTCCCACTAACCCCTCAGAGTCAACTGGCGTTGCCCAATAACGCCATTGCTGATTCAGTACCAAGCGGCTGCTTGCCTGAATCAAGACTCACCACAAACCCATCTAAACCCCCTAAAAAACTCATCCCAATCAACCCATCCCCCCCCTAGAATAAAAGAAAGTAAATCCCATACCTAATACACTACCCCCTCTTCCCCTCCCCCCCCCCTTTTTTTTTTTTTACACCCCGACAATGTCTTACTCATTCCTAGGGAAAAACCCGACACTGGTGTCACACAATATTAACGGCCTCAACATCCCAGAAAAAAGGTCCAAACTCCTCAAAGAACTCAGAGCAGCAAACCCTCTACTGGTATACCTACAGGAAACACACTTCAAGGGACAAAACATACCCAGAATCACCAATAACCTCTTTACTAAAGCATACCACGCAACAAACCCACAAGCCAAAACAAAGGGTGTTTCAATCCTCATAAATAAAAATGCCCCCTTTGAACTGACCAGCCAACTCATAGACCCAGAGGGACGGTACATCTTTTTAAAAGGTTTCTGGGAAGGCTCCCCCATAACCCTAGCGAACGTGTACTTCCCAAATAAAGCTCAGATTACCTTCTGTAACACGATAATAAGCAAACTTAAATGGTTTGCTGAAGGATGTACCTTCCTAGGAGGCAATTTCAACATACCATTATCCCCACTCCAAGACACCTCAACCGGACACACATATGTCTCTTACAGAATCCTGAAACGTATCAAACTTCTATTACATTCCCTTACACTAGTGGACTCATGGAGAACAACACACCCCACTGACAAGGACTTTTCCTATTTTTCACACCCTCATAGGCGTTACTCGAGGATCGATCTGATTTTTATAACCCAACGTGACTTGCCCAACATTGTAAGAGCAGACATAGGCATTATCACATTATCGGACCATGCACCCACAGCCATCACCCTAAAATTCAACCAGACCAACCGCCCCTCTTTTAACTGGAGATTAAATGCTTCTTTGCTCACCGACAAAAATATCCATGATGACATTCACAAATCAATCACCAACTACTTCAGAACCAACATTGACTCAGACACGAACCCACTCAATAACTGGGAGGCACACAAAAGCGTCATCAGGGGGGAGTTTATTAAGTGGGGAGCTAGAAAGAAAAAAGAAAAGAATAAAACGATCTCAGATCTAACAAATAAAATAGCTCAACTAGAAACACAACATAAACAATCCCTCACAGCCATAACAGCTGATGAACTTAACCAATGCAGAAAGGAGTTACTGCAAATCTTGCAACTCCAAACACAAAAAGCCTTGTTCTTCCGAAAAAGCGTTTTCTATGAACAAGGAGACAAGAGCGGTAAACAGCTGGCTAGGGCTCTGAGGGATGCCACAATGGCTAATCACATACACGCTATCCGTAACAAGGCAGGCACCTTGGAACATAACTCTGAAAAAATAGCAAAACTATTTCAAGATTTCTACTCTAAACTTTATAATCTACCCACGCAACATAAACCAGCACATGTAGACCTCAACAGGGAAGACCTGATAAAAACTTTTCTGGAAAACAGTAAACTGCCCTCCCTACCCACCCTAGACTCAGATACTCTGAATGCTCCCATAACCCTAACCGAAATCCAAGACGTAATCAGACAATTAAAAACAGGAAAAAGCCCAGGACCAGATGGCCTAACCTCCCAATACTACAAGACGTTCTTACCCTTACTCTCTAAACCATTACTTACAGCCTTCAACTATTTAGCTTCTCACAAAAATAACTCAGACTCTCTTCTTATGGCTCACATAGCAATCATCCCCAAACCCGACAAAGACCACACCAACTGTGCAAATTTTAGACCGATATCACTCCTCAATATAGACGTTAAATTATTAGCAAAAATCCTAGCTAACAGGCTAAAACCCCTATCCAAAATCATCGGCCCTGAACAGGTAGGCTTCATGCCGGGCAGAGAAGCGAGAGACAATATTACAAAGACTTTGAACCTGATTTATTATGCACACCAACAAAAGCTCGAAGGTCTTCTGGTCTCCACAGACGCAGAGAAGGCCTTCGATAGGGTCTCGTGGGAATACATGTTTGCAACCTGTACACATGTAGGTCTCCACGGCAACATGATGAACTGGATCAAGGCCCTCTATCAAAAACCACAAGCCAGAATCAAAATTAATAATACCCTATCTGACCCAATTCATATATATAATGGTACGAGACAAGGCTGCCCCCTCTCCCCCCTGCTCTTCATCCTTACACTAGAACCACTCATCAGAACGATCAACCAGTCACCAGATATTAAGGGCTTTAACATACACAAAAGAGAATACAAGACAGCTGCATATGCGGATGACCTCCTTTTCTTTATTACACAACCACACACCACACTCCCAATCCTTATAGACATATTTGCGACATATGGATACATCTCAAATTTTAAAATAAACCAATCTAAATCTGAAGCCCTGAACCTAAATATACCACCAGACAAGATCAACCCACTTAAAGGGAACTTTAAATTTATTTATTTTTTTTTTTTAATTCTTTATTTCAAGTTTTTTAAAAAGAAAATGCTTACAAAATTGTTCCATCAACAACATATGGAGGAGAATTCACCTCCAATAATAAACAAATACTAAAGCATTTCACATTTTCCACCCTCCCACCCCTGTCCCTGTCCTGCAGACACGCTTTACACGGGTTTGGCCCCTACTAGGGGTAGCTCGCCAATTTCCCTCTCTACTTCATGATTTCTTCTGCGCATCTCCATGAATCTTTAAAGAGTTCCCAGCTTTCCCATTTCCCTCGAACTTCTTCTACTCCATATGTTTCTGGGGTTTCTATTTTTTGCTGTTGGTTTACTCTATTTATCCATTCTGCTATACTCGGACTCTCTAATTCCCGCCAATGCCCTGCGATAAGATTTTTTGCTTCATTTAGGAGTATCGGGGTTACTGCGGACTTGTATTGTCTCGTGGGGATAGCGGTCCCGTGAAACAGCACCGTCCAAGGGTCCTGTGGTGTGGTGTTCCCTGTAATTATTTTAATTAAATCCAAAATTTCCAACCAGTATTTTTTGATCTTGGGGCACTCCCACCAGATGTGAGCCATCGTTCCCGCCTGCCCACAACCTCGCCAGCATTCCCCCGTTTTCTCTTTTTGGAACTTGCTAAGCTTCACGGGAGTTAGGTACCAATCTGAGATGCATTTGTAATTAACCTCCAGTGTTTTAGTGTTCCATCCAGACCGGTGCATTAAGTGATATATTTTTTTAATTCTGTCTTTACTACAAATGATTCCCAATTCCCCTTCCCATCTCTTGATGCCTGGAGGGACCCACTCTGTGTCTTCGCTGGTCAACATCTTATAGATACGTGTTATGTTATTTCTAGTTGAGGTTCGCAAACAAATTTTCTCTAAAAATGTATGATCCCCTCCGTATCGAATTGGTTGTGGAAGATGTTCCACAAAATGCTTAAGCTGCGCGTACCTCCATGCATCAATCGTCATAAGATCTCTTTTATTTTTTAATTCGTGAAACGTGTCAATCTTTCCAAAATTAATAATATCTCGTAGCTGTGTCTCCCCCTTTTTGATCCAGTTTCCCCATAATTTACTTCTACCCGGTGTGAAAAAAATATTATCTTTTAAATATATTAAAGGTGAATTATAAACCCATTTATTTTTCCTGTGTACCCTATCCCATTCTCTTATGCCGCGTACACACGTGCGGACTTTTGCCGGCGGACCTAGTCCAGCGGACAATCCCGCGGGACTTTCCAGCGGGGTCCGCTGGACTTTCCGAGCGTGTGGACTTGCCCACACACGCACGGACTTCTCCAGCGGATAATCCGCCGGCCAAAAGTCCGCGGGACTTTTGAAAATGAACGGACTTGCCCACACACGGAGCAGTCCGTTCATTTCGAACGTAACTTCAGGTTACGTAGCTAGCGTAGGCAGTAAATGCCGCCGCGCTAGCTCCGCAAGCTGGCATGGATTTAAAGGGAATCCCCACGCCGAAAAAACGGCGTGGGGGTTCCCCCCAAATCCATGTCAGACCCTCATCCGAGCACGCAGCCTGGCAGGCCAGGAAAGGGGTGGGGACGAACGAGCGCCCCCCCCCCTCCTGAGCCGTACCAGGCCGCGTGCCCTCAACATGGGGGGTGCCCTGGGGAAAGGGGGGCCGTGCGGCCCCCCCACCCCAAAGCACCTTGTCCCCATGTTGATGAGGACAAGGGCCTCTTCCCGACAACCCTGGCCGTTGGTTGTCGGGGTCTGCGGGCGGGGGCTTATCGGAATCTGGGAGCCCCTTTAATAAGGGGGCCCCCAGATACCGGCCCCCCACCCTATGTGAATGAGTAGGGGGAACGATGTACCCCTACCCATTCACCTAAGGTGTAAAATGTAAAGTACAAAAACACACACACTTTTGAAAAAATATTTTATTGCACTGCTCCGGGGGTCTTCTTCCGTCTTGGGGGTCTTCTCGCCGGACTCCCCCGCTCTCTTCTGCTCTTTTACCTAGCTCTTTCACGAGGGGGGGAGTCCGGCTACCTTCTTCGTCGTCGCCGCCGTCTGGGGGTCTCGATCCGCCTTCGGGGGTCTTCTTCCGTCTTGGGGGTCTTCTCGCCGGACTCCCCCGCCATTTACCAAGCTCTTTTACCGAGCGGGGGAAGTCCGGCTACCTTCTTCGTCGTCGCCGCCGTCGTCTGGGGGGTCTCGATCCGCCTTCGGGGGTCTTCCGGGGGTCTCTTCTGTTCTTGCGGCGGTCGTCGTCTTCCGCGCCGCCGGCGCCTTGTCCTTCTTCTTGTTCTTGTTCTTCTTCTTCTTCTTCCGATGTTGACCCGACGCTCTCTCTGCCCGGAATGCCTGTGCCGCTCTGCGCTGAGACTTATCGTACCCCATACTCATTCACATAGGGTGGGGGGCCGGGATCTGGGGGCCCCCTTATTAAAGGGGGCTCCCAGATTCCGATAAGCCCCCGCCCGCAGACCCCGACAACCAACGGCCAGGGTTGTCGGGAAGAGGCTCTTGTCCTCATCAACATGGGGACAAGGTGCTTTGGGGTGGGGGGGGCCGCACGGCCCCCCTTTCCCCAGGGCACCCCCCATGTTGAGGGCACGCGGCCTGGTACGGCTCAGGAGGGGGGGGCGCTCGTTCGTCCCCACCCCTTTCCTGGCCTGCCAGGCTGCGTGCTCGGATGAGGGTCTGACATGGATTTGGGGGAACCCCCACGCCGTTTTTTCGGCGTGGGGAGTCCCTTTAAATCCATGCCAGGTCACGGAGCTAGCGCGGCGGCAGTAACTGCCTACGCTAGCTACGTAACCTGAAGTCACGTGCTAAATGAACGGACTTGCCGATGAGCGGCAAGTCCGTTCATTTCAAAAGTCCCGCGGACTTGCCCACTAACGGCGGGATTGTCCGCTGGACTGCCAAGTCCAGCGGATAATTTGAAAACAAAACTTCAAACTTTGGCGCCAAAAAGTCCGCCGGACTTTGGCGCCAAAAAGTCCGCCGGCGCCCACACACGAGGGGATTATCCGCTGGACTTCAGTCCAGAGGATAATCCCGCGGATTGTCCCTTCGTGTGTACGCGGCATTAGTGTTACCCGAGTGATTTCATGTGCTCCTTCCCCTAATTCCCTGTATTTTGGGGGGTTCCAAATAGTGTGACCCAATTGCGTATTACTTAGTGCGTTCTCAATGTTGACCCATCTCTTATTGCCTCCCCCTTTAAACCACTCCATTGCTCTTGAGATGACTATGACGCTATAGTAATTCTCGAAGTTCGGGCTTGCTAGTCCTCCCTGTTCTTTAGCATTCGATAGTGTGTTTCTAGTTATACGGGGTTTTTTATTAGACCAAATAAATTTAGAAATTATTTTGTTTAAGATTCTGAAGAAGGCTTGGGGCACTGAAAGTGGGAGCATTTGCATTTTATAGTTTACTTTTGGCACTATAACCATTTTGAGCGCATTTATTTTCCCCATCCACGACAGAGGGCAGGGTGACATCCTTCTAATTTCTGTTTTAACTTCGTCCAGCAGGGGAGGGAAATTAAATTTGTACATTTGTACATTTTCCTTATAGAGGACGCTAGCTTAACTCCCAGATATTTAACTTCCGCCCTCCATGGGAAATGAAACTCTTGCGCCAGGCGAACCGCTTCTACTTGCTTAATATTTATATTTAAGATTTCTGACTTAGAGAAATTAATTTTAAAATTGGAAAGGGAACCATACAGTTTCAGTACACTAAGAAGATTGGGGAGGGTGGTCCTAGGATGAGTGCTCCTCTCCCCCAACTCGTACTCCCCTTATATCCCTGTTGTTCCTAATTGTAGAAAGAAGAGGCTCAAGGGATAGCACAAACAGGAGGGGAGAGAGCGGACACCCCTGTCGTGTACCATTTCTCATGACAAGTGGCATTGATAACGTTCCGTTAATCCTTACCCTCGCCTGGGGAAAATCATACAGGACCTTTATCCAGCTAATCATTTTCTTTCCAACGCCCATAACCTCTAGTGTGTTAATCATGTGCCCCCAGTCGATCCTGTCGAAAGCCTTTTCGGCGTCCAATGACAGGAACAGACTGGGGGCCACCTCCTGTCTAGCCGCTTGAACTAATAACAGGGCCCTAGTACCATTGTCCCTCCCCTCCCTTCCCGGGATAAACCCAACTTGGTCCGGGTGTACCAGTTCTGTCATATGAATCTTAAATCTGTTTGCCAAAACTTTGGCAAACAGTTTTGTATCGATATTGAGCAGGGCAATGGGTCGGTAACTGGAGCACATTGTCCTGTCTTTACCTTCTTTTAAAATCACTGTAATCGACGCCATCAGCGCTTCAGTTTTCATCGCTCCCCCCGCTCCCAGCCCGTTCCAATATCGACACAATCGTGGAACCAGTATCTCCTTAAAACGTTTATAATATGTTATGGTGTACCCATCCGGTCCCGGGCTCTTGCCCGCTGGGGTGGAGTTTATAGCTTCCAATATCTCCTCCTCAGATATGGGTCTGTCCATGTTCATGCTGTCTCCTTCAGATAAGGAGCTAAGGAAACGATTTTTTAAGAAGTCCTTACTCTGGGCAGAAGACCCCTCTTGGTTTTGTTCCTTTGGATTAACGTTATAGAGAGCTTCATAGTATGTTCTAAACTCATTAGCAATGTCCTTAGAGGAATGGAGCACTTGACCTGATACATTTTGAATTTTCTCTATATAGTTAATTTCTCGTTTCTTTTTTAGTATCCTTGCCAGATGCTTCCCTGATTTGTTTCCCAAATGGTGTCTTTCCTCTGCTATTTTATGGAACCATTTCCTTGCGTCTGCTTCGATAAAAGATTTGAGTTCCTCTCTTTTGTTTAACAGTCTATGGAATATGTCCTGACTTTGTGCACTTCCCTGCCTATGTTTTTGTTCCAGGTCTTGGATCTCTTTCCTTATCCCCTCGCAACGTTCTTTTCTCTCTCGTTTTTTTGCAGCGCCGATCGAGATAAATATACCCCGGATATAGGCTTTATGTGCCTCCCATAGTGTACCATCTGAAGTTTCTCCCGTGTCGTTGGTCAAGAAGAAGGATTCAATCTCCCCTCTTATAGCTTCTTCTGCTTCACGCTCTGAAATAAGACTATCGTTCATGCGCCAAGTGAATGGGGGCCTTTGTACCCCTCGAAGCTTCATGACCAACGCCACTGGCGCGTGATCCGACAGGGTCGTTATCTCGATCTGCGTTGTCTCCAATCGTTCCAGTGTTTTGTGTTCTACCAGGAAATAATCTAATCGTGAATGTGTGCCGTGGACGGGTGAAAAAAAAGTAAAATCTTTAATGCCAGGATGTTGTACTCTCCAGGCATCGATCAACTGGTGCTGAAAAATTTTTGATTTTATTTTTTTGAGCTTTGCATAGCTCGTTCTCGGAGTACCTGAGGAACTATCTAGTCTTGGGTCCAGAACAAAGTTCAGGTCCCCAGCCAGAATAATCTCTCCCTCACGAAATTTCACCAGTCGACCCAGAGCCCTGTAGAGAAACTCCATTGGGTTTTTATTTGGTGCGTAAAGGTTCGCTAACGTCAACGTATGTTCCCCTATCTTACAATTGAGAAACAAAAACCTCCCCTCCATATCCGTCAGTCTGTTCAGCAATTTAAATTTTAAATTTTTTGCAACCCCTATGGCCACCCCCTTCGCTCCTCTCGTTGGGGAATCACTGCAGAACCATGTTGGGTATTCAGGCGAGGAGATCCTAATGTTGTCTTTATGTTGGAAATGTGTTTCCTGTAAAAAAACAATATCTGCCTGATACTCGCTCATTTCTTTAAGGATCTTAAATTTTTTCTTTTGTGCATTAATACCCCTAACATTGTACGTTAAAATTTTCACTGTGCCTTCACCCATGTCTAAACCGTACACTTCTGATCTTCTTCTTTATTTTGCGTATCTGCAGGACAGGGACCCGTTACCCCACCCCCCATGTCCCCTCCCCCTGGTCCTATTCCGACCCTTTGTGTACCGCGGGGCATCCCGTTGGGTTCCCCCTTGTACACTGTCCTCTCTAGGGGTGAAGCTCCATATCCGGCGTGGAGCCAGCTGCTCTCCGCCTCCCTCCCCCCGCCACTGAGGGAGGAGGGCGGAGACCGCCCAAACCGCACCCGTCTCTCCCATGCGTCCCCCGCCCCCCCCCCACTTTCCAACTCTCACTAATTATTTAGTTGCCTGCCCCCTAAATAGGGGAGAGGCCCAGCACCCCCTTCCGGGGCAAAAAAAAAAAAAAAGGGGGAAACAGAAACCTCCCCACCCTCCACCTCCAAATCTCCCCCCCCCCTTATAAGAGCTACTTTAGTTCGTTGTCATTAGTCCGGGGGACCAGGTATGGTGGGGGGGATAATCTCTAATTCCTGGCAGAAGTTTGACATCTCGTCCATGAATTTCATCCGAAGTGTTCGCCCTTCTCGAACCACAATCAAAGCTGCAGGGAAACCCCAACTGTATTTAATATTTGAAGCACGCAGTATTTCTAGTAGGGGTCTCATCTGTCTTCTTCTTGCAAGAGTCCCAGGAGAGAGATCTGCAAAAATCTGGAGCTCTACTGTTTCATATTTCAAAGGGGGGCTACCCCGAAGTTTACTCCACACCTGGGCCTTCTCTTCATATGAATGAAAACGAACCAGCACGTCTCTGGGGGCTTCTTCCCTTACTCCTGGAGGTTTTCTTACCCGGTGAACCCGGTCAAATTTCAAATCTGGGGCTTCCGGTTGTCTTAATAATGGTTTGAGAATGCTGTTGATTTTTGTCACCAGGTCTTCACCCCTTTGTTCAGGGAGAGACCTCATCCTCAGATTTTGACGTCTGTTCTGGTCCTCCAGACTCTCCATCTTGTAGGACATATCTCTTTGCTTGATGTGCATTGTTTCCATTTGTTTTCTAAGTTGCTGGAGGTCTTTAGTTTGTTCAGAGGAGACGGTTTCAATAGTCTCCACCCTTTTTAATAAATGACCCATGTCCAGACGGACGTTCTCAATTTCCGTTTTGATTGAATTTTCGAGGCGGGCGAACATTTCTGCCATATCCGTTTTAGTGGGTATTTGTGTGTAGTCCCTGTTTGCCATTTCTGCCCCAGTGTCCCCAGGCCTTTCTTGTTCGATCTCAATTCTGTTTGCTTCGGCCTGCTCTTGTCTCTGTCTCTCTGTCTCTTTTTTCTTCTCCTTTGTCCCCTGTTGTTTCTTTTCCACTTCTGGACTTTTTGTACTAATGTCTTTCAGATACCTCTGGATAGTACTGTTATTAAGACTTTCTTTAGGGGTTTTTGGTTCTGTAGCCCTTTGTGACCTCCCCTTCATTTTCTCTGGGTCTGTACGATGTTTTAACTTATTCCTCCTCTCCGCAAGATTAAAATATTCCCCAAACCCTCGGCCCAGAGTTATTATTTCAATGGAGGGGTGTATACTCCCCCAATCCATATCCGGAGGTTAATTTTGTTGGCTTTAGGTGATTGTCGCTTTGTTTTCAGGAGAGGGAAAGGCAAAAAAAAAGAGTAAACAGAACGCTTTGAGCTATAATGTCCCTTTTCCAATCCCTTTTTCTTATCTGTATCTTCCTGTTGCGTTAATTAAAAGGGTCTGGGGCAGGGCGCTCCGTTTTGCCTATCGCACCTTCAGGACCTCTGTATAGGGCCAAGTGTATTGTTCTCCTCAAACCAATATGGTGGCCGGGGGGGGGGGGGAAGGGATACCCGCTCAGTTGCGCTTTCTTGTTCGTTCCTGGGTATTTATATATTTAAGCACCCGCTTAGCGCCTCTTTCCAGACTACCAGCTTTTCAGCCAGTGCTATAAAGATGGCCGAAGGTAACAGTCCCGCCTCAGTCTAGTAGCATATATTTTAATGTCCCTGGCTCACCCGTGGATCACTCCCCATAGACAGTAGGGCCCCCTAAATATCCTGTAGTAGAATACAATTTATTTATGCCTTTATTTTCCGTTGAGTGTCCTTCCTGCATAAGGACTATAAGAGTATGCTCTTCTTGAAAACCTGGGCTCTGTGGTCACCAGGGGCTTTATGTTGGCAAAACCTGTTACCTTATGTCCCATATAATCATAGGTATAGCAAATATGTTCAAACGTGACCGTGGAAAAAAAAAAAAAAAAACCAAACAGGAAAAACCGAAACAATAAAATTATAATCCAGAAACGGTCCGCTATTGAAAAGTTCTGTATCAGATTTAAGATGAATACTTGAAATGCAAGGCTGGGACGAGGATACGACTTCCAAGTTCCTTCAAATCTGGCCACTGTCAACAAATCCACCGTTTCTTGCTGAACTATCCTGACTGACAACCTTAGCTTTTCATTTTTTTTTTTTTCCAGCATCTTCATACCTCCACGGCAGAACCCCTCCTGTTATGCTTATTATCAAGCCCACTAGTGAAAGTAATACAGCTGAAGAGCTGAGAATCTTTTGCTTTAGTGACATTCAGCGCTCTAGTGGTATCTTCAGGCCTTTTTTCATTTACCTTCTATATTGTAGGAAAGAAAAAAAAAGTTCATACCTGGACGGGGGGTACCCGCCGCGGGTGACCCCCCCCCCGTCAGCTGTTTTTATCGGAGTCTGGCCGGCGGCTCTGCCGTATATGGTAGAAGGGGTCCTGTAGTGGAAGCTAAGAGTCAGCAGGTTACAGTGGGTATAGTACGCTGCGTGGTTCCCTTGTTTCGGGCGTCATACGCCGAGTCTCGTCCTCGCTGTGGGAGCGTGTCCCCTTCTGCCGGCTTTCCTCTCCCTTTCAAACAGGCGCTGGCTCGTGCATCTCACCCCCCTCCCGCGGAGGGATGTAGCTATTCTGAGAGTGGCGGGCGGGCGGGCGGTTTAAACGGGGCTCGGGGGTAGCTCAGAGGGCGATCCTGCTGGGTTTGGATGGGGCTAGGCGGGCTCTCACCACCGCTTCACTCCCTGGGTCTTCAGACTCGCGTGACCCAGCACCTCTCCGCGCGGCTTGTGTCTCCGCCATCTCTGGCGCCTCCCCCCTACGTCAGCGTCTCACGTCCGCATGCGCTTTCCTCAGAAACAGTTCTGAACACGAATCACTCTTCGAAGTGCGGTGGGAACTTTAAATTTAAATGGGAACTCGACTCCCTTAAATACTTAGGAATCAGACTGACCCCTCAAATTGACGACCTATATAAGACCAACTTTTCTACCCTACTGAATGATATAACCAAAGACCTCCAAAGATGGTCCCCAAAACAATTCTCGTGGTTCGGAAGAGCATCAATCTTAAAGATGACAATTCTCCCCAGACTACTATATTTTTTCAACGCACTACCCATAAACATACCCAACACCTTTTTCTCAAAATTGCTCTCCATCCAAAGAAGCTTCTTATGGTCTACTAAGAAACCCAGGATTGACTTTAGTACCTTAACTAGGCCCAAAGATCAGGGAGGCATAGGCCTCCCCGACTTCAAAAAATATTATCAGGCCTCACATATCTCCAGGGTTATTGATTGGCACTGTCATAGCCACACAAAAGACTGGGTGAACCTTGAACTACCTCAAAGCAAAATACACTTACCTTTCTACCCATGGACTATACATTCCAGACACACCAAAGACATTACCCACCATCAAAATTTGGCACGCAACTGCCACAAAACATGAACTAGCTACCATCCCAGGCCCGCTGACTCCGTTAACCAATAACCCAGACTTTCCGACAGGACGGATATGCACTCCACTTTCAACTCAGGAACAATCTCACAAACTTTTGGCCAAACATTGCATCTCTGGCAACAAGATCAAACCCCTAGAGAAACTCAAAATGGAATATGGAGATTTCTTCTCAAACTATTGGTTCTACATACAAGTTCAGGACTTCCTCTTAAACAGCAAACACCGTTCCTCATACTTCCAAAAACTCACACCCCTAGAAGATATATGCCTCAAAGCTTCACAAACAACCAACACAACCTCCCTTGCCTACAAATGGCTACTCCACTCACCCAAACAAAGCAGAAATAGACACAGAGAAAGATGGGAGAATGAACTCGGGGTTGTAATCGCCAGCGCACAATGGGATAAAGCGTGTATATTTGCACACAGATGCTCACTCAGCACAAAATACCAAGAAATCTCATACAAACTCCTCACGCAGTGGTACATAACACCAGTTAAGACCAAAAAATGGTCACCTCAATCCTCAGATGTGTGCTGGCGATGCAATAACGACACAGGTACTCTTTTACATCTCTGGTGGGAATGTCCCCCAGTCCTTGACTACTGGAACCAAATTATTAGGTGGATTAAGCACATTACAGACACAAAAATTATTTTAGACGCAGCTGCATGTCTATTGCATATTAACACGTTTTCAATCAGAAAATACAAAAGGTCCTTAACCAGGCACCTCCTTACAGCAGCCAAAAGTCTAATACCTTTGCACTGGAAAACCACTCACACTCCCACGGTCAAGGACTGGCTGGACAGGACCAACTACATGTACAGAATTGAAGAAATACTTGCAATGAAAAAAGAAGACTGCTCTATCTTTTCATCACAGTGGCAGCCCTGGTTAGTTTTCACGCTATCGACGGAATACATTAACTTATCCTCCTAAATCACTGAATTAACATGTTGCAAACACTAATAATCATAAGCCAATTAATATCTGTTAAAGACAAGGACCGACCTTGACCAGAATCCTAAACACACTTAAGACACTCCTGGCCCTCCCCCCCCCCCCCTTTTTTTTTTTTTTTTTCCCCTCCTCTCCTCTATCCCCCCCCCCCCTCCAACCCTCCCCCATACCCTCATACAAACAATGAGTGTCCAGTGAATTCTCCAATGATAATTCATAATGTACGATACATACAAGTTATGTCTACTGTTTGTTTACTGTTGAGACAATGTATGTCTCCTAACTTGACTGTAATTTGCATTCTAAACTGCCACTTTGTTAATCTCACTGTATGCAATTTTTTCTAAATAAAAACCTTTTGATTGTGAAAAAAAAAAAGAAAGCACTGACACCAGCTTGAATTATTTTTCCCATTATAGGCGTGAGTGGGTCCTCATGTCTAGGTTTTGCCTAAGGCCTCACAAAGCCTAGAGCCTGTTCACCTGTTCACCTGTTCACCATGCTACACTGTTGCCTGCAGACACTCATTATTTCGCCACTCTCCAGCCCTTTGTAAACAAACTGCCTCTTGCTACAACCATATATTTCAAATTTTGACTCATTAGTCCAGAGAACCTGCTGCCATTTTTTTTGCACCCCAGTTCCTATGTTTTTGTGCATGTGCAAAAATTGTGATTGGAGGCTACCTGTAGGCTATAAAACTGAGACCCGAGCCACATTCCAATTATAGAGAGAAGAAGCAGAAAAGATGCCCCAGGGATTTTATGGGCAAGGCATATAGTCAGATACAGGAGTATAAAAAATATATACAAAAGTACTAAAAAGTAGTAGTACTAAAATACTAAAGTATTAAATACACGTTGTACTTTTGTATATAGTTACATAGTAGGTGAGGTTGAAAAAAGACACAAGTCCTTCAAGTCCAACCTATGTGTGTGATTATATGTTAGTATCACATTGTATATCCCTGTATGTTGTGGTCGTTTATCTAATAGTTTCTTGAAACTATTAATGCCCCCCGCTAAGACCACCGCCTGTGGAAGGGAATTCCACATCCTTGCCGCTCTTGCAGTAAAGAACCTTCTACATAGTTTAAGGTTAAACCTCTTTTCTTTTCATTTTAATGAGTGGCCACTAGTCTTGTTTAACTCCCTTCTGCGAAAAAGTTTTATCCCTGTTTTGGGGTCACCAGTATGGTATTTGTAAATGGAAATCATATCTTCTCTCAAGCGTCTCTTCTCCAGAGAGAATAAGGTCAGTGCTCGCAACCTTTCCTCATAACTAATATCCTCCAGACCCTTTATTAGCTTTGTTGCCCTTCTTTGTACTCGCTCCATTTCCAGTACATCCTTCCTGAGGACTGGTGCCCAGAACTGGACAGCATACTCTAGGTGTGGCTGACCAGAGTCTTGTAGAGCGGTATAATTATCGTTTTATCTCTGGAGTTGATCCCCTTTTTAATGCATGCCAATATTCTGTTTGCTTTGTTAGCAGCGGCTTGGCATTGCATGCCATTGCTGAGCCTATCATCTACTAGGACCCCCAGGTCCCTTTCCATCCTAGATTCCCCCCAGAGGTTTTCCCCCCAGTGTATAGATTGCATTCACATTTTTCTACATTGAAACTCATTTGCCATGTAGTTGCCCACCCCATTAATTTGTTCAGATATTTTTGTAAGGTTTTCACATCCTGCGGAGAAGTTATTGCCCTGCTTAGCTTAGTATCGTCCGCAAATACAGAGATTGAACTGTTTACCCCATCCTCCAGGTCGTTTATGAACAAATTAAACAGGATTGGTCCCAGCACAGAAACCTGGGGGACCTCACTACCCACCCCTGACCATTCCGAGTACTCCCCATTTATCACCACCCTCTGAACTCACCCTTGTAGCCAGTTTTCAATCCATGTACTCACCCTATGGTCCATGCCAATGGACCTTATTTTGTACAGTAAAGTTTATGGGGAACTGTGTCCAATGCTTTTGCAAAATCCAGATACACCACGTCTACGGGCCTTCCTTTATATAGATTGCAACTCACCTCCTCATAGAAGGGTTATAGATTGGTTTGGCAAGAACGATTCTTCATGAATCCATGCTGATTACTACTAATGATATCGTTCTCATTACTAAAATATACATTTCATACTCCTGTATCTGACTATATCCCTTGCCCATAAAATCCCTGGGGCACCTTTTCTGCTTCACCACTTTAGTTAGAGCAGATTTTTATGTTTATAGCACCTTGGGCTCCCCGTCTAACTGCTATAATTTCTTTGGTTTCTTTTGTATTCAGTTGGTTCTTATTATTTCTTATTTTTGCTTCTTAAGCCTGTGTATAGGTAGCAGTAGTCATGGTGCCTTCCTAATACTTCACCACAGACCTGTGGGATTGGAGTTGGGCTATATTGAGGTGGTGTGTGCTGTTTTGTGTCTTTAGGCTCCCCAACCTTTTATTTACTGTATGTAGATGAGCAACTGGGTAAAAGCAGTCTTTATGGCATTAACTGTGTGTGTGGTGATAGTTTAGATGTGTAGTTCAGCTCACCACCCCTGGCAAGTGACTAGTCTGGTCCCAATGGCTTGGTGGTCAGCAGGTTTCCAGAATTCTCAGGCCTCACAATCTATTCCTCACTGGCTCACCCAGGCTGTAGGCAATGTGGTGCGGCCAAATAACTCATTGACTCAGTCCTGTAGTCTCTGGTATGGGCACAGATAAGCCCCCAGATCCCGCCCCCCTGTTTGAAATGGTAAGGGGTACAAAAGTACCCCTACCATTTCACAAAGAAAGTGTACAAAATTGTTAAACACACAGACACCGTTGGGAAAAGTCCTTTATTAAAAAAAAAAAAAAAGATTCCAGCGGTGGTAATCCACTCTTGCTATCCGGCGATGGGTGATTTCCTCTCCGGGGTCCATCGATGGCTGATCTCTTCCGATGATGTCCAGCGCAGCGCATCCTGTCTCCATGGAGACACTGCAGGAACGCAAGGGCTTCCCCAGTGACGTACGGGTGACCCCGCCCCCCTCTGATGTAACGGAAACCTGCGTTACATCAGAGGGGGGCGGGGTCACCTGTACATCACTGGGGAAGCCCAGCTTTTCCCTTGCGTCAGAGGGGGTGGGGTCAGGTGACAGGTGGCCTGGTCCTCCTCAGCTAAGACCTGGGATTCCCACAGTGTCTCCGTGGAGAAACCCAGGGGAAACCCAGGCTTCCCCAGTGATGTACGGGTGACCCCGCCCCCTCTGACGCAAGGGAAAAGCTGGGCTTCCCCAGTGATGTATGGGTGACCCCGCCCCCTCTGAAGTAACGCAGGTTTCCGTTACATCAGAGGGGGGCGGGGTCACCCATACGTCACTGGTGGAAGCCTGGCTTCCCCCTTGCGTTGCGTCAGAGGGGGGCGGGGTCAGGTGACGGGTGGCCCTGTCCTCCTCAGCTAAGACGGGATTCCCGCAGTGGCTGCGCTGGACATCATCGGAAGAGATCAGCTATCGCTGGACCCCGGAGAAGAGATCACCCATCGCTGGATAGCAAGAGTGGATTACCACCGCTGGAATCTTTTTTTTATTTTTTATTTTTTTAATAAAGGACTTTTTCCAACGGTGTCTGTGTGTTTTTTAAAAAATGTTTACACTTTCTTTGTGAAATGGTAGCCTTACCATTTCAAACAGGGGGGCGGGATCTGGGGGTTCCCTTGTGAAAGGGGGCTTCCAGATTCTGATAAGCCTCCCACCCGCAGACCCCCACAACCACCGGGCAAGGGTTGTGGGGATGAGGCCCTTGTCCCCATCAACATGGGGACATGGTGCTTTGAGGGGTCACAGACCCCAAAAGCATCCTCCCAATGTTGAGGGCATGTGGCCTGGTACGGTTAAGGAGGGGGGGCGCTCTCTCGTCCCCCCTCTTTTCCTGCGGCCTGCCAGGTTGCGTGCTCGGATAAAGGGTCTGTTATGGATTTTTAGGTGGAACTCCACTCCATTTTTTTTTTATTTGGCGTGGAGTTCCCCTTAAAATCCATACCAGACCTGAAGGGTCTGGTATGGATATTTAGGGGGAACCCCACTTTATTTTTTTTTATTTTATCCGTAATTTGGGGGGGAACCCCATGCATATTTTTTTTTTTTTTTTTTTATCAATGACTGTTCTCTGTATTACGGGGAGCCGACAATTCATTATAGCCGGGCGTGCTTTTAAATGACTTTTTTTCCTGCAAAAATTACACTTTGTGCAGGGACAGTTCTAAGCACAGGAAACATGCGCCCCTTTACAAGTATACTATACACCCCCCCCCCCCCCCAGGTACGAAATTTAAAAGAATATTACACTTTTATTGTTTCACTTTAAGCATTATTAAAATCACTGCTCCCGAAAAAACAGACGTTTTTTTAAAGTTTTTTTTTTGCATTGATACATGTCCCCTGGGGCAGGACCCGGTCCCCAAACACTTTTTATGACAATAACTTGCATATAAGCCTTTAAAATTAGCACTTTTGATTTTGAACGTTCAAGTCCCTTAGACTTTAATAGGGTTCTAAAGTTCACACGAACTTTAGGTCTGTTCGCAGGTTCTGGTGCAAACCGAACAGGGGGGTGTTACAAGCTGGGCTCCAGTCCTAGCGCGATCTCTGCACACTTCCAAACAGAGCAGCAGGGAATGGGTAGGCTCCGCCTTCAACCCCACCTTCTTGTCCCTTTTGCAGCCAGCCAGAGGACTTGAGGAGAGCACCCGGCAACATGGAGGCTGCGCCTCTGCCTCTGTGTCCCCTCTGCAGCACATAGGCACATGGCTGCACTGGTGGCCCAGCTTCGGCATGTGCACAGGGAGCCACTGGCATGTCAGAAATTAGGGTTGCCACCTGTCCGGGATTTACCCGGATAGTACAGGTTTTGAAACATGTGCCCGGGTCTCTGCCCGCCTGAGACCCGGGCACATTATTCACTTAAGACCCACCAGTGGCTCCCTGTGCCTATGCCAAAGCTGTGCCACCAGTGCAGCCATGTCTCCTCCAGTTTGGGTCTGCAGCACCGCTTGATTTCTTCTCCTGATGCCTGAGTGCCTCCCTATCTAGCCCCCCGCACTGAGTCTCCATGTTGCCGGGTGCTCTCCTTGAGTCCTCTGGCTGGCTGCTCTGTTGGAACGTGTGCAGAGATCATGCTGGGACTGGAGCCCAGCTTGTCCTCCTCATACATCATCCATATATATAGTCCCCCCATATATACAGTTCTCCCCCCCCCATGCACCATCCATATATACAGTCCTCACCCCATATATATACAGTTCCCCCATGTACCATCCATATATACAGTCCCCTCCATATATACAGTTCTCCACCCCCATATACCATCCAAATATACTGTTCACCACCCCCCCCCATGCAGCATCCATATATACAGTTTTCACCCCCCATATAGCATCCATATATATGTACACTTAAGGAAGGCTATTTTCATATTTTAACTGACATTTATTTTATTAATCGAATCATATTTTATGGGTACACTAATGCTTTTGTTTTATTTAACCATGCCCCTTTAAGTCCCCCCCCCCCACTGTTAATGCAATTTGGCCACAGCCACTGTTCACCATAGCACATCTCATTACCACTCACTTTGGGTAACCCCAGGTATTTTACAATCCTATAGCGTGTACTACAAAAAAATTCCTGTACGCCTGTTAAATACTAGTTTTTATGGTATTAATATTGATATTTCAATAATTCATATTGGGTAAGGAAATTTCCAAGAAAGTCCGTTCAGTTCTCGTGTAAAAACTCAAAAATTGATTTAATAATAAAATAGCAAAATATTACAAAAACAATATCAAAATGTAGAATGTAAAAATATCAACAAAGTATTATATTCTTAAGATGAAGATTGAATCAGATGTGTATCTTTGTGTACAAATGAGAAGCTGCGCTATGTGTACCCAAATTAACTAAAATAAACCTCAAAAGATCGTGTCAAATATATTGAGAGTAAAAAAATACATATATATGACTAAATATATTCCCATGAAAAATAGGATACAAGTGAACAAATATATATCTAGTGAAAAATAATATACCAAAATAATGTCAAAATTCGTGAAAAAATTATATTATAGGTGAACAAAGTCCTTAAATATAGTCCAAAATATAGTGAATGAAATTATTAGATGTGTCACTCCAGCACCTTCTGAATGAAATGCTTACCAGAAAGTAAGACAAACGTGTAATTGGCTTAAACCCAGCCTAGGCCTTTAGTTGGGGACATCATAAATGAAAACGGCACTTTAAAGAGCAAAATCCTTATTGATGGTCAGTGGAAGCAGAACTAACAACTCCAGATTCAGGATACACCCCAAAAAAAAATCACAAAATAGCATAATATTGCCTTATAAAAATATACAAAAACATGAGTAAAGAACAAAGATGTGCAAAACAAAAATAAAAAAGGAGAAAAAGCCCAGTGATCGAAACGACCGTGGTCCCCATTGAAAACGTCAGATAGTGACGAAACGCGTCTAGAAGGTACATGCTGACGTCACCACGCCGTCGACGAGGATGGGAGTTCGTTTGTATGCCGCCGGCCGGCTGTGTTTTTTATGCTTTGCAGTTTTGTAAGTGCATCAATTTTTGTAACCTAATAAAACAGTCTAGAAGGTACTCCTCTATAGTTTGTTACTTTCTTTCCCCTTATGGATGTATACCCGCTGATATTGAGGTTGTGACCGGTGCCTTATTTCCACTGACAAGTGTATCGCTCAGGATTACATGTGCTGATTGGGCTTGTTTCTGGTAAGACGCCCCTCTATGTGGTGTTGGGACACTTCTTCAATTAGCGTCTGTATCACTGGGGTTCCTCCTTGTATCTGTTTGTGACAAGTATACTGCTCAGGATTACATGTGCTGATTGGGCTTGGTTCTGGTAAGATGCCCCTCTATGTGGTGCATGGACACTACTACAATTAGCGTTTGGATCACTGGGCTTTTTCTCCTTTTTTTTATTTTTGTTTTGCACATCTTTGTTCTTTACTCTGTAAGTGTGCATACCACATGTTTTTGTATATTTTTATAAGGTTATATTATACTATTTTGTGATTTCTTTTTGTTGGGGTGTATCCTGCATCTGGAGTTAGTTCTGCTTCCACTGACCATCAATAAGGATTTTGTTCTTTAAAGTGCTGTTTTCATTTATGATGTCCCCCAACTAAAGGCCTAGGCTGGGTTTAAGCCAATTGCACATTTGGCTTACTTTCTGGTAAGCATTTCATTCAGAAGGTGCTGGAGTGACACATCTAATAATTCCATTCACTAAATTTTGGACTATATTTAAGTACTTTGTTCACCTATAATATAATTTTTTCACGAATTTTGACATTATTTTGGTATATTATTTTTCACTAGATTTATATTTGTTCATTTGTATCCTATTTTTCATGGGAATATATTTAGTCATATATATATATATATATATATATATATATATATATATATATATATATATATATATATATATTTTTTTTTTTATTATTATTTTTTTTTACTCTCAATATATTTGACACGATTTTTTGAGGTTTAATTTGTTAATTTGGGTACACATAGCGCAGCTTCTCCTTTGTATGTATTGTTTTGTGTATATCTCACAATAAGCCGCTGCTTGTTTTTTTAGTTATTTATTTTTGTTGATCCAAGCGCAGTTTTCTTTTTTCCTTGTGTATCTTTGTGTGTGTAAATGTGGCAGCTTTCTTCAATGTCTCGTTGTGTCTGCAGCAAAATCTGCCTTTCTGTCCTCTGTTACTAGCTTTTTTACTCCTAAATTCAGCCCCCACTTTCTCCTATAAAAGCTGGCTTAAAGTACCTCTGAGATTTTTTTTGTAGTCCTAAAGAAAATCGCGGGGTTTTAATGAAACATAGCTTCCCTCCCACCTCACACAAGGGGGGGTTGACATTCCGCAAGAGTGGCCAAAGACAGTGTTTTAACATATACAACATAAGTTTCCTTTAGCTTTCTAAATCCAATACTACATAAGTCAGTATGTATATTATATTCATTTAAAATCTAATGTTCTTTTTAATATCCTAATCAAGAAATATTGTATAAGAAACTTATATTCTTAACTAACATTTGAAACTGTTGCATCTTAAGTAATATAAAAGCTTCCTTCTCATCTGTGATGGGGGAGGTGAGAACACATGTTGACTCTACATAGAACTGCTTATGAAGTTTATAACAATGTATATTTTCACAAATATAAAATTATATATAATTTCATCTTATCCATACATAGAAGAGATATAAATTAGGGCTGTGAAAATTAAAGATTAATTCCTCGATTAATTGTTAATTTTTTTGATCGATCAAAATTCTTTTGATTGGTACTCACTAGGGTTGAGCGAACCTGAACTGTAAAGTTTGGGTCCGTACCGGACTTTTGGGTGTCCGGGGCCCAGACCCGAACCTGAACTATTGGCTGTAAGTTCAGGTTTGGGTCCGGTGTTCGGAGATGTATTGGCGCCTTTTAGAAGCTGCAGGGCAGCCAATCGACGCTAGTTTCACTAGTGTGCCCTTAGAAGCCATCACAGCCATGCCTACTAATGGCATGGCTCTGATTGGGCAGTGCAGCATGTGACCCTGCCTCTATATATAGTCCAGACACACAGCACACAGCGTCATTCTGCTATAGACAGGTTCCTGTGCTGCTAAGAGAGAGGATTTTAGGAGTTAGTGTGATAAAGTCAGTCAGTCAGTCAGTCCACATTCCTTTAATTTTCTTCAAATTAGTTAGATCAGTGAGCGATCTAGATAGCTAGAGTAGGGAGTTTCTTTATTAAGGAAAAGAAAGAGGCAGAGAGAATTATTGAAGAGATTCCTAAATCAATTTTACTCTGGCTGGGGTGCAGTCTTTTAACAGTGCCATGAGGCCAGTGCCAGACAAAATATAAAAATTTTACCTGCAAGCTCAGTGCACCATTAGGACCAACACTGCATATAGTAAGAGATACACCATAGTCTGTGTGTATTCTGCTATTGGAAAAACATTGCAAAAAAATTAAATTTTGCAGTGTTTTTTTTTTCCCAATAGCATTTTCTGCGTTTCCATAAACGCTTCAGACACTAGCCGTGTATTCTGATATTGGAAAAACGTGGCAAAAAAATTAAATTTTGCAGTTTTTTTTCCCAATAGCATTTTCTGCGTTTTCATAAACGCTTTAGACACTATCCGTGTATTCTGATATTGGAGAAACATTGCAAAAAAATTAAATTTTGCGGTGGTTTTTTTTTTTTTTTCCCAATAGCATTTTCACTTTAGACACTGTACGTGTATTCTGCTATTGACAAAAACACCCATTTAGGGCGAGATCATACATTTTGAAAATATGAGGAGATCATCAAAAAGGGGACGTGGCACGACCCGCTGCTGGTCGATCTGTGCCAGCTACACGCACTAGTGAAACACCTTCCTCAGGTGCGAGTAGGCGACAGAGCCTGCAGCGGTATTTTGGCGCGCCTAATGAGGCTGTACTAATTTTGAGGCCAGGACAAGTACAGGCGATAGTAGATTGGGTTGCTGACAGTGCCTCCGGTTCCTTCACATTGTCTCCCACCCAGTCCCCTGATGAAAGTTCAGAGTTGGCACCTGCAGCCGATGTCCATCAGTCTTTCACCTCACCCCCTTGCAAATCAGCCAATCAGTCTGAGCCCCAAATCATGCAGCAGTCTCTTCTGCTTTTTGATGACTCTGTTAGCAGGGTTTCCCAGGGCCATCCACCTAGCCCTGCCCCAGAAGTGGAAGAGATTGTGTGCACCGATGCCCAACCACTTATGTTTCATGATGAGTACATGGGAGGACCATCGCAGCACATCTCGGATGATGACGAAACACAGGTGCCAACTGCTGCTGGTTTCGCCACTGTGCAGACCGACAAGGAGGGCAGGGGTGAAGACTGGGTGGAAGATGATGTGAAGGACGATGAGGTCCTTGACCCCACATGGAATCAACGTCATGCAGGTGACCAGTGTAGTTCGGAGGAAGAGGCGGTGGTCGCACAGAGCCACCAGCACAGCAGAAGAGGGAGCAGGGTGCAAAAGCGGAGCGTCCGTCCCCTAGACAGTACGTCTGCTACTGCCCAACGCAGCAAGGGACCGAGCACACCAAAGCCACGTCCAAGAAGTTCCCTAGCATGGCAGTTCTTCAGACAATGTGCTGATGACAAGACACGAGTGGTTTGCACGCTGTGCAATCAGAGCTTGAAGCGAGGCATAAACGTTCTCAACCTGAGCACAACCTGCATGACCAGGCATCTAAGTGCAAAGCACGAGATGCAGTGGAGTAGACACCTCAAAAACCAAGAAAGGTCTCTGGCTCCTCCTGCTTCCTCTTCTGCTGCAGTCTCGGCCTCTTCATCCACCTCTGTAGTGACACCAGCCAACCCGCAAACAGAGGATCTGCCAGCAACACTACCACCTGGGTCACCAACCATCTCCACAATGTCCCATGGAAGCGTGCAGCTCTCTATTTCCCAAACACTGGAGCGGAAGAGGAAGTACCCCCCTAGCCACCCGCGATCCCTGGCCCTGAATGCCAGCATTTCAAAATTCCTCGCCTTTGAAATGCTGTCATTCCGTCTGGTGGAGATGCAGAGTTTTAAAAGGCTGATGTCATTGGCTGTCCCACAGTACGTCGTGCCCAGCCGCCACTACTTTTCCAGACGAGCTATCCCTTCCCTGCACAACCAAGTGGGGGACAAAATCAGGTGTGCACTGCGCAACGCCATCTGTGGCAAGGTCCACCTAACTACGGATGCGTGGACCAGTAAGCACGGTCAGGGACGTTATATCTCCCTAACAGCACACTGGGTAAATGTAGTGGCGGCTAGGCCTGAGGCGGATAGCAGTTTGGCGCATGTCCTTCCACCACCGAGGATTGCAGGGCACTTCAGTTTGCCTCCTGTTGCTAACTCCTCCTACTCCGCCTCCTCATCCTCTACCGCCTCCTCATCCGGTCAGCGTAACACTTTCACCACCAACTTCAGCACAGCCAGGGCTAAACGACAGCAGGCAGTTTTAAAACTTTCCTGTTTGGGGGAAAAACCCCACACCGCGCAGGAGTTGTGGAGGGACATGGAACAACAGACCGCCTACACGTACTGAATGACGGGTCTGCCCCCTTCAACTTCTGGGTCTCCAAATTGGACACACGGCCTGAGCTTGCCCTTTATGCCTTGGAGGTGCTGGCCTGCCCTGCAGCCAGTGTATTATCTGAACGTGTATTTAGCACGGCAGGGGGCGTTATCACAGACAAGCGCAGCTGCCTGTCCAGAGCCAATGTGGACAAGCTCACGTTCATTAAAATGAACCAGGCATGGTTCCCACAGGACTTGTCTGTATCTTGTGCAGAATAGACACGTATAACGGTGTTCTGACAAACTGTCTGGCCATCGGCTAGTGTCCGGCCACTTACTGTGCAGGCGCAGTGCTTGCGCAGTACGGAGGACAAGGAGATTCACAAAATCTCCAAAGATGAACGTCGCCTGGGCAGTGAGTGCAGGTTCAAGCCCCACCATCCAAGTGGACATACGGTAGCACATAGTAACAGGGCCCCTCACGGGCTTGCTTGGCTAGGCTTCAACCTCGGATGATGTGGCTTGAACCTGGAGTCACCGCGCATCGTCTTCGGACAGTTTCGAAATCCCCTTGTCCTACGTACTGAGCAAGCACAGTACAGGGCGGACACTATGCAACGGGGCACAGAATTCGACACATCATTCACCACTAGCCTTATCCAGCCATTTTTGTATTTTTGAACCAGTGTTGGCTACCTCGTCCTCCTCCACCGCCGCTTACACCTACACCGCCACATCCACCGCCACCTCAACCTCCTACTCCATATGGACCTCGTCCTCCTAGGTCAAGATTATTATTTTTTTTCATTTTTTTAATTTCCAAGTATTTTATTTTCCCACTATTTTATCCATTAAATTGAATAATTTTTTCCAGAAAGTGCGTACTCTGGGGTATTCCCACCATATGTGCTCCATCGTGCCGTTGAGTTTCTGAGGTTCTTAATGACTTCCTGTACCTCTTCTGCTGAGAAAGGGGCCTCCAGCATTTTATTTGCATTTTTAATTTTTTTTATGTTATTTTAAGTTATTTCCCTATACACATTTGTTTGCAGAGCACTTACCATGCTCTGAACAACACTTTGTTGCCATTTGCAGCCCTCTAGCCCTTTCCATTACTTTTTTACAGCCATTTTAGTGTTCAAAAGTTTGAGTCCCCATTAACTTCAATGGGGTTCGGAGTTCGGGGTCAAGTTCGGTCCCGAACCCGGACTTTTTTCCGAAGTTCGGCCAAACCCGCCGAAACCGAACTTCCAGATGTCCGCTCAACTCTAGTACTCACCTCTCCGCCGGCTTCCGGGTCTTCAGGGAGTCCCGTTGGAGATCCGGTGATCCCCATGTGCCTCCTCTGCTAACGAAGGGAAGGGGGGAGGAGTCCGGTGATGTTGAAGTTCTGATTGAACGTAATGCGTACGGGGAGGAGCTATGCATGATGACAACCACTGTTGTCCTACAGAACTAACACGATTGTCGGCTTTACATGCTGTGTTTTTATCATCTTTATGTGAGTAGTTTGTGTTTGAACACAAAAATGTAATCTTATACTTAAGCGGTGAGCACTTAGATCTTTTCTTTCTACCCATGACCTGGCATCCTTGCTGAGATCTAAGGAGACGTGAGAGAAGTTTTGGTCTGTGTTAATCCTTTTGATACCCGCTTGCATGACCACCTGTTTGCACAGGGGTCCATGCCATAAGGTGAGAGTGATTAGTCAGACTGGAGGTGGAGGGATTGTCATGCTACTGTGAAAAAAAAAAAAATTACTTACGTCAGTGCTACAGTTTGAATTTAAAACGTATTTGTGTGAAGTTAAGTCATGAATTGTGGAAACTAACTAGTGTCGGGTGATTGTATATAGTGTATACTACATTTACCACTGACTAATGCAGAGTTGCAATGCAAGGAGATCAGCTAAAAGTAGTTGGATCTGTATGTGCATTATAATTAATCGAAATGAGTTGATTAAAAAAAAAATTAATTAATCGAACACGAAAATTTTAATCAGTAACAGCCCTAATATAAATATATATATTTAACTCAATTATTCTGAAAAGATCTCATCCATTCATTAATTTGTTAATATTATTTTTTTAACAAAACAAAGGTGCTTTATTGTTGTCATGTAAAGTGATATCCAGTATATCCATTAATGTAGTACACTTCATAAAATACCTACATGTGCAGGTACAGAAACAAAAGGCAGGTTGAACGTCATATACAGTTACTTAACAGTAGACACTGAGACATAGTTACATATAGTTACATAGTAGGTGAGGTTGAAAAAAGACACAAGTCCATCAAGTCCAACCTATGTGTGTGATTATATGTCAGTATTACATTGTATATTCCTGTACGTTGCGGTCGTTCAGGTGCTTATCTAATAGTTTCTTGAGTTTTCCACTGAGACCACTGCCTGTGGAAGGGAATTACACATTCTTACTGCTCTTACAGTAAAGAACCCTCTATGTAGTTCAAGGTTAAACCTCTTTTCTTCTATCTTTAATGAGTGACCACGAGTCTTGTTAAACTCCCTTCCACAAAAAAGATTTAACCCATAAGGATTCCACCTCCTCCCTAGCTCCCTTAGTGATGCCATCTCTCACATTCACTTGTACATTATTCGGGTATACTCTTGAATGGTTGCCAGACAATCATGAGAGCTGTTGAACCAGGTCTCTGAAATTCCCACAAAATCCAAATCCTCCTTGCACAACAGTATCTCTAATTCACCCATCTTGTCCGCCAGGCTCCTGGCATTGATGAATATGCCACGTAGTTTAGACTGGCCGCATATTATCCTCTTATTGGGTGTTCCAAGATTGCAGCTAGGACTTGCTACTATACTTACCTCGGGTTTATGTGCTTTGGTCAACCTACCACTAATGCCCCCAATACTACCCTCTGGAATATGTTCCGCACTGACTATCTCTACCTCTGGACCCTCCCCCCCATCGCCTAGTTTAAACATTCCTCTAACTTTTTGGCCATCTTCATTCCCAGCTGATCTGCACCCTCTCCATTTAGATGCAGTCCAACCCTTCTATAGTACTGGTTATCGACTGAGAAGTCGGCCCAGTACTCCAGGAACCCAAACCCCTCCTTACTACACCAGCTCTTCAGCCACTTGTTTACTTCCCTAATCTCCCTCTGCCTTTCATCATGCAGGGAATCTGGGTATCAGTAGGCAATGTTCAGGGTCACACAACATATCCCTGGGGGAGGTAAAGAATCTTGTGGTTTCGCCATCTTGAACACGCAGACCTGCTTGGAAAAGTGTCTCAATTTCTGCGTTTCCACAAAGTAATCAGGGATGATGAGAAGTTTGTTGTTCTGGAATGCAAGCTCTCCCTGCATCCTGGCTGCCTGAAGCACCTAATTTCTGTCCCTGAAGCTCAGAAATTTAAGTATAAAGGCTGACTTGGGTGGAATGCGATGAGCCCTTTCCACCGCATAAAAAGGTGAGAACTGGGCTGCTGGCAGGAGGGTACACAGTAATTTCTCCACAAAATCAGTCGGTGCGGGCCCTTCACCCCCTTCACCAGGCTTACTATACAGAGGTTGTTCCTCCTGTTGCGATTCTCAGCGACTTATATTCTAGAGCCCTGATCTTGGTGTGTAAGGTGTGGAGGTCAGCGTTATGATTCTCCACCATGTCCTCCACTTGGCTTAATCGCTGCTCCGCAGTGGATAGCCGGGACCTTATTTTGTCCAATTTAGTCTAATGAGCCCCACATCTAGCTGGACCGCATCAACCTTTGTAGTCAGGGTCATTATGGAGGCATGACAGTTATTGATTGCTGCCAGAACCTCTGCCAGACCCGGTGGGGGTGGTGGTGGCTGCCCCGCTTGCTCCGTCTGGGACACCATGTTTGTTGTGGAGCGGGCGCGTGTTAATATTTGTAATTGATGAATATTAGATAATTAGGTTAAAAGGAAACTTTCTAACAGTGCCACAAAACCATGAACCATACCATGCCGCATGCTCTCAACGTGGGGGTCTGCCCCCCCCAAAGTACCTTGTCCCCATGTTGATGGGGACAAAGACCTCTTCTCCACAACCCTGGCTGGTGGTTGTGGGGTCTGCGGGCAGGGGGCTTATCAGAATCCCGACCCCCCCCTCATGTGAATGAGTATGGCGTACATTGTACCCCTACCCATTCACCAAAAAAGTGTAGTAGACAAAACACAATAGAGAGTTTTTGACCTTTAGTCCTTTATTAAAAATGTATTTTTCCCCATTTCTTCCTCCTGTCTTATTCTTCCCCCAATTCTTCTTCTTCTTCTTTCCCCGGTCATCTTCTTCCTCCGCTGCCGACCCTCTGAAAAAAACCTCGTCCAACGCTGCGATGGGGTGGATGACCTCATCCAGAGACCCTGCCCCCTTGTGACGGCACCACCTGGGACATGATAGGTCAGTGATGTCACAAGGGGGTGAGGTCCCACAGATGCCCCACAGTTATGTATGAAATGTGCGACATTGAAGCAGACAGATCGTCAGGACGCAGCGTCAGAGAAGGGTCTTTTTTATTATCAGCGGGTCAGCATCAGGAGCAGCAGCAGTGGAAGAAGAAAACCAGAGAAAGAAGACCAGAGATGAAAGAAGAAGATGACTGAAGGAAGAAGACCAGAAGAAGAAGATGAAGGCTGAAGGAAGAAGAAAAAGACTGGAGGAAGAAGTAGGGGAAGAAGAAGACCGGAGCAAGAAGCGGGGGAAGAAGACCGGAGGAAGAAGACATTTTTAATAAAGGACAAAGTAAAGGTCAAAAACTGTCTATTGTCTTTTGTCACACTACACTACTTTTTTTTGGTGAATGGGTAGGTTATACAATGTACCCCATACTCATTCAAATAGGGGGGGGGGCAGAAACTGGGGGCCTCCTTGTTAAAGGGGGGCTTTTGGATTCTGATACGCCCCCTGCCCACAGACTCCCACAATCACCGGCCAGGGTTGTAGAGAAGAGGTCCTTGTCCCCATCAACTCTGGGACAAGGTGCTTCGGGGTGGGGAGGCAGAGCCCCCCGCCCCAAAGCACCCCCCCATATTGAAGGCATGCAAACTTATATGGTTCAGGAGGGGGGCGTTTGCTCATCCCTTCCCTTTTCTGACCTGCTGGGCTGCATGCTCAGATAATGGTCTAATATGGATTTAAGTGGGACCCCCTCATCCTTTTTCTTTTAATTGTGGAGTGGGGGTGTCCCCTCCAAATCTATACCAGACCAAAGGGTCTGGTATGATCTTGGGGGGGGGGGCATGCCGTTTTTTTTCCCCGTGAATTTTCTTTACATTCAGCTGTCAGCGGGAAAGCCCGCTGACAGCTGATGACTTGTCAGTTGTTAAGGACACGGCAGCCTGCTTACCGGTTGCTCCTTAGCAACCAGCTATATATAGTAAATGTAAATCCCCAAAACAAACACACAACTTGCGCTTTGGATGCAGGTCCATTGAAACCTATTACATGCAAAACGCTGCATTTTGCAGGAAAAAAAAGTCCCTGAACCTTTCAAAAACACAGAGGCACAAAAATGGGAGTGAATTTGGGACTGAACATGACTGAAAAGTTAGAGGGGCTTTTAAACTAGGTGACGGGGGGAAGGTCCAGAGGTAGAGATAGTCAGCGTGGAGCATATTCAAGAGGGTAGTATTGGGGGCATTAGTGGTAGGTTGACTAAAGCACATAAACCCGAGGTAAGTATAGTAAGAAGTCCTATTTGCAATTTCGGAACACCCAATAAGAGCACAGTATGCGACCGGTCTAAACTACATGGCATGTTGACCAATTCCAGGAGCCTAGCGGACAAGATGGGTGAACTAGAGATACTGTTGTACGAGGAGGATTAAGATTTTGTGGGAATTTCAAAGAATTGGTTCAACAGGGGAGGGGTATGCCTGTATATCAAGAATAATGTACAAGCGAATGTGAGAGATGACATCACTAAGGGAGCTAGGGAGGAGGTGGAATCCTTATGGGTAGAGCTCCACAGGGATGAAACTAAGGGGAAAATAATACTGGGAGTATGCTATAGGCCCCCTAACCTGAGGGAGGAGGGGGAGACGGACCTCCTTTCACAATTTGGATTAGCAGCAAGGATGGGAAGTGTGATCATAATGGGGGATTTTAATTATCCAGACATAGACTGAGCAGGAGGAACAGGACAATTTCATGGGTCAGATGGTAGATGCACCAACTAGAAACAATGTGTTACTAGACCTCCTGATTACCAACAATACAGACCTGATCACGGATATGAAAATAAGGGGCAATTTAGGAAACAGCGATCACAGGTCAATTGGCTTCAGTATAAATCAGAAACATAAGGGGAATACAAAGTCATTGAATTTCAAAAGATCAAACTTCCCAAAATTACGAACCTTGCTAGAAGATATAAATTGGGATAAAATCTTAGGAACAAAGAACACGGAGGAGAGATGGGTTTGCTTTAAGAGCATATTAAATAAGGGCATTAGCCAGTGCATCCCATTGGGAAATACATTTAAAAGAGTTAGCCTGGGTTCACACCTATGGGAATTTGCTGCGGCCTACCACGCAGCAAATTCGCAGGACATTTCAAAATACATTGATTTTAATGAGGCATGTTCACATATCTCCGGTGCATGCGCACTGTGCATTGCAGAAAAAACGTGTGCGTTTTTTGGACAGTGCGGTTCGGCTCAGGTGCGAATTCAGGCCCATTATCTTCTATGGGCATACATCTGATTTGCAGATGCATTCCGTTCTGAACACGAATTCTTTCTTTCTCCTCACTACACCTCCCCCTATCCCCCCCCTCTCCCTGCTCACTGATCCGCAGCTAAAACGCTGACAAACCGCTGAACAACTGACGTTTTAGATCACTCTTATTTTATTATAAATTATAAATTAGTTATACACACAACAAAAAAAAAAAACAAGGACAAGTTCGATCAGTTACATTGTCACTCAAAAATAATAACAGTTCGTTAATCCAGCTTAAATCCTGTAGGTGTCTTTACTCATAACTAACAACGATTCATCATACACACCAGTGCAAATAAACCAACCGAACACCACCACACACAAAAAAGGAAAAAAAAAATAAAAAAAAAAAATAAAAAAAATAAAAATAAATTAGGGGATGGGGAGGGGGAGGGAGCAACGCCTAAACATATACAATCCCCATCCCCCTCCTCTCCTCCTCCCCCTCCCCTCTCCCTACCTCCTTGTGACGAAGCTCTTACCACTGTTACCACAGTCCGTATTATCTAGTTTGATACCATTCCCTCTCTGTTTCCTAAATTATCTGTGTTTCTCTATAGATCCTCCATGGGGCCCATATCCGCGTCCATTCCTCCAGTGTGTCTGATTCGTGTGCTAAAAGTTTTTCTAAACTTTCAATATTGTCCATTTCCATAGCCCATTCCATTATTGATGGAGACTGAGATGAACGCCAGTGCCTCGGTATTACCAGTCTTGCAGCTGTCAACCAGTGACAGAGAAGGCTTTTTTTGATAGTCTTATATGAACCTGGTAAGATAGAGAGAAGGGTAATTTGTGGCGTATTCGGTATTACCTCCCCTGTAATTATAGTATACATTTGTATGACCTTTTCCCAGAAGCTGTATATTTGGGGGCATTCCCACCAGATATGGAACAATGAGCCCTTATCCGTGCGACATCGCCAGCACATGTCCGATTTATCCGGATATATATGCTGTAGTGCTACTGGACTCCAGTACCACCTTGAGAGAATCTTATAACTCGTTTCTTGTGCTTTGATTGCTGCTGATAGACAATGAGTTAAATTAAATGACTTCTCCCATTCTTTAACCTCTATTTGAACATTGATCTCCTTCTCCCATTTTTTTATAAATTCCGGTGGCTCAGAGTACTGTTTTGAAATAAGCGTCTTATATATTGTTGAGAGAACGTGTTTTGGTTTGGATACTTGTAACAGAAGGCTTTCAACTTGTGTTAACTCTCTGTATAGAGATCTATTTAAGGGAATAGATGACAAAAATGATGTTAATTGCCAGTATTCCAACTTTTGTATACCTGATGGTTGTTGCATGGGAAATACATTTTGTAAGGGAGGGACTCTTCCTTGATAAAGAATCTGACCCAATCTTGGGTGAGACTCTTTATTCCAAATTAGAAAATGTGTACGATTTATTGCCGGCGGGAAGCTAGGGTTGCCAAATAACGGGGTCATTGGTCCGACAAAGGAGGACAATTCTAACCGTACAACTGTTTTTATCCAGGTTTTCAATAGATGGGATGTGAGGGGGGGGCATATTTTTTTGTAGCTCTAGACCTATATTTCTGCTAGATAGATCTAGCCAAGGTATCACCTTAAGGTCCAGTTGGTTCAACCCCTGCTCTATTGATACCCATTGTTTAATTTCTGAATGATGAAACCAATTCACTAATCTAATCAAAACTGCCGAAGTATAGTAGTAGTATAAATCAGGTGCACCTGCTCCTCCTTTATTTTTTGGGGCTATTAATAGCTTCTTATGTAATCTAGGTTTCTTGTATCCCCAGATAAATTTTGTAAAGGCTACTTGTAACGTTGAGAAAAAAGATCTAGGAATGGGCACAGGGATAGTTTGAAAGAGGTATAAGAAGCGTGGTATTAAATCCATTTTTAGTATATTAATCCTCCCGAACCATGAGTGTTGTTTAGCGTCATATTTTTTCAAATCTAGTAAGGTGCGCTGCAAAAGAGGAATATAATTCATTTGATATAGATGGGTCGGGTCAGAGGGAATCTTAATACCTAAGTATTTCAGTGCTGATGAGCAAATTTTTAACGAAAAGTTGTTTCTTATAGCCGTAATTTGTTGTGATGTAAGTGATACATTAAGGATTTCTGATTTCTGGATATTTACTTTAAAGTTACTCAGGGTTCCAAAACGCTGGAATTCAGATATTATAGAAGGTAGTGAGGTATGGGGATTAGTAACATAAAGTAATAGATCGTCAGCAAATAGGGCTAGCTTTACTTCATTTTGTTTAATCTTTATGCCGGTTATGGATGGGTTCCGTCTAATTGCTGTTGCCAAATACTCCATCACTATAACATAGAGTAACGGGGAAAGTGGGCATCCCTAGCGTGTGCCATTTTGTATATTAAAACTCGATGTTAATGATCCATTAATCTTTATCCTAGCCGCTGAGCCGATATAGAGCGCCATAATCTTATTAAATACATTTTCCCCCATACCCGTTTGTATTAATGCTTGTTTGAGAAAGGACCATCCTACCCGATCAAATACCTTTTCTGCATCGACTGAAAAAAAGGCATACTGGTATTTTAGCTGTTTTGACGTGATTCATTAGTAAAAAAGTTTTAATCGTATTGTCGCGCGCTTCTCTTTCTTGGACAAATCCTACCTGGTCTGTGTGTACTAGACCAGGGAGGAGAGGTTGGAGACGGAGCGCTATCAATTTAGCGTAAATTTTTATATCTACCCCAATCAGAGATATCGGTCGATAACTAGAGCATAATGTTGGGTCCTTATCTGGTTTTGGAATCAAAGTTATATGTGATTCCAAAGACTGTTTTGGGAATTGATTATTTGAGGAAATAGAATTAAATACCTGAAGCATAAATGGGGATAGCTGTTCTTTATAGGTTTTATAGAATTTTGGAGTGAATCCGTCCGGGCCTGGACTTTTATCTGTTGGTATATTATCAATTACATCTAATAATTCCTTTTGTGAGAAAGGGGAGTCCAGAAAGATCTTATTTCCATTATCTATTATCGGAATTGCATTTTCTTGTACATAGGATTCAATATCTTTCTCTTCTAACGAAGTCAGTGGGACCAAATTATATAAAGCCGAGAAATATGCCTTAAAGATTTGTTGGAGGGTTTGTGGGTCCGATGTAGGCTCTCCCGATGGTTTTTTTATACATGATATAAAAGTTTGGGAAGGACATGGATGCAGTTTATTAGCTAACAATCTCCCACATTTATTCTCATATCTATACCTACCCAAGGCTCGCCTTTGTTGGTATGAGCCTTGATAGGCGTCAAAAATCTGTAGTAAAGATGATCTTGTGTGAGATATGTCAGCTAATAATTCTGCCGATGGATGAATTTTATGTTGGGTTTCTAGCGAGCTAAGTTTTAACGTAATAGTTTCAATATTTTTAGACTTTTCTCTCTTGATGTGTGAACCGTGTTGAATAAACACCCCCCGGAGTACCGCTTTAAGGGCTTCCCATTTAAAAGGGAGTGCAGTTTCGTCTTGTTCATGGTCTGTAATAAAGTTGTCAATTGCAGCTATAATTGCCCTATGGCAAGTTAGGTCTGTCATGAGTTTATCGTTCAGGCGCCAGGACCAATTTGTCCCCTGCGTCTGAGGAGGGGTTATTGTTAAGAATACTGGAGAGTGGTCGGACCAAATAAATGATCCTATTTCCATTTGCGGGGAACATTCTAATACTTTAGGACCTGTTAAAAAGTAATCTAGCCTACTATATGTCTTATGGGCTAAGGAGAGATAAGTATAGTTACGTTCCTTAGGATTTAAGATCCGCCATAAGTCAAGTAGCATGTGTTCAGAAAGTTTTTTTTTTTAAGAGCTCTCAGGCAAGGGTATGAAGTATTTGATCTTTGGGCTGAGGTATCTAGTATAGGATCCAGAGCAAGATTGAAATCTCCCCCTACAAGGACAGTACCTTCTGCAAAATCTGCTAGAAGATTAAGGTACCTCGAAATTATTATAGTTTGATCTTGGTTTGGGATATAGAAATTTGCAATTGTGAAAGTTTTGTTCCATATTTTTAGGAAGAGATATCTACCGTTTAGATCCGCTTTATGATTCAAATAATGTATCGGCAAATGTTTGTGAAAAGCAATGGATACCCCTCTTGCTTTGGAACTCGGCATAGTACTATGATCCCAATGAGAGTAATGTTTACGTGAACACACTGGAATGCTGCCTGTGCGGAAATGAGTCTCCTGGAGTAATATAATGTCCACCTTTGCTTTATGGAAGAAGAAGAAGAAGAAGCGTTTTAGAGCGCATATACGACGGACATTCAATTCGCATCGCACTGGTGTGAACCCAGGCTGAACAAAAGTCCTGGATGGCTTAACTCCAATGTAAAAATGCATATAAAAGCAAAGGAGAAGGCCTTCAAAAAATACAAGGCTGAGGGATCATCATCAGCATTCAGAATTTACAAAGAATGCAACAAGAAATGTAGGGGTGCAATAAGGACAGCTAAGATAGAACACGAAAAACACATAGCGGAGGAGAGCAAAAAAAATCCCAAGAAATTCTTTAAGTATATAAACAGTAAAAAAAGGGAGGACAGACCATATTGACCCCCTAAAGAATAGAAGCACCCTCATGGCTAACAGAGGACAGAATTGGAAATAGACTTGGAAAACTTAACATCAATAAGTCACCAGGACCAAATGGCTTGAACCCGAGGGTCCTTAGGGAACTCAGTAAAGTAATTGCCAGACCATTGTTCCTAATTTTTACTGACAGTCTACTGACTGGAATGGTACCAGCTGATTGGAGAAAAAACAATGTAGCTCCAATATTTAACCAGTAGCTGACCGCTGGCTGTCAATTGATGGCCAGGCGGCACAGCTCTCAGGGCGGGAGGGCGTCATATGATGTCCTCCCCTTCCCGGCCCTCCAGGGAGCGCGCGCCGCCAGCAGCGCGCGCCCGCCGTGTCACTGGGCACCCGATGCGCGTGCCCACCGGCCACGATGTCCGCCGGGCACCCGCGATTGCCCAGTAACACAGCGGGACCGTGGATCGGTGTGTGTAACACACACAGATCCACGGTCCTGTCAGAGGAAATGGTGTGTTCTCAGTACAGAGAAACACTAATCGGTCTCCTCCCCTTGTGAGTCCCCTCCCCCCACAGTTAGAATCACTCCCAGGGAACATATTAACCCCTTCAGCGCCCCCTAGTGGTTAATCCCTTCCCTGCCAGTCACATTTATACAGTAATCAATGCATTTTTATAGCATGGATCGCTGTATAAATGTGAATGGTCCCAAAAATGTGTCAAAAGTGTCCGATATGTCCGCCACAATATCGCAGTCACGATAAAAATCGCAGATCGCCGATATTACTAGTTAAAAAAAATAATAAAAATGCTATAAATCTATCCTCTATTTTGTAGACGCTATAACTTTTGTGCAAACCAATCAATATACGCTTATTGCGATTTTTTATTTTTTTACCAAAAATATGTAGAAGAATATGTATCGGCCTAAACTGAGGAAAAAAGTTATATTTTTTTGGGGATTTAGTATAGCAAAAAGTAAAAAATTTAGTTTTTTTTTAAAACTTGTCCCTCTTCTTTTGTTTATAGCGCAAAAAATAAAAACCGCAGAGGTGATCAAATACCACCAAAAGAAAGCTCTATCTGTGGGGACAAAATGATAACAATTTCATTTGGGTACAGTGTTGTATGAGCACGCAATTGTCATTCAAAATGTGACAGCGCTAAAAAGCGGAAAAATGGCTTGGGCGGGAAGGGGGTGAAAATGCACTGTACTGAGGTGGTTAAAGAGCCAAAATACATCCCTGGGAATTACAGACCAGTTAGCCTAACATCAATAGTATGCAAGCTCTTGGAGGGGATGATAGAGGACTATATACAAGATTTTAGTAATGAAAACGGTATCATTAGCAGTAATCAGCATGGATTCATGAAGAATCGTTGCCAAACCAATTTATTAACATTCTATGAGGAGGTGAGCTGCCATCTAGATAAAGGAAGGCCGTAGATGTGGTGTATCTGGATTTTGCAAAAGTATTTGACACAGTTCCCCATAAACGTTTACTGTAAGGTCCGTTGGCATGGACCATAGGGTGAGTACATGGATTAAAAACTGGCTACAAGGGTGAGTTCAGAGGGTGGTGTTAAATGGGGAGTACTCAGAATGGCCAGGGGTGGAAAGTGGGGTCCCCCAAGGTTCTGTGCTTAATTTGTTCATAAACGACCTGGAGGATGGGGTAAACAGTTCAATCTCTGTATTTGCAGACGATACGATACTAAGCTAAGCAGGGCAATAACTTCTCTGCAATATGTGGAAACCTTGCAAGAAGATCTTAACAAATTAATGGGGTGGGCAACTACATGGCAAATGAGGTTTAATGTTGAAAATTGTAAAATAATGAATTTGGGTGGCAACAATATGAATGCAATCTACTCACTGGGGGGAGAGCAAGGATGGAAAGGGACCTGGGGGTCCTAGTAGATGGTAGGCTCAGCAATGGCATACAATGCCAAGCTGCTGCAAACAAAGCAAACAGAATATTGGCATGCATTAAAAAGGGGATTAACACAAGAGATAAAACGATAAATCTCCCACTCTTCAAGACTCTGGTCTGGCCTCTCCTGGAGTATGCTGTCCAGTTCTGGGCACCAGTTCTCAGGAAGGATGTACTGAAAATGGAGCCAGTACAGAGAAGGGCAACAAAGCTAATAAAGGGTCTGGAGGATATTAGTCATGAAGAAAGGTTGAGAGCACTGAACTTATTCTCTCTGGAGAAGAAACACTGGAGAGGGGGTATGATTTTAATTTACAAATACCATACTGGTGACCCCACAATAGGTTTTATAAGACAAGTGACCACTCATTAAGATTAGAAGAAAAGATGTTAAACCTTAGACTGCGTAGAGGGTTCTTTACTGTAAGAGCGGCAAGGATGTGGAATTCACTTCCACAGGTGGTGGTTTCAGCGGGAAGCATCGATAATGTAAAGTGATTTTAAATGAATAAAACAGTAGCGCTAATAATCACAGTGTCTGTGAATAAACTAAATATTTAACCTGTGTAAACAATACTGAAAAATATGTATAAACAGTGCTAAAAAAACAACAACACAATTAATCACCTATATACATAAAGTGAAAAATTAAAGTGAAGTGTGATTATATATTTTTTGCAGGTGTCCAAAAAAGGGGAAACAAATCCAAACAAAAGTCCATAAACTGTTACTTGTAGTGATAATGTTTCAAAAAGTGACAGAAAAGTGAATGAAAAATCCTGAAGCAAATAAAGTTTTGAAGTGTCTTTAAACAAAGTTCTTGAAGTGACTTGAAAAAATATATCTTCCACCACACCACCTGTGTTCAGTGCTACCGCACCCTAAGGAATCGCACTCACCAGCAGTATATGCCTTGCACTCTCATGCTCGGCCAACTCGCTTAATAGCTCCACATGGGTCACAGATGGATCCAGACAGAATGTTAGATAATTGCACTCCACATATAAGGAAAAAAGAGATGCTTCCAATAGTGAAGTAGAGTAAACCATTTATTTCAACAGCACACAAAATTCCTCAACCATTGTACTCACATCCTTCATATAAAAATAAGGCACTTCAGCATAACTTTTCAACAGGAAACAAGGACCCAGCAGTGGTGACCCGATATATTATGGTCTCGGCGGACCCGGCGTTAATACCAATATGTCTCACCCTCCACGCTGTCTCCTTGCTCTTTCACTTCACACGGCACAGCACACCCAGTAACTGGAACGTTGAATGTTAAATGCTCCTCACAGTTGCCATGTAACCATACCCAGACATGTTTCACCGAAGTGGCTTAATCATTGGGGTACACATAGGTGTTTAACTAATTTTTCTTTGTGCGCAGTGGTGGTGTGGAATAGTAGGAGGGCGAGCGATTTTCATACCAGTTTATTTTGGGAAGCATCGATAGTTTCAAAAAAACGATTAGATAAGCACCTGGACGACTGCAACATACAGGGATATACAATGTAATACTGACATATAATCACACACATAGGTTGGACTTAATGGACTTGTGTCTTTTTTCAACCTCACCTACTATGTAACTAAAAATGCTTTGATGTGAATGTGTTCTATAGGAACCCATGTTAAAAAAATGAAATGAGTTTCTGCAAAAAGCATCAAACACATTTGTGTGAATCGACCCTCACTTTCCAGTCACAGGGAGGAAAGGTGATTTGTAAGTGCAAGTGAAACTGCAGCAGAGAAAGATCAGTTCTCCACCTTTGCTAGAGCTGTGTAGATCTTGGTGGACATAAATCCTTTACCAGTTAATTCAGTCATATTCAGTGAAGTTCCTCTGTCCTTATACTGAGTTGCTGTGCTAGAATCTTAATATTACCCAAATGTAGCAGATAAGGAAATCTATCATTTGTGGCACCATACATTTGTTAATGTGGCCCACCCAATATTCAGACACAGAAACGAATAGGAGAAACAACATTGGGGCAATTCTGCTGTAATTTTCGGCTAGACAAGATGCACTGACCTATCTAATGTCCTGTTTGTAAATGTATTTACTGCTTTTGTGAAAAAAATATGCTATTCATTTAACAAATTTTATTTCCTTGCCCTTAGACCCTTCAGATGGTCGTGTTCAAATTATTAATGGAAGAGAGGCAAAACCTCATTCACGGCCATACATGGTGTATATAAAAATGGGATCATATTTCTGTGGAGGAATCCTGATAAAGCCTGACTGGGTGCTAACTGCAGCACACTGTGACATGTAAGTAAATCTGCTTCTCAACATGTGCAATCCATTCCTCAGCCTTTATTCCATAAAAGGGTGCATCCAGCTAAATATTTTTTTGAGTTTTATATAGAGCAAGCAATGATTAGAAACGCTGTTGGGTTTTTACTGCTATCCAGTGCTCCATCAGAGAGATATCCCATCAATTACTGTCATAGTGTAAAACATTTTATCAGAAAGGAAGTGAAGAAGAATTTTCAACAGCAACACAGACAGAAATAAAAAATTAGGGGGTGCATATGCGGGCTCCGGCAAGATGGCTGCTTATCCGGGAAGCTCCATGCCTCAGCTGCTGACACTAGCTCTTTTTAGTCTTCCTCGTGAGCCTCCTAAACGCTGATTGGGTTCGGGACATCCAGCTGTAATCCCTCCACCGCATATGGCTGGTGGATCAGAGCACCGAACCTGGTCCAGGCCGTCCACCTGCTCAACCCAGCCCCTCCAGGAGGACTATCTGCATTGCTCCACAGCTCTTTCTCCACTGCAGAGTCTCTGATAGAGCACACGCTAGATGAGCTCCTGGATTCCCAGCCATTTACACAGCCTGTACTCTCTCTACTCTCTGTTATGCTGCCTGTCTTGTCACCATCTGTGGATCTAGATGCACAGTCCCCTTTGGACAAATTTTCAGAGCTCTTGGAGCAAGGCTTAGCTAAAACGGCTGCACAAATCCCTACTGATATTAAGGCGGATTTACAGGGCCTGGGCTCTCATTTTGAGGTGATTGAAATGAAATTGCAAACCACTATAGCCCAATAAAAACACCCAGCGTATTCTAAAATTGATGCTCTGGAAAACCACTCCAGGAGATATCATTTCCAGATTCAAGGCCTTCCAGAGTCGGTAAAAGATGATGAGGCAGGAGTTCGCTCTTTCCTCCAAAATGTATTCCCTGATCTCTTGGATCACTGTATGGAACTTACTGTATATGGCCTTACAAGCCCCTTTAAGGCATGTTTGCTTGTGGGAAATGTTCCATATGCAGATATGTAGACAAGACTGACATGTTCACTGGTTCTGATGGTAAAAAGCATTTTAAAATTAGAGATTTCATTAACTGCTCTACCACCCAAGTGATATATATGATGATCTGCCCCTGTGGGAAAATATATGTGTGTAAAACAAAGAGACAATTGAAAATCAGAATCAGTGAACACGTCCAGAGCATTGTCAAAAAAGATGACGAACGCATTGTGGCGTTACATTTTTAAAATTTTCATGGAGGTGATCCAAATGGACTCAAAGTAAAAGGCATTTACAGACTGAATCTACCTCTCAGGAGGGGGGACTTTGATAAGATCCTCCTCCAGAAGGAAAAGATGTGGATTTTTCTCTTAAATGCATTACAGCCTTATGGCTTGACAATGAATGCAATCTTTATGTCTTTTTGGAACCATATCCATACTGAGACTCTCTGCAGGCTTTAATGTTAATTTTGCAGAAAACATTTCCACTCTACTTTTGCTGGCACTCCTGCTTCCCTGCCTCGTTCCTCGCCCCCCCTCCCCCTTTATCAGTATTTTGTTGATCTGTACCACTTTATGACTAAACTTAAATCAATTTAATATACAGTGGAGACAACATGATATTTTACTCCTGAATAGGGATGGGCCGAACGGACCCCTGTTCGGTTCGGACCAGAACTTCTGAACTTCCGCGAACGTTCGGACTCGAATAACAAACCCCATTAAAGTAAATAGGACCCAAACATCAAATATCAAAAGTGTCCATTTTGAAGGCTTAAATGCAAGTAATTAGGCATACAATGGTTATAGGGGTTGGGGTCCTGCCCTGGGGGACATGGATCAATAAAAAAAAAGTTTGTGAAAAAAGTAATTTTTAAATGAGCAGTGATTTTTTGATTTTTAAAGTAAAAGCCTAAAAATGAAATATTCCCTCCAACATAGTGCCAGGGGGTCCCCTTAGTCTAACTGTAAAGTGGCAGATCTGTACCACGTCTAGAATCTGCTGCAGCAATAATTTAATTTATAAAGCCAAAAAATTTAATTTTTCCTGCAAGCTGCCTTTATTTTGCTCAGCAACAGCTGGGGAGCCAGTGTGTATGATGAGGCCACAATGTAGTGCACTGGGAACAGTGACTTTGGATAGAAGTAACGGGTGCTTTAAAATTGGTCTTTGGGTGTCGGTGGGGCCTTCCCAAAGTAACCCTATAGAGATAATCTTGATGAAAGCAAGAATTTGCCTTGCTGTAAAAAATTGCAATCATATGCTCCAGAAAAATTGGTCTTTGGGTGTTGGTGGTGCCTTCCCACCGTAACCCTATAGAGGTACTCTTGAGGTAAGCAAGAATTTGCCTTGCTGTAAAAAAGGTGCTCTTGATAAAGGCAAAAAAAATTGCAATGATATGCATATGGTTGGTGTTTTTGCCACGTTTGATGTGCCTGAGACACAGTTTGCAGATAGCAACAGTGTGATCTGCTGCAGGTGTGCTGAAAAAGGCCCAGACAGCTGAGCTTTGGGGAGTGGGCTGGGAGATAACAGCTGCAGAATGTGATGGAATAGGATGGCTGCTCTCTACTCTTTCTTGATGTCGGCCTCCTTGGAGTTGTGCCGCCTCACCTTCAGTTTCCTCCTCTGCTCTATCTGGCACCCTATTCCTGATAAGAAAACCATCTGAAAACTTCTGTTTGATTCTCAACCTGAAACCATTGAACAAGTCAGTCCTATACAAGAAGTTTTGTTTGGACTCAATCTTCACGGTCAAATATATGCTGACCAAGGAATGCTTTATGGCATCAATCGACCTGAGAGATGCTTACCTAAATATTCCTATAGCACCTCAGTCCCAGAAATTCCTGAGGTTGGCAGTGAATATGGGCAAGGAAGTTATACATCTACAGCTCAGGGCCCTTCCCTTCGGCCTTTCATCAACTCGGAAGCCCTCACCCCTCTTCGACTCCAAGGAATTGCGGTAATCCCATATCTGGGCAACCTCCTCTTCTTTGCCCCGTCCAGGGAAAAGTTGCAGGAGGATCTGGACAAAGCCCGCAGTCATTTGGAGTCTCTGGGTTGGATAGTAAATATTCAAAAATCGAATTTCATTCCAGCTCAGCAAGTACATTTTCTGGGGTACCTAATAAATTCAGTGGAACAAAGAATTTTTCTCCCAGAAGAGAAAAAAATCAAGGTCCAGAAGGTAGTTACTACACTTCAAATGAATCAGCAGATTTCAGTTTGAAGGGTTATGTCGGCTTTGAGAACTTTAACCTCATCTATCCCAGTCATCCAGTGGACAAGGCTGCATTTCTGGCCTCTCCAGAGATTCCTTCTAAAAACATGGAACCACAGGACAGAAACCCTAGATACAAAGATAAAGATCCCCATCAGAGTCAAACGAACACTTTGGTGGTGGAAAAATACGTTAGTATTGCAAAAAGGTCTACTTTGGTCCTTTCTGACCGAAAAAATGGTGACAACAGATGGCAGTATGTGGGGATGGGGGGGGGGGGGGTCAGGATTTGGCACAGGGAACATGGTCACAGGCCGAAGCAGGAAAATCCTCGAATTGGAGAGAGCTAAAAGGAGTCGTCTTAGCGTTGGCTGCCTTCTCTCCAAGCCTCCTAGGTTTCTATGTCCACATTCTATCAGACAATGCCCTACCTAAACAAACAGGGGGGCACAAGAAGCAAAGCTCTTCACTTGCTGTCAGCAAAAATTCTGGAATGGGCAGAAAACCATTTACTGTCCTTATCCGCAGTCCATCTCAAAGGCAAGTTAAATGAAGTAGTGGATTTTCTGAGTAGACAGAAGGTTTAGGAGGCAGAGTGTAGCCTGAACTCAGAAGTGTTTGCATTGATCGCCAGGACCCGGGGCCATCCACAAGTGGACCTGTTTGCTTCAAGGCAAAACGCAAAGCTCCAACAATTTTTCTCCCTTCACAGAGACGACGGCTCTCAGGGGATAGACGCTCTGGCACCAGAGCCGGTACAAGGGGGGGGGGAGGGGCGGGATGCCCTGGGGGGTACAATTTATTGGGGGGGTGGGGGGGCGCAGTGAAGTGTCCTCAGGGCCAGCGCTATCTCTATTCTCTGCCAGATGACATCTCCCCACTCGAGAGTCCCGAGTAGGGGCGGACTGACCATAATAAACTTCTGTGTGTGTGCGGTGGCACCGCTCCGGCCAGGATGCAGCTCAGAGTCAGTGCAGCTAATCAGACGGAAGGAAGGGAGGCGGGATCAGGAGACCAATGAGCGGTTATGATCCTTCTCCCTTCTCCCCACACCTGTACGCTCTGAGCCCCCCTCACACCTGTACGCTCTGAGCCCCCCTCACACCTGTACGCTCTGAGCCCCTCTCACACCTGTACGCTCTGAGCCCCTCTCACACCTGTACGCTCTGAGCCCCTCTCACACCTGTATGCTCCGAGCCCCTCTCACACCTGTACGCTCTGAGCCCCTCTCACACCTGTACGCTCAGAGACATGTAAACACACACAGGCATGTACACACACAGACATGTACACACACACACACACAGACATGTACACACAGAGACATGTACACACACAGACATGTACACACAGGCATGCACACACACAGAGACATGTACACACACACATGTACACACACACAGACATGTACACACACACAGAGACACGTACACACACACACACATGTACACACAGACATGTACCCACAGGCATGTACACACAGGCATGCACACACACACACAGACATGTACACACAGGCATGCATACACACACACACACACACACATGTACACACAGGCACGCACACACAGAGACATGTACACACACACGGGGGGATTTACTCTTAGGTATGTGTTAACCACTTCAGCTCCAGAAGGTTTTACCCCTTTAATGATCAAGCCATTTTTTGTGATACCGCACCACGCTGCTTTAACTGACAATTGTGCAGTCATGCGATGCTGTACCCAAATACAATGTATGTCCTTTTTCCCCACAAATAGAGCTTTACTTTGGTGGCATTTGATCACCTATGCGGTTTTTATTTTTTATGCTATAAACAAAAGAAGAGAAACAATTTTTGCAGTGCCTCCAATAAAAATACATAGAATTAAAATGTGTGAGTGAACCCTGTTTCTATCACATTAAACCTAATTGAATTTTTATTGTTTTAAGTATATTCTTGTTTTGAAATTACATTGATTCTTTCTAAAAAAAAAATGGGGGGGACAGTTTGCCATATTCGCCATGGGCACCAAATGGCCTTGTTCCAGCACTGTCTGGCACACCCTTGGAATTTTTGCCTGGGGTATGCTTTTCCCCCTTTCCAGTTGATTCCACTGGTATTGAGAGAGATACAAAAAGAGAGAGTATCAATAATCTTGATTACTCCATTTTGGCCAAAGAGAGTTTGGTTTTACACAGTTTTACAGTTGACAATCAAACCATGTTGGCAGCTTCCTCTCAGACAGGATTTACTGATAGATTTAGTGATACGAGGGCCGGTACATCATCCGGATGTAGCCAGGTTAAGACTCACTGCCTGGTATCTGAAGAGCAGTTGTTAAGAAACAATGATGTAAGTAACTCAGTTAAAATAAACGGAATTACTTAACGCATTTACTTTAGAGGGTAACGAGTAATCTACCTGATTACTCTTCCCCTCATGGTAACTCAGTTCCCATTACTTGGGCAGGGTTACCTCAATTACATCTACCGTCCGGGAGGCCTGCCGTGGCCGCGCTGCCTGGCTGTTCGTTCCGCCGCGGGGAGGGGGGCTTTTGCCCGCTGAGAAGAGGCTGAGACTCAGAGAGACTGTTTGGACCGCCCCATCCCGCCCCGCCTATCCAGAGAGAGAAAATGTAGGGAGGCGGACACTGAAAAATGAAGTCAGCTGACCAGCTGACACCAGTCGATTGAAGGGGAGGGTCTCGCTCTCTCCCCATGAGGAAAAGCATCCCTGGAGGCATTCAAGTAAGTGACTATCTGACGATTCCAATTGCAGTGCAATCGATCCATCCCAAGTCCTCCACCACCTCTGCTTCTTACTGATCCCATCCCTACCCACCCACCATCACTTCTACAACAGAGGTGATGGGGGGGATAGGGTAGGGATGAGATCAGTGGTGGTGGGGGATGGGATCAGTAAGAGGCAGAGGTGGTGGTGGGAGAGGATGGCACCACCATCGCTGCCACCCCCCCCAAGTACCACCGCTGCCACCCCCCAAGTACTGTACACCACCACCACTGCCACCCCCCCCAATTACACCACCACCACTGCCACCCCCCCAAGTACCACCGCTGCCACCCCTCAAGTACCACCGCTGCCACCCCTGTCACAGTTACTTTGCTGAGTACTTTTCCAATGTAGTAACCGAGTTACTAACGCAATTACTTTTTGTGAAAAGTAATTTGTAACTTAACTAATTACTTTTTTAAAGTAAGATGACCAACACTGTTAAGAAACAAGGGCTTTTCAGAACCTTTAATAACCATGTTACTTTCCGGTAGGAAAAAGGTAACTAGAGCTATTTATGCCAAAGTGTGGAAGGTCTACGTTTCTTGCTGTCATTCAGAAAATATGGATGTGAAAGACAAAGTCTTTTTTTGGAGTTTTTACAAAAGGGTGTGGACAAGGGTCTTGCAGTCAGCACTCTTAAAGTACAAGTGGCTGCATTAGGAGTTTATCTGGAGAGATCAATTTCTTCAGAAACTTTGATCACAAGATTTTTCAGGGCACTTTTCAGATCCAAACTGGTTTCGGTTAAGCACTTTCCGAAATGGGATCTCTCCATGGTTCTGCAAGCCCTCGCAAAGGAACCATTTGAACCATTACAAACAATCTCTCTAAACAATTTAACTGTCAAAACTATTTTTCTAGTCGCAATTACATTGGCAAGAAGGATTAGTGAACTGCACGCCCTATCAGTAAAAAAAACTTTTTGTCCATTTTTTCAGATAGGATTGTACTTAAGGTAGATCCAGGGTTTTTGCCAAAAGTGGCAACATTTCAGAACAGGTCACAGGAGATTATGCTTCCAACCTTTTTGCTTTAATGTCGCGTACACACGAGCGGTCTTTTCGACGGACTAGGTGCGACGATCTTCCCGACGAACTTTCGAGTTCCGACAGACTTTCCGAACTAACGCACTTGGCCACGCACAAGCACACCAAAGTCCGACGGATTTGAATGTGATGATGTACGACCGGACTAGAATAAGGAAGTTCATAGCCAGTAGCCAATAGCTGCCCTAGCATCGGTTTTCGTCCATCGGACTAGCATACAGACAAAGGGATTTTTCGACTGGACTCGAGTCCGTCGGAAAGATTTGAAACATGTATTAAATCTAAAGTCTGTCTGATTTTTAGACAGCAAAGGTCTGATGAAGCCCACACACGATCGAATTGTCCGGTGGATTTGTTCCGTCGGACCTAGTCTGGCGAAAAGTCCGCTCACGTGTAAGCGGCATAACCCTTCAGGGAATAAGGAAGAGCAACTTAGACGTGAGACGTACCCTATTACATTACTTGAAAGTAACAAAAGATTTTAGATCCTCAAATTCGTTCTTTTTTCTGGAAACAAAAAAGTCCACCAAGCATCAAAAAAGTAAATTGCAAATTGCTGGCTTAAGACAGCTATTTCTGTAGTCTATTCTCAGATGGGTCTATCTCCCCCCAGCGGGAATTAGAGCTCATTCAACAAGGGCTAAGGCCACTACATGAGCAGAAAAAGCTGGTGCCACCCCAGATCAAATTTGTAAGGCCAAGTTAACATGGTCAAGTTACTTAACCACTTCGCAACCAGGCCAATTCTGACATTTCTCTCCTACATGTAAAATTCATAATTTTTTTGCTCGAAAATTACATAGAACCCCCAAACATTATATATGTTTTTTTAGCAAAGACCCTAGAGAATACAATGACGCTCGTTGCAACTTTTTATCTCGCACGGTATTTGCGCAGCAATTTTTCGAACACGTTTTTTTCAGAAAAAAAACAATTTCATGCTTAAAAAAAAACAAAACAGTAAAGTTAGCCCAATTTTTTTTGCATAATGTGAAAGATGAAGATACGCAGAGTAAATAGATACCCAACATGTCACGCTTCAAAATTTCACGCGTTCGTGGAATGGCGCCAAACTTTGGTATTTAAAAATCCCCATAGGCGACGCTTTAACATTTTTTACTGGTTACATGTTTTGAGTTATAGAGGAGGTCTAGGGCTAGAATTATTGCTCTCGCTCTAACATTCGCGGCGATACCTCACATGTGTGGTTTGAACACCGTTTTCATATGTGGGCGGGGATTACGTATGCGTTCACTTCTGCGTACGAGCTCACGGGGACAGGGGCGCTTTAAAATTATTTTATTTTTTTATTATTGTTAATTTGACTTTTATTTTTTAAATTTGACAGTTTAAAAAAAAAAAAAAAATTGATAACTTTTATTCCTATTACAAGGAATGTAAACATCCCTTGTAATAGGAATATTACCTGATCGGACCTATTACCAGTGAGATATGGGGTCAATAAGACCCCACATCTCACCTCTAGGCTGGAAAGCCTAAAATAAAAAAAAATAAAAAAAAGATCACCGCTTCCCAGCGGAGGCGGCGCCGTTATTCGAATGCAGAGGCCGGGCGTGACGTCATCACATTCGGCCCGGCCTCCGAACGATCATAGAGACTCCGGCGACCATCTGGTCCGCCGGAAATCTCTATAGTGATCATCCGGTGCCGGCGGTTCCTGTGTCCGACTCACCGATGGAAGCAGTGAGTCGGTAGAAGCACCGGAGGGCGGCGGGAGGGGGGGGCGTCCCCTCCCGCCGCCCATAAGAACGATCAAGCAGCGGAACAGCCGCTATGATTGTTCTTATGGTGCAGGGAATCGCCGGCTGAAACCGGCAATATCTGAATGATGTCTGTAGCTACAGGCATCATTCAGATATACCCCCGCAAACCGGAGGCCGTCATATGACGGCCGACGGTCGGGAAGTGGTTAACGTTTGTCTGTCATTACAGACTGAATCTCCTGTCAGCGGGGGATCAGGCTTTTGGCAGAAAAGTTCTGCAGGTGGTGGTCCCTCCCTAGGGGGTAAGTCTCTGTTATCCTCTCAGGTGCGGTCCTGAAAGACGTTAAGTGAAAATTCAAGTTAGATTTACCAGTAACTTGTTTTCCAGGAGTCTTTCAGGACAGCAGAATCCTGCCCTATTGTATTTTTTTATATATGCTGTGACTAACCATATCTCGATTATGTGTTCCAGCTCGGGGCCTGAGGTTCTCTACTACTACTGACTGTAAGGGTTAACTATTTATAGACTGCAGCCCTGACTTCCCTTCATCCTATACCGACAGGCCTGGAGATATACTCATCACAAACAATGACACAGATAGACTGCTGTCATTTGGTCAGAGTAGATCTGATAAGCTTTTATTCTTCTAACACTTATATAGGGAACAGATTATCATATAATGCTATACAATACCCCATGTGCGTCATAGGACTTTTCACAGTTATGCAAAACAATTATGTTTCAGACATTTAATTCATAACAATAACTTATACTACATAACAAACTTGGAAGCATACTGTCTTGAGGACAGTGTAATCAGTATCTCTTTCTAAGAAGTCACAGAACAAACTGATAATGTGGAACAGCTTCATGGGAATCTGCATGAGCAAATACCTAAGACTTAAACAAGCTAATCTTAAAATGGAGTCACGTTGGCTCTTAGGGAATGTACATATTCCTTCAATCCCCTCTTAAAACATTAATCTATATGTTTTAACTTTACATAATGTCAATGAACCAGGGAGAGGCAAAATACCTTACATGTCTAATCTGAGGTTAAGCCCCCTTAAAATTTTTCTATTGGACCTTCTCTCAGTGGATTGCTGTTTTGTGTTCATTGTAATATTGTCCTGTGTATGTGTGTTCCCACACATACTTTTAATTGCACCCAAATCTTCCGGGTGGTAGATACAGTTCATTATGACCCAGACAGGGACAAAAATAACGACTAAAGTTGTCAAGCGCAACATCCAGAGGTTGCCAGAGTCCTTGGCTATGAGCAAAGTCATTTTGAAGATTCAGAGTCTAAAACACCCGCTTCTCTCGCTCTTCGAGGGCTGATGTCACCTCCTTGTTCCTTGTCTTTTATCTCTGGGTCAGCTTGCGTTCTAGCAGCTTGCTTCGCATCTCCTTGTGTAGGGGTGTTTACACGGCTGGCATGGAGGTCAGCTCGCGTTCTAGCAGCTTGCTTCGCATCTCCTTGTGTAAGGGTGTTACACGGCTGGCATGGATCCAGGCTTGTTGGTTTTCCAATAGGACTGCAGTACTCGTCGTGGCCACCACCTTGGTTTCTGGTCCGACCGGGTATCCTCCTTTTCTGGTCTGTGCCAACTGTTTCACCACAACCCAGTCACCGGGCTGGAAGGGAAGTGTAGGCAGATCCTGTGGAGAAAGAGGAGAGGTGCGAGTAACATTTCTTTCAATTTGATCTAAAGTTTTTAATCATTTTTTTTTCCATACCCTTCCCTAACCTGGTCTAAATCTCCTGTTTCCAAAACTAAAGGTGTCCTAGTCCAAGAGGTAGAAAATGATCTACCTATTAGGACCTCAAATGGAGAACAGCCTGTAGTCCTACTGGGAGTCATTCTGAACTCAGCCAGTACTATGGGCAACATTTTATTACATTTGTGGAAAGTACCTCCTGTAGCTTCCCTAAGCTTATCCTTGATGGTCCTATTCATCCTTTCTACTATTATTGAACTCTGTGGGTGATAAGGGATTTGAAACTTCCATTGCATTTTTAATGCTTTAACTAATTATTGGCAAAGTTTTGATGTGGAAGCTGGGCCATTGTCTGATTTTATCTGTAGTGGGCATCCTCATCTAGGAATCACTTCCTCTGTGATAGATAGATGCGAGACCTTCCTATATAAATGTCTAGTCCAACAACACATACCAATTTGAACCAATGACGAAACTGCAGCAATAATGAGTAATACCACAACGGGCAAAGTTTTGATGTGGAAGCTGGGCCATTGTCTGATTTTATCTGTAGTGGGCATCCCCATCTAGGAATCACTTACTCTGTGATAGATAGATGCGAGACCTTCCTATATAAATGTCTAGTCCAACAACACATACCAATTTGAACCAATGACGAAACTGCAGCAATAATGAGTAATACCACAACGGGATGTATCAAATAATTCAAAATGCTGTTGGCCTTACTGGAATGTCCAAATATTACCTCCCACCAAGACCCTCCCACATCATTTTCTAATTGATGCACTACCTCCTTTATTTCATTCTGATTATGGTATATGGCTATAGTAGCATTAGCTCTCTCTTGCTGCAGCATCTTCATAAGGCTCTCATCTCTATCCCAATCTGCTAACCACTCCTGTATCTTCCTTCCCATACCAAGGTTCAGGGCTCTCAGATTAACAGGGAGGTTCTGGTTGACATCCACAGACACCGCCAAAGGTACACCACGCTCCTCTTGCTATTGTCAGGTTCACAGAACATCTTATTTCCATGACTAATGTTACATTAGTATCCTTTAGGACAAAGAAACAAACTCTCCCATGTCCCAAATAATACACTGGTGTTCCCTTCCCGGCAATGTTCTCCCCATCCAGTACACAGAGTGACGCATCCTCCCAACATTTCTCATTTACTACCGTGTATTGGCCTGGCATACAAAAGATGTCATGGTCATGCCTCCGACAGGGAAATATCAACCTGCCTCCAGCTCCCATTCTCTCTGATCACATGTGGGTAATTTAGCCTCAGATGCAACAAAGTAGAATCCCCAGTCAGTAAGCCCATTGATATCACCGAATACACAGATTGAGTCTGCACTTCTGTATACGGGATCAACGAGGAAGCGTAACATCTCTCATAATCCAAATTCATACATCCCATCCAGGCATTTGACCACCAACTTGGATTAGTGCAAGAGATGTGCTTTGGTAAAATATTACTGAGCTGTGATGCTAATTCATAAGGCCACTTCCCCCCATACAGGGACTGTACAATAAGTTTGATGTTGGTTGATAGTTCCGCCTGTCCCTGTGTGCATGCCAGAGCCCATGACATATTTTTGCCCTGTATCACCATATTATCTACCAACCTCTTAAAATGGCGTATAAAATCTTGAGCTACTTTTACCTGGGTATTTATGTGACGTTGTTGAATATTATCAAGAATGTCATTAATCTCTCTCTGAGCAACAAAGCCCCGTTTACTGTCTGAAGCTATGGCTGAGAGTTTGTTCCTCAGGAGATCGATGTCCACTCCATTAACAACACCCATCCCAGTTCCTATTCCCCCTAATATAGTGCTGAATACATCCCTCCTCTTTCGGTTACTCCTCAGAAATAAGCGTCCGTCCTGCATGGACCTTATTCTGTGTCCGCCCATCTCTGGGAGAAAGCCATTGATATACTGACCGTACTTGATTTAGTGTATATTCAGCACATATAGGGTAATAGGATTTTACCAACCATTGCGAGACATTGACATTGTCAGTGCCATGTGGTGAAAGCATACTGTACCCTGGTAGCCAGCGTTTGTGACGAGCTTAGATCTATTTGCAATGGTTCCCCCTTCTCTAACGGAGTATGTTTCTGTGTGTAGCCACTGGCATCACCTATGCAGGGTTTTAACCTCTCCGGTGAGACATCAACCAGGCGTATCTCCCCCAGGTCCATTTCTGGTGTCCCACATGTCCAGTAACCAAGAGCTTCCCTGTAGGACTGATAGGACCGATATACTGTCCCCACAAGGAAATTTTCACCCCATTGATGTGTCATCTGGAGCTCCCTAGTTTGGCCAACAGACACCTTACTATGCCTAAGTGTCAACCTCCTGGGTCTCTGCGCCCTATTACTTTGGTAATGCCAATATATGCCACACATAAAAACATACTTCCCTTCCTTCAATTCTTCACCAAAAACCCCATATCCTACGTCCCTTGCTTCCCAAGGTTTGGATAGATTGGATTGTTTTCCTAACCAATAACCAGTTTTATTCATATATATAGTTACATCTACAAAAGTTTTGTTTATACGCACATCCTTGCGATGTTGAGTTAGGATTAAATTGTCCAAAAGCAAAAGAAACTTTGTTTTGCAAATTTCCATGGTGACCCCATTGGTACGTGTCCGGTAATTTAGGATTCTCTGATATAATCCTGACCTTTCTCCTTCTTTCATCTCCCCCCTGCATCCCCTTCTGGCCTAACAAGTCCAACATTGATGATATAACTGAAGTGGATGCATGGCTTTCCTCAGGATTTTCCCTTTCCACATCATCCCCTGAATATTCGTCAGAATCAATTTGAGATGTTACATGGCTCAGATGGATCGACAAACACGACAAGTATGATCCTTCCATCCATTCTCCAGAGACTTTGCCAATCTTTGCTCCACCAGGACTCTGGAAAACAAGAACAAGAGCGGAATCAATTCTTATCAGCAATACCTTTTACATTGATCAGCATGAACCCATTTCTCTATCTCCCTCTTTTTCATGCCCTTTGCACCCTTGTTATCTACGAGCCGCTTTACTTTGACCACCTGATCACTAAGGGTCATAGTGACTGTGAACGGTCCCGTCCAGTTTGCGTCCCATGAAGACTTGGAAACAAAGTTCTTTACCATAACCCTGTCTCCAATCTTCAAGCTAACGGGAGGCCTTAAAGGCTGCTCCTTCTCTTTAGGTGCCATGTTACTTGCAGCAAATTGCAAATACCTCTGTACCTGTTCTTGCAGCTGGACCAGAAATCGGTCCCTTTCAGCACTCTCTCTCAAGGGAGTACTAAGTATTGGGTCTGCTGGATGGCTGAGGTTCATCATTCTCCCCGTCATTAACTGATATGGGGTTAATGATGTACCTTTCGCTGTAGATCCTCGTACGGCCATCAGGATTGAAGGCAGATGAATCAGCCAGTTCTTTCCTGATTGCAGTACCATCTTTTTAAGCCTCTCTTTCAGTGTTCGATTCATCCTCTCAACCATCCCCGCCGATTGTGGATGGTATGGAACATGGAATCTCTGTTCTACTCCCAGCAGCTCACAAATATTTTTCATGACCCTGCCGGTAAAGTGAGTCCCCCTATCGGACTCCAGGACTTTGGGGAACCCCCATCTTGAAAAGACTTCGGTCCACAAAGCTCTAGCCGTGGCAGTAGCAGAGTCCTTTCTTAGGGGCAGACCCTCTACCATTTTGAAAAGGCATCCACCACCACGAGTAGATACCTGTATCCTCCAGGGGCACTCTGTAACGGACCAACAGTCAATCTGTAGGTTTTCCCAGGGTCCATTCGCTACCGGTACCCTTGCTAATATTGGCTTCTGTCCCTTTGGCCTAGGGTTCATTTGTGCACATATTAAGCATTCCTGCACTACCTGTGAGATTGTGTTTCCCATTGTCTCCCACCAGTATCTAGCTTGCACAAATTTCAAGGTACCCTGAACACCCATGTGGCCTGTTAACCTGTGATTTTCCAGGGCTAAATCTTTTTGATGCTGGGAGGGCACTACAAACCTTCATCCTTCTGAAGTTTCTTTTAACAGTAGATCGTCTTCTAATACATAATTTTGGGGAGCATCTGCCGCTTTTGCTCTAAGCTGCTTTTTGATTGAGCTCAAGGCCTCATCCTTATTTTGTTCACCTGCTAAGCATGGGGTAGGCATCCTTAGCACCGGCAGGAGTTCATGTGAACCTGCTTTCACCTCCTGCTCCTCAGAATTATGTTCCTCCTAGGCCTGCCTCCCTTCAGTATCATAGGGTGTCCATTTGGCCCCTATCAGGGCTGCCTCCTTTGCCAGCTCATCTGCCTTGTTGTTGCCCACAGTAACCTCCTCTCCACCTCTTTGGTGTGCTCTCACCTTAATGATAGCCACTCTCTGAGGTTCCACATTTGCTCTTTCCCATATATCTCTTAGCACCGCACTATGTACCAAGTACTTCCCAGAGGCATCACTGAAGCCCCTTGACTGCCACAAAGGCATGTATTCAGTCAGAGACCTTGTTACATAGGTGCTGTCAGAGAATATGGTTATGGGACCTGAACTGAAATGAGTGATGGCCTCTCTCACTGCCTCCAGTTCAGCTCTTTGGGCAGAAAAGCTTTAAGGGGATTTGGTCATGATTTTCTCATTGGTCTGGGGGCACCACAGGGCATACCCTGTGTGAAAACTTCCTTCATCCCAGTACCTTGATCCATCCACCCAGATTTTAAGGTCTCCATTACCTGATGCTAACCTGAATACCTCCTGTGTTCTGGTCCAATGTACTTCCCCACAGTCATGCTGCTCCCCCTCATATTGCATCAATTGTGGGAGAGTGTAGGTGGCATTGTGGGTCACATCCAGATTCCTGGGTGTTAAATCCACTAGCCATCTGGCTACCCTTTGGGAGGATACTCCACTGAGGGTAAGTTCCAAAAGCATTTTAATTGGAGAATGGGGCGTCTGCAGAATGATTTTACCAAACCTCACAACATGCTCTGTGGCGAGAACCGCCCAGTGCGCTGCCAAAAGGTTCCTGACACATTCATCAAATCCCCTCTCTACCGGGCTTAGTACCCTGGACCAGTTTCCCTCCGGTACCCATTTGCCCTGCCTCTCCTGCAGCAACACCGCTGTTATTGCTACTGCAGAGGCATACACTTGTAGTGCAAAGGGCAAATCGGCATTCGGATTGCTCAAGGCCGGGGCCTGCATCAGACTCACCTTTAGCTTGGTGAAAGCTTGTTCATGCTCTCCCAACCAGTCTAAGGGGTCTGTTTCCTTATTGTCTCCTTTTAGAAAGTCATACAGGGGTCTTGCCTTTTCCGCAAAGCCTTCAATGAAGTCCCTGCAGAAACCGACCATTCCCAGGAATTGTTTCAGCGCAGTTTTAGTGATTGGTCTTGGTAATTTCCTGATAGTTTCACATTTCTTTGGATCTGGAGTTCTTCCCCCCTGTGAAACTATCACACCCAAGAAACATACTGAATCCTTCATCAATTGTGCCTTTTTGGGGTTTAATTTCAGACCTGCATTCTCAATTCGTGCCAGGAGTTCCTCCAGCAGAGCATAATGCTGCTCTTTTGTCTCTGTTTGAAGCAAAATGTCGTCCACATACTGAATGATGCATTCTGGCTCAGAAAATGTCTTCAGAATGTCCACCATACAGATGTGGAAGTATGTAGAGCTGGATTTGAACCCCTGAGCCAAACGACAGAATGCATATTGTTTTCCCTGAAACGTAAAGGCTAGCCTGTATTGGCTATCCTCATGCACGGGAATTGAAAAATAGCCATTTGATATGTCAATTGATGAGTACACCTTTGCTGAAGGCTTCAGTGCTGTCATCATGTCTGGCAATTTAGCAACTACATTTGTAATAGATGGGGTGCATCTGTTTAGCGCACGGAAATCTACAGTGGGCCTCCACCTCCCCTCCTTCTTCACTGGCCAGAGGGCTGCATTTGTTTTAGATTGGCACTCTTTAATTACATTTTGTGCCAACAAATTCCTCACTGTGCTCTCTATGTATGGGATAGATTCGGGCGGAATTTTATACTGACGCTGAGGTGGCGGATCAGGGCCCCTTCATTTTAACAATCATATTTGAAACTCTACCACATTGCGCTTTAGACGTTGCCCACACTTTGTTATGTTGCCACAAGATTTTAGCCAATATTTGGTCCTCTGTTTTCAATATTGCCTGCGGGTCAAGGATTTCATCGGTTTTAACTGATGCAACCTCACAGCTGTCCATGACCATGTGCGCCTTGCCTTTGTATCTAGACCCTTTCCACAGTACCCAATTACATAGATCAAGAATCAGTCCATGTGCCCCCATGACATCAGAGCCCAAAATAGTGCCCTCGTGCATTGGGGAAAGAAACAAACTGTGTTCCACACATAACCTCTCTATTTCTATGTTCACAGGTATTGATTGCTCAGAAGGCACTAGTTGTCCCCCGAATCCTCTAAGGAAAATTTGTCTCCCAGCAGGATCCTTTTGAAGTTCAATATTTGTTATGCTGACAGCCACTCCCTTATCCAAAAGTACATTTGTGCGATGGCCCCCTATCGCCCCTCGGATACGTGGTCTGCCGCTTTTGTCCCTCTCCAGTTCACATACTAGGGACAACACCGGGGCCTGACATCCCTATGGTTTAAAATAAGGATTGGTTGGGGGAGGGATTTTATATTCCTCGTGGTTTTCTTTAAACCCTTTTCCTAACCTTTGCAATTCCCTCAAAAGTGGACCATATAATGTAGCATCAGGTGCCTCATTCGGCTCCGTTGTCACCTTATCTGGTCCAGGTTTTCGCTGTTCCTTCTTATGCCAAGGCAATTTACAGTCCTTGATTACATGGCCTGTATTCCCACATCTATAACACCTGCCTGTAAATCTCACTGTACCTTCGCTTTTAACTATCTCCGCAACTCTTTTGTGGGGCCTATTGTCTTGATCTGTCTCCCGAACCCAGTCCCTTAATATGTTTATAAAGGTCTGGTACGAGGTGGCATTCCTCAGTGCAATTCTGGTATGGTAATCAATACATATGCACTTATTAGCCATAGAACACAGAAAACTACTATCATCAGGAGACATATCAGGACAATTATATGTGGCTTTATAAATGGAGAAGTATTCACTGCAAAAAAGTATTGGATCAATTCCCTTCCTAAATTTTGTATTTTCTAGGGCGTCTGAACCCCTAGTATCTCTTCCTCCCATTATGCGCTGCATTTCCCTCATTCTATCTGCCGAGTTCCCCCAATTTGAGTTTAACTCGGGAGATAGACCTCTATGATTCCCAACTGGTGATTGCAGTTTTTCACACAATTGCAATGGAAGCCATGCGCGGAGGAGTGCGCATGCATCCCTATTGTTCAAAATGTACTGTGTCACTACAGCCTCCAGCCTGTTTGAGAGACTAATGGGTGAGGCGCTAGTGTCAAACTTTCCCAAAATCTGGCACAGATTTGTGCGATCTTGTATGGAGAGTGTTGTGGTTTGGGTGCTACCCTCCCTTTTTATAATTCCTAATCCTTGCCCAGTCCTGTCTAGCACAGGAGTGAAGAGAGAAGAACTTTGATTTGGGGGATCTTCAGGACTGTCGGCCGAACATACTGGTTGCTGTTCAATCGGCATCCTTTCTCTTTGCTCCTGTGCCACAACGAAATGTGTGTCCTTGTTAGCACAGCAATGGCTGTGCACGTTCTCACAAACGTTCTCACACTCACAAACATTTGTGTCCGCATTCGCAGCTATAGCTGAAATATCCTTACTCACATTATCTATCTGTCCTATTAATTCTGACCTCTCCTTATACCATTCAAACTCTTTCCGTTCAGAAATATCTCTCATTTTGACTAGCATGCTCACCAAATTTGCTAACCTCTGTTTCCTGCCTTTTTTTTTATTTTTTTTAAACGTTATGGCATCATTATAAGTATTGCATTGTTTCAACAAGTCGTTGAACTGGTGTGTTAAAGCATCCTGAGATACACTATCGAATTGAATACAAGCATTTTTTTAAGAAACTCTTCAAGGATATCCATTGACATGCTAACATGCTAATCTGCAACTAGCTACACTGAACAGTTGCTTAGACAATACACACACAGATGAACAAACAGATAAACAACCCACCACAGAGACTCAGATAAAAGCTGTTCAAAGTCTAGTTTTTCACCTGTAGTTCCACGCAGAAGACCAACAAACAAAACCAAAAAAAAAAAATATATAAAAATCCGTTTAACTACGAATTCTTCCAGAGAAGACAATCTTAATGCTGTCCTCTCTTAAACTGCAGGCCACATTGAACTCCTATTGGAAAAGAGAGCTATTTTACACTCACGTGGGGAAAAAATAATTTAAAAAAACAAAAAATATAAAAAAACTTAAAATAAAAATATATATTCCCACTTTTTTCTCAGTGCTGTGTGGTTTGTCCTGTCAATTTACTGATTATATTATATAACCCAAGGGTGATCAATCCCTAACTCGCCAGTGACTGGTTACCTGGCCAAACGCACACACATTTAACGTACATACATATATCAGCCACAGCTCTCACCAGGTTCTACGCGTCCGTTTCACCAATGAGATCTTTCACAGACTTTTCATGACCATCCAAGCGTGGTTTCAGAAAAGCCAATCTTGTCCACACTAGAGACGATTTTCCGTTCTGGTTGTTTGAGGATTTGTGCTTGAGACTCAAAACAAAGAAAAATGCCTTAGGTTTGTGAATCCTATGCAGAAAAAAAACGATATTCTGCTCGTCTAAATCTCGGGTGCCAAATGTAGAATTCGATAATAATTGTGGAAAACTATATACCACTACAGCCTATATATTATCTCCTCTATGCATCAACTACTTTGTCTAGTCTCTGTCGATTAGTCAGTCTGTTAAAACTATGAGAGCATGCTACTGTTAGTATCACAATAATATATTTAGTTATGAAACCAAACACACGGCTTAAGAATAATCAAATCTTATTTATTTCCCAAGGAAATAAGAAAGCTAACGTGTATTAAAGGGGGTTACAAAATGACATAACATACAGCAAGACTACAGTACAATGATATACAGTACAGTTACACTACAATACAATGGTTTACTTAACACATGCTTCTTGGCTGGTCTCCTGATGGAAAAGAGGGTCAGTTCTGTGTGCAAATCCGTTTTGTCAAACACACCTCAAGCATAGCACCTCCCATTGCCCGCCTAGCCTCTTCCTTGTACCCGCCTTCATCTATTCTGATCGTCCTGCCACAAGTGGTCTCTGGGGGGCAGTATCCGTCTGACTGGCTACATTCCACAGGGGGGGGGGTGCATCTTGTTCTCCGGGAAATTGTCCATGTATGGATGTATGGATCCCAGCATATTGAATCCAACAGCCCCTCTTAGAAGGAGGGGCTAATGCTCGGAGGCACGCAGGCATGCCTTGAGCCTGAACTGGAACCATCTTTGAGAAAAAACTATAGGGCGAAGCTTGCCACCATGTTCCTGAGCAAGGACACCTGCCATGGTTTTACAATTTTCCCTTACATATACATGAAACTTTTTTCCATAATCTGGGAGACCAAGTGCTGGAGCTACAACCATAGCATTTTTCAAATACAAAAATGCATTTAACATATCTGGTGAACATGATACAATGTGAAGTGTTTTTAAATGAATAAAACAGCAGCGCTAATAATCACAGTGTTTGTGAATAAACTACATATTTAACCTGTGTAAACAGTGCTTGAAAATAATCAACCTGTATAAACAGTGCTAAGAAAACAAGAATCATCACCTATGTACACAAAATAGAGTTAAATGTGATTAACGATACTTATTACAAGTGTCCAAAAAGAAACAAATCCAAACTAAAGTCCATAAACTGTTAATTAAAGTGATAGTGTTTCAAAGTGAAAAAATGACAAAAAAAGTGAATAAAAAAGTGAAAAAATCTTGAAGCAAATAAACGTAATAACTTCACATTATATATTTATTTAAGTAGCTGCTTAGTTTATTATACACATAGGTGGTTTTGTTTAGTTTTTCTTTGAGCGCAGTGGTGGTGTGGAAAAGGAAGAGGGCGTACACATTTATCATACCAGTCTATTTGATTTATTTATATTTTACCACGTGCATCCATGGAAGCAATTAACTTTTTAGCTAATAGGCAGATGGATCCAGAGTGTATCTTCTCTTCCAGCCAGGATATGGCTGAATGTGAGGAGGATATTACAGGAACACTAAAAACACTAGAAACATTGTTAGAGAAACAGGTCAAAACCTGGTGGGACATATTCACATTTGAACACTATCAAAAAGAGGGTCTCATCTTTAGAAGTTTGAGATGGGGAGTGTCCCCTCAGGATGGCCTGACAGACTCCAAATATATGGATGAATGGCTGGAGTTTTTCAATAGGAGGGGGAAGGAACTTCAGGATTTGGTTTTAAAAAGAAAGCGTATTAGGTTGGTTAATTTGAATGAACAGATCAAGGTTCTACAAAATAACCTGATACCGTTCAATGAATCTAACCAGGTGAAGGATTTTAACACTAGCATGCGAAAGAAATTAGAAAAAATTGATAGAGATACCCAGAAAAAGAAAGTTAAGAAATATAATAGAGACTCCAATGATTTTACTAGTAACAACATTTATGTATGGCAGAGTGTGATCAACAATGAGGCCATAGGTAATATCAATATGGAGGATATAGATATTCCAGTAGAAAATGCCACATCTAAGGTAATTCAAACTAGAAATGATAAACCCCAAAATATGAAGGGTAAAAAAAACCCTAAAGGAAATGTAAATAACACCCCGAAAACGAATAAGAATGTAACCCGTGAACATAGGGGCAATTTTCAGGGAAATAGCCAGCATACTGGAAATTCTACGCCCCAAGGGTATTCACAACATATGGGGGGGGGAGTATGTCCCTTATCATCAGTTGGAATACCAGCAATGATGGTCAGAGATATCAGGTTCCTGTTCAGAACAGATATGAGGTACTTGATCATGATAGTGGGAATAGGGGTTCTTTTTTAGATCAACGGGGGGGGGGGGGGTGTACACCGAGAGGTTACTCTCATGGGGGGAACAACAGGGGAGGAGGGAGAAATCCCACCCCCTATTACCCCAACAGAGAAACAGCCCTCTATTACCCAAACAGGGAAATGGCCCCATTTCAAAGGGAAGGAGAGGCTGTAGGGCAGGGAAACGAATACAATCCCAAAAAAAGAAGGAGAGACCATTAAATACCGGGATTTATGATCTTAGTGGGGTAGAATTAAGTCATAGTGGGAAAAATATCCTCAACTTGGGTCTTAAGTGTGCACCTCGGAAACAAATTAATAAATTTGATGTGTACATTGATGCACACAAATTCATTCTCACACTAAATATGAAGAAATATTTTTTGAGTCACCCAAGAGATACGTCGGGACTGATAAATAAGGTCTCTGCCAATATAGATAGCGGTCTGCGTAATAAGTCAGTTTTTAACCCTCAGAATAATAATAATCACTTTATTGAAGTTTTTAAAAATATGGTGATAAAGGATATTGAAGAACTTCCTGTTGTAAAGCGTATTAATCCCGAATATATTAGGGAGGGAATAAAGTCTCTGGAAGAGAAGAAAGAGATTATTATTCATCCAGTGGATAAAGGGGGAGGGGTTGCTATATTGGAGAAATCTTTTTATTACAACCAATTAACGGAACTCCTTAGTGACCAGATTACATATAAAAAACTAACCTCAGACCCAACAGAACAATATAAGGATCAATTGAATCTGTTGGTTGAATGGGGATTTAGAAATGGAGCAGTCACTATAAAAGAGAACCTTTATCTCAACCCCACTTCGTGCAGAATACCGGTGATTTATACATTGCCGAAAATACATAAAAATGCCGAGATTTCTCCAGCACGCCCGATTGTAAATGGGATAGGGTCAGTTACCGCCAGACTTGGCGAATATCTAGACCGTTTTCTCCAACCTAGTGTAATGCCGCGTACACACGAAGGGACAATCCCGCAGGATTATCCGCTGGACTGAAGTCCATCGGATAATCCCCTCGTGTGTGGGCACCGGCGGACTTTTTGGCGCCAAAGTCCGGCGGACCAAAGTTTTAAGTTTGGTTTTAAAATTATCCCGCCGTTAGTAGGCAAGTCCGCGGGACTTTTGAAAATGAACGGACTTGCCCACACACGGAGCAGTCCGTTCATTTCGAACGTAACTTCAGGTACGTAGCTAGCGTAGGCAGTAAATGCCGCCACGCTAGCTCCGTCACCTGTCATGGATTTAAAGGGAATCCCCACGCCGAAAAACGGCGTGGGGGTCCCCCCCAAATCCATGTCAGACCCTCATCCGAGCACGCAGCCTGGAAGGCCAGGAAAGGGGTGGGGACGAACGAGCGCCCACCCCCCCCCCCCTCCTGAGCCGTACCAGGCCGCGTGCCCTCAACATGGGGGGTGCCCTGGGCAAAGGGGGGCCGTGCCCTACCCATTCACCTAAGGTGTAAAATGTAAAGTAAAAAAAAACACCCACACTTTTGAAAAAACAGTTTATTGCACTGCTCCGGGGGTCTTCTTCCGTCTTGGGGGTCTTCTCGCCGGACTCCCCCGCCATTTACCAAGCTCTTTTACCGAGCGGGGGAAGTCCGGCTACCTTCTTCGTCGTCGCCGCCGTCTGGGGGTCTCGATCCGCCTTCGGGGGTCTTCTTCCGTCTTGGGGGTCTTCTCGCCGGACTCCCCCGCCATTTACCAAGCTCTTTTACCGAGCGGGGGAAGTCCGGCTACCTTCTTCGTCGTCGCCGCCGTCGTCTGGGGTTCTCGATCCGCCTTCGGGGGTCTTCCGGGGGTCTCTTCTGTTCTTGCGGCGGTCGTCGTCTTCCGCGCCGCCGGCGCCTTGTCCTTCTTCTTGTCCTTCTTGTTCTTGTTCTTCTTCCGATGTTGACCCGACGCTCTCTCTGCCCGGAATGCCTGTGCCGCTCTGCGCTAGGACTTATATAGGGGCATGGAGACAGGGTCACATGTTCATGTCACATGGTGACCCCGCCCCCTTGTGTTGTCACAGTCCCGGAGGATGCTGGGACTGTGACATCGCAAGGGGGCGGGGTCACCATGTGACATGAACATGTGACCCTGTCCCCATGCCCCTATATAAGTCCTAGCGCAGAGCGGCACAGGCATTCCGGGCAGAGAGAGCGTCGGGTCAACATCGGAAGAAGAAGAAGAAGAAGAAGAAGAAGAAGGACAAGGCGCCGGCGGCGCGGAAGACGACGACCGCCGCAAGAACAGAAGAGACCCCTGGAAGACCCCCGAAGGCGGATCGAGACCCCCAGACGGCCGCGACGACGAAGAAGGTAGCCGGACTTCCCCCGCTCGGTAAAAGAGCTTGGTAAATGGCGGGGGAGTCCGGCGAGAAGACCCCCAAGACGGAAGAAGACCCCGGAGCAGTGCAATAAACTATTTTTTCAAAAGTGTGGGTGTTTTTTTTACTTTACATTTTACACCTTAGGTGAATGGGTAGGGGTACATCGTACCCCATACTCATTCACATAGGGTGGGGGGCCGGTATCTGGGGGCCCCCTTATTAAAGGGTGCTCCCAGATGCCGATAAGCCCCCGCCCGCAGACCCCGACAACCAACGGCCAGGGTTGTCGGGAAGAGGCCCTTGTCCTCATCAACATGGGGACAAGGTGCCTTGGGGTGGGGGGGCCGCACGGCCCCCCTTTCCCCAGGGCACCCCCCATGTTGAGGGCACGCGGCCTGGTACGGCTCAGGGGGGGGGGCGCTCGTTCGTCCCCACCCCTTTCCTGGCCTGGCAGGCTGCGTGCTCGGATGAGGGTCTGACATGGATTTGGGGGGGACCCCCACGCCGTTTTTTCGGCGTGGGGATTCCCTTTAAATCCATGACAGGTGACGGAGCTAGCGCGGCGGCATTTACTGCCTATGCTAGCTACGTACCTGAAGTTACGTTCGAAATGAACGGACTGCCGATGAGCGGCAAGTCCGTTCATTTTCAAAAGTCCCGCGGACTTTGGCCGGCGGATTATCCGCCGGAGAAGTCCGTGCGTGTGTGGGCAAGTCCGCACGTGTGTGGGCAAGTCCACACGCTCGGAAAGTCCAGCGGACCCAGCTGGAAAGTCTGGCGGGATTGTCCGCTGGACTAGGTCCGCCGGCAAAAGTCCGCACGTGTGTACGCGGCATAAGGGACACCAGGGCCTATCTGAAGGAAACTACAGATCTTTTGTGTCTCTTGGAAGGGATAAAGGTCAACCCAGATTGTAAAACATATTTAGTAACTGCGGATGTCTGCTCGCTTTATACTATTATTCAACATGACGATGCCCTTTTATCCTTGAATTGGGCATTGAGTAAGAGGGAAGACATGCCACATGTGCAGAAATGTTTTTTGGGGAAGGTCTTGAACTTTTGTATGGCCCATAACTATTTTTGGTTCCATGATCAGTTCTACTCCCAACAGGTTGGCGTGGCAATGGGAGCAAAATATGCTCCCAGCCTCGCCAACCTGTTTATGGCTGAATGGGAGAATAGACATGTGTTTAATAGACACAGACCGGAACTAAAGCTATATCGGAGATTTATAGATGACCTCCTATTTATATGGGAGGGCACAGAGGAGTCAGTATTGGAATTCATTAGACATTTGAATTGCAATAACAATGGTATAGTATTGGACCATGCTGTAAGTGAGGATAAGGTGAACTTCTTGGACCTGGTCATTATGAAATCTGGGACTAGGTTTAATATGAAGGTTTACTTTAAACCCACTGATAGAAATAGCTATCTGTCTAGCGGTAGTGGACATCACCCAGCCTGGATCCGCAACATCCCGAAGGGTCAGATGTTAAGGGTACGGAGAAACTGCACTGCATTAAATGACTACTATACGCAGGCCGATGTATTAGGTAATACATTTTTGGAAAAGGGGTATAATAAAGAGACTATTAATAAAATGATTGATGAGGTCGCACTAATCCCTAGAGAACACTGTTTGAAAAGGAAGTAAAGAAATAGTGCAGACACTTCACATCAGGTGGGCTTTATTTCAGACTTTCATCACCAATATAAAGAGGTAGAGGGTATTTTTAAGAAATATTAGCATATTTTATGCAGGGACCAGCATCTGGGTGAGATTTTACCGGAGAGGCCGAAGTTTATCTATAAAGGGCTCCAAGCTTTGGCGACAAAGTGGTGCAAAAAATTCTAGACCCACCAGATAGACGCACACAGAGTATTGACTTTAAAGGTTTTTTCTCATGCCGTAAATGCATTTGCTGTAGAACAGTGAAGCAATTCGTCTTATGTGGTGTACCTGTTGTGGTGCCCATGTGGGTTGAATTATGTGGGACGGACAAAGCGGTTACTTCGGGTACGCATTGCCGAACACCTGGCTAACATTAGAAAAGGCTTTAAGGATCACAGTGTGTCTCTACATTTCCAGGAAAAAACACAATCAAGATCCCTCTGTGCTACATTTTTTTGGCATTGATTGTACCTTTCCTGCATGGAGGGGCTCAAATCGGGTTCGAGAATTGTCCCAACGGGAGACTAAGTGGATTTTTCTCCTCAAGAGTCTCTATCCGAATATCGAACTCGATTTGAATTGCTTTATTAGTAATTTATAAATAATAAGTGTGTGTTGACACTTGAGAAGATATTTGGGGTATACTATATCAGTTATTTTCAGTAATGTATATGCATAAAAAATTGTAATTACACGCCCCTGTTAAACAGGGGCTGAAAAATTGTGCCTTAGGCACTGGTGCTGGTGCCACAACACTGCAACCCCTCACAGATACTGTACTCTGAGCACAGCAATCAGACCTGTTGCAAAGCATTGCATAAAAAATTGTAATTACACGCCCCTGTTAAACAGGGGCTGAAAAATTGGGCCTTAGCCACTGGTGGTGGCACCCAGAAACAAAAATATTCTTCCAAGCTATCATCAGGATCATTGAGGAGGAAGAGGATAGTCAGTCAACATAACAGGACAGTCACTCAGCATCAGCATAGGCAGTGTTGAAGGGATGTGACATTTCTAAATAAATTATTCTGTTATATCAGCTTCAGGTGCCTGGTAGCTGGTGGTGATCCAAGAGTGATTCATCTTTATGAAGGTCAGTCGATCAACCGAGTCGGTGGACAGGCGCACCCTGTGATCGGTGACAAAGCCTCCAGCAGCACTGAATGTGCGTTCCGAATGGATGCAGGACAGGCCAGTAGCTCAATTGCATACTGTGCAAGCTCTGGCCAGTGATCCATACTCAAGACCCAGTAAGCCAGAGGATTTTCGGGGGGAAAGGTGTCCAAGTCTGACCTTGCCCCTAGGTATTCCTGCACCATGTATATCAGACGCTGGCGAGGGTTGCTGGAACCGATAATACCTTGGGGCTGCGGACTAAAAAATTGTCTGAACGCATCGGTCAGACGTCCCACCTTCCCTACCGCTCCTTCTGCTACTGACCGAAGCCTCAGAAAACTCGTCGTCCAGGACCAGGAGTTTGTAACCTCCCAGTCTCTGGGAACACGTTGCACAGACCTTTCTGCAAGACCTCCCGGAGATGTCTCATCTTCTGCTCCCTCTGCGATGGCAAGATAAGCTCCACAACCTTACCCTTGTACCGTGGACCAAGGAGAGGGACCAGCCAGTAATGGTCCCTCTCCTTGATCCGAAGAATACGAGGATCCTTCCGCAGGCTTTGCAGGATCAGGGAGGCCATACAACGTCACACAATCCTCCTCCTCCTCATCCTCTTCCTGTGTGATGGGTGGGAGAGAAGGAACACTGTCTGGATAAAGGGGGCCTTGAGAGGCAAGGAAGTCCTCCTCTTCCTGCCTCTGTTCTGCCTCTAGTGCCCTGTCCATTATCCCACGCAGCGTATGCTCCAACAGGTGGACAAGAGGTACAGTGTCACTGATGCATGCACTGTCACTGCTCACCATCCTCGTGGCCTCCTCAAATGGTGAGAGGACAGTGCATGCATCCCTGATCATGCTCCACTGGCGTGGGGAAAAGAATCCAAGCTCCCCTGACCCTGTCCTGGTGCCGTGGTCGCAAAGGTACTCATTGATGGCCCTCTGCTGCATGTGCAGTCGCTGCAGCATGGCCAACGTTGAGTTCCACCTGGTGGGCATGTCACATATAAGGCGGTTCTTGGGCAGGTTCAACTCCTTTTGCAGCTCAGCCAGCCGAGCACTGGCATTATATGATCGGCGGAAATGCACACACTTTCCTGGCCTGCCTCAGGACATCCTGTAAGCCTGGGTACCTGCCCAAGAACCGCTGCACCACCAGGTTAAGGACGTGAGCCATACAGGGCACATGGGTCAGCTGTTTCTGTCGCAGGACGGAGAGGAGGTTGGTGCCAATGTCACAAACCACCATTCCTGGCTTAAGCTGGTGTGGCGTCAACCACCTCTCGGCCTGCCCCTGCAGAGCTGACAGAACCTCTGCCCCAGTGTGGCTCCTGTCCCCCAAACACACCAGTGCAAGCACGGCATGGCATCTTTTTGCCTGCGTACTTGTGTAGCCCCTTGGACGCCTACGGAGCACCGCTGTTCCCGAGGACAGAGCAGAGGCCATGGAGGAAGAAGAAGAGGAGGGGGTGGAGGAGAGAGGTGTGTCAAAACCAGTAGTAGCATTTTGGAGGCGTAGTGGCGGAACAACCTCCAACACTACTGCACCTTGTCCTGCATCCTTCCCAGCTGCCAAAAGAGTGACCCAATGGGCCGTGAAAGACAGGTAATGTCCCTGTCCATGCCTGCTGGACCATGAGTCAGCGGTAATATGCACCTTACCGCTGACCGCCCTGTCCAGCGAGGCATGGACATTGCCTTCCACATGCCGGTAGAGATTCGCCTTCCTTGAGAAAAAGTGGCGTTTGGGAACCTGCCACTGAGGAACCACACATTGAACAAACTCACGGAAAGGGGCCGAGTCTACCAACTGAAAAGGCAGCAGTTGAAGTGCTAGCAATTTAGCCAAGCTAGCATTCAACCACTGGGCATGTGAATGGCTGGGAGTAAACTTCTTTCGACGGTCCAGCAGCTGGGGCAGGGAAATTTTCCTGGTAGAATCGGACGTCGGTGTACTGCTAGCAGAGTGCCCGCAAGTACTTGGCTGTGACACACCTAATTCTACACCTTCATTCCTCTCAGTGCAGCTTTCAGAGAGGACTGAAGGTATAGTGGGGTTGGAGATCCCAGCTGATGAGGAGCAAGGAGAGGTCCGCTTTGTTCTTTGGTGTGGGTCTTTAATGTGCGCTTGCCAACGAGCTGCATGGCAGGTCGACATATGTCTGGTCATGCTTGTGGTGCCCAAGCAGCTGATGTTTTGGCCACGCGAGATACGCTTGAGACATATGTTGCAAATAGCTGTGGTGCTATCTGATGCACTCGTCTCAAAAAAGGCCCACACCAAAGAACTTTTTTAATAACGTGCAGAGGCAGCGCCCTGCACAGGCGGAGCTCTGCGGTGTGATTCAGTTGGTGTGCTGGCCTCAAGCTGGCCCCCGGAGGGCATCCTGCCTCGTTGGAGATGTGCCGCCTCCTCCTCCTCCTCCTCTCTCCGTTCAGGCACCCACGTGGAGTCAGTGACCTCATCATCCCCTCCCTCTTCACCACTGGAGCAAACCTGGCAGTAAGCTGCAGCTGGTGGAACATGACTGCCAGATTGCTGTCCTTGAGCATCCTCTCTCTCTGCGGTCACGCTACTGCCTTCCTCTAGCTGGGTATCATCATCCGAGCCTTCAAAACGCTGGGCATCCTCCTGGAGCATGTACCCAACAATGTGCTCAAACAGTTCGGGGGACTCCTCAGGAGGACATGGGTCTAGGGAAGGGGTGCCTGATGATGACATTGAGTACGCGTTGGCAGCTACTTTGCCAGTACCCTGAGCCTGGGTGAGAGAGGATGAGGAGGATGAGGAGGACTTGGTCATGCTGATGACGATGCACCATGTCCACGACCAGCACTGTTGTCTCAAGACACAGAGCCTGCTTGCCCTGTTTTCTTGGCTCGGGACTGTCTGCCTCTCCTTGTCTGTCTTCCAGACATTGTAGTGGGCAGTAGGGATGGGCCCGGTGCTCGATTCGAACCCACGTTTGCATCGAGCACCGGGCGTTCGCTCGCTCGTTGAGCCCAGAACTATTTGGGCCGTTCGCATCACATTCGTGTGATGCGAGCGGCCCCGCAATGCATTGCGGCCGGCGAGGCCGGCGCAGTGCATTGCTGGCTGATGATTGGCCAAGCATGCACTGTGACCCCGCATGCTTGGCCAATCACAGCGCCGGAAACTCGGAGAGCAAAAATTGGCCAATTAAAGCTCAGGGGCTTTAGTACACGCCCCACCATTTAAAAGGCCCCACGCCGTCGGCGCCGGTCACATGAGTTCCGGCTTTAGGAGAGATCAGTCTGCTGATTCTGTGTCTTAGCTTGATTCATTGCTACAGAAAGATTTGCTCTTCTTTGCTAAACCATTGGCTATTTCTTTGCTAAACCATTGCTACCTAAGTCATTGATCGTTCATTGCTGCTGATTGCACAGTTAGTGTGTTATTAGCTGCTGCTGGGGATTAGTCTGGTGCGTGTTTTACTGTTAGTACAGTATTTCAGTAGTACCAACCGCAGTGCTGTTAGCACAGCATTGCACCCCAACAGCACCCATAGGACTTCTAGTGTGTTAGTGGCATCAAACAGAGCTCCTATATTTTCTTCCCAGAAGCACCCATAGGACTTCTAGTGTGTTAGTGGCAGCAAACAGAGCTCCTATATGTTCTTCCCAGAAGCACCCATAGGACTTCTAGTGTGTTAGTGGCAGCAAACAGAGCTCCTATATTTTCTTCCAGAAGCACCCATAGGACTTCTAGTGTGTTAGTGGCAGCAAACAGAGCTCCTATATTTTCTTCCCAGAAGCACCCATAGGACTTCTAGTGTGTTAGTGGCATCACACAGAGCTCCTATATTTTCTTCTCAGCAGCACCCACAGGACTTCTAGTGTGTTAGTGGCATCACACAGAGCTCCTATATTTTCTTCCCAGAAGCACCCATAGGACTTCTAGTGTGTTAGTGGCATCACACAGAGCTCCTATATTTTTTTCTCAGCAGCACCCACAGGACTTCTAGTGTGTTAGTGGCATCACACAGAGCTCCCATATTTTCTTCCCAGAAGCACCCATAGGACTTCTAGTGTGTTAGTGGCATCCCACAGAGCTCCTATATTTTCTTCTCAGCAGCACCCACAGGACTTCTAGTGTGTTAGTGGCATCACACAGAGCTCCTATATTTTCTTCCCAGAAGCACCCACAGGACTTCTAGTGTGTTAGTGGCATCACACAGAGCTCCTATATTTTCTTCCCAGAAGCACCCATAGGACTTCTAGTGTGTTAGTGGCATCACACAGAGCTCCTATATTTTCTTCCCAGATTCACCCACAGGACTTCTAGTGTGTTAGTGGCATCACACAGAGCTTCTAAATTTTCTTCTCAGCAGCACCCACAGGACTTCTAGTGTGTTAGTGGCATCACACAGAGCTCCTATATTTTCTTCTCAGCAGCACCCACAGGACTTCTAGTGTGTTAGTGGCATCACACAGAGCTCCTATATTTTCTTCCCAGAAGCACCCATAGGACTTCTAGTGTGTTAGTGGCATCACACAGAGCTCCTATATTTTTTTCTCAGCAGCACCCACAGGACTTCTAGTGTGTTAGTGGCATCACACAGAGCTCCTATATTTTCTTCTCAGCAGCACCCACAGGACTTCTAGTGTGTTAGTGGCATCACACAGAGCTCCTATATTTTCTTCCCAGAAGCACCCATAGGACTTCTAGTGTGTTAGTGGCATCACACAGAGCTCCTATATTTTCTTCTCAGCAGCACTCATAGGACTTCTAGTGTGTTAGTGGCAGCAAACAGAGCTCCTATATTTTCTTGTCAGCAGCACACATAGTACCTATAGTGTGTTAGTGGCAGCACCCATAGGACCTACAGTGTGTTGTGAGCACACATAGGAGCTCTATTTTTTATACTATATACACTACCGACTACAATGGCTGGAAGACCGCCAAGGAGAGGCAGAGCATGCAGAGGCAAGAACACAGGGCAGGCAGGCTGTTTCTAGAGACAACAGTGCTGGCCGTGGACGTGGTCGTGCATCGTCATCAGCACGTGGCCATGGGACACGCTTGTCTTTGTTTTCGGCAGCTGGACATGTGGAGCCGCATCATGCTGAAGGCTTGGTAGAATGGATGACCAAGCCCTCCTCATCCTCCTCATCCTCTCTCACCCAGGCTCAGGGTACTGGCAGAGCACCTGCCAACGCGTACTCAATGGCATCATCAGCCACCCCTTCCCTAGACCCACAATGTCCTCCTGAGGAGTCCCCCGAACTCTTTGAGCACAGTGTTGGGTACATGCTCCAGGAGGATGCCCAACGATTCGAAGGCTCGGATGATGATACCCAGCTTGAGGAAGTCAGTAGTGTGCGCGCAGAGAGAGGGGATGCCGAAGGACAGCAATCTGGCAGTACTGTTCCACCAGCTGCAGCTTACTGCCAGGTTTGCTCTAGTGGTGAAGAGGGAGGGGATGATGAGGTCACTGACTCCACGTGGGTGCCTGAAGGGAGAGAGGAGGAGGAGGAGGAGGAGGAGGATGCGGCGTCACATGTCCAACGAGTCAGGATGCCCCCTGGAGGCCATCTAGAGGCCAGCACAGCAACTGTACCACACCGCAGAGCTCCGCCTGTGCAGGGCCCTGCCTCTGCACGTTATCAGAAAAGTTCTTTGGTGTGGGCCTTTTTTGAGACGAGTGCATCAGATCGCACCACTGCTATTTGCAATATTTGTCTCAAGCGTATCTCGCGTGGCCAAAACATCAGCCGCTTGGGCACCACAAGCATGAGCAGACATATGTCGACCTGCCATGCAGCTCGTTGGCAAGCACACATAAAAGACCCACACCAAAGAACAAAGCGGACCTCTCCTTGCTCCTCATCAGCTGGGATCTCCATCCCCACTATATCTTCAGTCCTCTCTGAAAGCTGGTCTGAGAGGACTGAAGGTGTAGAATTAGGTGTGTCACAACCAAGTACTTGCAGTACACCGATGTCCGATTGTAGCAGGCAAATTTCCCTGCCCCAGCTGCTGGACCGTCGAAAGAAGTATACTCCCAGCCATCCACATGCCCAGCGGTTGAATGCTAGCTTGGCTAAATTGCTAGCACTTCAACTGCTGCCTTTTCAGTTGGTAGACTCGGCCCCCTTCCGTGAGTTTGTTCAATGTGCGGTTCCTCAGTGGCAGGTTCCCAAACGCCACTTTTTCTCACGGAAGGCGATTCCGTCTCTCTCTACCGGCATGTGGAAGGCAATGTCCATGCCTCGCTGGACAGGGCGGTCAGCGGTAAGGTGCATATTACCGCTGACTCATGGTCCAGCAGGCATGGACAGGGACGTTATCTTTCTTTCACGGCCCATTGGGTCACTCTATTGGCAGCTGGGAGGGATGCATGACAAGGTGCAGTAGTGTTGGAGGTTGTTCCGCCACCACGCCTCCAAAATGCTACTACTGGTTGTGACACACCTCTCTCCTCCACCCCCTCCTCTTCTTCTTCCTCCAGTGCTCTGTCCTCGGAACCAGCTGTGCTCCGTAGGCGTACAAGGGGCTACGCAAGTACGCAGGCAAAAAGATGCCATGCCGTGCTTGCGCTGGTGTGTTTGGGGGACAGGAGCAACACTGGGCCAGAGGTTCTGGCAGCTCTGCAGGGGCAGGCCGAGAGGTGGTTGACGCCACGCCAGCTTAAGCCAGGAATGGCCGTTTCTGACAATGGCACCAACCTCTGTGTGCATTTCCGCCGATCTTATAATGCCAGTGCTCGGCTGACTGAGCTGAAAAAGGAGCTGAACCTGCCCAAGAACCGCCTAATATGTGACATGCCCACCAGGTGGAACTCAACGTTGGCCATGCTGCAGCGACTGCACACGCAGCAGAGGGCCATCAATGAGTACCTTTGCGACTACGGCACCAGGACAGGGTCAGGGGAGCTTGGCTTTTTTTCCCCACGCCAGTGGAGCATGATCAGGGATGCATGCACTGTCCTCTCACCATTTGAGGAGGCCACGAGGATGGTGAGCAGTGACAGTGCATGCATCAGTGACACTGTACCTCTTGTCCACCTGTTGGAGCATACGCTGCATGGGATAATGGACAGGGCACTTGAGGCAGAACAGAGGCAGGAAGAGGAGGACTTCCTTGCCTCTCAAGGCCCCCTTTATCCGGACAGTGTTCCTTCTGTCCCACCCATCACACAGGAAGAGGATGAGGAGGAGGAGGAGGATTGTGTGTGAGCATGGAGGTGGAGCCTGGCACTCAGCATCAGCAGCAGTCTTTTAGGGATGATGTACAGTCCCAACAAACCAGTGGACTTGTACGTGGCTGGGAGGAGGTGGCTGGCGATCATGTCATCCTCAGTGACCCAGAAGACTCCGGACCGAATGCCTCAGCTAACCTACGCTGCATGGCCTCCCTGATCCTGCAAAGCCTGTGGAAGGATCCTCGTGTTCTTCGGATCAAGGAGAGGGACCATTACTGGCTGGCCACTCTCCTTGATCCACGGTACAAGGGTAAGGTTGCGGACCTTATCTTGCCGTCGCAGAGGGAGCAGAGGATAAGACATCTCAGGGAGGCCTATCAGAAAGGTCTGTGCAACGCGTTTCCAGAAACTGGGAGGTTACAAACTCCTGGTCCTGGACGACGAGTTGCTGAGGCTTCGGTCAGTAGCAGAAGGAGCGGTGGGGAAGGTGGACGTCTGACCGATGCGTTCAGACAATTTTTTAGTCCGCAGCCCCAAGGTATGATCGGTTCCAGCAACCATCGCCAGCGTCTGATATACATGGTGCAGGAATACCTTGGGGCAAGGTCAGACTTGGACACCTTTCCCACCGAAAATCCTCTGGCTTACTGGGTCCTGAGGATGGATCACTGGCCAGAGCTTGCACAGTATGCAATTGAGCTACTGGCCTGTCCTGCCTCCAGCGTTCTTTCCGAACGCACATTCAGTGCTGCTGGAGGATTTGTCATCGATCATAGGGTGCGCCTGTCCACCGACTCGGTTGATCGACTGACCTTCATAAAAATGAATCAGTCTTGGATCACCACCAGCTACCAGGCACCTGAAGCGGATATAACGGAATAATTTATAATGTCACATCCCTTCAAGACTGCCTATGCTGATGCTGAGTGACTGTCCTGTTATGTTCACTGACTATCCTCTTCCTCCTCCTCAATGATCCATGCCACCACACCAGTGCCTAAGGCACAATTTTTCAGCCCCTGTATAACAGGGGCGTGTACTTACAATTTTTTTAAAAAAATGCTTCGCAACAGGTGTGACTGCTGTGCTCCAAGTACAGTATCTTTGAGGGGTTGCAGTGTTGTGGCACCAGCACCAGTGCCTAAGGCACAATTTTTCAGCCCCTGTTTAACAAGGGCGTGTAATTAAAATTTTTTAAAAAAGATGCTTCGCAACAGGTGTGACTGCTGTGCTCCAAGTACAGTATCTGTGAGGGGTTGCAGTGTTGTGGCACCAGCACCAGTGCCTAAGGCACAATTTTTCAGCCCCTGTTTAACAGGGGCGTGTAATTACAATTTTTTTAAAGAGATGCTTCGCAACAGGTGTGACTGCTGTGCTCCAAGTACAGTATCTGTGAGGGGTTGCAGTGTTGTGGCACCAGTGCCTAAGGCACAATTTTTCAGCCCCTGTATAACAGGGGCGTGTACTTCCAATTTTTTTTAAAAATGCTTCGCAACAGGTGTGACTGCTGTGCTCCAAGTACAGTATCTGTGAGGGGTTGCAGTGTTGTGGCACCAGCACCAGTGCCTAAGGCACAATTTTTCAGCCCCTGTTGGGGCGTGTAATTACAATTTTTAGGCAATGCTTTGCAACAGGTCTCATTGCTGTGCTAAGAGTACAGTATCTGTGAGGGGTTGCAGTGTTGTGGCACCAGCACCAATGCCTAAGGCACAATTTTTCAGCCCCTGTTTAACAGGGGCGTGTAATTACAATTTTTTAAAAAGATGCTTCGCAACAGGTGTGACTGCTGTGCTCCAAGTACAGTATCTGTGAGGGGTTGCAGTGTTGTGGCACCAGTGCCTAAGGCACAATTTTTCAGCCCCTGTATAACAGGGGCGTGTACTTCCAATTTTTTTTAAAAATGCTTCGCAACAGGTGTGACTGCTGTGCTCCAAGTACAGTATCTGTGAGGGGTTGCAGTGTTGTGGCACCAGCACCAGTGCCTAAGGCACAATTTTTCAGCCCCTGTTGGGGCGTGTAATTACAATTTTTAGGCAATGCTTTGCAACAGGTCTCATTGCTGTGCTAAGAGTACAGTGTCTGAGGGGTTGCAGTGCACCAGCACCAATGCCTAAGGCACAATTTTTCAGCCCCTGTTTAACAGGGGCGTGTAATTACAAATCTTGATCTAATAGTTCACAGCAGGGCCCATTCCTGCGCCCACCAAGAGTAACTATGAGGGCCTACAGTTTTATGGCAACACCGTCCACCACCACCACCACCACCACCACCAAAGGCCCAATTTTTCTGCCCTGTTCAACAGGTGCATGCAATTACAAATCTTGATCTAATAACTCACAGCAGGGCCCATTCCTGCGCCCACCAAGAGTAACTGTGAGAGCTTACAGTCTTGTGGCAACACCGTCCACCACCACCACCACCAAAGGCCCAATTTTTCTGCCCGGTTCAACAGGTGCATGCAAGTACAAATCTTGATCTATTAACTCACAGCAGGGCCCATTCCTGCGCCCACCAAGAGTAACTGTGAGAGCTTACAGTCTTGTGGCAACACCGTCCACCACCACCAAAGGCCCAATTTTTCTGCCCTGTTCAACAGGTGCATGCAATTACAAATCTTGATCTAATAACTCACAGCAGGGCCCATTCCTGCGCCCACCAAGAGTAACTGTGAGGGCTTACAGTCTTGTGGCAACACCGTCCACCACCACCACCACCGCCAAAGGCCCAATTTTTCTGCCCTGTTCAACAGGTGCATGCAATTACAAATCTTGATCTAATAACTCACAGCAGGGCCCATTCCTGCGCCCACCAAGAGTAACTGTGAGAGCTTACAGTCTTGTGGCAACACCGTCCACCACCACCACCACCAAAGGCCCAATTTTTCTGCCCGGTTCAACAGGTGCATGCAAGTACAAATCTTGATCTATTAACTCACAGCAGGGCCCATTCCTGTGCCCACCAGTCTTGTGGCTACACCAACATCTAATAGGGCAAATTTCTGCAGAGTATATACGGCAGGCCCCTACTTTCAAACATCCAACTTACAAACGACTCCTACTTGCAAACGGAAAGAGAAAACAGGAAGTGAGAGGAAATCTACCCCTAGGAAGGGAAATTCTATCCTGTTAGATTTAATTTGTTAAAAAGGTATCTCCTCTCTACTGATGCTTTATCACCAATCCTTGTTTCAATTAAAACCCCACTTTTCCAAAAACATTTGTCATTGGGACGGAAAGTGAGGTGACATGTTCTGAACAGATGTGCAAAGACAGCAAATGTTACAGGGGTGATAACCCCTCCCTATGTTCTCCAAAAAGCTTAAAAATAGATTTTTTTGGGATGGAGCTACACTTCATAATGTACCTGTTCAGATTCTACTTAAGAACAAACCTACAGTCTGTGTCTTGTTTGCACCACCTATATACTGCTGTTCAGAGTATATAGGGTTGTATGTATAGGGTTTTATTTTGGGTGCGGGGTCCCCCTTAATATCCATACAAGACCCAAAGGGGCTGGGGTGGGGGGGGGGACGGGGGTGATGGGGTAGCCATGACATTTTTCTCAAGGATTTTCAGCCATATGGCGGCCAGGACAAGACATGACATTAAAGCCGCAAGTGGTTTTAAATGGCTTCTTTTTTTCCTTTACAAATGTCATTTTGTGCAAGGACAGTTCTAAACACGGGAAACACATGCCACTTCACATGCATACTTTAGACACCCCCCAGGTACCATATTTAAAGGAAAATTTCACTTTTTTTTTCACTTTATGCATCATTAAAATGACTGCTCCCGAAAAAACGTTATTTTTTAAAAGTTCTTTTTGCATTGATATATGTCCCCTGGGGCAGGACCCGGGTCCCCAAACCTGTTTTATGACATTAACATGTATATTGGCCGTTGTAATTAGCACTTTTGATTTCGAACGTTCGCGTCCATTATAACGTATAGGGTTCGAAAATTCGCACAAACTTTCGGTCCGTTCGAAAGGTTCTGGTGCGAACCGAACCGGGGGGTGTTCGGCTCATCCCTAGCCACTAACACACAATTGAAGTCCTATGGGTGCTTCTGGGAAGAAAATATAGGAGCTCTGTGTGATGCCACTAACACACTAGAAGTCCTGTGGGTGCTGCTGAGAAGAAAATATAGGAGCTCTGTGTGATGCCACTAACACACTAGAAGTCCTATGGGTGCTTCTGGGAAGAAAATATGGGAGCTCTGTGTGATGCCACTAACACACAATTGAAGTCCTATGGGTGCTTCTGGGAAGAAAATATGGGAGCTCTGTGTGATGACACTAACACACTAGAAGTCCTATGGGTGCTTCTGGGAAGAAAATATAGGAGCTCTGTGTGATGCCACTAACACACAATTGAAGTCCTATGGGTGCTTCTGGGAAGAAAATATAGGAGCTCTGTGTGATGCCACTAACACACTAGAAGTCCTATGGGTGCTTCTGGGAAGAAAATATAGGAGCTCTGTGTGATGCCACTAACACACTAGAAGTCCTGTGGGTGCTGCTGAGAAGAAAATATAGGAGCTCTGTGTGATGCCACTAACACACAATTGAAGTCCTATGGGTGCTTCTGGGAAGAAAATATGGGAGCTCTGTGTGATGACACTAACACACTAGAAGTCCTATGGGTGCTTCTGGGAAGAAAATATAGGAGCTCTGTGTGATGCCACTAACACACAATTGAAGTCCTATGGGTGCTTCTGGGAAGAAAATATAGGAGCTCTGTGTGATGCCACTAACACACTAGAAGTCCTATGGGTGCTTCTGGGAAGAAAATATAGGAGCTCTGTGTGATGCCACTAACACACTAGAAGTCCTGTGGGTGCTGCTGAGAAGAAAATATAGGAGCTCTGTGTGATGCCACTAACACACAATTGAAGTCCTATGGGTGCTTCTGGGAAGAAAATATGGGAGCTCTGTGTGATGCCACTAACACACTAGAAGTCCTATGGGTGCTTCTGGGAAGAAAATATAGGAGCTCTGTGTGATGTCACTAACACACAATTGAAGTCCTATGGGTGCTTCTGGGAAGAAAATATAGGAGCTCTGTGTGATGCCACTAACACACTAGAAGTCCTATGGGTGCTTCTGGGAAGAAAATATGGGAGCTCTGTGTGATGCCACTAACACACTAGAAGTCCTATGGGTGCTTCTGGGAAGAAAATATGGGAGCTCTGTGTGATGCCACTAACACTAGAAGTCCTATGGGTGCTTCTGGGAAGAAAATATAGGAGCTCTGTGTGATGCCATTAACACACTAGAAGTCCTATGGGTGCTTCTGGGAAGAAAATATGGGAGCTCTGTGTGATGCCACTAACACACAATTGAAGTCCTATGGGTGCTTCTGGGAAGAAAATATGGGAGCTCTGTGTGATGCCACTAACACACTAGAAGTCCTATGGGTGCTTCTGGGAAGAAAATATAGGAGCTCTGTGTGATGCCACTAACACACAATTGAAGTCCTATGGGTGCTTCTGGGAAGAAAATATAGGAGCTCTGTGTGATGCCACTAACACACTAGAAGTCCTATGGGTGCTTCTGGGAAGAAAATATGGGAGCTCTGTGTGATGCCACTAACACACTAGAAGTCCTATGGGTGCTTCTGGGAAGAAAATATAGGAGCTCTGTGTGATGCCACTAACACACTAGAAGTCCTATGGGTGCTTCTGGGAAGAAAATATGGGAGCTCTGTGTGATGCCACTAACACACTAGAAGTCCTATGGGTGCTTCTGGGAAGAAAATTTGGGAGCTCTGTGTGATGCCACTAACACACTAGAAGTCCTATGGGTGCTTCTGGGAAGAAAATATAGGAGCTCTGTGTGATGCCACTAACACACAATTGAAGTCCTATGGGTGCTTCTGGGAAGAAAATACAGGAGCTCTGTTTGCTGCCACTAACACACTAGAAGTCCTATGGGTGCTTTTGGGGTGCAATGCTGTGCTAACAGCACTGCGGTTGGTACTACTGAAATACTGTACTAACAGTAAAACACGCACCAGACTAATCCCCAGCAGCAGCTAATAACACACTAACCAGCAGCAATGAACGATCAATGACAGGTAGCAATGGTTTAGCAAATAAATAGAAAATGGTTTAGCAAAGAAGAGCAAATCTCTCTGTAGCAATGAATCAAGCAAAGACACAGAATCAGCAGACTGATCTCTCCTAAAGCCGGAACTCATGTGACCGGCGCCGACGGCGTGGCGGCCTTTTAAATGGTGGGGCGTGTACTAAAGCCCCTGAGCTTTAATTGGGTACAGGCGTCCTGCCTGTAGCCAATTATTGCTTTCCGAGTTTCCGGCGCTGTGATTGGCCAAGCATGCGGGGTCACAGTGCATGCTTGGCCAATCATCAGCCAGCAATGCACTGCGCCGGCCGCAATGCATTGCGGGGCCGCTCGCATCACACGAATGTGATGCGAACGGCACAAATAGTTCTGGGCTCGCCGAGCGAGCGAACGCCCGGTGCTCGATGCGAACGTGGGTTCGCATCGAGCACCGGGCCCATCCCTATATCTGATTCATCTACTTACCAAAGATTAAATAGAGATCCACTCCCTGAATTTAAAGAGGAAGTAAATCTGTTAATAGAAGGAGCTACTCTTTCTGGTATTTTAGAAAAATCGGAAGTCATCTTTCTGATTAAAGACTTTTACCGTACCCCCTATTTTTATCACATCCCTAAGATACACAAGAGTCTAGACAATCCCCCAGGTAGGCCTATCATAGCGGCCATGGATAGTATTACGTCTGGTCTGTCTAAATATGTTGACCATTATCTCCAGCCATTAGCTCAAGGATTGCCATCATACATAAGAGATGGCACTCATCTGCTTGAGCAATTGAAACCCTATTTCTGGAATAGCAACTACAATTGGATCTCACTGGATGTGAGTTCGTTGTACACATCTATTCCACATGTTTTCGGACTAGAGGCACTGAATCACTTTCTGTATCTAGACCCATACATGAATAGCAGACAAGCATCTTTTATTTTAGACTGTAGTAAATTTTGTCTTGAACACAACTATTTTGTTTTTGATGACCAATTCTATGTACAAGTACAAGGCACGGCGATGGGATCTAATTTTGCTCCCTCGTATGCGAACCTAGCCATGGGATTATGGGAACACAAATATATTTGGAATAACAATCCCTATTCAGAGCATCTCATCTATTATGGCAGGTACATAGATGACATAGTCATAATTTAGGATGGCTCATACCAAGACACAGAAGATTTTGTGAATTTCTGTAACAATCCCCATGGTCTAAAATTTACATATGTCATAGATCCTGACAAATTGGCATTTCTGGACTTAGAGTTGTACCATGTTGGTCATGCAATACATGCTAAGAATTATACAAAACCAACTGCGGGAAATTCCCTCTTACACTACAAAAGTTGTCATTTCCACAAATGGAAAAATAACATTCCCAAAGGGCAGTTCTGCCATTTAAAACGAAATTGTACTAGCCACCATGACTACTTAGAGGAAAGTAAAATACTTAGCAGGAAACTGAGGGAAAAGAGATACCCAGAATCCCTCATACAAGAGGCCCAAACACACCATGTAGATTATTTACCATCGAATCAAGTAAAAGAAACATTTGATCAGTCTGTTTGCTTCACTACTAGGTTCCATTATGGTCATAAAAAAATGGAATCTATCTTCAGAAAACATTGGCCCATACTTTTGGAGGACCAACACCTAAAAAATCAGCTACCCAAGTGCCCTAAAGTCACTTACAGGAGGGCTCCAAACATTAAAAATAAAATTGCTTCTAGCTAGTTCACAACCAGTCCCCTCCAGCTGTCACCACGTTTATGCTTAGTGCCCCTTTGTGGCATGTTCCAGTGTAGAAAATCCTTGTGTAAAACATGCAGATTTATACAACATGGCCAAAAACATTACACTATAAAGGGAAAGACCTATGAGATTAGCCAATTTTATAACTGTTCATCAGACTTTGTGGTGTACTGTCTGAGTTTTCCCTGCCAGCTAGTCTATGTAGGCCGCACCATTCGCCCTCTCCGAGAGAGATTCGGCAAACATCGTAGGAAAATTGAGGCAGGCAAGGACAAACATAGTGTCCCCCGTCATTTTGCCCAGTATCATAAAGGCTCTACAGAAGGTCTAAAAATTTGGATTTTGGAACAAATGCCTAAAAATATTTCAGATGCTGAGAGATTCTTTAGGTTATGTGAATGCGAAACCTTTTGGATTTATTCCCTCGATGCATTGTCACCTGGCGGAATCAATGAATCCTTGGAATTATCCACAATTTTGTAAATTTATAGGTAAACAAAAGTTTTTTATATAAAAAATATTTTTAAAATTTGAGAAAAAATAATAAAAAAATAAAAAATATATTTTTGCAAAAAATAAAAAACATAAGAAATTATTCCTAAGAAAGCTTTTATCAATATATTTTTATCCATTCGATTTTCACCCCCTCCTTTTTCCCGTCTCATCTATTTAGTAGGCTCCTTTTTTCCTCCCCTTCTCCCTCTTCCTATTTTAATTGTATATATATATATATATATATATATATATATATATTCAAATGTACGCACAGACTGTCACCTGCAGTCTTAGGCTCCGAGACCTCCTGGAACTCTCCTGACCTCCTAGCCAGACTTCCTGTCTGCTAGGCAGAGCCGTCTCCAAGTTTGAGCCCAGAATTCTCTTCCTGGGATGTTTTTGAACCCAGCCCACAGGTGTGCAATTAGCATCCCTGCCAAAATCAGGCATGTGCTGCTTGTATGCACCTGTGAGATGGGGTCGCATCTCCACTATATATATATATATATATATATATATATATATATATATATATATAGTGGAGATGCGACCCCATCTCACAGGTGCATACAAGCAGCACATGCCTGATTTTGGCAGGGATGCTAATTGCACACCTGTGGGCTGGGTTCAAAAACATCCCAGGAAGAGAATTCTGGGCTCAAACTTGGAGACGGCTCTGCCTAGCAGACAGGAAGTCTGGCTAGGAGGTCAGGAGAGTTCCAGGAGGTCTCGGAGCCTAAGACTGCAGGTGACAGTCTGTGCGTACATTTGAAGCAGGCAGGTGTAGCCTGCGACTAAAGCAGCACGAAGCTGACAGTGAGTAAGCCAGGAGGCTATTGTTTTGGAATGCAGTGATGGTGGAACCCCCTGCGAGGGAAGATTTCTGTTTGTTTGAACTTTTTCGTTTCCTTTAAATAAAAGTGGGCTGCCATGCCCTAAAAACACAAGTCTGAAGTGGCACGTTTCTGGAAAATCGCATGCACCACTTGTAGCTAATCACCCCGGATCGTCACAATTGGTGGAGAAATTGGCGTTGGGCACGGATGGCGTTGGTCCAGATCCTCGCATGCCGTAAACCGTGAGTGTCAGAGACTGTGTGTATTGCTGTTGCTGTGTGAAGCAAAGTGATGGGTGCTGTGTCTCAGCTGTAAGGAGACAGTACGCCAAAAAAAAAAACTCTGCATCTGTTGCTGCAAAGATGCATGTTGTTGCCCGTAGCAACAAAGGCAAGGTCAGGCGTGAGACCTATGGCCAATGGTGGAATGAACCTGATGAGAGTCCTGGCTGGTGGGCTCAAGAGGATCGTTACAGTTACTGGAGAAGCTCTGCAGGGAGAATGCAGTCTCCCATAGCAACCAGTGAAGTGTCGTCTGGATGGTGGGGCTCCTAAGAAGAGGTGGCTCACTGTTCCCACAAAGAGGGCTGGGAAGCCCGAGAGTCTTTCATTTCACCTGGTAACTGCATGGGGAAATACAGCAGGAGAAAGCAACAGGCTGACTGGAAGTTCAAGAGGAGCGTGGTTGCCCGTAGCAACGCCTGTGATTCCAAGTCTTCAGACTGGGTGAGAAAGACTGACTATGGGACTGTGCACACGGGAGTGGAAGTGACCCCAAATGGGAGATCCCCTGTTTGTGTTAAAAAGGACTTGCCTTGCTGCAGTGCCCTGTTCAGTGGGGAGGCAAGTGTTAAACTTAAAAAGCTTGAGGTCTGCAATGAAACTCCATCTGCTCATGCTGATGAGGGTGGGGAACAGCAACATGGTGTGGTTGAAAATGTGTTGCCACAATGCTGGGTAAAACAAAGTGATGTATTTAATGCTGAGAAGTGTAAAACTGACAAAAGCAGGGTTTCAGATGCTATTGAGCCTCTTGGTCTGTCCAGGTCTCATTGGGATGATGTCGTCCAACAGAGCAATACCTACTGGGATGATTTGGCCAAGAGACTAATAGCAATGCTGGAAGAAGCTTTTGTGGCTAAAAGAGTAGTGGATGCTATGGCTGCTGTGCCAGGAGAGGTGTCTGCAGACCAGCCTATAGGCCAAGATGCACGGGTTGTTGCAGAGACTAATCCTCTCATGACTGAAGGTCCCAGCGAGTGTAAACGCACAGCGGAAATTGTGTCCACAATGATAAAAAGGGAAAATGTGTATTTTGTGACAGACATGCTTAATGAAATGTTAGCATCATGGAGTGTACAGCCAGTATATATCCTGCCGTCCTCTCCTGTGTTTGGAGAACTGGTACATCGGGGTACGGCTGATTGGAGCTGGATATTGCAGGTTGTACTGTGCAGAAATCGCAAATGCTTAAACCGTTTAATGCAATGTTTTGTATTGATGTGGAAAGTTGTCTCACAGTGTGCTGGATTGCTACATACAAAGATTGTGTATGACAAGCACTCTGGAGCCCTTTTAGACAAGGCAGAGGTATCGGAAATACCAGCGGTGACCGATTTGGAAAAAAGTGTTGCGCAAGAACAGTCGCTGATGGAGTGTTGGACAACAGGGGGCGATGTGAAACTGTGGGAAGGTCCCATAGAGAGTAACTGCTTCCCTGTGTGTGGTCCCTCCTCAGACACTGTCCTAGCAAGCGATGGGACCAGAGTTCCTGGTAATGTTGAAAAAGCGGTTGCCAGGGGTAACTACGCATGTATCAGCGAACCTGAAAACCAAAAAGTGCTGGGTAAAGTTAAGACAGATGTCAAAGTAGGACCCCTACAGTTTTGGCAGAGTAGATCTGGGGGAGGTGAGAAGAAATGTAAGCTCCCAAAAATTAGGAAGAAGTCCGCATGGAAGCATACCCGGAAAAAGAGGTGGGTGGAGTGCCCCTTTAGGAAGAAGGGTTTTGTATTTCTCCCTCCGGTGCGAAACAGGGGGGGGAGGATATGTGGAGATGCGACCCCATCTCACAGGTGCATACAAGCAGCACATGCCTAATTTTGGCAGGGATGCTAATTGCACACCTGTGGGCTGGGTTCAAAAACATCCCAGGAAGAGAATTCTGGGCTCAAACTTGGAGACGGCTCTGCCTAGCAGACAGGAAGTCTGGCTAGGAGGTCAGGAGAGTTCCAGGAGGTCTCGGAGCCTAAGACTGCAGGTGACAGTCTGTGCGTACATTTGAAGCAGGCAGGTATAGCCTGCGACTAAAGCAGCACGAAGCTGACAGTGAGTAAGCCAGGAGGCTATTGTTTTGGAATGCAGTGATGGTGGAACCCCCTGCGAGGGAAGATTTCTGTTTGTTTGAACTTTTTCGTTTCCTTTAAATAAAAGTGGGCTGCCATGCCCTAAAAACACAAGTCTGAAGTGGCACGTTTCTGGAAAATCGCATGCACCACTTGTAGCTAATCACCCCGGATCGTCACAATATATATATATATATATATATATATATATATATATATATATATATATATATAGTAATCATTTTACTATATTGTTTTTTCATTTATAAATCACAATAATAATAATTTTTTCCATGCAGCTGTGACACTTTATTATAATACAATAGGTTGGTCTTGCGCGTTTATATGATCGCAATGCTCAACACATCTGATTAGCCTGAGGGTGTATATGTGTGTGTACATGTGTATGCTTATACACACACACACACACACACACACACACACACACACATGCAAGCCTCTAGACTGTAATAAATATTTCTGATGTGCAATAGTAATTCTTGGTACATGTATGCTGTTTACATATATGTACATAATTATAATAATTATCACCCATAGTCTCCCCATCTTTATATATTTTTAACTCCAATTCTTATTACACTCATTATTATTAGTTGTTCCCAAATTATTCATTCCCTTTTATATCGATAGCATTCTTGTAATTTTGATTTTCATATATTTTATATCTACCTTTTTGTGCATTTGCAATTAATGATTATTGTTGTTAACCATGGTAGAGGTTCGATGGTGATTAGCTCAGTCTTTCTTCCAACGACCGCTAGATGGCTTTTGAGTACAAGCACAGATAAAAGGCTGGATGCAGCCTCAATCCCTCCAGCTTTGATGAAGGAGCGCGCCTGTTCTTTCTATCTACAGAGCGCATGCTCCGAAACGCAGTCGCGAACAGCCGTGACGTCATTGCGCCCAACGCCTGCCAGATCCTGTGGACCAGAGCCAAGCCTCGGTCCCAGTTTAGACTACCAGGATATCCTGCTGGACGGGACACAACACTGGACAACAACAGGCGATCACAGCGCAGCTAAGACGTCCCTGAGGATATATGTGCTGAATTATACTTATTTTATGTAAGTGGATATATGCACTCCTTCTTTGTTTAATAAATGCTAACATTTTAATCTGGCGCCTCTCCTGTTCTCTGTTTTGAGGTGGTTTCATGTGCTGTGCTATACTCATACAGCACACACAGACGCTAACTCCTGCAGATGGCTGGCTGGCTGCCTTAGATGACAACAGGGCCTTGGGGCAGATACAGGCTGAGGTGGTTTATTGTGTGCTGTGCTATACTCACACAGCACCCACACACGCTAACTCCTGCAGATGGCTGGCTGGCTGCTGCCTTAGATGACAACAGGGCCTTAGGGCAGATACAGGCTGAGGTGGTTTCGTGTGCTGTGCTATACTCACACAGCACACACACACGCTAACTCCTGCAGATGGCTGTCTGGCTGCCTTAGATGACAACAGGGCCTTAGGGCAGATACAGGCTGAGGTGGTTTCATGTGTTGTGCTATACTCACATAGCACACACACACGCTAACTCCTGCAGATGGCTGGCTGGCTGCCTTAGATGACAACAGGCCAGAAGGGTAAAGGTGGTTTAATGTGATACTGCAATGCTGTACTAACAGCACGCACACAATACACTAATCCCCAGAACCACAGCACTCAGCAGAATGAATAACTCAGCAGATAATGTCAGTAGACTCAGCACAGTGCAGAATGAATCACAGCAGAAAATGTCACTGACACCGTCACTGACTAACGCCGGAACACACTACACGAGGCCGCCGGCGCGGCGGCCTTATATAGTGTGGGGTGTGTACTAAACCCCCTGAGCTATAATTGGCCACAGGCATCCTGCCTGTGGCCAATTATTGCTCTCCTCGCTGCTGGCTCTATGATTGGCAAGGCATGCGGGGTCACAGTGTATGCTTGGCCAATCATCAGCCATCAATGCACTGCGACTGGCGCAGTGCATTGTGGGCCGTTCGCATCACACGAATTTGATGCGAACGGCCCACATAGTTCTGGGCTCGACGAGCGGTCGAACGGCCGTTGTTCGATTCGAACATGGGTTCGAATCGAACACCGGGCCCATCCCTATTTGAGAGTACAAAACCAAGGTAATCAACACTTTCCTGACATTATTGTAACTTTTTCTTTGACACCTTGTGTCCACATTCATAGAGATATTGCAGACTTACTAAGTCACAGACACTGGCCTCCTTTGAAGAACTGCATATGAGGATGTCACTGACATATTGCAGCAGGGATAAACCAAATTCAGGTGTCCACCCCTTGAGGGTGGTTTGCAAGATGATGGAAAACACTACTGGTGAATCCACAAAGCCCTGAGGCATTTTAAACCAGGTTAAAATCTGGTTTTAAAAATTGAAATGCAAAGATGGGTTGTGTCTCCTCGTCTACTGGGACGCAAAAAAATGTATTTGACAAATCAATCACTTTGAAGTGTGTAGCATTGGATGGTATGGCTGTCAGTAAAGATGGCACATCAAGTACAGTTGATGCAATAGGGATGACTAGACTGTTGATGGCTTTAAGGTCTTGCACAAATCTGTAAGATCCATCTGATTACTTTATTGGATTAATAGGTGTGCAATAGTGTGAAATAATGGGCTTTATAATTCCCTTGGGCAAAAATTCGGCAATAATTGGTCGCATCCCTTCTATCTTTTCTTCTGATAAAGGGTATTGTTTCCCTACCATTTACACAAAGAAGGGATGTCATGGGTTGTTTCCTGTAGTGGAGAGAAATCAAAGGAAAAGCTGGTTCCCCACCTTCCGGGCAACTTCATTGTGGGACCTGAGTCCCCCAGTCAACCTGAAACCTTGGAGGTCTTTCCGTGGAACCTGGCATCTGTTTGGGTTCAAATTTGGAACCCCCACTTGCCCATGGCTGCCTCACCCCGTGAGGGCAGTCCCCTTTCCAATGATTAGGATCCCCACAATTGAAACATCCCACCTGTTGTGGCTGTGTATTCTTATTGGGATATGGTGATCTTGAATAAGGTCCTCGACCCCTAGATCTGCCTCTTCGTATACCCCTACCCCGCCGGTACATGTCTGTTTGAAAGTGGGTACCTATTGGTTTCTCTCTGGGCACCTCGAAAAACCCTGCTGCATCTTTTCCTGTTAAAGCCTTTTTAAATGCATCATGTGTCTTTTCTGGCCAATCTGAAATTTGTTGTTTGACCATTAACTGTTGCTGTGGTTTTAAATTGTTAATGAAAGTCTGTATCATTAGTGTATGTCAATCATGTGTTAGTTTTAAACCTGCATCATGAGTCCAGATTGAACTGAAACAAGTCCAGAACTCGACTACTGATTCCCCTGGTTTGTGTCTGCAGGCCACTGCAGTGGGCAGTGAGGATTTATTTTTAAATGCTCTACTAAGTTCCTTTTCTATTTCCTCCCACATTATCTTCCTCCCGCCTTCTTTGTTTAAGGGATAATCAGTAGCTGGTGTATTAAGAACAATAGGGATATTAATAGTCCCCACTATACCATCTAAAATTAATCTCATGTCCTCTTGGGTGAAATTCCTGCCTCTACAAGCCTTTTTTAGGTAACTCAACGTACCCACAGGGGCTGTAGTGGACTTGGGACAATTTATGACTATATCATTCATCTCATGTAATTCCAATACCTTGATTACTAGTGTGTCTCCTACAGTTAAGAAGGGATACTGTTGTGCTGCTGAGATGGTGAGTCCGCTTCTTAACGTTTTTACTATTGGACTGATGGGATGGGGGAGGGGATTGCTACCACTAGCTTCCCCTTGTCCCCCCACCGCACCCCCTGGTTCTGAGTCTGAATCTTCCTCACCCTGGGGTAGTGGGGAAACAGTCCTATTAATCCCTTCTGGGGTATCGGGGAACCCTTGTTCCTCCTCTACCCATACTATTGGACTGATTCTAGCTGGCCTGGTTTGGTAGACCGCTGCAGCCAAGAAATCTATTTCATCCTTAGTAAATGACTGATGGTGCAGGGGTTTTGGGTCATAAACTTTGAGCGAGGGATACAGTTTTGTTTCTGAATAATATACGGGAGAAGGGATATGGAGCGTGAGAAATGGAGATAGGTGCAAGGCATGGAGCTGTAGAAGGACACATCCATCTCCTTTGCTCCATGGCATGCAGTCCTGGTGACTTTGTTTCTGGGATTAGTGTGGTTCCTTCTCACCTTTTTATCTGACCTATCATATCAATAGGGCGCATAAGTCAACCAATTCTCCCTCCCTTTTTTCATATAATCCATGTCCCAGGTGGGATCATCTGAGAAATACGGAAAGACTTTCTTGTCTCCCAGACATAAGCTCTTTACCATGTCCATATGGAAGGTATCGTTCTGCCCTTCCCTGGGGAAGGGGTCACAACTACCCATGGCTCTGGTCCAACTGGCCAAATTGTCTACCCATGGATCAATGTACACATAATCTGTCCCATAGACCCGGGCAACATAACATTTGCATGTCTCTCCTGGTTCGGGGGGTGGAATTGATTTAGTTATACTGGAACCCCTTATTTTTATTTATTTTTTATTCTTGGCAAAATGCCAAAACCCACTCCCTTTGGCCAGAGGTTTCCCTGATCATAAGCAAGCTTTGTATGTTATTACTTTTCTTATTCTTATAACCAAACAATTTTTATTTATATTTCAAATTTCTTGGCAAAGTGCCAATAGGTTTAAACAGCACTTTTAATTGCTTTAATACTAATGCCGCAAACAATTCCCCACTATCTATTACGGTTGGTGAGATATTAGCATTTTAACCCTTGTTGGCAAAACGCCAAAATATCAACATTTTGTACCTGACTTCCCCTGCGCTAGAGATGTCAGTGGCAAAAGGAATTATTCACATAGCATGTTTCGATCAAAAGTTAGCCTCACCAATCCATGTATTACTTTAAGAAAGTGTTATTAACGCTCTACCCATATTTTAATTGGTAAAAACGTCCCTAATGTCACAATTCTTCAAAGACCTGGGACAGACTTGATAAGTCTCCCCTGCTCTTCGAACACGTGATATTACTCCCTTCACTGTCAAGTATAACAGAATAACAAACCAGTAATACAATCAGGACATTTATGAGACATTTGTTCAGTACATAAAAAGAAATTAACCTGGATACTTACCAATCCAGGGTTCCTTATCAACTCCATGGGATTAAGTGCATAAACCATTTAAACTTGAAACAAAAGACATTTATTTATAAGAAAATCAAAAATAAGGCTTCCTTCAGCACACAGGTCAAAAATACAAAACAAAGTCCGCTTCTCTTCAGCATAAAATAAAGTCTACTTATCTTCAGCACAAAACAAAATCAAGGAAAAAGCACATACAGTTTTTGTAGCTGGGTCTTCACCCCAGAGTTTAAAGTCCTTGCTGAATCTTTAGCAGCCTCCAAACAGCAACACAGCTCATCAGACAGGTGTAATCACCTACTCCTCCTCACCACCAACTCTCCACTACTTCCTGTCTCTTTATGAGCTGCTTCCTGGAGGCCCTTAACCCCCTGTGTGCTGAATCTCCATGTGGTCAGGGAGGGAGGCTCTTTCCCACCCGAATATCACTTCAGAGCCTCCCAAATTCCAGGTCCTATTAATATAGAGAGGACTGCGAGTCAGTCCTCTCCTGCTTGACTAATCCCGGAATCCCTCAACCATTTTGGGTGACCCCCTGAACAATACTGCGATTCCCTTAAAGGCACCACAACCCAAATACTGGTGCTATATAGCACCCGTCCAGGACACAACCATGGCGTCCTGTACAACAGATAAATACACCAGCAGAAGCTAATCGCTTAATAAGCCCCAAAGCAATAGTTTTGGTATAATACTTAGTTCTGTCAGACCACCCAATATTTTATTTCTCTTTTATATAGGTATACCTTTTATCTATAAGGATCTTCCCAAGATCTCTTTTTCCTAAATCCTTCCCAAGGATTTCTTTTACAAGTTCTCTAAGAACGTTCTGTTTATGAGACCTTCCCAAGGATTCTCCTTATAAGTTCTCTAAGAACCGTTGTTATTATAATGATCTTCCCAAGACCACTTTTTCCTGAATCCTTCCCAAAGATTCTCTTTATAAGTCCCCTACGGAATTTTGTCTATATAATTTCCCCTTTTTTTTTTTTTAAATAATAAAAAAATGACACTGAACGTCTGATTACAGTAAGGAATACTTTACAGAATCAAACATCCTGCCGACTACGCCAGTTGTAAGGGTTAACTATTTATAGACCGCAGCCCTGACTTCCCTTCATCCCATACCGACAGGCTTGGAGATATACTCATCACAAATAGGGATGGGCCGGTGTTTGATTCGAACCCATGTTCGAATCGAGCACCGGGCGTTCGCCCGCTCGGCAAGCCCAGAACTATTTGGGCCGTTCGCATCACATTCGTGTGATGCGAGCGGCCCGCAATGCACTGCGCCAGTCGCAGTGCATTGCTGGCTGATGATTGGCCAAGCATGCACTGTGACCCTGCATGCTTGGCCAATCACAGCGCCGGCAGCGAGGAGAGCCATAATTGGCTACAGGCAGGATGCCTGTAGCCAATTATAGCTCAGGGGCTTTAGTACACGCCCCACTCTATAAAAGGCCGCTGCTGTGGCGGGCTAGTGCACTGTGTTCCGGTGATTGTGATACAGGCAGTGTGTTGTACATTGCTGATGCTGATTCATTGCTGATGCTGATTCATACATTTGAATTTATATTCATTCTGCTGATTGCACTGCTGCTGACAGTATCTGCAGTGCTGTGCTGTGTTATACATTCTGCTGTGCTGAGTAGTGACATTATATGCTGCTGAGTCTACTTTATCTGCTGTGATTCTGGGGATTAGTCTGGTGTGTGCGTGCTGTTAGTACAGCATTGCAGTATCACCTTTATCCTACTGGCCTATTGTGATCTAAGGCAGCCAGCCAGGCATTTATAGGAGCTAGCTTGTGTGTGTGTGCTGTGTTAGTACAGCACACATAAAACCACCTCAGCCTCTCTATCTGCCATAAGGCCCTGTTGTTGTCATCTAGGGCAGCCTCTATTTGCCGTAAGGCCCAGTTGTTGTCATCTAAGGCAGCCAGGCATTTACAGGAGCTAGCGTGTGTGTCTGCTGTGTTAGTACAGCACACATAAAACCACCTCAGCCTCTCTATCTGCCATAAGGCCCTGTTGTTGTCATCTAAGGCAGCCTCTATCTGCCGTAAAGCCCAGTTGTTGTCATCTAAGGCAGCCAGGCATTTACACGAGCTAGTGTGTGTGTCTGCTGTGTTAGTACAGCACACATAAAACCACCTCAGCCTCTCTATCTGCCATAAGGCCCTGTTGTTGTCATCTAAGGCAGCCTCTATCTGCCGTAAGGCCCAGTTGTCATCTAAGGCAGCCTCTATATGCCGTAAGGCCCAGTTGTTGTCATCTAAGGCAGCCTCTATCCGCTGTAAGGCCCAGTTGTTGTCATCTAAGGCAGCCAGGCATTTACAGGAGCTAGTGTGTGTGTCTGCTGTGTTAGTACAGCACACATAAAACCACCTCAGCCTCTCTATCTGCCATAAGGCCCTGTTGTTGTCATCTAAGGCAGCCTCTATCTGCCGTAAGGCCCAGTTGTTGTCATCTAAGGCAGCCTCTATCTGCCGTAAGGCCCAGTTGTTGTCATCTAAGGCAGCCTCTATCCGCCGTAAGGCCCAGTTGTTGTCATCTAAGGCAGCCAGGCATTTACAGGAGCTAGTGTGTGTGTCTGCTGTGTTAGTACAGCACACATAAAACCACCTCAGCCTCTCTATCTGCCATAAGGCCCTGTTGTTGTCATCTAAGGCAGCCTCTATCTGCCGTAAGGCCCAGTTGTTGTCATCTAAGGCAGCCTCTATCTGCCGTAAGGCCCAGTTATTGTCATCTAAGGCAGCCTCTATCTGCCGTAAGGCCCTGTTGTTGTCATCTAAGGCATCCATCTGCAGGAGTTAGTGTGTGTGCTGTGTGACTCCAGCACAATATACACTACCCACTACAATGCCTGGAAGACCGACAAGGAGAGGCAGACAGTCCCGAGGCAAGAACACAGGGCAAGCAGGCTCTGTGTCTATAGACAACAGTGCTGGTCGTGGACATGGACGTGGTGCATCGTCATCAGCACGTGGCCATGGGACACGCTTGTCCTTGTTTTAGGCAGCTGGACATGTTGAGCCGCATCATGCCGAGGGCTTGGTAGAGTGGATGACCAAGCCCTCCTCATCCTCCTCATCCTCTCTCACCCAGGCTCAGGGTACTGGCAAAGCAGCTGCCAACGCGTACTCAATGGCATCATCAGGCACCCCTTCCCTAGACCCACAATGTCCTCCTGAGGAGTCCCCCGAACTGTTTGAGCACAGTGTTGGGTACATGCTCCAGGAGGATGCCCAACGTTTTGAAGGCTCGGATGATGATACCCAGCTAGAGGAAGGCAGTAGCGTGAGCGCAGAGAGAGGGGATGCTCAAGGACAGCAATGTGGCAGTCATGTTCCACCAGCTGCAGCTTACTGCCAGGTTTGCTCCAGTGGTGAAGAGGGAGGGGATGATGAGGTCACTGACTCCACGTGGGTGCCTGAAGGGAGAGAGGAGGAGGAGGAGGCGGCACATGTCCAACGAGGCAGGATGCCCTCCTGAGGCCAGCTAGAGGCCAGCACACCAACTGAATCACACCGCAGAGCTCCGTCTGTGCAGGGCGCTGCCTCTGTACGTTATCACAAAAGTTCTTTGGTGTGGGCCTTTTTTGAGACGAGTGCATCAGATCGCACCACTGCTATTTGCAACATATGTCTCAAGCGTATCTCGCGTGGCCAAAACATCAGCCGCTTGGGCACCACAAGCATGACCAGACATATGTCAACCTGCCATGCAGCTCGTTGGCAAGCGCACATTAAAGACCCACACCAAAGAACAAAGCGGACCTCTCCTTGCTCCTAATCAGCTGGGATCTCCAACCCCACTATACCTTCAGTCCTCTCTGAAAGCTGCACTGAGAGGAATGAAGGTGTAGAATTAGGTGTGTCACAGCCAAGTACTTGCAGGCACTCTGCTAGCAGTACACCGACATCCGATTCTACCAGGCAAATTTCCCTGCCCCAGCTGCTCGACCATCGAAAGAAGTTTACTTCCAGCCATTCACATGCCCAGCGGTTGAATGCTAGCTTGGCTAAATTGCTAGCACTTCAACTGCTGCCTTTTCAGTTGGTAGACTCGGCCCCCTTCCGTGAGTTTGTTCAATGTGCGGTTCCTCAGTGGCAGGTTCCCAAACGCCACTTTTTCTCACGGAAGGCGATTCCGGCTCTCTACCGGGCATGTGGAAGGCAATGTCCATGCCTCGCTGGACAGGGCGGTCAGCGGTAAGGTGCATATTACCGCTGACTCCTGGTCCAGCAGGCATGGACAGGGACATTACCTGTCTTTCACGGCCCATTGGGTCACTCTTTTGGCAGCTGGGAGGGATGCAGGACAAGGTGCAGTAGTGTTGGAGGTTGTTCCGCCACCACGCCTCCAAAATGCTACTACTGGTTGTGACACACCTCTCTCCTCCACCCCCTCCTCTTCTTCTTCCTCCATGGCCTCTTCGAGTGCTCTGTCCTCGGAACCAGCGGTGCTCCGTAGGCGGACAAGGGGCTACGCAAGTACGCAGGCAAAAAGATGCCATGCCGTGCTTGCGCTGGTGTGTTTGGGGGACAGGAGCCACACTGGGGCAGAGGTTCTGCCAGCTCTGCAGGGGCAGAACGAGAGGTGGTTGACGCCACGCCAGCTTAAGCCAGGAATGGTGGTTTGTGATAATGGCACCAACCTCCTCTCTGCCCTGCGACAGGGACAGCTGACCCATGTGCCCTGTATGGCTCACGTCCTTAACCTGGTGGTGCAGTGGTTCTTGGGCAGGTACCCAGGCTTACAGGATGTCCTGAGGCAGGCCAGGAAAGTCTGTGTGCATTTCCACCGATCATATAATGCCAGTGCTCGGCTGGCTGAGCTGCAAAAGGAGTTGAACCTGCCCAAGAACCGCCTTATATGTGACATGCCCACCAGGTGGAACTCAACGTTGGCCATGCTGCAGCGACTGCACACGCAGCAGAGGGCCATCAATGAGTACCTGTGCGACTACGGCACCAGGACAGGGTCAGGGGAGCTTGGATTTTTTTCCCCACGCCAGTGGAGCATGATCAGGGATGCATGCACTGTCCTGTCACCATTTGAGGAGGCCACGAGGATGGTGAGCAGTGACAGTGCATGCATCAGTGACACTGTACCTCTTGTCCACCTGTTGGAGCATACGCTGCGTGGGATAATGGACAGGGCACTTGAGGCAGAACAGAGGCAGGAAGAGGAGGACTTCCTTGCCTCTCAAGGCCCCTTTATCCAGACAGTGTTCCTTCTCTCCCACCCATCACACAGGAAGAGGATGAGGAGGAGGAGGAGGAGGATTGTGTCAGCATGGAGGTGGAGCCTGGCACTCAGCATCAGCAGCAGCAGCAGTCTTTTAGGGATGATGTACAGTCCCAACAAACCAGTGGACTTGTACGTGGCTGGGAGGAGGTGGCTGCCGATCATGTCGTCCTCAGTGACCCAGAAGACTCCGGACCGAATGCCTCAGCTAACCTACGTTGCATGGCCTCCCTGATCCTGCAAAGCCTGCGGAAGGATCCTCGTATTCTTCGGATCAAGGAGAGGGACCATTACTGGCTGGCCACTCTCCTTGATCCACGGTACAAGGGTAATGTTGCGGACCTTATCTTGCCGTCGCAGAGGGAGCAGAGGATGAGACATCTCAGGGAGGCCTTGCAGAAAGGTCTGTGCAACGCGTTCCCAGAGACTGGGAGGTTAAAAACTCCTGGTCCTGGACGATGAGTTGCTGAGGCTTCGGTCAGTAGCAGAAGGAGCGGTGGGGAAGGTGGACGTCTGATCGATGCGTTCAGACAATTTTTTAGTCCGCAGCCCCAAGGTATGATCGGTTCCAGCAACCATCCCCAGCGTCTGATATACATGGTGCAGGAATACCTAGGGGCAAGGTCAGACTTGGACACCTTTCCCACCGAAAATCCTCTGGCTTACTGGGTCTTGAGGATGGATCACTGGCCAGAGCTTGCACAGTATGCAATTGAGCTACTGGCCTGTCCTGCATCCAGCGTTCTTTCCGAACGCACATTCAGTGCTGCTGGAGGCTGTCACCGATCACAGGGTGCGCCTGTCCACCGGCTCGGTTGATCGACTGACCTTCATAAAGATGAATCAGTCTTGGATCACCACCAGCTACCAGGAACCTGAAGCTGATATAACTGAATAATTTATAATGTCACATCCCTTCAAGACTACCTATGCTGATGCTGAGTGACTGTCCTGTTATGTTGACTGACTATCCTCTTCCTCCTAAATGATCCTGATGATATCTTGGAAGAACATTTTTGTTTCTGGGTGCCACCACCAGTGCCTAAGGCCCAATTTTTCAGCCCCTGTTTAACAGGGGCGTGTAATTACAATTTTTAGGCAATGCTTTGCAACAGGTCTCATTGCTGTGCTCAGAGTACAGTATCTGTGAGGGGTTGCAGTGTTGTGGCACCAGTGCCTAAGGCCCAATTTTTCAGCCCCTGTTTAATAGGGGTGTGTAATTACAATTTTTTAAGCAATGCTTCGCAACAGGTCTGACTGCTGTGCTCCAAGTACAGTATCTGTGAAGGGTTGCAGTGTTGTGGCACCAGTGCCTAAGGCACAAATTTTCAGCCCCTGTTTAACAGGGGCGTGTAATTACAAATCTTGATCTAATAGTTCACAGCAGGGCCCATTCCTGCTCCCACCAAGAGTAACTGTGAGGGCTTACAGTCTTGTGACAACACCGTCCACCACCACCACCAAAGGCCCAATTTTTCTGCCCTGTTCAACAGGTGCATGCAATTACAAATCTTGATCTAATAATTCACAGCAGGGCCAATTCCTGTGCCCACCATGAGTAACTGTGAGGACTTACAGTGTCGTGGCTACACCAACATCTAATGGGGCAAATTTCTGCAGAGTATATACGGCAGGCCCCTACTTTCAAACATCCAACTTACAAACGACTCCTACTTGCAAACGGAAGGAGAAAACAGGAAGTGAGAGGAAATCTACCCCTAAGAAGGGAAATTCTATCCTGTTAGATTTAATTTGGGAAAAAGGTATCTCCTCTCTACTGATGCTTTATCACCAATCCTTGTTTCAATAAAAAACCCACTTTTCCAAAAACATTTGTCATTGGGACGGAAAGTGAGGTGAAATGTTCTGAACAGGTGCACAGACAGCAAAACAAATGTTACAGGGGTGATAACCCCTCCCTATGTTCTCCAAAAAGCTTAAAAATAGATTTTTTTTGGATGGAGCTACACTTAAAAATGTACCTGTTCAGATTCTACTTAAGAACAAACCTACAGTCCCTGTCTTGTTTGCACCGCCTGTATACTGCTGTTCAGAGTATATAGGGTTGTAGGTATAGGGTTTTTATTTTGGGTGTGGGGGTTCCCCTTAATAAAGGGGGTGGGGTGGGGGGGGTGATGGGGTAGCCATGCCATTTTTCTCAAGGATTTTCAGCCATATTGCCAGGACAAGACATGACATTAAAGCCGCAAGCGGTTTTAAATGGCTTCTTTTTTTCCTTTACAAATGTCATTTTGTGCAGGTACAGTTCTAAACACGGGAAACACATGCCACTTCACAGGCATACTTTAGACACCCCCCAGGTACCATATTTAAAGTAATATTTCACTTTTTTTTTTCACTTTATGCATCATTAAAATGACTGCTCCCGAAAAAACGTCAGTTTTTAAAACTTCTTTTTGCATTGATATATGTCCCCTGGGGCAGGACCCGGGTCCCCAAACCTGTTTTATGACATTAACATGCATATTGGCCGTTATAATTAGCACTTTTGATTTCGAACATTCGCGTCCATTGTAAAGAATCGGGTTTGAATATTTGCACAAACTTTCGGTCCGTTCGAAGGTTCTGGTGCGAACCGAACCCGGGGGTGTTCGGCTCATCCCTAATCACAAACAATGACACAGATAGACTGCTGTGATTTGGTCAGAGTAGATCTGATAAGCTTTTATTCTTCTAACACTTATATAGGGAACAGATTATCATACAATGCTATACAATACCCCATGTGTGTTATGGGACTTTTCACAGTTATGCAAAACAATTATGTTCCAGACATGTAATTCATAACAATAACTTATACTACATAACACACTTGGAGGCATACTGTCTTGAGGACAGTGCGATCAGTATCTCTTTCTAAGAAGTCACAGAACAAAGTGATAAAGTGGAACAGCTTCATGGGAATCTGCGTGAGCAAATACCGACTTAAACAAGCTAATCTTAAAATGGAGTCACATTGGATCTTAGGGAATGTACATATTCCTTCACTGACCATGTGTGGGAAGGAGCCTCCTTTTAAAGTTTGGTGGAAGAGGTGTTTCATATTGGCAAGGGGAGGAGCCACTCTGTCAAGTGCTGTCCTGAAAGACTCTTGAACTTGAATTATTCCACACCTGTTTGATAGGTGCATATCATTTCAGTTTTTTTACAGCAAGGCCAATTCTTGTTTCATCAAGAGTACCTCTATAGGGTTACGGTGTGAAGGCACCACCAACACCCAAAGGCCAATATTTCTGCACCTGCTACTTCTATCCAAAGTCTGCAAAATAGACACCAGAATTTATGCAAAAATTCTCTAATCTTGTTCCGGGTGCACTAAATTGTGGCCTCATCATATAGCCCTTGTTTATTAACCCTTTCATACCTAAAGTATGTGTCTAGGGTGATAAGAAGTGGCACCAGAAAATAATTAAATAAAAATGAGTGAAGCTGTCCCTTTAAAAGTGGATATAGCGCTCAATTGTGAATTAATGAAAAAATTCAAAAAGTGCGGCGCTACCTCAGTGATCAATATAGATATAAAAAATATGTGTTCATTTCATATACATCCTTTCAATAATTATCATAAGCAGTGTGACAAATAATAAATAAAGTGATCATGTGATCATTTCATAAAAATCTTTTCAACAATTGAACAGTGTAGTGCAAATGAGCAAAGTGACAAACAATAAATTAATCTTAATATAGCTTCAAAAAATACAATAAACAAGAAAGTCCAATCACTGTGATTCATAAAAAAGTGCAATGTTCCTCAAATCATGCTCCACCATAGACGTGCATGAGAAATCCAAACTCAGCAGAACTGGTATTAATAAAGACCTTGAGGCTATGATATACTTCTTGTAACCGACAGCATAAACAGAGATCGTCCTTTTAATCTAGGCAGTATGACTCAGAAAGAACATGGGAAATCATAGCGCAACAAGCTAATAAAAATGTATATACGCATTTAATGGTGACAATGCTCACTCACATTTAGATGTGCTATATCATATGTCAGCACCAACATATAGATCTTGGGTTGAGTAAACACACCGTCCTGTCGGCCTCGGCATGCATTCCACTGGCCAGGGGTTTCCAAATTAACACCCAAGGCCAAAATTTTCCACACCTGTTTGACAGGTGCATATAGTTAAAATTTGTTACAGTACGGCCAATTCTTGCTTTCATCAAGAGTACCTCTATAGGATTACGGGGTGAAGGTACCACCAACACCCAAAGACCAATTTTTCTGCAGTTGTTTGACAGGGGCATCAAATGAAAAATTTTTTACAGCAAGGCCAATTCTTGCTTTCATCAAGAGTACATATGGTTACAGTGTGAAGACACCACCAACACCCAAAGACCAATTTTTCCTCAACTGTTTGACCGGTGCATCATAATTAAATTTTTTGCAGCAAGGCCAATTCTTGCTTTCATCAAAAGTACCTTTATAGGGTTAGGGTGTGAAGGCACCACCAACACCAAAAGACCAATTTTTCTACACGTTACTTCTATCCAAAGTCTGCAAAAGAGACACCAGACTTTATATGAAAAATAAAATTGTTAACCTTGGCCTGAGTGTAATTTGGCTTCTTTACATAAGTCTTGCTCATTGTGTTACTTTATTTCCATCCAAAGTCTGCCAAAGATACTTCAGAATTTATCCAAAAAATCTTGTTCTGAGTGCACTAAAATGTGGCAGACTGGCTCCCCAAGCCAGTGTTTACAAAATAAAGAAAACTTAAAGGGAAAATCAATTTAAATGTAATTTATTTCTTTATATATTTATTTCTTATATATATATATATATACAGTGGTGTGAAAAAGTGTTTGCCCCTTCCTCATTTCCTGTTCCTTTGCATGTTTGTCACACTTAAGTGTTTCGGAACATAAAACCAATTTAAACAATAGTCAAGGACAACACAAGTAAACACAAAATGCAATTTGTAAATGAAGGTGTTTATTATTAAAGGTGAAAAAAAATCCAAACCATCATGGCCCTGTGTGAAAAAGTGATTGCCCCCTAAACCTAATAACTGGTTGGGCCACCCTTAGCAGCAACAACTGCAACCAAGCGTTTGCGATATCGTGCAATGAGGCTTTTACAGCGTCCTGGAGGAATTTTGGCCCACTCATCTTTGCAGAATTGTCCTAATTCAGTTACATTAGAGGGTTTTCGAGCATGAACGGCCTTTTTAAGGTCATACCACAACATCTCAATAGGATTCAGGTCAGGACTTTGGCTAGGCCACTCCAAAGTCTTCATTTTGTTTTTCTTCAGCCATTCGGTGGTGGACTTGCTGGTGTGTTTAGGATCATTGTCCTGCTGCAGAACCCAAGTTCGTTTCAGCTTGAGTACACGAACAGATGGTCGGACATTCTCCTTCAGGATCTCTTGGTAGACAGCAGAATTCATAGTTCCTTTTATCACGGCAAGTCTTCCAGGTCCTGAAGCAGCAAAACAGCCCCAGACCATCACACTACCACCACCATATTTTACTGTTGGTATAATGTTCTTTTTCTGAAATGCAGTGTTCCTTCTACGCCAGATATACTTGGACACACACCTTCCAAAGAGTTCCACTTTTGTCTCATCGGTCCACAGAATGTTGTCCCAAAAGTCTTGGGGATCATCAAGATGTGTTGTGGAGAAATTGAGACGAGCTTTGATGTTCTTTTTGCTCAGCAGTGGTTTTCTCCTTGGAACTCTGCCATGCAGGCCATTTTTGCCCAGTCTTTTCCTGATGGTGGAGGCATGAACGCTGACCTTAACTGAGGCAAGTGAGGCCTGCAGTTCCTTGGACGATGTTGTGGGGTCTTTTGTGACCTCTTGGATGAGTCGTCGCTGCGCTCTTGGGGTAATTTTGGGCAGCTGGCCACTCCTGGGAAGGTTCACCACTGTTCCATGTCTTCGCCATTTGTGGATAATGGCTCTCACTGTGGTTCGCTGGATTCCCAAAGCTTTGGAAATGGCTTTATAACCCTTTCCAGACTGATAGATCTCAATTACTTTCTTTCTCAATTGTTCCTGAATTTCTTTGGGTCTTGGCATGATGTGTAGCTTTTAAGGATCTTCTTGTGGACCTTACTGTGTCAAGCAGCTCCTATTTAAGTGATGCCTTGATTGTGAACAGGTGTGGCAATAATCAGGCCTGGGTGTGGCTAGAGAAATTGAACTCAGGTGTGGACAACCACAGTTATAGTATGTTTTAACAAGGGGGGCAATCACTTTTTCACACAGGGCCATGATGGTTTGGATTTTTTTTCACCTTTAATAATAAACACCTTCATTTACAAATTGCATTTTGTGTTTACTTGTGTTGTCCTTGACTATTGTTTAAATTGGTTTGATGTTCCGAAACACTTAAGTGTGACAAACATGCAAAGGAACAGGAAATGAGGAAGGGGGCAAACACTTTTTCACACCACTGTATATATATATATATATATATATATATATATATTGTACAGGACGCCAAGGTTGGGTCCTGGACGGGTGCTATATAGCACCAGTATTTGGGCTGTGGTCCCTTTAAAGGAGTCGCAGCATTGCTCAGGGGGTCACCCAAAATGGGTGAGGGGTTCCGGGAGTAGCCAAGCAGGAGAGGACTGACTCGCAGTCCTCTCTAGGTTAATAATAGTTATTTGGGACCCGGAATTTGGGAGGCTCTGAAGAGATATTCGGGTGGGAAAAGAGCCTCCCTCCCTGACCACAATGATTCAGCACACAGGGGGTTAAGGGCCTCCAGGAAGACAGCTCAAAAGACAGGAAGTAGGGAAGAGTTGTTGGTGTGTGAGGAGGAGTAGGTGATTACACCTGTTAGCTGAGCTGTGTGGATGTCTGGAGGCTGCTAAAAGAACCTGCTGCAAAAACTGTATGTGTTTTCCTTGAACTTTGTTTTTGTGCTGAAGATAAGCTGTTTTTTTTTGTTATGCTGAAGATAAGCGGACTTTGTTTTTGTACTTTACCTGTGCGCTGAAGAAAGCCTTATTTTGATTTTTCTTTCAAATAAATGTCTTTTATTTTACAACTGACGGTTTATGCACTTAATCCCGTGGAGCTATTGTCCCCAAAGTTCACAACTGGTGTCTTGGATGCTGGCAAAAGTGCATTTGCAGCCGCAAAAACCGTTTAAAACTAAACTGATATTTAAAGAGACAGTGTACAAATGGCATGTCGTGGGTGAAGTCAGCTCAGACGCTGCAAACAACAGGTAAAGGCATGGAGGAGGTCATCAGGGCTTTGGCGCAAGCCACCGTGACCCAGCAGCAAGCTTCAGCAGATGCAAACCGTCGCCATGAGGAAGCGATGGCTCAGCTGCAGCAGGCCCTGGCACAGGCTATAGCTGCACAGCAGGAAAACACACGGTTGCTAGCCGCCCAGTTTACTGCTCAGCAGGAGTCCACTCAAACACAGATGACTGCCTTACAGGAGGCAGTGCAGCGGCTGGCTCAGGGACGAGAACAATCGGTCGTTGCCGTTGGCAACCAAGTGTCTGTGAGAGCCAACCATTTCTTACAAAAACTGACACCCAGCGATGACGTAGAGGCCTTTCTCACCACCTTTGAGAGGATAGCGGAGAGAGAGGGGTGGCCCCGTGACCAATGGGCCGGCATTATCTCTCCTTTTCTCACCGGTGACCCGCAAAAGGCCTACTTTGACCTCCCAACTGAACATATCAGCAACTATGAGCATCTGAAGACAGAGATCCTGGCCCGCCTAGGAGTGACCATGGCTGTCCGGGCTCAGAGGGTGCATCGCTGGCGGTACAAACTTGACCGACCACCCAGGTCTCAAATGCATGAACTGATACAGCTGGTTAAAAAATGGCTGCAGCCAGAAAAACTGTCAGGCCCACAAATGGTGGAACGGGTGGTGATGGACTGGTACCTGCGGTCCCTGCCAGATGACCTACAGCGCTGGGTAAGCCATGGAGACCCTGCAACCGCTGACCAGCTGGTTGAGCTGGTTGAAAGGTACACCGTGGTGGAGGACCTGCTTGGGCCTGCCAAACGTCGGGAACCCACACCAAGGGCAACAAGACCGGCCACGGCACCTAGGAGAGAAGCCCTGCTAGACATTGGAACCCGCAACCCGGCACCATCTTCTGCAGAACCTCGAAGGTTGGTTCCTGTTCCTAGGATGGGAGGCCTACAGTGTTGGCGATGTCGGTCCTGGGGGCATACCCGGGCACAATGCCCACTTCAGGAGGAGCCGATGGATTGCGGGACTGGTCGGAGAAGCTCCTTCTATGTGCAAAGAGCGTGTACCACTCATCTTGATCTGGCTGAAGGACGGTTCGAGTGTGAAGTGTGGGTGAACCACCTTCCTGCCAGGGCCCTACTAGACTCCGGGAGCATGGTAACACTGGTACATGCCAGGGTGATTGGGAGACTTGGCCCCGTAAATAAAACTCTGCGCGTAGTGTGTATCCATGGGGATACCAGGGAGTACCCCCTGGTTCCTGTGACGGTTTCTTATGGACGTACCTCAGTGACACAGGAGGTTGGGGTGGTAAATAGTTTAATACATGATATTATAGTGGGGCGGGACTGTCCGCTATTCCTCGAACTGTGGAACCAGGCACAGATGGGGCTGCCAGGAGAACTGGGGACACTGGGCCTGGAAGAGATGGAGTCTGAGGGGTCTAGGTCTGAAACCCCCACAACACACCCCTCTAAAACAGAGATACCTGTCACTAATAAGGATATTGCAGAGAATGTTAATTTGAATGACAATGTTTCTGTTTCAGGCCTCAATACCGAGTTGACTTCTGAGGGGGGGGAAGCCTTCCCATTACAGGTTATGCTGGGGGAGGATGATGAGGAGCTCTCCCCGTTGCAGTTCCCAGTTGAGGAGGGTGAAGGGGAAACATCCTCAAGGTCAGTGCATCCAGACCTGGACGTACCCAGGGGTGCGTTTGGCACCGCCCAGTTGCAGGATCCTACCTTGGTCAATGCTCGAGAGCAGGTTTCTGTTGTTGATGGGGTCCCACAAATACCAGGGGCAGAGCAAAGGTTTCCTCATTTTGCATTAAAGGGGGATTTGGTTTATCGAGTGGCTGAAAGCCGAGAGGAAACTGTAGAGCAGTTACTGGTTCCCCAACCATATAGGCGGATGCTACTTGACCTAGCCCACAATGACGCACTGGGAGGACACTTGGGGGCAGAGAAAACGGAGGCCAGGATAACCGACCGGTTTTACTGGCCAGGGGTGAAGGCCGAGGTTAAAAGATATTGTGCATCTTGTCCCATTTGCCAGTTAACTGCCCCAGGGCCACACTATAGAAGCCCTCTGGTACCCTTGCCGATTATTGAGGTTCCGTTTGAGCGGATCGCCATGGATCTCGTGGGACCCCTGGTAAAGTCGGCAAGGGGGCACCAATATATATTAGTCATCCTAGACTACGCAACCAGGTATCCAGAAGCAGTTCCTTTGAGGAAAGCCTCCTCTAAGGCCATTGCCAAGGAGTTATTCCAAATGTTTTCACGAACTGGATTCCCCAGGGAGATACTTACGGACCAGGGCACCCCTTTTATGTCAAAGGTGATGGCGGACTTGTGCAGACTATTTCAGATCAAGCAGTTGCGGACGTCCGTCTATCACCCGCAGACCGATGGCCTAGTTGAGAGGTTTAATAAAACTCTAAAGTCCATGTTAAAAAGAGTGGTCCAGAAAGACGGGAAGGATTGGGATATGTTACTCCCTGCCCTCTTATTTGCCATCCGGGAGGTTCCACAAGCATCCACGGGCTTCTCACCGTTTGAGTTAGTGTATGGACGAAGGCCCCGGGGGTTGCTGGACCTAGTCAAAGAAACATGGGAAAGTGAATCCTCACCACACAAGACCGTGGTAGAGCATATCTCTCAAATGCGAGAGAGGGTGGCTAAGGTGATGCCGCTGGTGAGGGAGCACATGCAGAAGGCTCAGGATGCCCAAAGAAGGGTGTATAACAGATCGGCTAAAATTAGACAGTTTCAAGTAGGAGACCGGGTGGCTGTCCTAATACCCACAGTGGAGAGCAAGTTCTTGGCCAGGTGGCAAGGCCCGTTTGAGGTAATAGAAAAAGTGGGTGAGGTGAACTACAAGGTACACCAGCCAGGGAAAAGAAAACCATACCAGATCTATCACGTAAATCTGTTGAAACCCTGGAGAGACAGAGAACAGGTATCCGCTGTGGTAGCAGTACAGTCAGGGGACCATGCAGGAATCGACCTGGTGCAGGTGGCTGCTACCCTAACTAGGCCCCAAACCCAGCAAGCAAAAGAGTTTCTGCAAAGAAATAGGGACATGTTTTCAGGGTTGCCGGGTCTCACCAACGTCATCGAGCATGACATTGTGACGGAACCCTGTATAAAAATCCGGTTAAGGCCTTACCGTATCCCAGAAGCTCATAGAGTGGCAGTGTCTGAAGAGGTCAAGAGAATGCTCGAGCTTGGAGTCATTGAAGAGTCGCAGAGCGAGTGGTCGAGTCCAATCGTGTTGGTACCCAAACCCAACGGCACCCTCCGCTTCTGCAACGACTTCAGAAAACTTAATGAAATCTCCAAGTTTGATGCTTATCCAATGCCACGGGTAGATGAGCTAATTGAGAGGTTAGGTCCAGCCAGGTATATAACCACGCTAGACCTCACAAAAGGGTATTGGCAGATTCCCCTGACCAAGAAAGCCAGGGAGAAAACAGCTTTCTCTACCCCGGAAGGCCACTTCCAGTACAAAAGAATGCCATTTGGTCTACACTCTGCCCCCGCTACATTCCAAAGGGCCATGGACAAAACTTTGCGTCCACATCAACGGTATACTTCGGTTTACCTAGATGACATAGTCATTTTTAGCACTGATTGGGAGTCCCATCTTCCCCGAGTTCAGGCAGTCGTAGACTCCTTGAGAAGAGCAGGATTCACCATCAATCCGGAGAAGTGCGCGATTGGAGTAGAGGAAGCCAAGTACCTAGGGTACATTGTGGGTAGAGGACTGGTGAAGCCCCAAATGAGTAAGGTAGAAGCCATACAGAACTGGCCCCGCCCCCTATCCAAGAAGCAGGTCAGAGCGTTTTTGGGCATAGTTGGCTACTACCGGAGGTTTGTCCCCAACTTTGCCACCATTGCTGCACCATTGACGGACTTGACCAAAGGCAGAAAGTCAGTGATGGTACAGTGGAATGACGATGCCGAAAAAGCTTTCCAGAAGCTTAAGACGGCATTGTGCCGGGATCCGGTGCTTGTGGCTCCAGATTTTTCTAAAGATTTTGTAGTACAGACAGATGCTTCAAGTGAAGGGCTAGGAGCAGTCCTGTCTCAAGTGATCAATGGGGAAGAGCACCCCATAGTTTTTCTAAGTAGGAAGCTGACGGCAGCGGAGAAAAACTATGCGGTGGTGGAGCGGGAGTGTCTTGCCATCAAGTGGGCTTTAGACTCTTTACGGTATTTCCTCCTAGGTAGAAGGTTCCGCCTAGTGTCCGACCATGCCCCACTGACCTGGATGAGACAAAACAAAAACACCAATGCCAGGGTGACAAGGTGGTTCCTTTCTCTCCAGGAGTTCAATTTTGTGGTAGAGCACAGACCAGGGAGACAGCATCAGAACGCTGATGCCCTCTCCCGGGTCCATTGTATGATGTCGAGTAGTGCCTCCAACACCTCCGCGTTGAGGCAGAGGGGGGGGATATGTACAGGACGCCAAGGTTGGGTCCTGGACGGGTGCTATATAGCACCAGTATTTGGGCTGTGGTCCCTTTAAAGGAGTCGCAGCATTGCTCAGGGGGTCACCCAAAATGGGTGAGGGGTTCCGGGAGTAGCCAAGCAGGAGAGGACTGACTCGCAGTCCTCTCTAGGTTAATAATAGTTATTTGGGACCCGGAATTTGGGAGGCTCTGAAGAGATATTCGGGTGGGAAAAGAGCCTCCCTCCCTGACCACAATGATTCAGCACACAGGGGGTTAAGGGCCTCCAGGAAGACAGCTCAAAAGACAGGAAGTAGGGAAGAGTTGTTGGTGTGTGAGGAGGAGTAGGTGATTACACCTGTTAGCTGAGCTGTGTGGATGTCTGGAGGCTGCTAAAAGAACCTGCTGCAAAAACTGTATGTGTTTTCCTTGAACTTTGTTTTTGTGCTGAAGATAAGCTGTTTTTTTTTGTTATGCTGAAGATAAGCGGACTTTGTTTTTGTACTTTACCTGTGCGCTGAAGAAAGCCTTATTTTGATTTTTCTTTCAAATAAATGTCTTTTATTTTACAACTGACGGTTTATGCACTTAATCCCGTGGAGCTATTGTCCCCAAAGTTCACAATATATATATATATATATATATATGCCAGTTTTGCTGTAGCAGGTTCTATAGGAGGTACCCGGGCCCCTATATCCTTTTTATGGCCAATAACTTTAATATAAGCCTTCAAAATGGGGACTTTTTAGAGTTCAGGTCCCCCCAACATCACTGGGGTTTGGGATTCAGGTCCAAACTTTTCCCCTGTTCGAGCGTTCTGGTGGCGACCTGAAAACAGCAGTTTTTTGCCCATCACTACTTGGGTAATACAAATGTATTAACCAATGTAAAGGGGAAAAAACTGCGCTTAGATAAAAAAAAAATATATAGATAATAAGCAGCAGCTTATTGTGGGATATACACAAAAACTAATATAAAGTGGAGAAGCTGTGCTATTTGTGATAGAAACTGTACATTTAAACCTGAAATAATTAACTTATTCAGTGAAGCTCAATGAAAAAAAATATATATTTTTTTTAAGAAAATTAAAAATAGAAAATCCTTGATAATTAAATCAGTCCAAAAATTATTATTAAAGTGAACCAGTCCAAATGGTATAGAAATGATACCACAGATAGTGTTATACTAAGTGAAGTCCAGAAATGCTTTAAATATTCCAAACGAAAAAAAAACAGTGATGTTATCATAACAAAGTGCACCACCACCTTGAGGAAGGCATGCTTACCAGAAAGTTAGCCAAATATGCAGATGGCTTTAACCCAGTCCATGCCTTTATATTGCAAAGGAACGCAATAATGGTGAAATCTTTGCGGGCTTGGAGTCACAGGTAGGCGTTCCACAAGCGATATTAACCCAAAAGAAAAACTTGTATAGCATAGCGTAATATTGTCAAGTTTGAACAAATATAAAATCCAAATAGTTGCACTTACAATATAAAAATAAATTATACGCAAAGAAAGGACACCCAGTGATTTGGAACGAATACAGTGCAGCAACACCACATAGAGGGCCTCCTTACCAGATAACAAGCCCAAAATTGCAGATATCCCCACAAGTAGATAAATCCTCAGCTGGATACAAAAGTGGAATCAGTGGATGGTTGGACCAGAATCCCAGCATTGACCAAAATCTCTGTATCTCCCATACATTTGGTAAGTGTCAGTCCAAAAAAGAGATATAACAGACCATTGTGTAATAACGTCTGGTCTGTGTGTCAGCCTTCTACAGTGTACTGAATCTCCTTAGTATTACAGTGTAGTTTTTTAAATACCGCTGTTTATTATATAATATTGTGTCGTTACCTAAGTTTGTTGGCCTACTAAAACCCCTATTTTTTCTGTTCTTTGCATTGTTCATGCATTAATTATTATTGGCCTTTCTACTATATGGCTTCATTAGCACTTGGTCTTTTTTAACCACTTCCCTACTGGGCCTATTCTGGCACTCTCCTTCATGAGGATAAGGGGGCACTCTATACGTCTAGAGGAAAAAAGATTTCATCTCCAAATATGGAAAGGTTTCTTCACAGTAAGAGCTGTGAAAATGTGGAATAGACTCCATGCAGAGGTGGTTCTGGCCAGCTCAGCAGTTTGCTTTAAGAAAGGCCTGGATACTTTCCTAAATGTACATAATATAACTGGGTACCAACATTTATAGGTAAAGTTGATCCGGGGAAAATCTGATGGGATCAGGAAGGAATTTTTTCCCCTGATTTAGCAAATTGGAGCATGCTCTGCTGGGGTTTTTTGCCTTCCTCTGGATCAACTGTGGGTATAGAATGGGGTATATGGGATTGTATGATATTATTTTTTTTTTTTATTTGTGGTTGAACTGGATGGACTTTTTCAACCTAACTAACTATGTAAATATGTAAAAATCATAATTTCTTTTGCTAGAAAATTACTCAGAACCCCCAAACATTATATATGTTTTTTTTAGCAGACACCCTAGGGAATAAAATGGCAGTTATTGCAACTTTTTATCTTGCACAGTATTTGCGCAATAATTTTTCGAACACCTTTTTTTTGGAAAAAAAACAGTTTCCTTAATTAAAAAATAACAAAACAGTAAAGTTAGCCCAATTTTTTTATATAATGTGAAAGATGATGTTACTCTGAGTAAATAGATATCTAACATGTCACACTTTAAAGTTGCGCACACTCATGAAATGAGGCCAAACTTCAGTACTTAAAAATCTCAATAGGCGACGCTTACATTTTTTTTACAGGTTACCAGTTTAGAGTTTGAACGGTGTTTACATATGTGGGAGGGACTTGCATGTTCACTTCTGAGCGCGAGCTACCGGGGACAGGGGCGTTTAAAAAAAATTATTATTATTTTTTTTTTTTACTTAATTTTTTTTTATTTTTACACTTTTTTTTTACATTATTTTTTTTTGACTTTTATTCCTATTACATGTAAACATCCCTTGTAATATGTCTCTATGTTAATACCTCTTCCTCTAGAAACCTTATGTCTATATGAAGATCGGACCATACCTTTGTCTTTGTTCCTCCCCCCCCCCCCCCATACTGTTGTTCCTCCCCCCCCCCCCATACTGTTATACTGTTATATTGTTCTACTTTTATACCACCACTGGGTTTGACCACCAGTATTGCTTAGTCAAACCAACAATGATAGAAGAAATAATTACACTTAATGATCAATTGCAGATTATCTTGTAATGAGTATACCTGAATTTATGATTTATTGTAGAAGAAATACTGTATCTCATCTGAACCTTGTAAAACCCAATAAAAACGATTTAAACAAAAAAAAAATTCTCTTATCTAATGCTGACAGCCACGATCGCAGCTTTGTTTATAACCGGGAACCCGGGCATGATGTCATAACTTCGCGCCCGGGCCTCCGGCGGTCATAGAGAGGACTGGTGACCATGTGGTCACCGGAAATCTCTATGGTTGTTATCCGGCGGCGGCCGATTCTTTCTCCGGGCCCCAGATGGCATGGGAGAGCCCAGAGAAGCACCGAAAGGCGGCGGGAGGGGGGGCGTCCCCTCCCGTCGCCTATGAGAAAGACCAAGAGGTGGAACTGCCACTATGATCATTCTTATCATGCACAGAATAGCCGGGTGCAAAGAATGATATCTGAATGATGCCTGTAGCTATTCAGATATCCCCGCACAAAGTTACCAACGTCATATGACAGAGTGCGGTAGGGAAGTGGTTTTAAACACTTTTCTCCTACTAAACGCATTTAGACCAATCAAGGGTTTGGGAGTTTATTTATAGGGATGAGCCAAACACCCCCCCGGTTCGCACCAGAACCTGCGAACGGACCTAAAATTTGCGCAAACTTTAGAACACCATTAAAGTCTATGGGACTCGAACGTTCAAAATCAAAAGTGCTAATTTTAAAGGCTAATATGCAAGTTATTGTCCTAAAAAGGGTTTGGGGACCGGGTCATGCCCCAGGGGGCATGTATCAATGCAGAAAAAAACATTTAAAACCGGCAGTTTTTTCGGGAGCAGTGATTTTAATAATGCTTAAAGTGAAACAATAAAAGTGTGATATTTCTTTAAATTTTGTACCTAGGGGTTGTGTATAGTATGCCTGTAAAGGGGGGCATGTTTCCTGTGCTTAGAACTGTCCCTGCACAAAGTGTCATTTCCAAAGGAAAAAAAATAATTTAAAAGCACTCGCGGCTATAATGAATTGTCGGCTCCCGGTAATACAGAGAACAGTCATTGAAAGTCATTGATAAAAAAAAAAAAATGCATGGGGGTCCCCCAGAATTCAATTACCAGGCCCTTCAGGTCCGGTATGGATATTAAGGGGAACCCTGCGTCAAATAAAAAAAAAAAAATGTGGGGTTCCCCCCAAATATCCATACCAGACCCTTCAGGTCTGGTATGGATTTTAAGGGGAACTCCACGCTGAATTTAAAAAAAAAAAATAGCGTGGAGTGCCCCCCAAAAAGCCATACCACTCTTTATCCGAGCACGCAACCTGGCAGGCCGCAGGAAAAGAGGGGGGGACGAGAGAGCGCCCCCCCTCCTGAACCGTACCAGGCCACATGCCCTCAACATTGGGAGGGTGCTTTGGGGGTAGCCTCATCCCCACAACCCTTGCCCAGTGGTTGTGGGGGTCTGCGGGTGGGGGGCTTATAGGAATCTGGAAGCCCCCTTTAACAAGGGGACCCCCATATCCCGGCCCCCCCCTGTTTCAAATAGTAACGGGTACATTGAACCCCTATCATTTCAAAAAGCAAGTGTAAACAATTGTAAAAAAACACAGACACCGTTGGGATAAGTCCTTTATTAAAAATAAAAAAAATTCGGTGGTAATCCACTCTTGGTATCCTGCGATGGGTGATCATCTCTCCGGGGTCCATCGATGGATGATTTCTCCCGATGATGTCCAGTGCAGCGCATCCTGTCTCCACCGGAGACACTGCGGGAATCCCGGCAGCCTGACAGGTCTCTTAGCTAAGGAGGACTGGGCCACCCGTCACGTGACCCCACCCCCCTCTGACGCAAGGGGAAACCCGGGCTTCCCCAGTGACATGCGGGTGACCCCGCCCCCTCTGATGTAACGGAAACCTGCGTTTCCCCTTGCATCAGAGGGGGGCGGGGTCACATGACGGGTGGCCCCGTCCTCCTCAGCTAAGAGACCTGTCAGGCTGCCGGGATTCCCGCTGTTTCTCTGGTGGAGACAGTGTAGTGATTATACAGGTACTCCAGGTAACACACGGACTAGCCAAGGGTTAATACTGCAAGACACTCTTCGAGGCCCCCAGTATTGTGAGACACTTTCAATAAACAGAATACTACAACAGAGTTAATTCAAAGAAAATGTCTGATATTTATTTGGGTGGGGACAGCTTATATACAAAATATCTTATCCAATCATGATGGGGAAAAGGGGTGTGTTAGTGGGAGGATATATGAATATCATTAATAATAAAACAGTTCATCACTATAATGTTATACATGCCTATAGTGTAAATAACCTCTGAGACATAGCTGTCATAAGGTCACCAGGATGGAAATGCCATCTGGTGATGACTAATACTTGGCCTCCTGTCCCGAGTCTGTTTACCCTTAAAAAAGGAAGGCCGGAGATACCACATCTTATTTATATATTATAGAATGCTCACAAAATGCTTATGCAAGCAAGTTTATGCATGCTCTTGTGACATATAGCTAGACACTGAGAGTAAAGAATAAGACTCCAGAATAAGTTACTAATACTGAATTAAAAGCATATTGTCCTATAGCTAGAACAAGATGGAGTCACTATTGTTCAGTCATATCACTACAATCCCCTCTTTAAGTCATGAAATCAGATGACATAACTTATTTCTTCTCATTGTGACATACTCATCCTGGTGACCATAGTAAAAGTTAAGATACATTCTATTAGCTGCAGCTGGGTCAGGAGGTTGAGTACCTCGGGAAAGCATGCACATAATAAACTTGAAACAGGCATATAAAAGTAATACCATAAGCAAAATCAGTACAACAAACATAGCAATATCCCTAATCCAGGATCCAGCATTGAAACCAAACCCCCCATGTTACCCAGGGGGCTCCCAAGCAATTATTTTGCCTTTTCATCATGTCAATACGCCCTTAGGCTCCTGAGGGGAACCATTCCCAGGTCATGTTCTTTTCCAGAAACAATGACCCAGCATAACGGTGTTTGAGGGGGCATTTAGGATGAACACTAGCCTTGAGCAAGTGATGTTTCTCACTGTCCCAGAGAATCACCACTATCGGAAACCAATGAGGCTAAGTAACACCATCCCCTGGAATCATTCAGAATCCATGGATGGCATATTCTTTCACAACAAATGTAAGTGCTGTCACCCAAGGCCAGTGGCTGTCTGCTTACGGACCAGTTGGGCACCTTCAGAGAATCCTGCAAAGGCAAGCTGTGAGAGTACCTCAGCCATCTCAGTATGGGGGTCAGAGGTATGCATGAAGTGTGATGTAGGGCACGTTATTAGTGGTGTTATTGGGTGGGCCACGTATAACCTTAAGGCTCCCCCAGAACACAGAGGCTGGTAGATGACATGTGAACCAATACATATATAATACAGTGCCTATGCCAGCATCCCTTCAAACAGTATATACACTTAAATGGTCAAGCATGTCCTGGGCACACTATAACAACAATCCCAATATGCCCCCTGACCCTCACCCGGACCACCTTCTAAACATGCAAAAATAGAAAACAACAAACACGTAATCTCAGCTGCATAGCAATTGTCCATGGAATGCAAAAGTGAGGAAGGGGCGTGTCAGTCCATAGAAACAAGTGGGAGGGGCATGTCAGCCTTTAGGCCAAATAAGAATAGTCCCAAAGAAAAGCTCAAAAAGAAAAGTCTCTTGGATGGCGTCTGAATGTCCATTAAATTAGCAGAAAAGGAAATGTCCACATTATAACTCTCATTCTCCTCAACTTTTCCCAAAACCTTTTTGGTTCAATTCTGTGATCTCTACCTCCAAAACACTGCCTCTTTGTAAGGACAGAACTTGATATCCACAGACAAACTGGAACTGATGTGTTGGGCGAGACCGGGGTCTTCGGGCTGGCACATCTGGATCTCTCTCATGTGGTGCTCACTAGAATTTCGTACCTCGGGTTTGCGTCATTTGGCTCCCCCTCAAGGTGTAATTCGCAGGAACATTTTCCAGCAGGAGTCCGCCTTTAGTCATCTGAGCACCTCCTATGGTATTTGGACAACAAAGATGAACAACAAAGATTTCCATGTAAAATCTGTAGTCATCACTTCATCCAGATAGGGTATAGGGCAGGGTATGAATGGGGTGTAGGGTATGACTGGGGTGGGCATTTCTTCATGTGCATGGGACAGTGGGTGAATGCAGGCTGGCTGGGGCAGATACTCCTCATCCGACATGAGTAATCACAAAATCTACCTGATCAATTCAGGCCTTAACCATTGGAGGTATTAGAAATAATATTCTTCATTGACTCAAACATAAGTAAAGCATGCAGGAATGAAAATGTTTCTCAGCAAGGGTTTTCATTATATAGATTCAATATATTTAACTAAACATTTTTTCAAAATCCAGTATTATAGCAGAACTTAAACCTCTTTAGTTTCTTCTATCCCTGGGACCCAAGGGACTTAGACCAGAACATTTTACCCAAACACATATTCTGACTCAGAAGTCTCCCGACTTTGCAAATATGTCTGATCATCAGCAACAAACAAAACATTGATGGATAAACAACATTACATCATCAACACTTCATGACTGTCACCCTTGGAATTCAGAAGGTAAATATCCAGAATAGTCATTCTGATTGCTTATTTCAAAAAAATCCTTCCCATCACATTTTAGTATCCCATGGACTCAATATATGCAGCAATGTATCCTGATCCCAGTCATTTAATTTCAGTAACTTCTTCAAACATTTTTTTTTTTTACAAATTTCACCCTTCTGTTACCAAAATCCCTTTATCAATTTTTTTTTATTTAATTTAACCCCAAACTTTTAGGGAAAATATAACATGGACCTAAACACAATGTGAGACATTCCAGACACATACTTAAAATACTCTACTAATAGAAATGATACCCTGTGTGTTTGTTAAACACAATGCAGCCACTTTCTCATTCCACATTCATTTGGCCATTCCATTCATCCATTTGTCCATAACACCTTTAATCCTTAATGTTTTTCTCACTAGTGTCCGGAATTACACAACACAGTTACTTCTCTTTTTCTTTACTAACCACAATTCCTCTGGCATAGCGCCTAGAATATACAACTTCTCCTTGTTTACTTTCGAATTCTAGACTCTTAATTATACTATTCTTAAACTTGTCAAAATCAACATTTTAAAATCCCCAATCATTGTTAATACAGCTTAAACACTTTTAAAACAATTTGCACAAATATAGCACATTTGCTGTTATCAGAAAAAACGTCTTTTAACTTCAATAATGTAAGGATAGGCAACTACAACCAAAACAGTTCTTAAAGTCAGACTCCACCCGAAATTATCAGAATATCCTATACATAAATTGAAATACTACTTTTAAAAATTTGTATCTGATCAGATTCCTCAAAAAACAAAAACATTTGGTACCAGCGCATACATATAATTTTATCAGTGACATGTCACATTCCCCTTTTAACCACTTGCCGACCGCCCCCTGTATATATACGTCGGCAGAATGGCACGTACAGGCAGAACCACGTACCTGTACGTGCCATTCTTCCGGCGGGTGGGGTGTCCGATCGGAACCCCCTCCGCCGGCGGGGACGGTCGGCATCGCTTCAGGAGCGATCCGGGACGAGGGGACGGCCAGTGGTTTCTGGCCACCCCCTCGCGATCGCTCCTGGCGAATGAGAAGCTTCCCCTTCCTGTCTATTGTATAGACAGGAAGGCGGAAGTGATGTCACGCTCGGTGCGCCGGTCTATGTGACCGGAACGCCGAGCAGAGAACATGTAAAGGTTAGTGCACAAACAGTACACTGACACCAGTACACATAGGCACACAATCCACCCCCCTGTCACCCCCAGATCACCCCCCAGATCACCCCCTCCCCCCCCAGTCACAGTGTCACTAATTGCAGTGATCATTTATTTACTGATCACTGCATTTAGTGTCAGTGTGACTGTAATAACTGTCAGGGCAGTTAGTTTTAGGTCCTAGGTAGCCCCCTACCCCCCCCCTAATAAAGGTTTAACCCCTTGATTGCCCCTAGTTAACCCCTTCACCCCCTTTTGCCAGTGTCACTAAGCGATCGTTTTTCTGATCGCTGCATTGTGTCGCTAGGTAACCATTTTTTTTTTATTTTAACCGCCATGTTTTATATAGGTTCATAAATAGTTTTATAGGTCAGGTACCCCCATATTAAAACCTAAATAAAGGTTTTAACCCCCTGATTGCCCCTAGAGTTAACCCTTTCACCAGTAATCACCGTATAACTGTCACTGGTGACGCTGGTTAGCCAGTTAGTTATTTCGTTATTTAGGTTCCCCGTCAGGTTTTTATATAGCGTCAGGTACCCCCATATATTACCTAATAAAGGTTTAACCCCTGATTGCCCCTAGTTAACCCTTTCACCCCTTTTGCCAGTGTCACTAAGCGATTGTTTTTCTGATCGCTGCATTAGTGTCACTGGTGCCGCTAGGTAGCCAGTTTTTTTTTTGTATTACTGTTACGGGTGACGCTGGTTAGTTAGCTTGTTTTTTATACTGTCAGGGCACCCGCCATTTATTACCCAATAACGGTTTAACCCCCTGATCGCCCGGCGGGTGATATCAATTAGGTTTTAGGGTCAAATAAGGTCTGCGTCGCCCCAGGTTAGTGCCAGTACCGCAAACACCCACGCGCAAAGCATACACCTCCCTTAGTGGTATAGTATCTGAACAGATCAATATCTGATCTGATCTGATCTATACTAGCGTCCCAGCAGTTTAGGGTTCCAAAAAAACGCATTGTTAGCGGGATCAGCCCAGATACCTGCTAGCACCTGCGTTTTCCCCCTCCGCCCAGCCCAGCCCAGCCCACCCAAGTGCAGTATCGATCGATCACTGTCACTTACAAAACACTAAGCACACATAACTGCAGTGTTCGCAGAGTCAGGCCTGATCCCTGCGATCGCTAACATTTTTTTTGTGGTAGCGTTTTGATTCAGTCGCTAACAGTCAGGAGCTTTTTTACCTGTGAATCTCAAAAAAATAAAAAAAACAAAAATAGTTGTCGTTTTATTGTTCTCTCTCTCACTCTATTCTCTCTCTATTGTTGCTCTTTTTTTACTCCATTCTATTCTGCAATGTTTTATTATGTTTTATCATGCTTGCTTTTCAGGTATGTAATTTTGTTTACTGTGTTTTAGTGTTAAGCATTTTTTTGTTTTCAGGTGCGCCATTCAGTTGCAGCGCGGATTTATTTATCTTGACAGCAACAGCGTTTGCTCCCACGATACATAAAGCCGCGACTCCAACGCTGTAGGAGGTGATTTCACCACCACAGTTAAAAAAAAGAGCATATGTGCCGAAGCATGGGGGCAGCAGGGGGGGCGGAGGAGCGATTGGCTCCTAATGCCACGTACATACGGTCGAAATTCCGACCGTGTGTACACGGCATAACTTTTGCGGGAGGATGCCCCCATGCATCGGCATATATAAATGGTGCATGTATGCCCATCATTAGAAGTGGGTGGATGAAGGGAGGTATTCTAATGGTGGGCATACCCACCAATCAATCTCTTTTTTTCGTTCAGCCAAGAGGCTGCATGAAAAAAAAAAAGATTACAATATATGTCCAGTATGTTGCTGGACTTTGAATGGTTATACCAGAATGATGCCTGCAGGTTTAGGTATCATCTTGGTATCATTCTTTTCAGCCAGTGATCGGCGTTCATGTAAAAGCAATTCTAGCGGGTAATTAGCCTCTAGACTGCTTTTACAAGCAGTGGGAGGGAATGTCCCCCCTCCCGGATATAAACCGCGCCATTGGGAAATTGGGAAAGCATTTTATCACACCAATCTTGGTGTGGTCAGATGCTTTGAGGGCAGAGGAAAGATCTAGGGTCTAATAGACCCCAATTTTTTCAAAAAAAGAGTACCTGTCACTGCCTATTGCTATCATAGGGGATATTTACATTCCCTGAGATAACAATAAAAATCATAACAAAGAAAAAAAATGGAAGGAACAGTTTAAAAATAGAATAAAAAAGCTAAATAAATAAAAAAAAAACTAAAAAAAAAAAAAAAAAAAAGCACCCCTGCCCCCCCTTCTCTTGCGCAAAGGCGTACACAAGCGTTGGTCTGGCGTCATATGTAAACAGCAATTGCACCATGCATGTGAGGTATCACCGCAAAGGTCAGATCGAGGGCAGTAATTTTAGCAGTAGACCTCCTCCGTGAATCTAATGTGGTATCATGTAAAGGCTTTTAAAGGCTTTTAAAAATGTATGTAGTTTGTCGCCACTGCGTGTTTGTGCGCAATTTTAAAGCATGTCGTGTTTGGTATCCATGTACTCGGCCTAAGATCATATTTTTTATTTCATCAAAAATTTGAGCAATATAGTGTGTTTTAGTGCATTAAAATAAAAAAAAAAGTGTATTTTTTCCACAAAAAATGCGTTTGAAAAATCGCTGCGCAAATACTGTGTGGAAAAAAAAAATGCAACACCCACCATTTTAATCTGTAGGGCCTTTGCTTTAACAATATATATAGTGTTTGGGGGTTCAACGTAATTTTCTTGCAAAAAAAAAATATGTTTTCATGTAAACAAAAAGTGTCAGAAAGGGCTTTATCTTCAAGTGGTTAGAAGAGTGGGTGACGTGTGACATAGGCTTCTAAATGTTGTGCATAAAATGCCAGGACAGTTCAAACCCCCCCAAATGACCCCATTTTGGAAAGTAGACACCCCAAGCTATTTGCTGAGAGCAATGTTGAGCCCGTTAAATATTTTTTTTTTTTGTCCCAAGAGATTGAATAATGAAAAAAAAAAAAATATATATATTTTTTTTACAAAAAGTTGTCACTAAATGATATATTGCTCAAACATGTCATGGGCATATGTGGAAATACACCCCAAAATACATTCTGTTGCTTCTCCTGAGTACGGGGATACCACATGTGTGGGACTTTTTGGGAGCCTAGCTGCGTACGGAACCCCAAAAACCAAGCACCGCCTTCAGGCTTTCTAAGGGAGTAATTTTTTTATTTCACTTCTCACTGCCAATCACAGTTTCGGAGGCCATGGAATGCCCAGATGGCATAAAACCCCCCAAAATGACCCCATTTTGGAAAGTAGACACCCCAAGCTATTTGCTGAGAGGTATTGTGAGTATTTTGCAGATGTCGCTTTTTGTCACAAAGTTTTGAAAATTGAAAAAAGAAAAAAAAATTTTTTTTTCTTTACTTTCTTCATTTTCAAAAACAAATGAGAGCTGTAAAATACTCACCATGCCTCTCAACAAATAGCTTGGGGTGTCTACTTTCCAAAATGGGGTCATTTGGGGGGGTTTTGTGCTATTTTGGCATTTTATGGCCTTCGAAACTGTGATAGGTAGTGAGGAGTGAAATCAAAGATTTGCACCCTTAGAAATCCTGAAGGCGGTGCTTGGGTTTCGGGGCCCCGTACGCGGCTAGGCTCCCAAAAAGTCCCACACATGTGGTATCCCCATACTCAGGAGAAGCAGCAAAATGTATTTTGGGGTGCAATTCCACATATAACTATGGCATGTGTGAGCAATATATCATTTAGTGACAACTTTTTGAAGAAAAAAAAAAAATTCTTTTTTATTTTTGTCTTTATTCAATCACTTGGGACTAAAAAAAAAAATATTCAATGGGCTCAACATGCCTCTCAGCAAATAGCTTGGGGTGTCTACTTTCCAAAATGGGGTCATTTGGGGGGGTTTTGTACTTCTCTGCCATTTTAGCACCTCAAGAAATGAAATAGGCAGTCATAAATTAAAAGCGGTGTAAATTCCAGAAAATGTACTCTAGTTTGTAGACGCTATAACTTTTGCGCAAACCAATAAATATACGCTTATTGGCATTTTTTTTACTAAAGACATGTGGCTGAATACATTTTGGCCCAAATGTTTGACTAAAATTGAGTTTATTAGATTTTTCTTATAACAAAAAGTAGAAAATCTCTTTTTTTTTCAAAATTTTCGCTCTTTTTCCGTTTATATCGCAAAAAATAAAAATCACAGAGGCAATCAAATACCATCAAAAGAAAGCTCTATTTGTGGGAAGAAAAGGACGCAAATTTCGTTTCGTTACAAAATTGCATGACCGCGCAATTACCAGTTAAAGTAGTGCAGTGCGAAATTGAAAAAAGACCTCTGGTCCTTAAGCTGACAATTGGTCCGGGGCTGAAGTGGTTAATGTTTCCAATTTACTATGGAGTGGGCATATGTGCCGGACACATTTCATGAATAGACTGACACTAGTTGCAACATTTTAACAATAAACATGTACATTTATAGATAACTTTTCTGAATCAAATCCTTCTTTAACATTCATTCTCCACCTCAGCAAGTCTCTCTGACTCGCTGACGTTGGAATGCAAATATAGCAGTATGCTCTCCACAAAAGCGGTGGTGAAGGCATGGTTGGTAATTTGGTCCCCTCTTCCACCCGAAACAAAATAGCAGATCTCTGCAAGCGGATATGTACCTCTGTGCATTGTGCTAAACAGTACTTTGGACAGGAGGAATCACTCAATTAGTAATCTGTCTTTGTCCAAATTCACGATTCAATCCTCTTAAAGCACCACACACAGATGAGTACCCTACTCTGTCCCTCTCACCTGCCCACTTTCTCTGTCTTGGTAGGATCATAGGACATATATCAACTACCCAACAATTTATCTGCATTCAGAAGACAAAAACAATCTTATACTCTAAATTGGAATTCCAAGACAAGACAAAAATTCACATACATATAAAATTATGCATTTCTCTCTATTAACAACTTTCCTCTACCTAGGTGTCCGTCTTATGAAACTGCGAACAGCGGCGACCCCAAGGATTGCTACTGATCACAGTCCATGAAACAGAGACAATCGTGGGAGAAGTGGTTAAACATGTTCTCCCTCCGATGATCTCCGCACACGGAGAAGTGTGAAAGCACCTTACTGATTGACACAGAAACGGCCAGTCCATGAAGCTGTGACCCCAGCGCTTCACCGGAGATCCATGTCAGAACCCACACCCCCAAATCCACCAACTCAGAGGTGGAGAAGCGGGGAGCGACGAGGGAATCTGGGGGAATCCGAAGGGGAAGGAGGAAGATTTATAACTTCCCTCCACCTCCTGTACCAAGCAGCGACAATTTTATCACTGCCCAATAAACTGACATCTTGGTGTTTCTGTGAATCTCTGGTACCGTAATCCCGAAAAGTCTCACGAGATCCCAGCATCAGGGGCTGCTCATTGCACGAGGTGGGGTGATTTCAACAAGGGTTCTAGCCTCCCCACCAACTCTCTCTCTTTTTACCCTTGGTTGAACCTTTTCCCATGCCTGTTGTCAAACGGTGATCTGCACTGATCTGCACATTCTACCGACCCACCTGTACCGACTCATTATAACTTCAGCAAACAACAATAAACAAACAATCAACAAACAAACAGGGTAAGTCTACACAAAAAATCCTTATTTTAACAACACCTTTTATCTGATAATTCAAATTAAACTAGCTGTGACACTCTAAAATCCTTATTTTAAACAAAACTCTCTCTGTGTTAATTTCCTTAACTGCCAAAAACCTCTCGGTTTAAAATCGTTTCCTCAAAGATACTTCGTAGTCAATAAATACATGACCACCAATAGCTCTCGCACTTGCTACAGCAAATCATGAAAGAATCAATCCTTCAATCTCGGTATGCCATGCCGGTAAAATGTCCCCTTTAAATCTTAAACCAACTCCGACTGCTAACTTCCCGTTTTTAAAAGTACTTTCCTTCACTTTTTTTTTTCTTTCTCTATGTGTCAGTTTTAAAACAGCTTTGAAATCGGTTTGTCTAAAAAGGACAATGCATTGAAATCCCTTGCAAAATTCAAACTTTCTTTTATTAAAGCGGTTCTGCACCTGTTTTTTTTTTTTGGGCTATATGCCAAGGGCATATAGCTCAATTGGGGGACTTACCTGTTCCATCTTCCATCTCGATCGCCGCCGGTTTTCGTCCGATGAAGTTCTTCATCTTCTTCTTTTGTGCTGGGGGCCATCTTGCCTGTAGGCATGTGAAACCCCCACAGGCACTTTAGATGGCCCAGCATGCACCGCCGTTACTCGCGCGTGCGCAGTAACGGCACATCTGCCGACATTTCACGAGATTTCGGAAGATGTGGCCGAAATCTCGTGAGATTTCGGAAGATGTCCGCACTGACTCCTGGGAACAATAACACCAGATCCCAGGAGACAGTGCGGCCTGACGACGATCGACGCAGAGACCACGCCCACCCCCGAAGAGACAGAAGACCGGAAGTCATCAATTACAAGGTAAGTAAAAAAAAAAAACACATTTCATTTAGTACTCTTTGCCTGATTTGGAAGGCAAAGAGATTTACTAAATGAAATGGGTGCAGAACCACTTTAAATAACTAAAATCTCTCTTTTACCTTCTTACCTAACTTACCTTACCCTCAACAATGTAGGATGTTCTTATTAAAACACCTTTACTACTCTCACTTACTTATCTCCATCACTATTTTAGGGCTTTTTCCAAAACCTCCCCTTACCTTACAACAAACCCCCTCCTGTCTAAACACATATCTTCCACAAACTTCATAAAATACCATTTCGATACCATTACCAAAACACATGTTTAACATGCCCAAACAAATTATGCACTTTTCAAGCAGAATCAAGCACCTATCATTCTAAAGCTCTATAACCAACATACTAGAAAAGGGGAAAAGGGGAGAAGTCATATTATTCATATACTATACCATTGTCTCTTCAAAGAAAACCTTAGTAAACTTATATGAACAGGCATATAACAGTACTCACCCCTTCCACGATACCTGAACATAACAAGGGAAATTTACTTCACTCTAATCTAATTTGCTCCTTTTTGGACATCATATAACACCGTGAAAACAGGGGGCTGCCCTACCCCATACAACAGATATTTTATTACTTTTATGCAAATGCGATAGACAAGAAAAAGCAAGATTAGCTAAAGTTTGTGGGTCTCCGTAGTAACCTGCCTTATCAACCCTTATTTTCTTCTCCTTCCCTAAAGGAGCCTAATATTAGGTTTTAAACTTCTCAACAGAGTCCCACCAAAGGACACAGAGTTCTTAAAGCCACTTCTCAAGGCATTGTCCGTATCCCTTCTTAATTAAAATTTACACAACCAAGGTTTTGTCAAAACTGAGGCAAAACTAAGGCAGCAAACAATTATCTGGTTACTCACCAAAGCCAAAGCTTGACAACCAACCATGTCAAATCCTAAATCCAAATTTCGGCAGTGCCTCCAAAACTGTAGTGATTATACAGGTACTCCAGGTAACACACGGACTAGCCCAGGGTTAATACTGCAAGACACACTTCGAGGCCCCCAGTACTGGGAGACACTTTCAATAAACAGAATACTACAACAGAGTTAGTTCAAAGAAAATGTCTGATATTTATTTGCGCTGCGTTGGACATCATCGGGAGAGATCATCCATCACTGGACCCCGGAGAGATGATCACCCATCGCAGGATACCAAGAGTGGATTACCACCGCTGGAATCTTTTTTTTATCCCAACTGTGTCTGTGTGTTTTTTTTACAATTGTTTACACTTTCTTTGTGAAATGGTAGGGGTACAATGTACCGGTTACCATTTCAAACAGGGGGGGTGGGATCTGGGGGTCTTCCAGATTCCGATAAGCCCCCCACCTGCAGACCCCCATAACCACCGGGCAAGGGTTGTGGGGATGAGGCCCTTGTCCCATTCAACATGGGGACAAGGTGCTTTGGGGGGCTACCCCCAAAGCACCCTCCCCATGTTGAGGGCATGTGGCCTGGTAAGGTTCAGGGGGGGTGCGCTCTTTCATCCCCCCCTCTTTTTCTGCGGCCTGCCAGGTTGCGTGGTCAGATAAAGGGTCTGGTATGGATTTTTGGGGGGAACTCCATGTCATTTTTTTTTTTAATTTGACGTGGGGTTCCCCTTAAAATCCATACCAGACCGGAAGGGCATAGTAATTGAATTTGGGGGGACCGCCACTAATTTTTTATTTTTTTTTAATCAATGACTGCTCTCTGTATTACCGGGAGCCGACAATTCATTATAGCCACGAGTGCTTTTAAATTACATTTTTTTTTTTTACAGGCATAGTATACACACCCCCTAGGTACAAAATTTAAAGGAATATTACACTTTTATTGTTTCACTTTAAGCATTATTAAAATCACTGCTCCCGAAAAAACTTCCGTTTTTAAAACTTTTTTTTTTTCCATTGATACATGTCCCCTGGGGCAGGACCCAGGTCCCCTTTTTATGACAATAACTTGCATATAAGCCTTTAAAATCAGCACTTTAGATTTCTCCCATAGACTTTTACAGGGTGTTCCGCGGCTTTTCGAATTTGCCGCGAACACCCCAAATTGTTTGCTGTTTGGCGAACGGGCGAATAGGCAATGTACGAGTCGAACATGAGTTCAACTCAAACTCGAAGCTCATCCCTTTTTAGTTACTTCATTGGCAGGAATTTTTATATATTTTGGCCATTGAAATAAAAAACTTTCAATCGCTACATGCACCTATCGCTTAGGCGCGTTTTGGTGCATTTTGGCATTTTTTTCTGCCAAAACGCTCCTCTCTTGAATGAGAAAGTGCCTCTAAATGCCCACATAGGCCACATATAGGGGGGTGAAGAGGCAGAAAAATAAATAGTCAAACACCTGTAAAATAAACGCTTTTGAGGTCAAGTGTCCTTGAGACCTAAAAGGAATGACTTGTAACTGTTTGTTCTTTATATAAAAAAAATACAATAAAAATTATCTGATTTAAAAAAAAAAATCTAGAATGGTTAGCTGTGAGTTCTTCTATGAACAAAGCTTCTGCTTTGGAGGCTCTTTGAACTTTTCCTATGTAATCACTAATTAGTTTTTTTTGTACTGCTTTTATTAATGCCGTTCTCATTATGTTTTTTTCAGCAATTCAGAAGCACGTGTTATTTTAGGAGCTCATTTGCCATCTCATAATAATGAAGACAGAACACAATTGCGCAAAATCAACAGGACCATCCCACATGAGAGTTTTAGTACAGAGACATTCGACTATGATGTTGCGCTTTTAAAGGTAATCAAGCTGAAAAACACTTTTAGCGTTTAATTAATTTGCATAACATACAATAGGTCACCAGTATCTAATTAGAAATATTTTTTAAATTTAATTCAACTCCATCCCTCCTTAAAGTGGTTGTAAAGGCAGAAGTTTTTTTTTTTTTTTTTTTATCGTAATGCATTCTAATGCATGATGCAGTACACACGTACGCATTCTGGAGGGACATGGGTGGGACCATGGGTTAAAGGGGTAGTAAACTCTGTTATAATTAAGGAACAAATTGTTATAATAAAGCTTACCTGTAGGTACAAGGAATATCTCCTAAACATGGAGATATTCGCTACCAGTGGCGGCTGGTGTTTTTTTTGGGTGGGCGGGAAACAAACCCCCCCGGTTGGTCAGCCGGTCGGTGGCACCCCCTCCCTGGCACTTATCCCATCTTGTGGGCTCCTATGGGCGGGTTGCGGGCTCCTACGGGTTTCGGACAGCGGGCGGGTTGTGGGCAGTGGCTCCTGCGTCCTCTCCTCGGCAGCAGGCGGGTTGTGGACACCGGCTCCTGGGTCCTCTCCTCCTTGGCTTCGGGTGGCGGCTCCTGTATCTTCTCCTCCTCAGCTTCGGGGGCAGGTTGCGGGCAGCAGTTCCTGTGTCCTCCCTCCTCCTCCTAGGCATCCAATAGGATCATCTGTCCTTTCAGCCAATTGGGTGATGGGTTTCAAGACCCGCATCCTGATTGGCCAGGAAGAGGATCAGTGTGGCGATAGCAAATATTAATTTGTTATTGTCACACAACTGGCTGGGCCATGCATCTCCTCCTGCTCCTAGGCCAATGGGCCCACTTCTCCTTTTGGCCAATTGGGATTCAAACCATTGAGGCATCCTTCCTCTTTCGGATTAAATGATACCTAGTGTCATTCAACCCACTTCATGTAAGCCCAGGGCTTCAAGACATCAAGGAGCAACAGAGCATTTACTGTAACTGCACTAAACAGAAAAGATGGCCACAATTAGGGATGCCAACTGCTATGGATCATGAAGGGACATTTGCTGCTGTGCACAGTCCTGCTACCGCTTCTTATATTGCCAGTAGAGGCCCTGAGTACCCTGGGATTTTGTACCCCTGGATTGTTGGGTTTTATTTATAATCATTAAACTTAGAGGACTGCTGAACTATAATGTGTACCTGTGCCCATTAACTGCAGCCTGACCTGTGTACATTACATACAGCCTGACCTGTGCCCATTAATTGCAGCCTAACCTGTGTACATTAAATGCAACCTTACAGTTTGATGTGATATATGTAAAGAGACAGCACAAGCCATTACTGCACAGAAGCCATGTTTAGGCCCAGCAGGAACGGGAAACACCACACAGGAAGAAGTACAACAGAGATGCACAATATAGTTGCATTTAAAGAAACATATCATCCATAACATCTCCCCCTTTTAGTGTTAATAAATGAACATTGTGAAATTCAAAAGAGACACAGCAGTAACACATTCTATAGGTTAAGTCTCATAGGAGGTTTTGAACATCTACCACTATGGGTGAAGACCCTTGTGCAAGGATTCCTTTAGCCCTCTCTGAAGTTACTGGGCTCCTCTCATCACATACTGGCATGCTCTGCACTTGAAAGCTGTCGGGTATACTTGCTTGCCCAGAACTGTCGTTGCCGTTGGTATGAGGCATTGCCTCTGTACATGCCTCACTGTCAATGGGTGAGTATGTCCTTGTGATACTGGGTGAGTCTGATCTATCCATGGGATACTGAGATTCAGGTGGCTCTGTCACTCTCAAATTCACTCGATTGCGGTGATAGAGAGTTCCTTCAACGTCCACAAGATAGGAGCGTGGTGCAACCTTTTACAGACAAGTAAATATTCTTCAATGGCCTGTACGATCACCAGGTAATGGTTTCATACGAATTAGTTCCCCAATATTAAATTCTGGCAAATCTCTGGCCGATGTGTCATATCGTGCCTTTGACACTTGTCTCTTAATCCTTAACTTTTCTATAACACATTGTGTGACAGAGGGTTCCAGCAGCCTATTTGCTACTGGTAAGAAGGTATTTAATCTCCTTGACATCAGTCTTTGTGCTGGACTACTATCCATGCCTTTAGTCTGAGTGTTTCTCCAATGTAAAATGGCCTTCCATGGGTCTTTACCATCACTTTGTGCTTTCTTACATTTTTAACAATCTTTACAGCTGATTCAGCTTTGCCATTAGCCTGTGGATGACGTGGTGAGGAAGTAACATGCTCAAACTCCCATTCAGTGGCAAGTTTTCTGAATTGTAGGCTTGCAAACTGAGAGCCATTGTCGGAGATCACTGTATCTGGTTGGCCATGACGTGCAAACTGAGAATTGCACCTCTTAATTGTAGCTTCAGTGGATAAGTCGGGAAGAAGGTCTATTTCCCAGAAGTCTGAATAGTGATCGACTAATAGCAGGTATTCCTTGCCTACGTAGTTGAATAAGTCCATACTGATAATCTGCCACGGACGTGTAGGTATCTCATGTGACATCATGGTTTCTTTTTGTTGTAAATGGGCATATTCATTGCAGGTGGGACAATTACTGACAAAGTCTTTGATTTCACCATGCATGTTGGGCCAGTAAAGAGTATCACAAGCTTGTCTGCAGAATGCTTCACCACCAATATGACTGGAGTGTATGCGTAATAACATCTCTTCTCTCAGTGACTTTGGTACGATGACCCTTGGACCTTTGTACAAGATACCATTTTGTATGCTGATCTCATCTCTAAAGGACCAGTATTCCCTTACAATTCCAGGTACTGCCTCTTTTTCATCTGGCCACCCACTCAAAACAATAGACTTCAAAGCTTTTAAAGTGTGACATTAACATAGTCCGCTTGATTGATATCGGCAAAGAAATTTTGTTCCTGTTGCAGCAGACAAATTTTACAATGCTCATGCTCACCTCCAGGTGCCACATTATCCGACGTAGCTCTGCTCATAGTATTGCTGATATACATTTCACAGCCTTGCTTGCAGACAACATTGAGGTTGTAATGCTGCAATTTAAGCATCATGCTCTGCAAACGCTTGGGAGCACACAAAAGGAGCTTTTTGAATATGGCTATCAGAGGTTTGTGATGAGTTTCAGCTGTAATTGAATCCCGTCCATAAAGATAATGATGGAAACGATGGCAAGCAAATACAATGCTTAAAGATTCCTTCTCAATTTAAGCATAATTTTGCTCAGCTGAGGAAAGAGCTCTGGACGCATATGCAACTGGCTGACCTTTCGGCAAAAGGCAACAACTTAGACCATTTTTACTGGAGTCACTTTGTATCATAACAGGCTTTGCGACATCATAGTATTTAGACACTGGGACAGAGGTGACCAAGCGTTTTATATCCTCTACTGCCCGGTCATGCTTAGGAAGCCAGTGCCAAATTACATCTTTGTCCAGAAATTGCATTAATGGCTCACACACCTCAGATAAGTGTGGCAGGAATTTCACTAGGTATGTAGCAAAGCCAATAAATCTCTGTACCGCTTTGTATCAGCAGGCTATGGCATGTCCACAATGGCTTATCCGGGTCAGCTTCTAAGCCTTGTGAAGACAGGATATGTCCATGGAAATGGACTTCTTCCACCTTGAACTGCAATTTATTTACACTAAGCCTCAGCATCACCTGCCTACAATGATCCAGTAGCACTATTAACTTTTCATCATGGTCATGCTCAGCCTCCTCATCTGTATTACCGCAGACAACTATAAGAATGTCATCAGCTATTGGATCAATTCCATGAATACCACCTAAAAGTTCATGCTGCTTTAACTCAGGTGCTACAGAGACTCCAAATGGTAGTTTGAGACATCTCTTTCTGCCCCAAGGAGTCCAGAACGCGGTCATGTAGCTACTCTTTTCATCCAGTTTGCACTGTAAAAAGGCATCTCTAGCATCAACAAGTGTGAAGACACGTGCTTTAGGTAGTTTGTGCAAAATATCATCAAGTGTTGGCATTACGTAGTGTGACCGTTTGAGGGCCATATTCAGTAACTTGTGATCAATGTATATTCTGATCCTCAAAGGCTTTCTGATAACAACCATGTTACCGATCCAATCTGTAGGCTCTGATACTGAAGTTAGATGTCCTTCAGCTTCATATTTATCTAGTTGAGCTTTAACCTGTGGCTTAATGGCGATAGGCACATTGCGTGGGGCATTGTACAGGTTGAATGGTAGGATCAAGTTCAAAACGAACCTCTCCTGGAACAAAGACTATCACGCCCGCAAACGCATCACTGTAGGCGTGAAGAATTTGCTGTTTTGTCAGTGGCCTAGTCAGAGATTTTGCAGGCTGATTATCAACATTATGTAGCTCAGCAGGAATGGTAAACAGCAACAGTCCAAGGCGCTCACATGTTGAACCCGATAATAGCGGTTTCTGATTGGTGTCAACAATCTCAAAGTTCAGTTTGTGTATACAATCACGTATGCTGCATTCTGTTTGGAATAGCTCCAATGATTCAATTAGTTCCCCTGAATATATCTTTAGTTTGGTGCTACTAGGCTGAAGGGGTGCTCTGGGTGCCAGTTTAATTTTGTCCTTTATACTCATGACATCACACGTTGCACCCGAGACAATTTTTTGCCCTTTGTGTTTACAGCACCAATGAATTCTGAGGAGTAAACCATATCAGTGCTAAGCAGGTGTGCGTCCTCCAGATCTGACATTTGCTCAATTGTGTGCAGCTTTCTTGCTTCCATTTTACTGAAGAGACACACTCTTGCAAAGTGATTTGGTTTACCACATGTAGTACAGATTTTCCCATATGCAGGATACTTTTCTTTCTCTTGTACATGCACATTGCCGCAATACTTGCATGATGCAGGCTTCCTCCCAGGTGAGTTGCGTAGGTGACCCTTGTGCTGAAACTTATGCTGGTGGTTTTTGAAGCTTTGCTGTTGTTTAGAAGCTGCATTGATATTGTCAATCAGTTTATCCTGCTCCATAGCTTTTTTGTCAGGAAGCTCTGCAGTGCGACATCTCAATTGCTGTTTGTAGATCTAAATCATGTTTCCTCAATAGGTGGCAGCGTGTGCTTTCACTGGGGATACCTGTAAGGACACCCCAAGTATGAAAGGGGTCATGCTGTCTCTCCCTCCCAGTGTCCTCTAATGAGATCGAGGGGTCCGCGGACCCTTCTCCCATAGAGTAACTCAAAGGGAGAGAACCCAGTAGATTCCGGGGGTACCTCTCTGTATGCAAATAACAGGTGAGACAGGAATCTCTCCCAGTATCTGCAAGTGTCCGAAAAGGTCCTCAGCATTTGCTTGAGGGTCCCATTAAAAACACTTGCAGAGAGCATTAGTCTGGGGGTGGTAAGGTGAGCTCAGCAAGGCCTTAATATTGCACACCTTCCACAACTGCTGGGTGAGCACAGCGGTAAACTGGATTCCCCAGGTCAGAGAGAATCTCCTTAGGGAACCCCACTCTAGTAAATATCTTAACCAGGGCATCAGCTACTGTCTCTGCTTCAATGTTGAACATAGCTACTGCCTCTGGGTAACAGGGTGGTGTAGTCCACCACTGTGAGAATATACTTCTTCCCGGATGGACTAGGCCTGGCCAAGGGACCCACAATGTCAACGACTATGCGGTAAAAGGGCTCCCCAATAATAGACATAAGTCTGGCCTTAGGGTGGTCCCCCCCTTACCTACCCATTGACATGTGTCACATGTTTTGCAGTACTGTCGCACATCCTGGTTAAAATTGGGCCAGAAGAAATTTTGTGTAATTCTATGGGCGGTGCGACGGGACCCTAGATGTCCTGCTAGTGGCACATCATGCCCGATTCGCAGAATCTCCAGCTGGTATTTCTTAGGTACCACCAGCTGTCGTTTCTGCGAAGGGGCTTTACTTCTCGGGAAGGCTTAGAGATCCTATACAGTCTATCCCCCACCCATTCATAAAGCTCCCCATCTATTCCCTTTTCCTAAGTATCTGCCTTAGCCCTATACTTGTGTAAGGCCGGGTCCTCCTGGGTTTCCCTCCTGAATGCCTCTGGGGTATCCCAGCCTAGGGAAGCCTGATCTAAGGTACAGGGAAAAGGGAAGATAGTCTTACCTGGGTCTCAGCAGCAAGCGAGCCGGTTCCAACAGCACGGGTCTGGGCACGGGTAGTCTTCAGCGGGGCCCATTGGGGCGTAAGCAGAAACGAGGGGGGCCAAATCATTCCCCAGTAGTACATCCGCTGGCAAATCCTTCATCACCCCCAAATTCACGTGTCCCGAACCAACCCCCCAATCCAGGTGAACATGGGCAACAGGTAGCCGGAAAACGGTGCCTCCTACTACCCTTGCGGCTACAGTGTCTCCGGTGTGTTGGCTCTTTGGGATGAGGTTCTTCTGTAGTAGGGTCATGGTGGCGCCAGTATCACGTAGGCCATTGGCTACCTTTCCAGCTACCTTTCCATTAACCCGGACAGTCTGCCTGTTGTCCTGGTTAGCTGCTTGTACTGGATCAGCCTCATGCCGGATGCCCCAATGTTCTTCCTCCTCAACGCAGTGAGCCGCAGGCATGGTTGTGCGGGGATTCCCCCCTGCTGGCTTTCTCCATGACTGGGACTGTCTGGCTGGATTCAGCGGACAGTCTGGCTTTTTGTGCCCTAGCTGTTTACACCCGAAACACCTGATGGGTTGTGAGTAGTCCTGGGAGTTGAACCTGGGCTGCTAAGAATAAGTGGCCGCTGGAGGTGGTGCTGTAGGGCGGTACGACTGTGGTTGGTAGGCGCCAGCTGGAGGGGGTGCTGCTGATCGATAATCCACCCGAGCTGTTGTCTTGACCACAGGGTTATCCAGTTTGCAGATGTCTGTGTATTCATCCACCAGGCGAGCTGCTTCAGGCAAAGTGAAAGGTTTTCAGTCCCTGACCCACTCTCTGACTTCTGGGGACAGCTTGTCAAAGAAGTGCTCCAGCAGGAACAGCTGCAGAACCTCTTCCCCGGATACTGTTTGGCATCCAGTGACCCAGTGGGATTCCGTGCGGTGTAGGCGGCATGCCCACTCGGTATACGAGTCTCCAGCCTGCTTGCTCGTCTCTCGGAACCGCCTCTGGTATGCCTCCGGTGTGATGGCATACCTGGCCAAAAGTGCTTTTTTTTTACCAGCCCATAGATCATAATCTCCTCGTCTGGGATGGTCCTGAACACTTCACTGGCCCGGCCGGACAATTTCCGAGACAAAATGGTAACCCATTCCTCTGTGGGCACCCGGTGTAGGGCACATTGCCGTTCAAAATCGGCAAGGTACCCATCAATCTCCCCTTCTGTTTCAATTACATTTTTAAAAGCAGCAAAATGTACCTTTCTCCTTTCAGTTGGTGCTGCTGTGACTTCTGCTGCTGCAGCACCTCTTTGTTGTAGCCAATTTGCCTCCACAGCCACTATATCTTGGTCTATGATCTCTGCTGTAGGGTTATGGCCATAATGTGCCAGTCTTATGTTAACAGCCCCATCAAAACTTGCCTCTTCGGGTGTCTTGTCTGTTATGCTGGGCCTTTCGGTTATGTTGGGTCTTTCGGCTCTATTTATTTTGACTAGTTCTGCGATAATGTCCCTCTTCTTGCGGTTGTTGGCCGGTCGGCCCCGGTTCTCCACTAAGTCCTTGAGGGTAGAGCGCTTTAGCTGTTCATACTGTGCTTCCATTGGCCTGTGTCCTCTTGTAGCTGTCCTTCTGGGCTGTGGGAATCATCCCGCTGCTTGCCACCAATTGTAACGACACCCCGAGTAGGAAAGGGGTTAAAGCTGTTTAGGACATTCCATTTCCGAACACAAAGGCAGCTACCGAACACTCCAATCAGCCAAACAAGAAACCCATATGAATAATTATTTCCCCAAGTACGAGACGAGACTCTGTACGGAGGGTCAAAGAGCCCCCACATACAAATTATTCTGAGTGTCAATACCTCCCCTAGCAGACAATAGGTGAGTTCATTAGCACACTTAATAGGTGAAGGGAAAACTGCCTCAGACAAGAGTAACACGATTTACTTATCCAGACAAAAGCAACATCGTTAAGCAATAGAGGGTTGGTCTCTTACATTGAACTTCCTGGAATGCCCATTGTGACGGATCCTGTACTCAAGATGTCCGCCGTAAATGCTTCCTCTGTCCGGTACCACACAATCCAAGACCCCTTAGCTCACCCAGTCACCAGACAACACCAGTGTAGGGTAAAAACCAACAGACGACTTTATTCAAGCACATGTTATACAGATCCCACTTCCAAACACTTCCCCCCACCCTTGGAACACAGGGAAGGTTAAACTGTCCAATGACAATGGACACACAGGTCAGGTGTGTTTAACTTCTCATCAGTAAACAGTCTTAACAGGGGGACTGCTGGAGGAATCCCCCTCTCCCCATAGAGATAAACATCCCATAATATCTAAGGCAGACAGACACAATAGAACATTCGAATACAGCCACACCCCAAACGAATCACAGCAAGTAGTCCAACAGCATGAGACAGCACACATTATATATACATATATACAGCATTGAATCTGACTAGCACAGATTATAGTGGGGTTCTCATTCACCCTGTGCCCCTATTATATGAGACACAGGGTGATTTACACATAAGAGGGTCCGGGGAAGCTGGACAAGGAGCCTCCAGAACTCTCTAGGGCAAGCTGAGTTCCAAAAACCCCTGACCCAAAGTCACTCCTGTCACACATCTCCCCTTTCGGCAGGAGACTAACATAGGAGGAGACCCCAGACGGGTTGACTCCCAAGTTAGTCAGTAGTTCCAGTCTCCCAATGCCGGTATCCACACATTGCCCCAAATATATTGTCCCAAACATAGCATTACTTACCCAGCCAACCTCTGCCTCTCTCAGAGAACATGCCCGCCGTTGGGGAGAGGCCTGGACTGGCCCTTCTCCCTGGAGTCCTTTCAGCTGCTGGAGAGAAGACAGGGTGACTGGGATCACTCTGTCATGCTGTTGGGGATTTGGGCCGACCGCCCAGAATCCCTGGAGTATACAAGTGGGGACTGCAGTCCCATCCCCCGATATCACCTCAAGCTGCAGTTGTGTGTAGGGGCCAGTAGCATTGTGCCCTGTTAGCACTTCAGCTGAGGACCCCACATCATCCACTCCAGCTAACTGTTGGGGAGTGACCGCCACCTTCTCACCATGGGCCCCTAGAACTACTGCAGGTGTGGGGCAGGGGTCTTGGACCCTCTGTCCGGTGGCCAGCACTTCAGTTGGAGGAGTCTCTTGTAACTCCACAGTTGCCGGTGCTGGGCAGAGGTTGGTAGCACTCTGCCCTATTGCCAGCACTTCTGCTGGGGACTCCACAACCTCCGCTCCGGTTAACCGTTGTGGCAGGAGGCTGGCTTCCTCCACTCCTAAATAGTGTAGCTGCCATTGGGAAGGTGAGCTGGCTGCTTCCTTTTCTGTTCCGTCATCTGGCTGCTGGGATGACATTTCTCTATCACTGTCTTCCAGGGGCATGAATCCTTGTTGGGGAGTGACCCTCTCCTTCTCACCCTGGGCCTCCGGAACTGCTGCATGTGTGGGACAGAGGTCTTGGACCCTCTGTCCGGTGGCCAGCGCTTCAGCTGGAGGAGTCTCTTGTAACTCCACAGATGCTGCAGTTGGTGCAGGGCAAAGCTTGGTGAAGTTTGGCCCTGATACCAGCTCTTCTGCTGGAGGCTCATCAGGTTGTTCTTCCTCAGCAGAAAAGTCTATCAAATCCCCTGTCTCTGCAACTGGTGTCTGGGAATAGAGGCTTACCATCTCCTGTCCGTGGAACCCAGAAGATGCTATCGGTGCTGGGAAGTGGTTAGCAGAGCTCTGCCCTGTTGTCAGCACTTCAGCTTTAGGGATGGCAATCTCCAGATTTTCCACTGCCGATTCTCTGGCATGCTGCTGGACAGGCACATTCCTCCATCCAACCTCGTCTTGTGCAGAAACAGGTTTGTCAACGTCAGCACTTGCTGCATCCGCCATAAGACCTCCGCATCCATAGCTGCGGGGGCATGTGGGCAAAGCACACTGTTTCTATGCCACATTGCCGACTCTTCAGCCAGGATTTCAGAGCTGTCTGCTGATATTTGCTGATAGTCCCAGGCAAAGGTAGCCCCACTCTGCTGCTGAGCAGAGTCTAGCAGCTGTCTGTAGGCGATCTCAAGCTCCCATTCCTGAACGGCCAGAAACTCCAAATCTTCCTGTGCCCAGTGCACTTCCGAGACATTCAGTCTTTGCTCTCTGTGCTCCATTATTTCCTCCAAACGCCACTCCAGATCACTCCCAAAGTCGGGGTCCTCGGACAGCCTTCAGTACAACAATCCCAGGCCATCATAGTCAAAGCCTTCCGTGGGCCTGTCATCCGATGTCCACGGGCACACTTGGGCTACATACCACCGGAGGGCTCTGTAGCTCTCGTCCAACCGTATTTCTGCCCGGATCAGCCTGCTTAACTCAGCTGTCCACTCCTGGTTTGGTTGTTCCCCCAAGAACAGCATTCATACTTCATACTGCGACCAGTACCTTACATGGATGGAGGGGAGAACTTTTCCCTGGTGTCGCTGCTCACGGGCTAGCGCTTCCTTCCAGAGTTGTAGGCGGACAGAATCAAACCATCCCAGCAGGACCTGCACCGATACTGGTCCTCTGTGCTTAATCCGCATCTCTCGCAACCTCCTTTGGAATTCCTCTTCCATGACGATGTATCTGTACCTCTCCTCTGCTGCTATCCGGGCCTTGGATCCAGGTGATGGTTTGGATGTGTTCACGGTAAGGAAGCGCGATCCCACCGCTGCCAGCCAATTGTGACGGATCCTGTACTCAAGATGTCCGCTGTAAATGCTTCCTCTGTCTGGTACCACACAATCCAAGACCCCTTAGCTCACCCAGTCACCAGACAACACCAGTGTAGGGTAAAAAACAACAGACAACTTTATTCAAGCACATGTTATACAGATCCCACTTCCAAACACTTCCCCCCCACCCTTGGAACACAGGGCAGGTTAAACTGCCCAATGACAATGGACACACAGGTCAGGTGTGTTTAACTTCTCATCAGTAAACAGTTTTAACAGGGGGGCTGCTGGAGGAATCCTCCTCTCTCCATAGAGATAAACATCCCATAATATCTAAGGCAGACAGACACAATAGAACATTTGAATACAGCCACACCCTAAACGAATCACAGCAAGTAGTCCAACAGCCTGAGACAGCACACATTATATATACATATATACAGCATTGAATCTGACTAGCACACATTATAGTGGGGTTCTCATTCACCCTGTGCCCTAGAGAGACAGGGTGATTTACACATAATAGGATCTGGGGAAGCTGGACAAGTAGCCTCCAGAACTCTCCAGGGCAAACTGAGTTCCAAAAACCCCCGACCCAAAGTCACTCCTGTCACACCCATATTAGGAGTTATACTTCCTGGCCATAGACCTCACAGTGTACAGGGGATACAAATCTTCATATTTCTTGAGAGATATTGTTAATGAATATTACTGTCCCATTTGAAGTAACCCAATCATATTCTCATGGTTCATTCTTTTCTTGGTCACCCTGCGCCCAACAGTGACTCCCGTTACAATACCCAAAACTATTTTATCACAAATAAGTTCATCTCTCAGAGCCATACTCACAGCTTGCAGCTTTTTCTCTTAGTCATGTGACAAACCTGTCTATTGATTCAGTCTTCTTGCTTACAGCAGCCAAATATATATCTTTCATTTTTGGTGTCACTCTTTTTCTCCTCTGTGAGGTTCAGATTATGCCTGTAAACATGAAGGCATTCACTGCCCACCACCCTTCTCAGTGTGGCTGCTTGCACTGCTGCATGCTTCTCATTTAACCCTGTGGCTAGGAACTAGTCCTCAAACTCTGCCCTGAAATTGTCCCAGTTACTGCTGACTTCTCCACTCACCCTCATTGCCTCAGGCAGTGGAATGCTGTTGGCTGCCATGATGCTGTTTTCCTTGCTGCAAATACTCAGCATCCAGGTCAGGACTGCAATTATTAGGAGGCACAATCAGTTCCAATAACACTCACATCAAGGCTAGCAGGCTCTTAGCATCAAGTGTGTAGAAAGAGCATGGATCCAGAAATCTTCTGACATCATGTTTGATGCGATATATGTAAAGAGACAGCACACGCCATTACTGTACAGAAGCCATGTTTACTGAAAAGGAACAGGAAACATTACACAGGAAGAAGTACAACAGAGACATAGAGTTGCATTTAACCACTTCAGCCCCGGACCAATTGGCAGCCAAAGGACCAGGCCCCTTTTTGCGATTTGGCACTGCGTCGCTTTAACTGACAATTGCGCGGTTGTGCGACGTGGCTCCCAAACAAAATTGGCGTTCATTTTTTTCCCACAAATAGAGCTTTCTTTTGGTGGTATTTTATCGCCCCTGCGGTTTTTATTTTTTGCGCTATAAACAAAAATAGAGCAACAATTTTGAAAAAAATTCAATATTTTTTGCTTTTTGCTATAATAAATATCCCCAAAAATATATAAAAACATTTTTTTTTCCTCAGTTTAGGTCGATACGTATTCTTCTACATATTCTTGTTAACAAAAAAATTGCAATTAGCGATTATTGAATGGTTTGCGCAAAAGTTATAGCGTTTAAAAAATAGGGGATAGTTTTATAGCATTTTTATTAATATTTTTTTTTTACTAGTAATGGCAGCGATCAGCGATTTTTTTTGTGACTGCGACATTATGGCAGACACATCGGACATTTTTGACACATTTTTGGGACCATTGTCATTTATACAGCAATCAATGATATTTAAATGCATTGATTCCTGTATAAATGACACATGCAGTGAAAGAGTTAACCACTAGGGGGAGGGGAGGGGTTATGGGCTGTGACGTGTGTGTGTTTTTTTACATTAGGGGCGGGGCTGACGTCTGACGTCATTGATCGGCTTTCCCGATGACTGGGAACAGCTGATCAATGACAGGCAGAGTAGGAAGCGCGGGGAGAGGTTTGTTTACACAGACCTCTCCCCGTTCTTCAGCTCTGTGACCCGATCGCGGGACACAAGCGGCGATCAGGTCCGCTGGTCCCGCGGCCGGGGTCACGGAGCTCCTGACCAGGTTGCGAGCGCGCGCGACCCACATCCAGGCAATCAAAAGGCCACGTGCCTGTACGTGGTTTCGCCTGGCCGTGCTATTCTGCTGGCGTATATATGCAGTGGGCGGTCCGGAAGCCGTTAAAGAAACACATCATCCATAACACTTACCTGTGTACATTACATGCAGCCTTACCTGTGTACATTACATGCAGCCTGACCTGCACGTGGCCACTGCAATTAAGACAAACCCACTATTTAATGTTCAGGAAGAATGGGGGTTCATGGTTGAGCTCCTGCACCTGTTCTGTGGGAAAAAAGTCCGGCATGGGATGCAGCCAGCCAGTGCGGGAACTCAGCAGGGTATTGTCAAAACCAGTGATGATTCCTGTCGGCTGCGTCTGTCTGTGCTGTCTGCTCTCTGCCTTCTCCCCTGTGGCAACTACCCTCCTCCTCTTCCATTGTCTTTAGTTCAGTGACAGTGTACAGTATTATAACTGCATTAGTGTCACTAATTATGTCAGTTAGTGTGCCACCCAGCGAAGGTCTGTTAGTGCCAGATTGCCCGCCACTATCACAATCACTGCTAAGGTGTTTGGGTTTGGCTTGAAGAAAAGGTAGCAACCCTACGCCACTGCTAAAGTGCTTGTGGTCTGATATCACATACACACCCTCACTTTCCATGCAGATAGCACCCCACGTGCTTCGTATCAGTTTTAGGGGGAACACACATGACTGCTGAGAAGCATAAGCATGATTCAACCAGCTATTACCAACCAAAATCCGGGTCCAAAATGGCGGACATATGACGACGCTCCAATAGCTCAGAGTTGGGCGTCTCCTGTGGATGTTTGCTATTTAAGGTGGTGAGTCAGCACGCTGCCCGTGCCCCTGGAAGACGCCATCTTTGACGAAACGGCGTAGGGAGGATCGGCGTGCTGACATGGAGTTTCTCTACTTTTATTCCTGCATGGTACCTGCTTGTGACTACTGAGAAAGTCTGTTCAGTATCCAGTGGAAATCATTTCATCACCCTCAGAGACCCGTGGCTGGGGAAACAAGCCAAAGGCTTTCAGGATCTCTATAATAGGAGATCTTGCCATCCGGTAAGAGGCAGTACTTTTTGATGGTGGAGGCTCTTCTATCTGGCCACTATTCTCTTTGGGTGTAATACGAGTGTTGTCACCAGCGGAACTTTGAGGCCTTTTTATGGACATTATATGAATATGGAACTGATTTACAATGGCGTGTTCACATCATTCCACTGTCTATTATAATTATAATTCTTTTTCTTGAGTGACCTTTGGTGGAATAAGGTGTTTATATTGATTGTATGTCAATTTAATGCTCATCAACTTTCCCCAGGTTATATAATTTCTTAATGTATGATTCACTTGTACACTCTCCACCAACCAACCAACCAAAACCTTGCCCCCCAGAAAAGACACACAGACTTATTGATATTGGAATTAGGACAAGGTCACAGCTTTATTGAACTTACCAACTGTAACAATGTTCAAAGTACCACATAACAATGCCAGTCACGGTTATACCGTGAGCATCCATAACAAACACAGATAGTCAGAGGCCTGTCTCCACCATCAGTGTGAGACAGGCATTAAACTGATCCCAGACTTAAACTTGAGGGCATAGCCTATGAAGCCATATCCATCGCTGGCCATGTAAAACCGCCACACACACATGTCAGTGGTACACCGACAAGCGCCCCACCGCAGCCAGCGCCTGTTCAATACCACCGATGAGGTCCAAATTAAAACCATCAAGGCCAATATCATTTAAATGTACCCCATTGGGCTTGAGTAGATTGCTGTTATCACCCTCAAGATCTTTGTGGTGCACTACAATGCTACCGATCCTGCAGACAAATTTAGAGACCTGGGCATCTGCTTTGCATTGAAACTGCTCCAGGCAGTCACCAGGAATGTGATAAGCCCAAACCAGATGGGGGGGTTATTTCCAACCATATGACGGTTAGATTGGTGAAAGTGGCACGACATTGCGCAATATCATGCTTAATTGAGGAAATAAGATCAACAGATCGAGCAATGCCTACGTCGTTACCCCGACGTGTGACCAATGCAGGCCCCTGAAGACCATGCCAAGGGATCCTGGGAATGGCAGGTGGGAATCACATCTACCCAGTCACTGCAGCTCCTCGTCAAAAGAACCCATCCCATGGGCAGCGGTAGCTGCGCCAATGCGAAAGGAGTGCGTGTAAAATTCAGTAGGAGGTAGGCCCAACCGGGAAAGACAAAAGCGAAACTGAAATCTGCTGAGGTTGGAAGAGTCTGCATGAACAAGAAAAAACCCTTGCCGGAGGGCGATAGGAGGAAAAGGAAGACGCCAAGCGAACCAGGCAAAAGGGGCCGCCATAAGCTTTCAAAACTACGCATTTTCTTTTTGCCGACCTATCAGTTCTGGGGGAGGGCAACAAAATAGATACAAAGGAATCAGTGATGAGGACATCCCCAGCCAAGATGCCACCAACTGTGCATTTGTCCTTGGAAACAAGCTCGCTGATCTGGAATGCGCCGAAGAAAGCCCATGTAAAAGCAAGCTGGAGTAAAAGAGCATCGTAGTCAGAGAAACAGAGGGCAAAGTGGAGAGAATGTTGGTTAGGAGTGAAATAAAGGACACCGGGAATCAGGGACGAAGGTCAAACGCTTTCAACCTTTTAAGACCCTCCGAATAAGGAAATACTTGGTGATATCCTTTCAGCTGAGAAGCCTAAACCAGAAGGTAAGAGCAGAGAGAGCAGTACTCACCATAGAACTGGAGACATCCTTGTCCTGCAAGTAGATGAGATAAGAGATATGAGCCAGGTGTCGGTCCTGTGGGGTGGAAAGAAGGAACTCACCGCCCAGCTTTGACACCCAGTCATCCCAAATGCGCCGGTAGGATACCCAAGTGTTCCCAGGAAAGAGACGCATGGACAGGGTCTAACAGGCATTGGAAATGAGGGTCCACAAAGACTTCAGGCAAGGGAGGCCCACCGGAGCAGCAGTCGGAACCAAGGAGCAGAAGAGGTCGAACTGTGAACGAGAAAGCGAGTTTGACAATAGAGTTAGATACACCAGGTACATGTCTGGCCCGAAACCAAACATTCAACTGCAGGCATTTAGGCACCAGGAAGCGCAACAGGGAAATCATGGGAGGAGAGCTAAAGGCAGTTAATAACCTGAACCACACATGTCCATCCAAAAAAAACACTAGCCTATTCCTCAAGTCCTCCCCCCATAATTCCACTGCAACCACAATAGGAAAGAGTTCCAACAGCATCATCATCCGCAATATGTCCAATTTTGCCCATGAGGCCGGCCAAGCTTCAGCGGACCAAGCACCCTGGAAGAAAGCACCAAAACCCCAGAAGCCTGATGCATCGGTATAGAACTCCAGCTGCGAATTAGGCACTTCCTCCAGTTGCCAGCAAGAATGACCATTATATGTCTGCAGAAAGGACAATCACACCTCCAAATCATCATGCATAGGCTTTGAAATGCGTACATAATGATGCAGAGCAGATATGCCCTTCATAGCCAACGACAGCCACCTACAGAAGGCCCTGCCCATCAGGAGCACGTGGCACGCAAAAACCAGGTGACCCAAAAGAGACTAAAGCTGATGCAGCTGAAGCTTCCTGGCATCCCTCATGAATTTAACCAAGGCCTGAAGCTTAACCAGCTTATCTGCAGGGAGCCGGAAGACCATCTGCACAGTATTGGTATCAATGCCCAAAAAGGACTGGATTGGGACAGGGCCTTTCGTCTTGGCAGCTGACAGTGGGATGCCTAGCTGACAACAAACCTCCTAAAAGGAAGACAAAAAGGAGGTGGCAGTGGTCACTAACCTTGGGACCTATGAACAAAAAATTGTCCAGATAGTGTAAGTCTTAGTGCAGGCCTGAGGATTGAATCAAAACCCACTCATGAAAACTACTGAACAATTCAAAATAGTACCAGACTATAGCGCAACCCATTGGGAGACACATATCCAAGTAAAAACTACCCTGGAAAAAACAACCTAGGAGGTGAAAACATTCTAGGTGAATCGGGAGAAGGCGAAAGGCCGATTCAATGTCAGCCTTAGCCAACAGGGCAGAGGCACCCGCAGACCTCAGGAGAGAAAGTGCCGAGTCAAAAGAGGCGTATTGCACCGGGGACTCCTCCTTGTTGATACCATCCTTAAAGCGGTTCTGCACCCTTTTCATTTAGTAAATCTCTTTGCCTTCCAAATCAGGCAAAGAGTACTAAATTAAATTTTTTTTTTTTTTTTTTTTTTTACTTACCTTGCAATTGAAGACTTCCGGTCTTCTCCCTCTGCGGCGGCGGGCGGGGTCTTGCGTCGATCGTCGTCACGGCGCACTGTCTCCTGGGATCTGGTGTCATTGATCCCAGGAGTCAGTGCGGGCATCTTTCGAAATCTCGCGAGATTTCGGCCACATCTTCCGAAATCTCCCGAGATTTCGGCCGCATCTGCCGAAATCTCGTGAGATCTCGGCAGATGAGCCGTTACTGCGCACGCGCGAGTAACGGCAGTGCATGCTGGGCCATCTAAAGTCCCTGTGGGTGTTTCACATGCCCACAGGCAAGATGGCCCCCAGCACTAAAGAAGAAGACGAGGAACTTCATCGGACGAAAACCGGCGGCGATCGAGATGGAAGATGGAACAGGTGAGTCCCCTAATAAAGGTAAGCACACTTTATATTACATCCTAAAAAAAAAAAAAAATTTTTTTTCAGAGTGCAGAACCGCTTTAACTGAGGAAACAGAAGAGAAGGAGAGGCGGTGGATAAGTCTGAATATACCTGGCTCCTTTTTGGGTACCACACCAAGTGGGGAAACCCACAAATTTGTGGTAAGGGGGCAAGTCACAGGGGCCTGACATGCGGCCCAATTTCAGCTCCTTCTCAATTTTTTAGCTACTGCATCTGTAATGCAGATTTTAAATTGGAAGCCATTGTATGCTCCTCAGATGGTACGAAGGGGATCCAAAACCCTAGTTCAAATCCATCTCATAAGCTCAATGCCTCTCTACTGAGGGGGTACTGGTCGAGCCAGTGAAACAACCTTTGGACGTCCACTGGTGTACTCTGGCTTAGAAAGGTCGGCCTTGGAACCTGGTTTGACGAGGGGAACCTTACTTTTGAGGAAACATTGGATCGCTGGGTGAGCGCCACCACAAATGTGTTTAAAGCGGCACGCAGTGTACCACTTACAATGGCTCTCATTGAACATCCAGCAGATGCCTTTTTTGGACACTGCCGACGCTCCAGCGAAAGCGTCGGCAGAGGACTGAAAGGAAGTTGGCCTATGTGGACACATGAGCAGTAGCCAAAGACTACCGTCTTGGCAGTCAAAACTTAATTCCTTCTGGGCAGCCATCCTTTGATGGAACTGGGTATCATAATTGAACCAGCACTGCCCACCATATATTTTGTAAGCCCCCACCAGATGAGATCCACATAACCAAATAGTGAAGGGCCTAACTCCAGGAAATTTTCACAGAGCATCCCTGCATAGGCGCAGAAACTCTGCAGCCAGTTCCCGAAGGTGCAAGGAAGCTGCTTAGACTTTTCCCCCTGAGAAGTTACATCAATACGCCTAGCCATGTCGACTGTTTCTTTATCCAAAGGAACCAGGGTCAGGACATCAATAAACTCACGGTGCCACATTTTTTCCTTAAAGTGGTTGTATACCGTTAATTACAACTTGCACCTACAGGTAAGCCTAGATTAAGGCTTACCTGTAGGTACAAGAAATATCTCCTAAACCTGCACGGTTTAGGAGATATTTGCAAAGAACGATTTACAACGTTGTCTACGGAGAATGCGCGGCGTAGACAACGGTGCATTTAACGGTTTAATCCCCATTCCCAACTGCGGCTCACCGCAGTTGAAGTGCCCCGCACGCATGCGCGGAGCGATGTCTTCGCTGCTCTGGCCAATCATAGCGCTGCAGCGGTGCTGTGATTGGCCGGAGCGGCGATACCCGGAAGAGAGATGGATGCGGCCGGAGGGGGAGGAGGCCCCGATCTAAGGTAAGTGATGCATAATGAGCTAGTATGCTAGTCATACTAGCTCATTATGACTTTCTCTTGCAGGTAGTTTAAAAAAAAAAAAAGTTTAAAAGGGTATACAACCGCTTTAAGCTCCTGTGTTAAGTGTAAACCTACAGGTGAGACTGACCATAAGGGGCCACCCAGGTGAGAACCAGACCCTGGGGAAACCTGATCAGCAGAGCTGATTTGACAGCTGCAAGATTGCAGCCTTCAGTAGAAACTGCCCCAGTAGTGTCATTCCCACTAGACCTACCCCAAACCACGCTACAATCATACTCATGTAGTGGAGGCTGAGCAAGGGAACCCACCGCTGAATGTCTGACGCCACCTGCTGTAGCTGATGGTTTCTAGAAGGAGCGGGAATGGACGATGGAACTGTTGGAGGCGCATCAGTGGCCCATTGAGGCAGTGCAGTGGAAAAAGAGCTCTGTGAAAAGCTCAAGTCCAAAGGATGAGGAGAGAGAGCGTAATATGCAGAGTCAGCAGCAGGAGACAGTGCAGAGCAGGAACACGCTGAATTACTGGCAGGAGCCTCCTGCCTCAAGGGACCTGGAAGCACTATTACGGGACCTGCGGCACGGTCACTTGGCGAGGCTTATGTGTGAGGTGCCATAACGGTGGGAGAAGACATGCTGGAAAGCGGAGGCGAGCATCGAAGCCAGCCATGCTGTCAGCCTCCCGTTGCGCAGAAGCGGGATCACCGACACAAGAAGGGACTGGAGCTGGCCGCAGCATCGGAGAGGAGATGATTTGGAGCAACTCCTGCCCTGCAGGGCACAGAGAGCTGTGTACTACGGACCGGATCAGGAGCAGGCATGAGAGGGGACAAGGTCGGCATCACAGGATGGCCGCAGACACTGGCAAGGCACGTGGGCTCCTTGAACGAGGGAGGTGCTGCCAGGTAGGTGGTATACTGTTAGAGCCACAGCCGCGGTGGGAGGAGCTCTGGGAGCCTCGGGCAGAGTGGCGGAACGGGGGAAGGGGAGAGAAGCCAGTGCCATCAGCACCCGTGGCTGTGGCAGAGCATGCAGATCTAGCACCCCGAACTGCAGCTTTGGGAGGACTGGGACTCAGTCTGGAGGGAGGGCGGGTGGTTCTACCAGCCCTGGAACCTGGTGGCCTGTCCTCCAGAGGAAATATCCAGGGGAGCAGGGGGAACAGTCTCACCGGCGAGCAGAGGAATAAGCTAGTTCGCCTGACCTCTTAATAGAAGGTCCTTGACCCGGGTGACCACTGCATCCTCGTCCATCGCAAATCCAGATAGGGCCACAGAGGAAAACTTCCGTGACGTCCGCAGCACTTGTCCAACTCTTGCAACGTCAGAATATCCACAGAGTAGTGGGACGTGCCTTTGTGTAGCCTTTTTCTAGAGTTCCGGCTCCACCCAGTCACCTCGCGTTTTAGCGGCCAATCCCGTCCCAACTTAAACTCCTTGTTTTAGATTAATGCCTCTGGCTGCCAATCTTCCAGCAGTCAAAGCTCCTTTTCCCTAGGAGACAGGGGCGGGTCAAGGGGCCCTAATTTCTTAAAAAAAATATGTATTTTTTTAAAAGTTACAAAATAGAAAAAAATATAAAGTTACCTACATACACACAGTGCAGCAGTCTCTAAAATCCCTCTGAAAAGTGATGTGTGGTGGATCACTTTTCAGATGGCAAGGCAAGAATGCCTTCTCCTGAATGCCTGTTTTTTTATTTTTTGTAGCCAAATGGGGATTTTGAATGGGAATACAGCACTGCAACCACACACCAAATTTGGTGTGTACTACCTGTCAAATGTAACGGGTGTTTTTTTTTTTTTGCTGCACCATGCAGCAATGTTAATTTGCAAATATCAAGTTGTAAAGTCAGAGGAGGTAAAACTGCAGCTCAATGGCCTGTTTTTAATCACTTAAGCCCCGGACCATTTGGCTGGCCAAAGACCAGACCACTTTTTGCGATTCGGCACTGCGTTGCTTTAACTGACAATTGCGCGTTCGTGCTACGTGGCTCCCAAACAAAATTGACGTCCTTTTTTTCCCACTAATAGAGCTTTCTTTTGGTGGTATTTGATAGCCTCTGCAGTTTTTATTTTTTGCGTTATAAACAAAAAAAGAGCGACAATTTTGAAAAAAAAGCAATATTGTTTGCTTTTTGCTATAATAAATATCCACAAAAAATATATAAAAAAACATATTTTTTCCTCAGTTTAGGCCGATACGTATTCTTCTACATATTTTTGGTAAAAAAAATTTCAATAAGCGTTTATTGATTGGTTTGTGCAAAAGTTATAGTGTCTACAATATAGGGGATAGTTTTTTAGAACTTTTATTAATAATTTTTTTATTAGTAATGGCGGTGATCAGCGATTATCGTGACTGCGACATTATGGTGGACATGTCCGACAATTTTGGCGCGATTTTGGGACCATTCACATTTATACAGCGATCAGTGCGATTACTGTGTAAATGTAGCTGGCAGTGAAGGGGTTAACCTCTAGGGGGCAGTGTAGGGGTTAAGTGAGTCCTGGGGAGTGATTCTAACTGTGGGGGGGGGGGGGCTATGTGTGACACATCACTGATCATAGCTCCCGATCACAGGGAGCTATGATCAGTGACACTGTCACTAGGCAGAACGGGGAGATGCTTGTTTACATCAGCATCTCCCCGTTCTTCCTCTCCGTGAGACGATTTTGGGTATCCCTGCAGACATCGAGTCAGCGGGACCCATGATCCGACTCAGGGAGCTCCCGGTTGGCGCGATGGAATGGCGGCAAATTCAAAGGGACGTACAGGTACGCCAATTTGCGCAGCCGCGCCATTCTGCCGAAGTACATCGGCGTGCGCCGGTCGGGAACCGGTTAAATCTCCTCACCTGCCTGTGTAAACAAGGCCCCAACAGAACCCTGGATGGCAAAAATCGGCAGTTTCAATACTTCCCTTACTCTAAAACTAGAAAAAAAAATGTTGACTTAATATACAATTTAAAGCTTGGTTCCAGTTTTGGATAGAAAACTGGAGGTTTAGAATCACTATCAGTGCTTAAAGATAGTGACGACTTGTCTCTATCCAGTGTCATATCTGTCTACTGCTTCATTCCTCTGCTATAAGCATGAATCACTTCTGATGAATTTTCCTGACACCAAGAGAAAAATGGTGACAGGGGAGGGATCTCCAGCAGATTGACAGCCTCAACTCTGTTCCTGTGAGCAGGGGGTGTGTTTCTTTCATCCAATCAGCTCTCAGAGCTCTCCTCTCCTCACTGAGTCTAACTTCAGCTCTCCGCCCCCTGTTTTTCAGAGAGGAGAGATCCTGTGTAAATTCTGCACTTTGAATGGATGTAAGGGAAAGACAGTTGTAAATAAATAGGTACATCTTGTAGGAGGATTTGTTTCATCTCTGTGTATCACATGAGATCGCTCAAGTCACTGGGAAAATGAAAATGTAAAAAGTTTACAGCCACTTTGAAAAGGCTAATTTGAAATAATAAAACATTCAGACAACTATGGCTGGGCATGATAGACAATTAAAACTCTGTATTGCAGCTAGGACTGTGAGTGCAGTTCCATATAAATTCAACTTTGGTGGTCCAAGGGATCACTTACACCTGGAATTGACATGGGGCAGTACTGATGGAGTTAAATATATGTTTTCATATTCTATAGGTGATTTCCATGTTGTTTTTTTTTTTTTTTTTTTTCAGTTAAAAAGAAAAGCAGACCTTTCAGACACTGTGAAAATTCTTGCACTGCCTAAAAATTTTGATGAGCCTGTTGAAGGAACAGTCTGTGAAGTTGCTGGATGGGGTTCTACAACAAACAACATTGATAAACGATCAGACAAACTCATGGAGGCAAATGTAACCATACTGGACAGAGAATCCTGTTCCAAACAATGGAAAGGACGGCCCAACATAACTGAAAATATGATCTGCACAAGTGTAAAGGCAGAACAAACAGATACTTGCACGGTATGTTGAAGAGCTGCTCTATGCAACAGTAGAATTCAGTCAATGAACTCCTAATGTAGTGCAGCACTAACCCCCAAAGGAGCTGCTGGTTTGATTTGGGCTTACCGTTACCTTCTTGACCTCGTATGCGTCTAGGGAAATCCCGAGGTAGATGGCCCAAAGAACTGCAGAAACTGACACTGGATCTGCTTTGGGATATTTATTTAAAAAAAGGGTAGACAAACACAGTCTCTTAGTATGGGATAGAGGGTTTAGGTAGGAAGTTCAGGTACTCTTGGAACTGTTCAAAACTGAAAGTCTCTCACTATATAAATCCAGAGAATAGACATTCACAACTGGATCTTCACAGCTATCGGATAAACCTCCTCTCACCAGGTCTAGCAGCCGATAGAGTGTTTAAATAGAGCAAAGTCTCTGCCACAGACTTGGTTGTAGAACTTGTGAATAAAGTATCTGCCACAAACTTGGTTGTAACTGAAGGATGTAGACAAACTTAGAGCCCTCATATGGTACCAGTATCTTGCAGCCGGTCCGGCGATACCGTACGAGTGTAGATTCACTTGGTGTCTTTCAACTTAGCTTCCAGGCTCTTACTGAGGAACCAGCCTTATGCGTGGCCCTCTCCCGAAGAGTCCTCCCCAGGTTGCTTTCTCAGTTGCTGGGCCTCTCCACAGACGAGACGGCACCGGACCACCTTGGAATCCTCCTTTCAGTTACTTTGCCTTGGGCTAGCCAGCCCCGAGACTCGGAACTGGATGGATCCGCACCCCAGGCCATGAGAGCCCTGGGGGCTGGTCAGGAGGACCAGGACCAAACAGACAGAAAGACCTTCTGGACCGAAAACCAGAAGCACGTGATCTCAGTACCTTAAGTACCCTCTCCCAGAAATCACAGCAAGACGACACTCACACTGATTGGTTCCGAGAGATTGGCATTCAATTCGCCCAGACAAACTGTGTTCTCGTACTTGCCAGAAGTGACAGCGACACCTGTGGCCAAGCAGAACACAGTGTAATCCAGCCAGACTGGTACTGAAACCATAATTTGGTACAATTAACCCTAAAACCCAACTGTGGTTCCAGGAACATTAAATTTACAAAACACATAGCGCGTGCTCGCCAGGAGCCCGGCGCTACAGTAGCATACATTGCAATGGTGCAGACGCTATATAAGCCACTGACTGTAATTTTATTTTGAGATTAATACATAGTTAGTTACATAGTTAGTAAGGTTGAATAAAGACACCAGTCCATCCAGTTCAACCTGAGTGAGTGTGGGTGCGTGTGTACAATTGTCCCTATCCCTGTACATTGTGTCTCATTAAGATGCTCATCTATTATATTATTATTTATGTAACCACTTCCCACCCGCCGAATGCAGAATGACATCCGGGAAGTGGTTCTGTTATCCTGACTGGGCGTCATATGACGTCCAGCAGGATAACATGCTGGCACGCGCCTGTGGGGGCGTACAGCGCGGCAATCGCAAGTGCATCGTGTCAGTATAACACCCTGCATCTCCGATCGTGATAAGAAGCCTCTGACAGAACATGCAAGCTCCAGGCATGTAGTGTCATGGTTGGGATTCGAACCAACGACCCTTTTTGCTGCTAGGTGAGAGTGCTATCCACTACACCACTGTGCTGCCTGTAAATACTTTACCTTAAAGCAGATTTATAGGCTTCTCTTAGGGCAGCCTTTTATTACGTAAATCTTTTTTGTGCTTCTTCTTACCCTAACATGTAGGCGCCAGGCTAAAGGAGGCTTAAAAGTATCCCCAATTTGCCCCAAAGGGCATCCACCACTGGTAAATGTGTTAGTAAAAATGGATTCAGAGGATCAGGAGTCATTACTGTGCATTTAATTGACCATGGATTTTGCATGTATATATTAGATATGGGCAAAAATGGGTACTTTGGCAACATAATACAACAGTAATGCAGCCTAGAATATCTGTAATTACCAGTGTGGAGAAACAATCAATAAGCAAGCACCAATGCTCATATGGAAGTTGTAACAACAGTATTAACAAATGTCATGGATATAAAATGATTAATGCACATGTGACATAACAAGAAGTATGAATAGGAATACACAGAGCAACAGGGCCAAACTCACCAGAGAGCTTACTCAGCATTAATTTACTGATTATTTTAACACATTTGCTAAATTGAACTCAAAGCACAAGGGCATCAAATTCTCTTTACATTTCATAAATTAAGATGAATAACATGATCAAGGTATTATTACCCATAAAAAACACAACCCAAGAAGAGATTCATAATACATCATAGTCATCAAAAAGCAAACCATTTACTACCGCTAGTAGGTTCTACTGTAAATACTATGGTGGGCATGTATAAAGGACACTTGGACGGCCACACATCCTAGCTATGACCAAGTACTGGTAAGCGTTAAACGTGCTAGCTCCTCTCCAGGCCACCTGCATTACTTATCCTGACTTTATGGATTAAAGTGGTTGTAAACCCTTACAAACCACTTTGACCTACAGGTAAGCCTAGATTAAGGCGTACCTGTAGGTCCAATAAATATCTCCTAAACCTACATAGTTTAGGAGATATTTAGAAAAAAAGAGGCATCGCTGTCTACGGCGCATGCACCGTGGACAGCGGCGCGCAGGCGCACTGATCATGCCGAGATCACGGCGATATGCCGCTCTCGTGCGCATGCGCGGGAGTGATGTCATCGCCGCTCCAGCGAATGACAGCGCTGGAGCGGCGAGGGTCACTTCGGGGGCTTCGTTCTCAGGTAAGTTATTCATAATGAGCTAGTATGCTATACATACTAGTTCATTATGCCTTTGCCTTGCAGGTTCCGTTTTTTTTTTTTTTTTAAAGAGGCTGTACTTCCTCTTTAATAAAGGAGTTTCCTAGCATGTGCAGCCATCCATGTGTTCTTTTTACATGCTCACGGTTACAAGCAGAGCCAGCACCCTTACCTTGCTTACAGCATGCGGATCAACCTAAAGCAATGCTTTTCTTCCTTTCTACTACAGTGGGTAGGGATAAGCCGAACACCCCCCCGGTTCGGTTCGCACCAGAACCTTCGAACGGACTGAAAGTTTGCGCAAACTTTAGAACCCCATTAAAGTCTATGGGACTTGAACGTTTGAAATCAAAAGTGCTAATTTTAAAGGCTAATATGCAAGATATTGTCCTAAAAAGGGTTTGGGGACCCGGCTCCTGCCCCAGGGGACATGGATCAGTGCAAACATTTTTTTTAAAAACTGCAGTTTTTTCGGGTGCACTGATTTTAACCACTTAAGCCCCGGACCAATTTGCAGCCAAAGGACCAGGCCCCTTTTTGCGATTTGGCACTGCTCGCTTTAACTGACAATTGTGCGGTCATGCGACGTGGCTCCCAAACAAAGTTGGCGTCCTTTTTTTCCCACAAATAGAGCTTTATTTTGGTGGTATTTGATCGCCTATGCGGTTTTAATTTTTTGCGCTATAAACAAAAATAGAGCGTCAATTTTGAAAAAAATGCAATATTTTTTACTTTTTGCTATAATAAATATCCCCAAAAAATATATAAAAAAACATACTTTTTCCTCAGTTTAGGCCGATACGTATTCTTCTACATATTTTTGGTAAAAAAAAAAAACGCAATTAGCGATTATTGATTGGTTTGCACAAAAGTTATAGCGTTTACAAAATAGGGGATAGTTTTATAGCATTTTTATAAATTTTTTTTTTTTACTAGTAATGACGGCGATCAGCGATTTTTATTGTGACTGCGACATTATGGGGGACACATCGGACATTTTTGACACATTTCTGGGACCATTGTCATTTATACAGAAATCAGTTCTATTTAAATGCACTGATTCCTATGTAAATGACAGTGGCAGTGAAGGAGTTAACCACTAGGGGGCGGGAAGGGTTTTGTGTGACGTGTGTGTGTTTTTTTTTTACAGTAGGGGGCGTGGCTTTACGTCTGACATCACTGATCGGCTTTCCCGATGACAGGGAACAGCCGATCAGTAACAGGCAGTGTAGGAAGCACGGGGAGAGGTTTGTTTACACAGCCCTCTCCCCGTTCTTCAGCTCTGTGACCCGATCGCGGGACACCAGCGGCCGCGGTCACGGAGCTCAGGACCGCGTCGCGAGAGCGCCGCTGGCGGCACGCACGCGACCCACAGCTGGGCAATTAAAGGGGCCGTACCGGTACGTGCTTTTGCCCAGCCGTGCCATTCTGTTGACGTAAATCTACAGGAGGCGGTCCTGAAGTGGTTAATGACGATGAAAGTGAAAAAAAAGTGAAATATTCCTTTAAATATCGTGCCTGGGGGGTGTCTATAGTATGCCTGCAAAGTGGCACGTGTTTCCCGTGTTTAGAACAGTCCCTGCACAAAATGACATTTAACGGAAAAAAAGTCATTTAAAACTGCTTGCGGTTTTAATGTAATGTCTGGTTCTGGCAATATGGATGAAAATCATTGAGAAAAAGGGCATGGGTAGCCCCCCTGCTCATTACCAGCCCCTTTGGGTCTTGTACGGTCTTAAGGGGAGCCCCGTACCCAAATATTAAGGGTAACCCCGAAAGGCGTGGGGCCCCCAGGCCCTATATACTCAGAACAGCAGTATACAGGCGGTGCAAACAAGACAGGGACTGTGTAGGTTTGTTGTGTTAAGTAGAATCTGTTTGTAATTTTGAACTGGTACATTTTTAAAGTGTAGCTCCAGTCAAAAAATCTATTTTTAAGCTTTTTGGAAAACATAGGGAAGGGTTGTCACCCCTGTATAATTTTTGTTGGGCCATCCGTCTTTTTTCATCTCACTTCCTGTTGTCTCCTTCCGTTTGCAAGTAGGTGACGTTTGTAAGTTGAATGTTTGAAAGTAGGGGCCTGCCCTATAAGTTCTGCAGAAATTTGGCCCTAAGGTGTTAGTGTTGCCACAAGTGAACACTGTAAGCCCTCCAAGTGATTCTTGGAGGGCGCTGGAGCGGCCTTCTGTGAACCATTATATCAAGAATTGTAATTACATGCCATTGTTGAACAGTGGAAGAAAAATTGGGCCTTAGGCACTGGTGCCACGACACTGCAACCTCTCTCAGATACTCTAGTTGGAGTGAAGGAATGAGCCCTGCTGCAAAGCATTGCATAAAAAATTGTAATTACATGCCCCTGTTAAACAGGGGCTGAAAAATTGGGCCTTAGCCACTGGTGGCGGCACCCAGAACCAAAAATGTTCTTCCAAGTTATCAGCAGGATCATTGAGGAGGAAGAGGATAGTTAGTCAATATAACAGGACAGTCACTCAGCATTAGCATAGGCAGTCTTGAAGGGATGTGACATTTCAAAATACATTTTTCGGTTACATCAGCTTCAGGTGCTTGGTAGCTAGTGGTGATCCAAGACTGATTCATCTTTATGAAGGTCAGTTGATCAACCGAGTTGGTGGACAGGCGCACCGTGTGATCGATGACAAAGCCTCCAGCAGCACTGAATGTGCGTTCCGAAAGAATGCTGGATGCAGGACAGGCCAGTAGCTCAATTGCATTCTGTGCAAGCTCTGGCCGGTGTTCCATCCTCAAGACCCAGTAAGCCAGAGGATTTTCAGTGGGAAAGGTGTCCAAGTGTGACCTTGCCCCTAGGTATTCCTGCACCATGTAAATCAGACGCTGGCGATGGTTGCTGCAAACGATCATACCTTGGGGCTGCGGACTAAAAAATTGTCTGAACGCATCGGTCAGACGGCCACCTTCTCCACCGCTCCTTCTGTTACTGACCGAAGCCTCAGCAACTCGTTGTCCAGGACCAGGAGTTTGTAACCTCCCAGTCTCTGGGAACGCGTTGCACAGACCTTTCTGCAAGGCCTCCCGGAGATGTCTCATCCTCTGCTCCCTCTGCGGCGGCAAGATAAGGTCTGCAACCTTACCCTTGTACCGTGGATCAAGGAGAGTGGCCAGCCAGTAATGGTCCCTCTCCTTGATCCGAAGAATACGAGGATCCTTCCGCAGGTTTTGCAGGATCAGGGAGGCCATGCAGCGTAGGTTAGCTGAGGCATTCGGTCCGGAGTCCTCTGGGTCACTAAGGACGACATGATCCGCAGTCACCTCCTCCCAGCCACGTACAAGTTCACCGGTTTCTTGGGACTGTAAATCATCCCTAAAAGACTTCTGCTGCTGATGCTGGGTGCCAGGCTCCACCTCCATGCTGACACAATCCTCCTCCTCCTCTTCCTGTGTGATGTGTGGGACAGAAGGAACACTGTCTGGATAAAGGGGGCCTTGAGAGGCAAGGAAGTCCTCCTCTTCCTGCATCTGTTCTGCCTCAAATGCCCTGTCCATTATCCCACGCAGCGTATGCTCCAACAGGTGGACAAGAGGTACAGAGTCACTGATGCATGCACTGTCACTGCTCACCATCCTCGTGGCCTCCTCAAATGGTGAGAGGACAGTGCATGCATCCCTGATCATGCCTCACTGGCATGGTGAAAAAAAACGAGCTCCCCTGACACTGTCCTGGTGCCGTAGTCGCACAGGTACTCATTGATGGCCCTCTGCTGCGTGTGCAGCCGCTGCAGCATGGCCAACGTTGAGTTCCACCTGGTGGGCATGTCACATATAAGGCGGTTCTTGGGCAGGTTCAACTCCTTTTGCAGCTCAGCCAGCCGAGCACTGGCATTATATGATCGGCAGAAATGCACACAGACTTTCCTGGCCTGCCTCAGGACATCCTGTAAGCCTGGGTACCTGCCCAAGAACCTCTGCAACACCAGGTTAAAATCAGAACGGCGTCCTTAATATTGATTTATTCAATCAGATTGCACAGAGATAGATATCAATGCTGAAGCAAAAACTTAAATGGGTATCTACTGATCACGGAGCCACAATTACACTCCCATAACACGAATATATATCCATGCAAAATAGACAAATATATCCAGTTTAAATATGAAGATAAATCAATAAATTACATCAATAAATAGCATCAATAAATAGATATAAATAAAGTGCAAATAATGTGCAAATTCATGTGCGAAAATAAATACAACAGCAATAAGTGCATATAATAATTGATAAAGTGTTCATACACAAATCAAGTAATAAAAAGAAAAGTTCTGTGCAAAAAAACTAAGAAAAAAAAAATGTGCAAAAATGCCAGTGTGAACGATGACTAAGAAAAAATGCCTGTGCAAACAAATGCCAGTGTATACTATATTGGTAAAGAAAAAAATTGCGCTATCTGTGAATATAAAGCTGCTGCTCAAAATGTTATACTACATCAATGCATTAGGAAAGGAGCTGCGCTAAATGGACTGACGCACTTATTATATAATCTAAAAATAAATGTGCAGTATATAAAATCTTATATGTGATAATAATTAAAAAATTATATTTCTGCTTACGTGCATATAAATATACAATCAGTTATCTTATACCAATATCTTATACTAATGGTTCTAATAAAATTAAGCCAAAAGGAAATAATGACTGTGTAAACTAATATCTAAAGTTATCACAGTAGTGAATCAAATAAGTGAAAGGTCAATTGACACAAAAATAAATGAAAACAAATGAAATTAAAATCCACATATTCTGTGCCAAAAAACACCCACAATGATGAGTCTATGACCATGTATTGAGTCCACATAAACACCAAATAATGTCCCAAATACAGAAAGTGAAAAGTTGTGAAGGGTACAGAATCTCCAAAATCTTCAATTGCTGTCATAAGTAGTGAATTCACAGCACACAGATGAGTGAGTAAACCTCCACCACAGATACACGCTGCCTGCTTACCAGAAATAAGTGGTCCCTTATTACAGGGGACCCCTATGCACAGATGGCTCTAACCCCAGCCTGGGATGTGACTTGGCACGATTCTGGACTCTTTCGGCTGAATGCGATATCTCCCTTAACCACTGCTACCAACCAGGAAGTGTTTTCAACTCAGGGTCTGTAAGGGACCTGGATTGGACAGCGGTTCACATCAAGCTGTCCAAGGGCTGTCCCCGCTTCGTCTTCACATGGAATAGCCGCAGCGGAGCTCTGCGCTGCGATTCAGTCGGTGTGCTGCCCTTAAGCTGGCCTCCGGAGGGCATCTTGCCTCATTGTAGATGTGCCTTATCAAGCACCCACGTGGAGTAAGTGACCTCGTCATCCCCTCCCTCTTCATCACTGGAGCAAACCTGGCAGTATGCTGCAGCTGGTGGAACATGACTGTCAGATTGCTGTCCTTGAGCATCCCCTCTTTCTGCGCTCACGCTACTGCCTTCCTCTAGCTGGGTATCATCATCAGAGCCTTCAAAACGCTGGGCCTCCTCCTGGAGCATGTACCCAACACTGTGGTCAAACAGTTCGGGGGACTCCTCAGGAGGACATGGTGGTTCTAAGGAAGGAGTGACTGATGACATTGAGACAAGGGAAGAGGACACGTTGGCAGCTGCTTTTCCAGTACCCTGAGCCTGGGGGAGAGAGGATGAGGAGGATGAGGAGGGCTTGGTCATTCACTCTACCAAGTCTTCGGCATGATGCGGCTCAACGCGTCCAGCTGCCGAAAATAAGGACAAGCGTGTCCCATGACCACGCGCTGATGACGATGCAACGCGTCCACGACCAGCACTGTTGCCTCTAGACACAGAGCCTGCTTGCCCTCTTTTATTGGCTCGTGACTGTCTGCCTCTCCTTGTTGGCCTTTCAGACATACAAATGGCCTGCAGGGAGATGGGAAAACCAGCAATAAGGGGTAGCTTCAGGTGTATACTGTGCAGGAGGCACCTACACCCACTGAAAATGCTGCAGATGCCTGTGTTGCACAACAGAACTACAGAACAACACCAGCAATAAGGGTTGGCTTTAGGTGTATACTGTGCAGGAGGCACCTACACCCACTGAAAATGCTGCAGATGCCTGTGTTGCACAACAGAACTACAGAACAACACCAGCAATAAGGGGTGGCTTCAGGTGTATACTGTGCAGGAGGCACTTACACCCACTGAAAATGCTGAAGATGCCTGTGTTGCACAACAGAACTACAGAACAACACCAGCAATAAGGGGTGGCTTCAGGTGTATACTGTGCAGGAGGCACCTACACCCACTGAAAATGCTGCAGATGCCTGTGTTGCACAACAGAACTACAGAACAACACCAGCAATAAGGGTTGGCTTTAGGTGTATACTGTGCAGGAGGCACCTACACCCACTGAAAATGCTGCAGATGCCTGTGTTGCACAACAGAACTACAGAACAACACCAGCAATAAGGGGTGGCTTCAGGTGTATACTGTGCAGGAGGCACTTACACCCACTGAAAATGCTGAAGATGCCTGTGTTGCACAACAGAACTACAGAACAACACCAGCAATAAGGGGTGGCTTCAGGTGTATACTGTGCAGGAGGCACCTACACCCACTGAAAATGCTGCAGATGCCTGTGTTGCACAACAGAACTACAGAACAACACCAGCAATAAGGGGTGGCTTCAGGTGTATACTGTGCAGGAGGCACCTACACCTCCTGCATCCTGCCTGTGGCCAATTATGGCTCTCCTCGCTGCCGGCACTGTGATTGGCCAAGCATGCAGGGTCACAGTGCATGCTTGGCCAATCATCAGCCAGCAATGCACTGCGATGGCGCAGTGCATTGTGGCCGATGTTCGATTCGAACATGAGTTTGAATCGAACACCGAGCTCATCCCTAAAGCCCCATACACACGGTCGGATTATCCGCGGACCAGGTCGGTCGGATCCTGTCCGTCGTACTTTGTCCGATGTTGGTGTTGCGTACACACGGTCGGACTACGTTGTCGGAATATCCGGTCTGCAAGAACGTCGTGACGTAAGTCGTCTTCCACGAGATTAGAAAAGGGAAGTTCAGCACCACGTCAGGCACCCGTTGGGCTCCTTCTGCTGATCCCGTGTTTATCGCGAGTTAGTCGAAGTTTGGTGACTTAAGATTCGCGCTTCTCAGTTTTCTGACTCAGATCGTTACTGCTCTTCAGTTTGTGCTTGTCGTGCGTATCTGTTTATTAGTGCGTGTAGTCAGTTCGCATTTGTTGGTCATTGCGGCCTATATCTTGATATAGGACACTTTGATTTGCACTGCTTATTGTCTGCTCGTTTCTGGTATTCATTTCGTTCTTTCAGGCCTTGCTGTTTATCGGTGCTTTCTGTTTGTCCGTTCTGACCAGCCGACCTTTTGTGACCTTGTGAGCGATGTTTCCCGTGCGTACTCGTCGCCGAGTTCGTGCTGTACGCGGAATTGGTGTCGGGCTTTTAGCTTTGACCCAAGACCCATCCATGAACAGAGTGACGAGGAGTATGTGGACCAAGAATTGGTTGCTTCAGCGTGACCAATTCTCGCACATGCCTTTGCTTCGTGAGATCCGGGAGAATAATCCTGATGATTTCAGGAACTTTCTCCGGATGACGGACCCCGATTTTCACCGTCTTTTGGCTTTGCTGACCCCCTTTATCAGCCGGCAGGATACCTGCATGAGACAAGCCATTACTCCGGAGCAGAGGCTTGTTGCCACGTTGAGTTACTTGGCGACAGGGAGAAGTCTTCAGGATTTGAAGTTCTCTTCAGGTATCTCTCCCCAGGCCCTGGGAATCATTATTCCAGAGACCTGTTCTGCCATCATCCAGGTCCTGCAGGAGGACTATATTAAGGTAACATTTCTACTTTACTATTCCCTTCTATGTATGCTCTGTTTGCTAATGTCTTCTATTTTTGACCTCCTTCCCTAATTACCATGATTGCAATATGTTCTAATATGCTGTGCCCCTTTTCTCCTTCATGCATTTTTCCCTTCACTTACCTCCCCAGCATACTCTTCTGCCCCAATAGACACCTATGGCCTAGTCACTTAAGCAATGCCTTTTGTCTGCTGCATAGTATTGTTTGCCCCCAAACACCCCCTAAAATATGCACAAATGTTTGCTGTGTGGTTTACTTCATGTAGAGCCCCTTTTTTTTTTTTTTTTTTGGGTGGGGGGGGGGGGGGCAAACTCATTAGGAACCCCCCTCCCCCAACTGCTCTGTCAGATGGTACCAATCCTCTATCTGCTGGCTTTCCCAAGGTCAATGCACACTATATACCTACCTCTTTATAGTGGGCATCTTTAGGGATGAATTCCGCAAAGCATGTAGTGCAAGGGGCTGCCTCCATACTTTCCATTTCCTATTTTTTTGTGTTCTTTCCCTCCTATTAGCTTGCTTGGTAATTTCAGAATGTCACAATGTGCTTTCCTTTTTTTTTTGGGGGGGGGGGGGGGGTTTGAAATGTTAGTTTAGCTTTACTGGGGGCTGCCAATAGTGTTAATTACATAGGGTCTGGCCAAACTAGCACACATTATTGAGCCATTTGCCAATCAATGAAGTGCAGAGGGTTACCTGTCCAACACCCCACCCCCCCCCCCCCCCAAAAACGCTAGTTATTGCCAATGGCCCATCAGAAGTGTGGGGATTGATGGGGGGTGAGTAATCTGTGAAGGGGAGCCTCTACTTTTCTGTGCAAATACTTTCCAGCCTCCAATTTTATACAATGCTCTTTTTCCAAGATGTTGATTGTCTAATCTGCTTGCAATGTTTATGTGCAAAGTGACTAATTATTTTTTCTTGTTTCACTCCACAGTTCCCTTCCACACCACAGGAATGGCAGACTGTGGCCTCCCACTTTGCCAGCCGTTGGGACTTTCCTAACTGCGGAGGGGCAATTGATGGGAAACACGTCCGCATCGTCCCACCGCCCAACTCGGGGTCCTACTATTATAATTATAAAGGGTTTAATAGTGTAGTGATGTTGGCGGTGGTGTCGGCGACATATGAATTTATGTATGTGGACGTGGGGATGAACGGCCGGATCTCGGATGGTGGTGCCATTGCGCACACGGAGTTCTACTGGCGTCTCCAAAGTGGCAGTCTGTGCTTGCCACCTCCAGAGGAGAATGCAGAAGGACTCCCCTTCGTCTTTGTCGCAGATGAAGCGTTTGCGTTGACTCCCCATCTGATGAGGCCGTTCCCGATGAGGACCCTCACCCCAGACCAGAGGGTCTTCAACTACAGGCTGTCCAGAGCCCGAAGAGTTGTGGAGAACACTTTTGGCATCCTGGCCAGTCGCTTCCGCCTGTTCTTGACGGCAATTAACTTGGCGGAATACAAACTGAACCACATAGTTCTTGCCTGTTGCATATTGCACAACTTCCTCAAAAGACATAACAGGAACTATGTGGTGCCCGTTGGCCCAGATGTGGAGGGCCCTCCAAATGCTGACCTCACAGCCCTTCAAGTGGCACGTCCAGGCTTGCCCCCTCTAAATGCCCGCGTGGTCCGCGAGCAATATATGGACTACTTTGTGGGTAGGGGGGCCATTGCTCTGCCTGACGATGTGTGAGAGGCATTTTGTAATAAATCTTATTTTTCAACCAACCTATGATTTCTTGTCATTTCCGTATTCTTTTTAGCTTATTTTACCTTGAATTTTTTTCCCTTTGCCTTCGACAGTGGAAATGCACTTTGTGGGCAAAAGGAGGTAACAGTCTCTTCTTCCCAAAAAGATTATTCTCATGTTGTGTGTTTGCTACCTAATCTTTGGTCTAGAGAAGGTTTGTACTGCATAACTGACACCCAAAATACTCCTTTTCATCACCAGGTCAGACATGTGTGTATTCTCAAAAATGCTGTGCTCCGTGTTTTCGTACAAAGCACTGTGGGTGTCATTTACATAAGTCAAATCGACTATGCTCTACAAGTGCAGTGAAAAAGTGCCCTGGAAAAGAAACTTGCAGTGCAAAGTGGACTTGTCTTTAGTAAATAACACCCATTGCCCCCCATATCCTTTACATTTGACATACATAATGCATTGTGTTTTTTAAATAAGGAAGCCACACATTTAGAAAATTAAAAAAGTTTACTTGGAAAACATTCACAAGTGCGTTTACAATCTTCTTGCCCAAACTGACAACATCTTGGTTATTTACAACATTGTTTACAAACATTCCGCAATTGGTAAAACCAGGCATGGAGCAAAACAGAACCTATGAACTAGGAAAGTTCAACTTTGTAAAGTGAAGACAAGATCAGACATGACTATATGTTCAAAGTGTGTTTGATCTTGCCTTCATCACATGGGGGGTCACCCCTGGAAAGTGGAAATTTAGAACATGCACACAATTTGGGTCTGAAAATGGTCATTAGATGGTAAAACACATGCCTAGAAGCTTCAAAAGTGCCATTTTCCATGATGGGGATGAATGGACGTTTTTTGGGGGTGCAACCCCTTCACCACAACCACTTTCGTAGTTCGTAAAGTGGTTGCACCCCCAAAAAAACGTTGGCATTCATCCACCATGATGGGAGCTAGCACATGTGAACACAATGTGTGCATGTTCCAAATTTCACACAGTTCTTAAGTTGCAAATGTGTTCAGAAGCAGGCACAAATGTGTGTTAATTACTTGGTGCGTTTTCATATTTTTCCTAAAATATCAATGATGTTCTTCAATTTTTGTTGAACATCATTGATGTTTTGCTTTATGTAATCTAGATCTCTATTGCAGACCATTATCTCCCCGATGAGTACGTGGGCACTCTCTGTGGTAAAGTGCGATTTTTCTTCCACAACATCCACGTCACCTAAAAACCACAAACAAACAAAAATCGGGTGTTGGAAATGAGGCAGCCATACATTGATTAGCTTACCAGTAGCTGTGTTCTCCCACACTCACCTGTTGTGGTGACAAGTTCTCCAAGTTCGATGATCTCTCCTTCCTCCTCCTCCTCCTCTGCTTCTGCTCTTTCCCCTTTTTTGGGAGGTGTTGGTTTTGGGGTTTCCTCAGACGGCCCAAGTTTTCGCTCCCCTATGAGAATGTACAAAAGGAAGATTTAGCAACACAATCTATTGAGGGCAGAAATAGGAAATGACAAACATTGCTTGAAAGTGACGGACACTATTTTTGTTTGGCCAGTTACAAATGCCAACTACATGAATGTAGTCACTTTGTAAAGGTGCTAAACTTACTAGCTTTTTGGTAGAAGTTTGTCTGATGGAGACCCCCCTCTAGTATCCACTGGAGCACATGTGTGGAAAAGCCTAATAAAAAGGGGGTTTGGGTGTCCCAGCACTAGTGCTCTAGAGTCCAGATGGGTAAACAGCTACTGAGTGACCTCTCCTTTACATTGACTAAATTTGGTTTACGCTCTTGCTGACATCTCTAGTGAGAACAAACTTCCTTTCAATAAAAACTTCACCAAACCTCGTATTATAAGTGGCCGAACGATCGAGGTTGCGTACGATCGAATGGACACACACGATCATGACAGTGGCAGAAAGATCGAGGCTGAGTACGATCGAATGCACAGACGAACCTGAAAGTGGCCATTTTGGAATGTACAACTTTGTAAAAATCAAACCACATGGAGCAGTATGCAAGCAAGAAAGCAAACACAAAACACAACTACTTACTTTTTTGAAGAACTCGCTTGATCTTTCTGTACTGATCGGCCTCCCTCAGTTTCAGGTCTGACCAGCGTTTCCTGAGTTGCTCCTTGGATCGTTGTACCCCAAAATGATTGTACAGCCTTCTCACAACTTTAGACATGATCTTGGCCTTGCGGACATTGGGGTTGAGGTAAGGCCCATACTTCCCATCATAGTCGCTCCTCTTTAATATGTCCACCATCTCCAACATTTCTCCAAATGACATATTGGAGGCCTTGAATTTCAGGCTCCGGGATCGGGACGTTTCTGCCTCCGGACTTTCCTCGTCCTCCTCCTCGTTGGTGGGATATTTGGGGCGCACCTGCTGTGTCCCCGCCATGTGCTCTCCCCACTGCGCCGTAAAGAGAAGGGGTGGGGAATAGACGAGAAAGATCGTCAGGGGCGGGCGGAGTTTGACGCATGCGCACTGTATATAAAACGTCACCCACCTGTGTCGTAGCCACGATCTGGGAGACGAGGGGAGAGAAAGCTCACGCACGAGACGATCGCTAGAAACGAAGGTACAATTTGACGTTGGTACATAACTAGCCTAGACTGATTAGAACTTAAGGCTTCTTTATGGAGAAGATTAGGAGAGTTTAGGCTGACATTATTTATATTGTTTTGTGTGGTGTTGTGTCTTGCAGAGGTGATGGAGGGTTTCTACGACGTGAGTTTTCTCCCCCTCTTCATTGATAAATACAGGGAATTTCCCCTATTATGGCAAGCAAAGCACCGCGACTACAGCAACAGACCAAAGAGGTACGCAGCCATGCTGAAACTTGTGGCATTTGTAAAGCCAAACCTGCCCATGGCAACCGTGGCAAACTTAAAAGTCAAAATTAATAACATGAGGAGTACCTATTTCCGGGAGCGCAATAAGGTCCGGAAGTCCCTAGCATCTGGAGCTGCAGCAGCTGATGTCTATGTCCCCACGCTCTGGTACTATGAGAGGCTCCACTTTCTCAAAGACCAGGCTAATGTCAGGAAGTCACTCTCGACTCTTCCTTGCACGCGTCCTTTCACGCACGCCACCCCTGATGAGGCTTCCGAGGACCAACCTGGGCCTTCCAGTATGGAAGATGTGCAGGAGCCCAACTTGTTCCAGGTATAGTAGTTTTGTAACCATTTTTGGGAATAATGAATGATGTTCAGTTAATTCAGGATCCCCAATTGCTTAGTTCCTAACGTGATTGACATATCAACAGACAGTGGTGTTGGAGACATTTTTGGGAAGAATCTAAACTGCAGGGCTGAGAATTGTATGGTTTTCTATTTGTAAACATTTTGCAACAGTCACTAGATGAGAATTGTGTGTGTTTGATGAACAAATAACTGAAACTATGTCCCTTTTTCATACACAGGAAGACCTCAGCCAGGAGGTGGCTGTGGAATGTGGCAGTCAGGAGGAGGCAGGGGTTAGTGGCAGCCAACAGGGGGGTAGGCGTAGGAGCCTGACTGTCTCCCAAGTCCCTCCCCTCCGCCTTCCCTGCAGAAGGGCGAAAAGCATGGGGGAGGTGGGAGAGTCAGCGCTCCAGCTGATACGAGATGCTTCAGCCTCCCTATATGCCACACCCACCTACGAGGAGGCCTTTGCCTCCTTGGTTGGCAATAAAATGACGGGTATGGAGGCGGGGCAACGCAGCATGTGTGAGGATGTCATCCTCAAAATCCTAAATGAGGGGATGGCTGGGGAGATGACTCCCCTCACACATGTTTGCGAGAGTGACTTGCTCCGCCTCCTCCTCCTCCTTCTGCCACCCCACCAGCACCAGCACCACGGCGTGGAAGGAAGAGTACAAGGAAGACAAGAGAGTGATGACCTTGATTCAGTCTGGTCTGAGAGAAGATGGAGCCTCTCGTAGGACCAGAGCCTGGGGACCTAGATGGCATCTGCTGCAGTTCCGGATGTTTTGGACTTCAGGACCAGATTGCACTCCCTTATTATTTAGATAGATACTCCTCAGGCCCCCAATTTTCTAAGCTTGAAAAATGATGGTTGCCGTGGGTGTCCAAGGCTTTGCAAATTCCCCAAGTTTCACCATGGCTGCGTTCCTCTTTGGTTTGTTGCTGAGACCTAAATAAATGTTTTTTGGATTTGAAATAATCATTGACTATTGTGTTTTACTTTTCTACAATGACAGTTTTTCTTTGAGTAGGCAGGTACATTTCACTAATCCTAAAGTAGAATTAACAAGGGGCACCAACAACCAACAAACTCCTAGTAAATTTAAGCAACAAATACAAATGTTTAAAATGTGGTTTTGCTAAGTTGAGACACACAACCCCCCTCCAAAAAAAAAAAATAAATCTCCTTCAAATATGTATTCCCAAAAAAAAAAAAAGACAAATCATGCTAAAAATATAACAAAGATTCTTTTACGATCTGAGTAAAAATAAACATGTAGTGTATAAATCCTGAAAAGTAATAAAGAACTAAGTTTGTGAGAAGTGCGGGTGAATAGGAGCAGCTAAAACATGTCATTCTTGTTGCATTGTAAAGAAAAAGAGAATGCGCTGCATTAAAGACATTTTAACATTGCAGCGTGACGAATGTGCTGTGTCGATTAGGAAAGGTAGTTTTACCTGACCGAGCGCTTCCGTCACAGAATTTCTTCTGAGCATGCGTAGCACTTTGTCCGTCGGACAACCGTACACACGATCGGATTTGGTGTGATCGGACCGTGTTGTCTGAAAATCTATCCAGCAGGAGATAGGACTTTGTCCGTCGGACAATCCGACGTACACTGTCCGATGGTGCATACACACGGTCTGATTTTTCAACAACATTGTCCGATCGGACAGAATCCATGCAAAAATCCGACCGTGTGTATGGGGCTTAACAGTGGGCAGTAATTGGATGCAAACTAGCTTCCACTAACCCTACGTTTGTATTTCGTTTCTTCATCAGACTGCAGGTTTTTTAGTAGAAGTGATCTGGGTGGCTATAAAGCCGATCTGTTGCACGTGGCGGTGAGGTGGGACCTCACACAACTGGCTCCTGGGCTCATCTTTTTTCTATAAGGGCTTCAAAATATCGCCTCAGGATGGTGAGCAGAAGGATATTGGGGGGCATCAGAACAAAGGCAAAAAAGTAGTGTGTTCAAAGATGACCAACCAGTATTTTGTTCATACAGAGAAAAAACAACGCTAAAAACTTTAATGTTTTATTTTGAAATTGTTGGCTGGAGGGATAGTTCCAAAATAGTCAATATGTGTACCATCATCCCAAAAATTTTTAAGAATATAGAAAAGCTTGGAGATACGGGACTGTCAAAGGTACACAAATTTAGCCAAATGGTCTTTGTATTGTAAAAATATATTTATTTAGTGAAGACATAAATTTAAAACCAAAGAAGAAATAATAAAGAATTTGTGCAAATCACGATATTCCCTATAGTTGAAGGTCTATACATACAACCTCTAATGAACACATAAAGATATACTACAGTTGGATGCACAAATTTTTCTTGTCCATTTTTTTTCGACATGTTTCGCCGGTGTGGCTTCTTCAGGAAAAGGACGTTGTATTTGGAATAGTATTTGGAATAGTAGAAATATAATTCATTCTGGATATATATATAGAGACAAATAATGAAATGATTAATATAATACATTATACAGCTTAGTTTCTTGCAAATATGTGATCATATATCTCACACGACTGGCAAACATTCCCCCATTGGGACCCACAATGCGCATGCGTCGTCCTACCTCCAAAAATAGAGGACATGAGCGTCAGCAAGTTCCGGTAAAGAAGAGATCCCCAGAAAGCCTCATCAGGTCAACGTCCAAGATTGAACCACATATATGGCTGGGTGCCCATAGAGAGGGATTGGATTTCTAAAATGTCTTTCCTTTACACATATATAATAGACCTGCAATGATGTTAAGCGTTTATGTAAAGATATATATTCTGCTAAGTGCAGTGAAGGCAGGAATGCAATTCAACACAGGCTTTAAAAACTCCTGAATTGCACCTACCTCACAACCAAGGTAAATTTCTTGATAATTCGGGGAGCTCGGGTATGCATTTATGGGAAAGACATGTGTCTATCTGTGGGTAATTTTCATGACCAATACTGCATATAATCTAAAGTATAAATAACATTGGGAAAAAACCCCAATGTATAAGAGAGTGCTTTCTGACATACTGCTTCCTCCGAGTATGAATACAGATATCAGATATTCCAACCGCTCACAAGCACAAAACAAGACGACACTTGCTTAGCTGCTCCACATGGACTGTTTTTTTAGAACCAAAATGACAAGTATTTATAATACAGTAGAAGAGGAGGTCCCGCCTCCTGCTCATATTATTCTAACAACACAACTGTAGCCAAAAACAGAATTAACCTGAGCTAATTATCTAAATCAACACTGGACTCCTTCATTCAATTGCAGGGTTAATTAGCACATACAACAATAGGTGAAATACTCTTTAGAATCTGTGTCAAGCTAGAGTAGACTCATTTACATTATACAAGACAACAGACAGGTGGCTGGAGTTGATGATATTAGCATCTAACATGTGTGTGTCCCAACAGCATGAGACAACACACATTATATATACATATATACAGCATTGAATCTGACTTGCACAGATTATAGTGGGGTTCTCATTCACCCTGTGCCCCTTAAAATCCAGGGCCCACAATTGGTCGGCAAGAGGCTCGCATCCAGTCCTCTCCAAAAGCCCATGTCCCGGCTAGGTCTGTCACACATCTCCCCTTTCGGCAGGGGACTAACACAGGAGGAGACCCCAGACGGGTTGCCTCCGAAGTTAGTCAGCGGTTCTAGTTCTCTAATACTGGTATCCACACAGTACCCCAAACAAATTGTTCCAAACAGAGTATTCCTCACCCAGCCAACCTCTGCCTCTCTCAGAGAACATATCCGCCACTGGGGAGAGGCCTGGACTGGCCCTTCTCCCTGGAGTCTTTTCAGCCGCTGGAGAGAAGACAGGATGACTGGGCTCACTCCATCAGGCTGTTGGGGATCTGGGCCCGGCTAGGTCTGTCACATTAACAATATGTTACATCCCATAATATAATAAATAAATACAATGCATTTATCCAAATGAAGGGAAGGAGGAACAAGGGGGGTGGAGGAAAAAAAAAACAACCACCCACATAACCAAACACGAACAACATACTTACTTTCTTTTTCTTCCTCCCCCCCCCCCCCCCCCTTGTTCCTCCTTCACACACATACACACACCTAGGATGCAAGTTTGTACATTTACACAAAACATTTAGGTATCCCTGCACATGCCGGGGTAAGACTCCAAATATAGATTTGACTAAATTGTGTGTAAATAATGTGCTTTGCAACTTCCATACTTGTTTTCTATAGATCCTCTGTTTTGAGGGTTTTAAGTAATCTTATGTAAAAAATGTAGGTTGTGTGTGAAAAAAGAAAATATTGGCCAGCAAGAAAAGGTAATGTGAGCATTCGGGATGAGCCCGCGGATCGAGACGAACGTAAGTTTGACTCGAATATCGGGTGTTCGCCCGTTCGTCGGATTTTTAATTTTATAGGGAGTTTGCGGCAAATTCGATTGCAGCGGAATGCCCCATAATGCACTGCAAGGTTGCTGTGCATTGACGTCTGATTGACCAAAGCATGGACCTGACCTGCATGCTTTGGCCAATCACAGCGCACTCTGCTGTGAGAGCCGAGTGCCTTTGGAGAATAATGGCTCAGGAGGACTAAGTCCACGCCCCACACTATATAAGGCTGCTTACATAGCGGCTGTGTAGTGTGTGGACGGAGATAGATTGAGCTAGATTAGGCAGGCAGGTTAGTTAGTGGGAATGTATCTGATATGTATATACAATCTAGTATATATATATATATATATATATATATATATATATATATATATATATATATATATATACTCTGCATTTAGTGTAGACTCTATATTCAGTGCAGGCAGTGTAGTATATAACACAGTGTACACAGTGTATTGAAGTGGTTAAAGGAAACCCAGCGCCAAAATATTAAAAAAAATGGTGTGGGGCCCTTCAGGTCTGGTATGGATTTTAAGGGGAACCCTGCGCCAAATGTAAATGGCTGATCTCTAGTGAGCATGATAGCATACTGTCAAACTATTAGAGCTCAGTCCACCTGAAACTGTTTTATAGTTCCACAGGGGGTCTAGTAATTTAATTATTTATGTCAAAATAGTAGTAAAGGTCTTGTGAGCTACCAAATCAATGATCCCCTATCTTATAATAGTGTGATGACAGCTGCTAGCACTAATCACATCCCATACTAATGTGTGAGATTTAAAGACAGATAAATAAATCATCCCCCTGATGAAAATACGACATTTCCCTTGTATTGACATGCATAGGGGAGGGGACTGTACGGTGCAGGAGGCAGCTGGTCTGTCATATGGAGTAGGAGCACATGATCTCATCCACGGCTTGGCGTTATTAAGGCATGCTATAGATCAGTGCGCTAACGCACCAGACCCATGATGCCACATCTTTGAGCAGTATTTGGACCTTGCAACCTGACCTGGAATCCGGTTTGACGAATCAAAAGCGTGTACTGACCAAACCTAATTGTGAGGTCTCACGCTCTGAGGTGAGCGGCCATTACCTTGGGGTGGGGAGCACCTGAGTGTAATCACTGCTGCAGATCGCTATATTCACAGTCACCTATCAAGTCACGTTTATTATCATTATAATAAGGACGCTGAAAACTGACCCTGGATGGTCAGAGTATCACTTATATGCACCTGAGCACTTTATGGATCACTTTTGTATCAATATTTATATTTTATGAAATGTGTGTATATTCACACTATATGATGTTGTAAGCTGTATGACGACAACAGTCGCTTATATATATATATATTTTATAGGGCTGTTACTGATTAAAATTTTTGTGTTCGATTAATCAATTTTTTTTAATCAATTAATCTACTAATTTCGATTAATTATAAGGCACATACAGACCCAACTACTTTTAGCTGATCTCCCTGCATTAGTCAGTGGTAAACGTGGTATACACTATATACAATCACCCGACACTAGTTAGTTTCCCCATCCATGACTTAACTTCACAGTTCACAAATACGTTTTAAATTCAAACTGTAGCACTGACGTAAGTAATTTTTTTTTCCACGTGACAATAGCGTGACAATACCTCCACCTCCGGTCTAACTAATCACTCTCACCTTATGGCATGGACCCCTGTGAAAACAGGTGGTCATGCAAGTGGTTATCAAAAGGGTTAACATGGACCATAAACTTCTCTCACCTTTCCTTAGATCTCAGCAAGGACGCCAGGTCATGGGTAGAAAGAAAAGATCTCAGTGCTCACCGCTTAGGTATAAGATTAAATTTTTGTGTTCAAACAGCATGTAAAGCCAACAATCGTGTTAGTTCCGTAGGGCAGCAGCGGGTGATGTCATGCCTAGCTCCTCCCGCGTACGCGTTACATTCAATCAGAACTTCAACGTCACCAGACTCCTCCCCCTTCCCTTCATTAGCAGACGGAGTCGATGTCTGTGACGTCACCGGATCTCCGGCGGAACTCCCTGAAGACCCGGAAGTCAGCGGAGAGGTGAGTACCGATCAAAAGAATTTTGATCGATCAAAAAAATAATCGATTAATCGAGGAATTAATCTTTAATTTTCACAGCCCTAATATTTTATATTTTTTATTCTTGGGATTGAATTTATAGGCATATAACTTAGTTAACAATTTTGTTTTTTTGCTGCAGGTTCAGCAGATCATTAAGGGGATAGAGCAGCACATGATTTATTTATTTATCTATTTATTTCTTTTTCCAGGGAGATTCTGGTGGACCACTGATCTGCAATGGAGAGCTGCGGGGTGTCATATCTTTTGGACACCATGAATGCGGTATTCCTGGAAATGCCTCCGTTTACGCTTTTTTAAATAGAAGGATCACTTGCTGGATATATAAACAACTGAGTGGCTTGCCTTAAAGGAAAGCCTTCCAAAAAAATAAATGAAAAAGTATAATATAGTACAGGTGTATAGTACATAATTACTATACAAGTTAGATTGCAGTTTGACATTACTCTGCTTTGACCTGTAGTTTTTTCAGATAAAAGAAATACAATTTTGCTTACAGCTTTGCAGCTTTATCTGCACACAATTCTGAACCTGTTTGTGAGGTTGGCTCAGTGATTTTAACTCCAATCTTATGGTTGACAAAATAGAACATCCAGTTATATAATATCACAGACGTTAACTTATATTACAGTAATGTGTACAGTAAATATTTACAAAGCATTTATTTTTATTTTTTTCAGGCCCCCTTTGCATCCATCCAGCAAGTTATTACACTTTGCCATAAAGTAGCCTATTCATTTTAAGACATCAAAAAATATGACATGAACCTTTCTTTTTTAATACAGCACACCACAATGCACAGATGGTTTCTATGTGCGCAATATGGTGCACTGAAATGCATGTGAATTGTTGTGGTAAAGCCTAGGTGTATCCAGTCTTAAACTAAAAGTATGGCCAAAGCTTTTTGGTCATACTTCTCTTGTGGGAAACAGGAGTGCACTTACTTTTGCGCTCCTGAGACCCAGTCAGCTGATAGTGGGTTATTGCCCACTATCAGGTAATGTGGCAGGGCCGCTCCAGGTTCTGGAAGGATCCTGGCAATATTGTCGGGATCCACCCAGCTGCCTGATTGACAGCTGGTTTCACCTTTCAGTGTGCAGCTGAGAGCCGTAGCCAGCTGCGCCTGACCCCTCCCCTGCCCAAAGCGCTGGATGAGCACAGCAGAGAGCGGTGACAGTTAGGCACTGAGCAGACCAAGAACTGATTGATCAGCGGTCATGTGATTGCTCAGTTCTCAGTCTTATGCCCCATACACACGGTCGGAAAATCCGACCACAAAATCCATCGGATTTTGTCCGACGGATTTAGTCCGACACTGGTGTTGCATACACACGGTCGGACAAAGTTGTCGGAAAATTCGATCATTCTGAACGTGGTGACGTTTGTTGCCTACGACGGGACTACGTAGAGGCTAGTAGCCAATAGCTTTGGTCTTGTAATGTGATCTGAGCATGCGTGGCACTTTGTCCGTCGGAATTTGCTACACACGATCGGAATTGGTGTGATCGGACTTTGTTGTCGGAAAATCTATCCAGCAGGAGATAGAACTTTGTCCGTCGGACAATCCGATGGAAACTGTCCGATGGTGCCTACACACGGTTGGAATTTCCGACAACATTGTCCGATAGGACAGAATCCATCGGAAAATCCGACCGTGTGTATGGGGCTTTGGAGCTGATATGGGACAGCTGCAGACCTGTTCAGCTCCAGTTCAGGAATTTTAACCATAGATCACACATAAGTTTCGCTATATGTGTGGGAACCCTGCCCTAAGCGTAAGTGTCTCTAGCTTAAATTTAGGGCTGCTGAGCTAAAGTCAGTAGTCAGTTAGAGCTCTGGATTGAGAATTCTGCTTAGGTTTTCCCAAAGTTTACTTTAATGGTTTGCTTCTGCCTACTGTTGGTGAGTGTCCCTGGTAATAGTGTGAGAAAAAAATATTCTGAGATATGAATATGTATGTCTCCCTGCCCAACCACTGGGAGGTATATTTCCAGTAGTGCATGCTGGGGGAGAATATAAATATTTAGGGTGAGCTTCTGCAGGCTCTTTTTGCCTCCCAGGTCCTGCCTGAGTCTTAAGGCCAAGAAGTATGGACTACCTAGAATAGATCACCAGGAGTGAAGACTTTGATGCTGAAGTGTGTCTTGGAGAGGTGGGTGGATACCACTGCGAGAGGACTTCATAGGGAGTTCTAGAAGCTCATCCAAAGTGTTGGGTATGCCTCAATGAAACTACAATACAGTCAAAGAGTACAGACAACCACTTCTTGCCTAAACTGTATCTGAGCACCACAAACTGGAAACGCTATTCTAATAATTTGTTAATATTTAACGCAAAATCACCCATCCATCAATGTCTCCATGCTTTATTTTGTTCGGAAATCACTTTGAAAAATACCCCCAGCATTTCTAGCCACAGCCATCTTGAGTAAGAGTAGATCATTTATGTAGCATTTATGTCCTGGAACCCATCCACCAGAAATTAGGAAGCACCTGAAGAAATGTAAAATAAAATGTTTAAAACAAGTAAATATAATATACTTTCTTATCTATTTACTAATGCTAGTGGCATATGGATTAAAAATAGCTAATGTTGATTGTCAGAGTTAAGTTCCACTTTAACCACTTCAGCCCCGGAACAATTGGCAGCCAAAAGACCAGGCCCCCTTTTTGCGATTCGGCACTGCGTCGCTTTAACTGACAATTGCACGGTCGTGCGACGTGGCTACAAAAACAAAATTGGCGTCCTTTTTTTCCCACAAATAGCGCTTTCTTTTGGTGGTATTTGATCGCCCCAGCGGTTTTTATTTTTTGCGCTATAAACAAAAATAGAGCGACAATTTTGAAAAAAATGCAATATGTTTTGCTTTTTGCTATAATAAATATCCCCAAAAAATATATAAAAAAAATTTTTTTTTTCCCTCAGTTTAGGCCGATACGTATTCTTCTACATATTTTTGGTAAAAAAAATCGCAATTAGCGATTATTGATTGTTTTTTGCGCAAAAGTTATAGCGTTTACAAAATAGGGGATAGTTTTATAGCATTTTTATTAATATTTTTTTTTTACTAGTAATGGCGGCGATCAGCGATTTTTATTGTGACTGCGACATTATGGCGGACACATCGGACATTTTTGACACATTTTTGGGACCATTGTCATTTATACAGCAATCAATGCTATTTAAATGCATTGATTCCTGTATAAATGGCACATGCAGTGAAAGAGTTAACCACTAGGGGGAGGGGAGGGGTTATGGGCTGTGATGTGTGTGTGTTTTTTTACATTAGGGGGCGGGGCTGACGTCTGACGTCATTGATCGGCTTTCCCGATGACAAGCTGATCAATGACAGGCAGAGTAAGAAGTGCGGGGAGAGGTTTGTTTACACAGACCTCTCCCTGTTCTTCAGCTCTGTGACCCGATCGCGGGACACCAGTGGCGATCGGGTCCGCTGGTCCCGCGGCTGGGGTCACAGAGCTCCCGACCGGGTCGCGAGCGCGCCGCTGGCGGCGCACGCGCGACCCACGGCCAGGCAATTAAAGGGCCACGTACCTGTACGTGGTTTTGCCTGGCCGTGCCATTCTGCTGACGTATATGTGCAGGAGGCAGACGGGAAGCGGTTAAAGGACCTTTTTCTGTATTGAGTATAAGTAGAATTTGCATTTTCGATTACTTTTTTTTTGATATTTTGTGCCCTAACCCCTCTCTCGCTGGGTTTAATGTGCTTAAGAAACTAATACATTTTCTAAAGTGACTGCCGGCCAAGTTCTTCCAACATAGCAAAAAGTCAAGGAATCTGCCCACCCACCAAGCCCATGTCTGGAGGAAAAAAAATGTAACCTTAAAAAGAAAGACTTCTTCACAGTAAGAACTGTGAAATGTGGAATAGACTCCCTCAAGAATTGGTTCTGGTCAGCTAACTTGATTGTTTTATAAACAAATTAAAGTTTACCCAAGCTCTACCACCATATCTGATATTCTGGAGCTAGAGACCTCTGCTCTGTCTGGGGTGTTCAAATTCCAAAGTAACACGTGCTGATCAGATGAAAGTGCTCTTGCAAAGAAAATCCTTTATTGGCTACATGTATAAAAACACAATACAGTAGATTCTAATGTTTTTTGACTATGCAGCCTTCCTCATTGCATACAAAAATCATTAAAAAGACTTATATGTATATATAGATATATTACTATATATCTGTATATAGATATATATATATAAATATATATATATATATCTATCTATCTATATATATATATATATATATATATATATATATATATATATATATATATATATATATATATATAGTGTCTAACAAAAACCCTTTTTACATTTTTTTTTTGTTTACTTTGCTCCATGTGATGGTTATTACTTTAAATGATTTTAAAGAATGGAATAGTGCCTTTTCTGAGGGTGTTTGTTAGACGCTATATATTAAGTCTTTTTAATGATTTTTGTATGCTATGAGGAAGGCTGCATAGCCGTTAGCATCTACTGTATTGTGTTTTTATACATGTAGACAATAAAGGATTTTCTTTGCAAGAGCACTCTGAGTTACCTGCTTTCATCTGATCAGCAATTGTTTTATAAAAGAGTTGGATGCATTCCAAAATGAACAAAATACAACTGGATACTAATATTTAGAGGTAATTTAGAGGTAAAACCAGAGGTATTTAATCCAGGGAATATCCGATTGCCTACTGGGAATCTGGAAGGAATTTTTTCCCCCATGGTAGTGAAATTATTATTATTATACACAATTTATATAGCGCCAACAGTTTACGCAGCGCTTTACAATGTATAGGGGGGACAAAACAATTACAGTACAGTTCAATACAAAAGGTACAGGAGGGCCCTGCTCGTAGAGCTTACATTCTAAAGGGACGGGGTGGTGGTACAAAAGGTAATAGCTGCAGAGAATGATTTGATGGGTAGTGAAATGAATCATGCTTTATTGTTTGTTTTTTGCCTTCCTCTGGATCAACTCTGTGTATAGGATGGTGTGTGTAGAGGTTTTCTATTTGTGTGTTACTTAAGGAGTGCATTGACTGAAAAAAAGGTTGAGAAATGCTGCTTTACGCTATTAATCTTTTTTTTTTCTTCAAAGAAAACATGCCTTTACAGAATTGTTAGGTCTGAATTCCATTGCAAAACTCAAGCACTTTTTTAAGTGTAGATAGGTTAGTCATTAATATCTAAGAGACTATCCTTTTCCTTATGTGCTGAGCTGTATGTTGCCAATTTAGCTTGAAATGGTGCAAACTGTGCCACACAATGAATGCTGCCACCTTTACATAGAAAAGAGATGAAGTGCTATGAGGATTTACTGCTGCAGTAGCAAGAACGAGTTATATAAGGCTTTTTTAATTTAAAGCACCTATATCCTTTACAATCGTGTTGTTCCTTTTTCTTTTACCTTGAGGCTAAATTGTAAGGCAGCTATTAAAAAATAAGTATGTTTAACATAATGAATGAAGTGAATAAAGTTGTCAATATATATGTGCTTATTAAAGCTATTTGTTTCTCTACATTGATTGTCTTGATTGTTTTTTTTTCTTTTTGTGTGTTCTTTTTACCTAAATCTATTATGCTGAAAGCCAACAGCAACAAACCCTTAAAGCCCGGTGCATTGCCATAGAATGAGATTTGCCTTCGGATGAGATGCTCCGCCTCCATCACATCCTATTGGCTCACACTGGTCACGTTCCCCCCTCGATATCGGTTTCCCCTGGCTCTCGGCTCACATCGGAACTCCGCCTGTCCAGCCCTCTGCACGGCTGTTCCGCCTCCTCTACCCCGAATGCAAATCACACCTCTACTGTCCCCGCCCCCGTGCATGTCCCCTGTACAATATTATTAGTCCATCCACGAACACATATCTATATATATTTTTACTCCTTCCATATCTAAATACTCCATCTATATATATTTTTTTGTTTTTTTTATTTTTATTTATGTATTATTATATATATATATATATATATATATATATATATATATATATATATATATATATATATATATATATATATATATATATATATATATATATATATATATATATATATATATATATATATAGTGGAAGGAGTAATAATATTGTATATATATATATATATATATATATATATATATATATATATATATATATATATTTATTTTTTATTTTTTTTGTTTATATATTTATATATATATATATATATATATATATATATAGAGGTGTGATTTGCATTCGGGGTACGGGGGTGGAACAGCAGTGCAGAGGGCTGGACATCTCATCCGACGGCAAATCTCATTCTATGGCAATGCACCGGAAATACGAACAAGCTATTTCTTTTTACTATATAGTACAACTCATGCTGGAACATTGTAAGTTCTTGGTGAACATCATGAATGACTTTCAAAAAAATATTTGGATATTGAACATAGAATTCTGCCGTGAGTTGAGAAATTTGGATGAGGAAGCAACATTACATTACAGAATAGTATAATTTTCCAATTTACTATTAAAAGTCAACCGTTAAGTTCTAGCCAAATGAATGTGCCTAGGCATTACTGCCAACATCTGCCTGATAAGCGCATGCTAAGAAAAATATGTCATTGGTCTGCTACAAGCAGGAGAAAGAGTTTCCTGTTTTCCAAATTATTATTCACTCACTGAACAATGCAACATTCTGACCATTGACACAGTCTTAATCAATAAAGATTTCTCATTTATAAGTGCAAATTGTTAAGTGTAGTAACTCATAGCAACTAGTTGGAACCTGTGGCACCGATATTAAATGGACCCCGTAAAGGTGGCGATGTAAGTACAGAGTGGCATCAATTTCGTATATTTGGTAAGTAGAAATGTCCAAATTAGCTTAATCCTGAGTAGATCAGACACATCTGAAAATACACAGGAAAGAAACAAAATTGATAAATGATACTCCTGATTTGATCATCCCTAGCTGATTCTAAGCTTACTTTAACCACTTAAGCCCCAGAACAATTTGCAACCAAAGTACCAGGCACCTTTTTGCGATTTGGCACTGCGTGCTTTAACTGACAATTGCGCGGTCGTGCGACGTGGCTCCCAAACAAAATTATTTTTTTACCCTACAAATAGAGCTTTCTTTTGGTGGTATTTGATCGCCCCTGCGGTTTTAATTTTTTGCGCTATAAACAAAAATAGAGCGACAATTTTGAAAAAAAATCAATATTTTTTAACTTTTTGCTATAATAAATATCCCCAAAAAATATATTAAACTTTCTTTTCCTCAGTTTAGGCCGATACGTATTCTTCTACATATTTTTGGTAAAAAAATTGCAATTAGCGATTATTGATTGGTTTGCGCAAAAGTTATAGCGTTTACAAAATTGGGGATAGTTTTATAGCGATCGGCGATTTTTATTGTGACTGCGACATTATGGCGGACACATCGGACACATTTTTGGGACCATTGTCATTTGTGTGGTTTTTTTTTACTGTTGGGGGCGTGGCTTTGCGTCTGACATCACCGATCGGCTTTCCCGATGACAGGGAACAACCGATCAGTGTCAGTCTCGCTAGGAAGCACAGGGAGAGGTTTGTTCACACAGACCTCTCCCCGTTCTTTAGCTCTGTGAACCAATCGCGGGACACCAGCGGCGATCACGTCCGCTGGTCCCGCGTCTGCGGTCACGGAGCTCAGGACCGAGTCGCGAGCTTGCCGCCGGCGGCGTGCGCGCGACCCACGGCTGGGCTCTTAAAGGGCCACGTACAGGTACGTTGTTGTGCCCAGCCGTGCCATTCTGCCGACGTATATCGGCGTGAGGCGGTCCTTAAGCGGTTAAAGGCAAACTATTATTGTTTGAGGCCACTTTTATTTAACATTTTTAACCACTTTCCGCCCACCCACCGTCAAATAATGGAGGAGCGGTGGGGCTCTCGTTCTGGGTGGATGTCATATGACGGCGCCCCAGAACAGCCGTGTTGCGCACCACCAGATGCATGCAGCGTGGAGATCGTGGCCGTGCATGTGATCAGCTATGTCCAATCACAGCGGTCACATGTACAGTAAATGCGGAAGTGCCGTAAATCTGTTCTCCTCACCTCACACTGACAGAGTATGTGGCGAGGAGTGCTAATCAGTGGTATCTCCTCGCAGGGGAGACCAGGGCAGGTAATCAGGGCACTGATCATCAGTTGCCTGATTACAGGAAAGCCCCAGCAGTGCTCATTAGTGCCACCAATCAGTGTCCATAAGTGCCACCAATCAGTGCCCACCAGTGACACCAATCAGTGCCCATAAGTGATGCCAGTCAGTGCAACCTTTCAGTGCCCATCTGTACCTGCTCATCAGTAATGCCCAGAAGTGCCCTGATGACGTAGCAATACAAAAGGTACATTGAGGTGCTTCTTGGTCACGTCACTTCTGGTCCCTTTGGTTGATCGCGCTGGACGGTGGAACGCACGCCAGCAGCGAGTGCAAGCCGAGGGGCACCATTTGATCCAGACACACGCGAGTTTGGCTTTTGGCTTAGTTTTTTATTTAATGTTTTAAATAAACAGGATTACACTATTGGTTTCCCCTTATATTTTTTCTCACATACCCCATCCACGGTTTTGCGGAGGAGGGATTTTTGCCTCAACAGTCTCCTACATTGAGCAAGTTTTTCTTGCTAAAAGCATTACCTGCTTTTAATTAAATTATTACCATCAGCACCAGCATAATCCTGTACACACAAGTTTATTAAACAGACCTTCCACCCTTTTAAAACCGCACTTACAAGCGTGCAAGAAAACTGATCATTGATCGTGTCAAATCACAGTCAGATTACCCCTAGATGTCTATACTGGCATCACGCTCTGCTCCGTGTCAACTTGGTGGCAGTGCCCCCTATCTCCGTCAAGCGCGCTGACGCCACTGGTCACCGTATGGTCCCGCCCTGATGCGTTTCTTCATTACGACTTCATCTGAGGGTGGGGCCTCCCACTGCAGTTAACCATTAATTGTCCTCAGAATCGAATTGTTCCAACAGAAATGTGGGCAATTTAAATATATGCTTAAAAGGATATTCAATTCTACATCTGAGGACAATCATCCTGGAACAATTATTGGACAAAACTACTATACAATTACATAGCATAGTTCATATAATTAAACATGTCCCCTGCAAATAAAAATGTTGTCACATTCATATATAATATTACACATTATTAAAAAAAACACTGATATTCATAAAAAATTTGTCCATAAAACGTATACATAGAAATTATAAAAAAACAACCTTATTGCACATGTAAGATAGGAATTGCTATTTAAACAAGTCAAGTACCAGATGGTCCTAATAGCCACTAATGAAGCAATGTATATCCAGCTCTTCATTCATTCCTATAGGTGTTAATGTATTAGTTAAAAATATCCATTTGGTTTCTCTCCTAGATAATTCCCTCAGTCTATTTATCCCCCTCCAGGAGTGATGGGTCTCATTCACCCCCTAAAATTTTAAACCTGATGGATCAATGTTTAAAATGCTAAGATACGCTGTGGTATTTAAATCCAATTATGATATTATGACAATGCTCTGCAATACTTTTTTTAGGGGTCTTTTTGTGCGTCCAATATACATTAGGCTGCATTGACATTCCAGTGCGTAGACCACATGTGTTGTATTGCATGATATAAATTCAGTAATCCCAAACTCCCTATTATTGGCCGTGGATCTGAATTTCTCCAGAATGCTAATTGGATTTCTCACCTGTTGACATGCCTTGCACTTTATACACACAAAGAAGCCTGTCCTGTTCCAAAACATCTGTGGTCTAGACGGCGAATCTAAAACTTTCTTCACTACTTTGTCCCCAAAACTAGGAGCTTTCCTGTAAATAAAAGAGGGATTGACAGGAAGCACTTGGTTTAGCACTTTGTCCATGCACAAGACATGCCAGTGGCTCTTAAATATGGTCTTGACTTCCCTATACTGAGAATGGACATTTTAAATAAAACCCTATTCTTTATTCTTATTAAGTCAGCGAGCTACATAGATTTACCTGGTTGGGTTGCAGTGCACAGTCTTTTAACACTGCCATGAGCCCAGTGCCAGACAAAATATAACTTTTATCTGAAAGCTCAGTGCACCAGCACTGCATATGTTACTGTGAGATACACCCTGTACATACTGTGGGTGTATTCTGCTATTGCAAAAACATTGCAAAAAAATAAAATGTTGCAGTGTTTTCTGCATATGTGCAGGAGTGACATATTCAATTGATCTATTTTTCTTCTATTGTGCTATTCAAAAAAAAAATTGGAGTGAAAATACTTGGAATAGCATTTTCTGCATTTTTGCAGGTTTTGCGATACACCCTGTACATACTGTGGGTGTATTCTGCTATTGCAAAAACATTGCAAAAAAATCTAATTTTGCAGTGTTTTCTGAATATGTGCAGGGGTGACATATTCTGCCCTGCAGCCAGTGTATTATCTGAATGTGTATTTAGCACGGCAGGGGGCGTTATCACAGACCAGCGCAGCCGCCTGTCCAGAGCCAATGTGGACAAGCTCACGTTCATTAAAATGAACCAGGCATGGATCCCACAGGATTTGTCCTTACCTTGTGCAGAATAGACATGTATACCGGAGTCCTGACAAAAACTGTCCGGCCATCGGATAGTGTCTGGCCACTTACTCTGCAGGCGCAGCGCTTGCACAGTACGGAGGACAAGGAGATTCACAAAATCTCTGAAGATGAACGGTGTCTGCGCAGTGAGTGCAGGTTCAAGCCCCACCATCCAAGTGGACATACGGTAGCACATAGTAACAGGGCCCCTCACAGGCTCGCTTCGCTCACCACGATTCGGGCGCGGCCTCGCTTGGCTCGGCTTTAACCTCGGATGATGTGGCTTGAACCTGGACTCACTGCGTATCCTCTTCGGAGAGTTTCGAAATCCCCTTGTCCTACGTACTGAGCAAGCGCAGTACAGGGCGGACACTAACCGACGGGGTACAGAATTCGACACATCACCATTCTTACCCAGCCATTTTTGTATTTTTGAACCAGTGTTGGCTACACCGCCACATCCACCGCCACCTCAACCTCCTACTCCATATGGACCTCGTCCTCCTAGGTCAAGATTATAATTTTTTATTTTTTTAATTTGCAAGTATTTTATTTTCCCACAAGCTTATCCATTAAATTGAATAATTTTTATTATGCTGTATTCTGGGGCATTCCCACCATATGTGTGGCATCGTGCCGTTGAGTTTCTGAGGTTCATAATGACTTCCTGTACCTCTTCTGCTGAGAAGGGGGCCTCCAGCATATTATTTTTATATGTTATTTTAAGTTATTTCCCTATCCACATTTGTTTGCAGTGCACTTGCCATGCTCTTAATAACATTTTGTTGCCATTTGCAGCCCTCTAGCCCTTTCCATTACTTTTTTAGAGCCATTTTAGTCTTCAAAAGTTTGGGTCCCCATTGACTTCAATGGGGTTCGGGGTCAAGTTCGGGTCAAGTTCGGGTCAAGTTCGGTCCCGAACTCAAACTTTTTTCCGAAGTTCGGCCGAACCCGCCGAACCCGCCGAACCCGAACATCCAGGTGTCCGCTCAACTCTATGAACAATTCCTCCTTACCATCATAATCTGACCTTTAGATATGTTTCTCAACTATAGGGGGTTATGTCCACTTTGTAGAGGGAGATAACTGTTGCAGTCTGTGGGTTTGAAATATACTTTGGTACCAAGATGGTCTCCTTGTCTAAACACACTCACATCCAGATAATGGATTTGATCTTTACTCCATTGACACTCCAATTTGATACTATTATCATTGATGTTTAGTTCTGTCAAAAACTCCTGTAAGGAACTTTCCGTCCCCTCCCAAATTAGGAATAGGTCATCAATAAAGTTGCTGAATTCCTGGAATTCAGCTTTAAGCATAACAGTTTGTCAGTGTTTAGATATGGGGAGCCCAATAGCGGGGGCACACACCTTGGATAAGGATACTCAGGAGGTGAATCCGTCACAGTTTCCAAACACGTGGTACAAAAAGAGAAAGTCCATAATCAAAGTCAAATGATAAATAAGGTCAGGGCAGGCAGCAAAGCATCAGAGTCAATAAACGTAGCAAAGGTCAGGTAACGTAATCACACATAAAGAAAAAGGTACACACTGTGGGCAACTTTTAAACACTCTCTGGAACCTTTCAGCTTTATAGTGGTCAAACAGGAAATGACCACAGGAGGTGTAGCGGAAGTAATGCAATTGCTGTCTATAACAGGAAGCACTCCAGCGCTGCCATTCTAATATGAAGAGGCCTCACCATCCTCCCACAGGGGTGCTTCAGGACTAAAATGCTGCGAGGTGGGAGGACCCCTGCGGTTGGTACAGGTAGGTTGTGGATTGTGACACAGTTAACATTAATCAAACAACAGAAAGGAAGAAATCAAGAGAGGTTAAGCATTTGTAAAGTACTTGCTCTGCTTCGGATTGGTTTACACTGGCAGGTTGGGCCAGTACAAGTGTGGTGATGGGGTTTCCGACCCACCCATCCCCCATATTCCCCCCACAAGAAGCCAAGATATGCATGAAACATCGTTTGTAAAATTAATGAGTTCCTATTGCACAGTCATTCAAGGTACCAGTTAGGCAGTTGTGTTCTAGTTTGTACAATTAAAGCGGAACTAAACCTACTAATTTAACTGTTTATGTTGACTTTTAAGCAAAACCAAGCCCATCGATTTACAGCAGAACTCAACTAAAAAAGTTACACTCAATGAATGCTGTAACTGATAGCTGTCACATTTGTTTGTGCTGTCAACTGAATTGTCAAACCATTGAATAGCTGGTGTCATAACTGATCACATATACTGCAGCATGGAGACTGCAGACCAAACAGAGGCTAAGATGGCATCTTCCTTGGCTATAAATGATTTAGTTCAATATCAAATGGCTAATGTCATAGCTGATCACATGTGCAACAACATGAACATCTAAATAGCATAGAGAGGAAAGGTCAGTTAAAATGAGCATGTGGGTACATATCAGTGGCGGCCTGTCCATAGGGGGCGCATGGGCACCGCCCCCCTCCAGGCAGTCACAAAAAAAAAATTCTCAAAAAAAAATGTTTTTGTTTTTAAAACTGGCCCTAAAAAAAATAAAAATATAAAAAATAGGTCCTTAAGTGCACTGTTTTTTTAATGGACTCTGGACACTGGACAGTGCACTTCTGGGAAGTGGCACGTCTATGCAATCACGAGATTGCAGACGTGGCACTTCATTTGTGGGCGGTTAGCCCGCCTTGTGGCGCTTTGTGAAGCGCCGAGTAGCTTCCGCCCGCCGGTGGTTTGATTGACATCTCAGTTTGATGTTACTTCCTTTTTTCTCTCTCCCATTGCACCCGGGAGAGAGGAAACAGGAAGTATGAGGAGCGGAATCTCCGCTGTCTGTGGAAGGATACATTCGCAGGAGAGGACACCACAGCAAGGTAAGTACACACAGGCTGGACAGAGGGACACAGGCTGGACAGAGGGACATAGGCTGGAGGGACACAGGCTGGACAGAGGGACACATGCCGGAGGGACACATGCTGGACACAGGGACACAGGCTGGACTCAGGGACACAGGCTTGACAGAGTGACACAGGTTGGACACAGGGACACAGGCTGGACACAGGGACACAGGCTGGCTGCATTTCATGGGACACAGGGACACAGGCTGGCTGCATTTGATGGGACACAGGCTGGACACAGGGACACAGGCTGGCTGCATTTATGGGACACAGGCTGGACACAGGGGCACAGGCTGGCTGCATTTGGTGGGACACAGGCTGGACACAGGGACACAGGCTGGCTGCATTTCATGGGACACAGGCTGGACACAGTGACACAGGCTGACTGCATTTGGTGTGACACAGGCCGGACACAGGGACACAGATGGCTGCATTTCATGGGACACAGGCTGGACACAGGGACACAGGTTGGCTGCATTTCATGGGACACAGGCTGGACACAGGGACACAGGCTGGCTGCATTTGGTGGGACACAGGCTGGACACAGGGACACAGGCTGGCTGCATTTCATGGGACACAGGCTGGACACAGGGACACAGGCTGGCTGCATTTCATGGGACACAGGCTGGACACAGGGACACCGGCTGGACACAGGCTGGAAAGAGGGACACAGGCTGGACAGAGGGACACAGGCTGGACAGAGGGACACAGGCTGGAAAGAGGGACACAGGCTGGCTGCATTTGGTGGGACACAGGCTGGACACAGGGACACAGGCTGGCTGCATTTCATGGGACACAGGCTGTACACAGGGACACAGGCTGGCTGCATTTGGTGGGACACAGGCTGGACACAGGGACAAAGGCTTGCTGCATTTGGTGGGACACAGGCTGGACTCAGGGACACAGGCTGGCTGCATTTGGTGGGACACAGGCTGGACACAGGGACACAGGCTGGCTGCATTTCATGGGACACAGGCTGGAAACAGGGACACAGGCTGGCTGCATTTGGTGGGACACAGGCTGGATACAGGAACACAGGCTGGCTGCATTATTTGATGTGACACAGGCTGACTGCATTTTGTGGGACACAGACTGCATTTTATGTGACACAGGTTGCATTTGATGTGACACAGGCTGCATGTAAGGAGGGACTCCACTGGGGGGCACCTGATGTAAGAACGGACTCCCCTGGGGAAACCTGATGGCATCTGGTGGCATGCGACGTGGCAAGTGACACGCAGGTGAGTTGAATGATTTCATTTTATATTACAATGTAATAATAGAAATAATGCACTTCAATCATCCTGACACCACAAAAACCATGGTGCCAGGATGATTGAAGTGCTAACATCAGGTGTTTGGAGTATCTTTAGCTGCTGATTGTTAAACTTTCTAGAATACACATATTTATATTGTTGTGTGGGATCTGGGCCTGCTGTCCCTCCCTCTCTCCCTCCCTCTCCCTCTATTCCTCGTTCATCTCAGACGCTAACCACACCACCTTAGAGCCACACCCACTATTTTGCTGAAACCACACCCATTTCACAAAGTGGGAGGGGTCAAAAGGAAGGGCGGGGTCTGGCGCCCCCCATCCTAAAACTTCACCAGCTGCCACTGGTGCATATACTTTTTTTAACTGAAAGTAAAATATATTTTTTGGTAGTTCTGAACATTTATTTAATGTAAACACAATGGGGGTTATTTACGAAAGGCAACTCCAATTTGCACTATAAGTGCAAACTACAATTTCAAAGTGCACTTGAAATTGCACTGAAAGTGCACTTGGAAGTGCAGTCGCTGTAGATCCGAGGGGGGCATGCAAGGAGAATTAATAACATAATTTTACCGTGCACACGATTGGATAATGAAATCAGCAGAGCTTCCCCTCATTTCAGATCTACCCCTCAGGAGTTCAGTGGCATCTGCGTGGGCGTATATAAAGGTGGCCCTGAGTAGCCACCCAGTGATGAGTTTACTGGAGGGGAGGACCTTTGTGCTGTCCAAGCCACAGCACCCACTCACACAGGCCACTGGGATAGCCTCTCACTCCTGCAGCCGTTGATCCCATGTCCTCCCTTGACAGCCCTATTTATCTGCTCACATTCAGCAAGCTGGAACTTGTAGTTTGCAGCAGAATTGGATCCACTATAAACCCTGCCTCCCAGACAACACGTCCCACAATCCTCTGCTGCCAGTAGTTGTCTCTCTCCCTCATCAATCAGGAAGTGATGTGATTATCCTCATGTTGAGCACTAGGAGAAAAACGCTCAATGCGGTCTTCAGTAAAGAGGGTCCCTGAGTGACAAAAGCAATATAGCCAGCAGATGGCTACATAGCATTGCCAAGAAATGCACTGATATAGTACACATGAATATACTTTAGTACACTGCTAATATGATAGATGACTTCCTTTGGGCAATTCAGGTCCCACTCATGGTCAGCCACAGGCTGAGACAGACCCAAATAATCAGTTCCATATTCTGTTACAGCTAACAAGCTTCTGAGAAGGAACAGAACTTAGAAACACATCAATGGTGGTACAGAAGGAACAGGGCCAGATTTACACTTTTGTCCTTTTTAGGCCAAACTTTTGTGTTTACCCACTTCTAACCCATCCCGGCTAGAGGTGGGGAAACTTTGCTTACCATGTATCTGCAGATGGACAGCTAAAACCAAAGGGCAAATTTGGTTCTAGGTGTAGTGTCCTACACTGACTAAAGCCGGCCATAAAAGGAGTGATTTCTTTCCTGCAACCGCGGGTTGCAGGAAAGAAAATCGCTCGATTCCCCCATTATTACAATTAGTGTTGATGGGGAATCCCTCCCGCTAAGCTATTTTGTTCTCCCAGCAGGAAGGGGGGAGCGGGCAAGCCATCCTTGCTGGGAGAACACACAGTCATTATTGCTAGCGACTATAGCCACTGGAAATAATCACAAAAAATATCCGACAGGCTGGTTGTACCCAAGTTGATCAACTGATCGATTGATCAACTTGAGTACAATCAGCCTGCCTTTACATGGTTTGAATCTTAGCCGGTTCCAGCTGAACTGGCCAACATTAGAAACGTCTATGGCCAGCTTTAGCTGTAGGGACAATATTCCACCAATAATAGTGCACACATTATGAAAAGACATCAACCAAGAGGACTCTTTCAGATATTCCTGACAGGCAAGGTGAATACATACAGTCTCAGGAGTCTTGCCCTGAGTCTGGGTTGTCTCATGGCTCTGCAGGTAACTGCTTATTAGGGTGTGCTATAAAGCCCCATACACACGGTCGGATTTTTTCATGGATTCTGTCCGATCGGACAATGTTGTTGAAAAATCAGACCGTGTGTATGCACCATCGGACAGTGTACGTCGGATTGTCCGACGGACAAAGTCTTATCTCCTGCTGGATAGATTTGCCGACAACACGGTCCGATCACACCAAATCCGATCGTGTGTACGGTTGTCCGACCGGACAAAGTGCTACGCATGCTCAGATCACATTACAAGACCAAAGCTATTGGCTACTAGCCTCTACGTAGTCCCGTCGTAGGCAACAAACGTCACCACGTTCAGAATGATCGGATTTTCCGACAACTTTGTCCGACCGTGTGTACGCAAAACCAACATCAGACAAAGTATGACGGACATGGTCCGACGGACCTGGTCCTCGGATAATCCGCGCGTGTGTATGGGGCTTAAGTGTTTTGTCCCTTTCTACATGTGCATTTTTTTAATTTTGACCTGCAGTATATTAGTGCGCTTGTGTTTTTATCTTTTATACAGGCTCCTGTAGCACAGTATTATACTGTATGTATTATTCAGGACACCAGGGATCGGTCCCCATTATTTGGGTTGTGGTCCATTTAGGGGGGTGACAAAGACAGAAGGAGTACTTAATGCAGGGTTCTGGGTTGATCCGATAGAAAGGAAAGAACTGATTTACAGTTTCCCTACGATTGTTACCATATTTATCGGCGTATAACACGAGCCGGCGTATAACACGCACCCCAAGTTTAGGAGGAAATTTTAAGGAAAATAACTTTTTAAGGAAAATAACTTTTTAAGAAAAAAAACTTACATTTAAATGCCCATCAATGCAGCCTTATCAGTGTCCATCTGCAGCCTTGCACAGCATCCATCTGCATGCTTGTCAGTGTCATTTGCAGCCTTCTCAGTGTCATTTGCAGCCCTGCAGCCTTCTCAGTGTCATTTGCAGCCTTGCATCCTTGTCAGTGTCATTTGCAGCCTTGCAGCCTTCTCAGTGTCATTTGCAGCCTTGCAGCCTTCTCAGTGTCATTTGCAGCCTTGCAGCCTTGTCAGTGTCATTTGCAGCCTTCTTAGTGTAATTTGCAGCCTTGCAGTTTCCATCTGCAGCCTCCTCAGTGTCATTTGCAGCCTTGCCCAGGCTGCAGTTAAACTGCAGTGACATGTCAGTGTCACTGCAGTTTGACAATGGCGCCGCCTGCGGTCCTGTGTATCTCGGCTCTTCTCGGCTCCTCTCGTAGCGGAGCGGAGGAGCGAGCGCCGCTGATAGCTATACATAGCCGAGTGTGCTTGGCTATCCTCGGCTAGTTCTGCTCAGTCCCGCCCAGTCCCGCCCTATGATGGACATAACATAGGGACTGGGCGTGACTGTGAGCGGAGCCGAGCGGAGCCCATATACATACATAGCCGAGTGTACTCAGCTAGGCTCAGATAGCTCCGCCCAGTCCCTGTGTTATGTCCATCATAGGGCGGGACTGGGCGTGACTAAGCGGAAATAGCCGAGAATAGCCGAGTACACTCGGCTATGTATAGATATCAGCGGCGCTCGCTCCTCCGCTCACAATCAGCGGGGGATCGGCGTATAACACGCACCCACAATTTCCCCCTGATTTTAAGGGGAAAAAAGTGCGTGTTATACGCCGATAAATACGGTAATTTCTGGTATAGGACCTGGAATTTGGAGGCTCTGAGAGATTTTGGGTGGGAAAGAGCCTCCATCCCTGATTACATGTACTTTGGTTAACCCACCTTCAAGATAGAGCTGAAAAAGTCAGGAAGCTCTCAGCAGGTGTCTGTAAGGTGTTGAGTGGAACAGTACACAGTTGTGAGAAGGCTGTGGACTCTCTGGCTACTGAAATGCTCCTTGGGCTCCTGTGACCCTTTTACTGGACCCCCAAAGCATGCAGGAACCTTAAAGCCTTGTGCGGGTCTAGTTTATACTGGCAGTGAGCTGCAGGTTAGTTTTCTGTATGGACTGTTATGGACTAGGTTATGGACTGTTTTTGTTTGCTATGCTGAAGGAAAGCTTTTTTTGTTTGGCTGTTTCGAACAATAAAAGACAGTTTATTTTCACAAAAGTTGGCTGTCTGGTGATCCGGAACCCCACATTATCACAGTATGTGTGCCATATCTATCTATAGTATATCTCAAACACCTCTATGAATGTGTCAACTGCATTCTGGTTACAAAGGAAACTGAAAAGGGAAGTGATTTTGGTTTCATACATTATCTTTCTTTTATTTCACAAAGGCAGAAGAGGAAAAAAAAACATTTGCTGCAGAAGAAATCCATCATGAGAACTGTCCTTAGCATACTTCTGATTGCAGCTTTTCTACAGACCTGTTTAAGTAAGTTTTCATTCACCTTACCTCTAACAGGGAACAGTGCATGTACAATGTATGGAATATTAGTTTAATTACCAATTTATTGTCTTGGAAAATATATTTATGGGAAATACTGCGTGCTTTTAGGTAAATTTGGCTTAACTCTTTCTGTGTCTTACTTCCTTCTTATCTGTCATGAAGGATAACTAAACCCAAGAACAAAAATGCAATATACTGCAGCTTACAGGCCCTCAATGTGGTGGCTGCATTAGTATTTTTTTTTTTCAAGCAAAGAAAACTTTCAGCAAATATAGAAAATACCTGTTGATTTGGCCAGAAATGCAGGGCCCTTGTCATTTCCTATGAGCTGCACCAAAGAATATCTTCCTTCCTAGCTATCTTTTGCAAACCACCAATTAGCCTGCTCCCCATGTACTGGAGATGAAGAGATATGGACAAGTTTGTAGTTTATATCAGGTGAACAGCCTGGGGTCACAGCAATAGATACAGTGGAGAATAGCCACCCAGGAAGTGTAATAGTTGCATGATTGCCAGGTGAAAATAAAGCAAAAGAAGATAGAAAAAAAAAAGAAAACAAATGCAACCACCATATCTAAGCGGTGTTGCCAACCGTCAGTATTTTTACTGGCAGCCAGTAAAAAGCAGGCAATTTTCACCTGCCAGTAAAAAGAAAAAGTTGCCAGTAAAAAATATGGCTGTTGTGCTCGGCCCGGAGCCAGCCGAGACCATACAAGTGCCTGCTACAGTGTGTTCGGGCAGCTCTAGTGGAGGCGGTGCCTGAACATATCCTGTGATGTCATGGTCCAAGGGAGCCAAGCAGAGCAGCCAGAGCCTTGTGTGTGGGTCTGCGGGATGGGAGCAAGGCAGGCCAGAAGGAGAACCATCAGTTCTGTTTGGACTGGAGGGACCACCTGGCTTGGAGAGAGACTGTCACTGTGACTCTGGACTGCTGCACACTGCTGTCAGTATCTCTGTGAGAGTCAATTTCATGTGTGTGCCGCCCATTCTAATTTCTTGCCCTCCTGAGTCCTGTCCCTGAGCTACTTACTTACTATATTGAAAATAAAATAAGAAATATGTTTTTTGCCTTGTTATCTACCTTAAATCACATTGCCAATTACATATTGTACTTTGTTTGTAGCCTACATAGTGAAATTGGTACTTACAACTGTAATTTTGTAACTTTTGGAAATGCCAGTAAAACCTTGGCTGTGCCAGTAAATCTTGGGTGTTGTGTCAGTAAATTTCAATCTGTTAGGTTGGCAACACTGGACTGGTAAGATGCAATATATTACATTTTTGGTTTTGGGCTAAAATGCACTTTAGCTGCTTTCGCATTCCTGTTGACTTGTATTAGGGGAAAACCAGTCCAAGTGCAAGCACATGCCTATGTATGTAAACTTTTAAGGCCTCATGCACACTGGACGTTTTTGGACATTTTTACAGCAGCTGTTTTTGGCAGTAGACGTTTTTTCATATTATCCTATGAGTCCATGCACACATAGGCTGTTATCAGCAGTTTTGGGCAAACGCAGTTTTGTAAAAGCGCTCTAATGCTGATAAACGCTGTTAAACATCTATAAATGCTCAAAAACGTCACTCACCAGTTTTTATTTTATGTTTTTGATCCATTGGAAAAAAACAAAAAAATTTTCTTCCAAAAAAATACGCTAATGCGGAACAAACGCAAAAAAAGCTAATAAGTGTGAAAAAACGCTATTGCACAAACTTTAAAAAAAGCTGAAAAAAGTTGAAAAAACTCGCTGCAAAGCTACTGTCTTTTTATAACGTTATTTTAACGTCCAGTGTGCATGAGGCCTAAGGATTTTGTGAAACTCTTATATGCTCAATTTTGGTCTCATCACTCCAAATGACTTTGTGCCAGAAGGTTTGAGGCTTGTCTCTGTGCTGTTTGGTGTATTGTAAGTGGGATACTTAGTGGCATTTGTGTAGTAATGGCTTTCTTCTGGCGACTCGACCATGTAGCCCATCTTTCTTCAAGTGCCTCCTTATTGTGCATCTTGAAACAGCCACACCACATGTTTTCAGAGAGTCCTGTATTTCACCTGAAGTTATTTGTGTTTTTTTCTTTGCAACCCGAACAATTTTCCTGGCAGTTGTGGCTGAAATTTTAGTTGGTCTACCTGACCGTGGTTTGGTTTCAACAAAACCCCTCATTTTCCACTTCTTGATTAGAGTTTGAACATGGCTGATTGGCATTCTCAATTCCTTGGATATTTTTTTATATCCCTTTCCTGTTTTATACAGTTCAACTACCTTTTTCCCGCAGATCCTTTGATAATTCTTTTGCTTTCCCCATGACTCAGAATCCAGAAACGTCAGTGCAGCACTGGATGAAAGATGCAAGGGTCTGTCAGGAGTCCAGAAACTCATTGACCTTTTATACACACACACACACTAATTACAAGCAAACAGATGACGGGTGAGGATGGTTCCCTTTAATATCAGACCAAAATCACCAGGGTATATAAACTTTTGTTCAGGGTCATTTGGGGAGTTTCTGTTGCCATAATGATTTAAAAAGAGTAAACACAGTTGATTGATAATACATTCAAGATTAATCACTGCGCTAACATTAAATAAGGTGGTATAAATTGTATGGTAACAATAAAAAGCATAAAGGATGAATGTATGGAGCGCTAAAAACATAAAATTATAAAGTAAGTGTTAAAACAGAGTCCTTGTTCAGGAAAAACAGCTGGAACCACCCACGATGTAGACAGAGACACAATAAGGTGAGCATGAAATTATCCTCCACTGAACATCAACACACCGGGCCTCTTACCAAAAAGGCAACTCCTCATGGTGTAGTATTTAAAACCAGGGTGAATTTATTTCATAAAAAACGGCCAGGGTACCGTACTCACATTTTGTTGGATAAAAGCAGGCATGTCAGAAGCTATAATCTGTCATGGATATCTATTGTTTCCAACCACAAAGATGGCCGCGGTCTGCACGCTACATCGTCGTGACGTCAGAGCTCCACCCTATGCGGCGTTTCGTCCAATAGGAACATCGTCAGGGGGACGGTCAGAGCTCATCATATCCTCTTTATATAGGAGGGAGGGTGAGATAGAAAAGCCCCTTGCCCCTGCACTCCACCCAGATGATGCCTTATGAGGCGAAACGCGTTGGAATACTATGATGATTCCACTGTTACTGTCCTCTTATAAGCAATTTTTATACCATGGAAATGTGAGTGTATTTCTCTTGTTCACATATTAAATATCCATTTATTCCTTACGGAATTACGATTTGTGCCCTGCTTCTTCTCTTTTGTTTATCTAAATGGGTGGGCAGCTGGCCCGTTCTTATCTAATTTGCTGACATCCACCGCCCCGAACATCCCTCTGGAGGTTGTGTCCATACAGTGAGCCTGAATCATCCCAGGTACTTCACAAAGCTTGATTGACTCATTAGGTGTACACCTATATGAGTTCAATCCCTCTGGTAAGCGATTGGTGCTTCTGGTGGTGGATCTCCTATCAATTTACATCATTATTTTTTGATGCACATTTATAAACCAATTGACTATCACTAAACCTATTCACTTTCAATTACTTTTCTTGGTCCCCAAGTTTCACCTATGGACACTTTCTTGTATTTTTGTATATTGAGTTGATGTCATAAGTACACTTAATTTTTTCACTATATTGATTTTAGTTCAGTTCTAAAATCATTCATTTGTTAGCGCTGCACTTTTCCAACTTTTTTACATTTTACAATTGATTCCCTGCTGTGCTGGCTACTATTTTGTTATATAGACAGTGCTGTTTATGTGCTTTTATAGTTCTCCCTGCACTCTAAGCCTCTCTTTCATCCGCCGGAAGCGGAACCACATCATAACCGAATGTTTACACCACAGCTAAGACATACATGACTAGACACACCCACAACGGACATGTTTATGGAGACCAGACAAGGAACATTATACAATATATCAATCTGTTTTCTAAGAGAGGATAAGGAGAAAGAACGGGGCCAATTTGGAAACAGAAATGATAAATATAAACAATGGAAGTAAACAAAACAACCAAAAAATAGAAAATGTATAAAATTACACAAACGGCTTAATCAAAGATCGACTGTGGAATAAAAGCAATGCTGCCATCTAGTGGTTGGAAACAGGTAATATATAAAAAATACAAATACATAAGAACAACATGATAAAATTAGCTAAAAATATATAGAAAAGGAGAAAGGTTAATCTAGGGATTCAGCTATTGTTGATAAACGCATTAACATTCCATTCTATATTTAAGCCAAATGTTCTAAAAGATTTTAAACAAAGAATCCACCAAGTCTCCATCTTTGAGATCTCTCTCCTGATATGGCTGCCTCTCCAATGAGGATCCAACCTATCTATAGCCATAAAGTATGTACTCTTTAAACTCTTATTATGGCACGAAGTGTAATGTTTTAATAGACTATGGTTCAAAAAAACTTTACGAATATTCGCCAAATGCTCCTTGAGCCTGGTTTCTAGCTTGCGAATAGTGTGACCCACATATTGTAGGCCGCAAGGGCATGTAATCAAATAAACCACATTCTTGGTCGAACAAGTAATGAAAGATCCCACATCATACATTTTACCAGTAACATTAGAACTGAAGGAGAGATACTTTCTCTCCCTAAGGCTATTATTTTGGCAATCCTTGCAATTTCTACACCGATAGTAGCCCTTAAAATCTCCAACTGGAGGTCTAATTACATTTGGGGTTATCTGGAGTCTCAGAGGGGGTGCACCTCTATATGTTGATTGATAATAAATGGCTTCAGCCAAACACTAACCATGAGTGAAAGAAAAGTTTTTGTGTTATTATTCATATTCTCTTATGGCCAAGAAATCATAAATTCTGCCAGGGTATGTAAACGTATTGCCCTGTACACACAATAGGATTTTCCGACAACAAATGTTGGATGTGAGCTTGTTGTCGGAAAGTCAGACCGTGTGTATGCTCCATAGAACATTTGTCGGAATTTCCACCAACAAATGTTTGAGAGCAGGTTCTCAAATTTTGTTGTCAGAAATTCCGAGCGTGTGTACATAAGTTTGACGCACAAAGGTCTGCTCATTCTCAGAATCAAGCAGAAGAGCCGCACTGGCTATTGAACTTCATTTTTCTCGGCTCGTCGTACGTCTTTACTCCAACGCGTTCTTGACGTTCGGAATTTCCACCTGGTAGTCATCTTGGAACAGGAAGGGGCCATCCCCAAACTGTTCCCAAAAAGTCGGGAGCATGAAATTGTCCAAAATGTCTTGGTATGCTGATGCCTTAAGAGTTCTCTTCACTGGAACGAAGGGGCCAAGCCCAAGCCCTGAAAAACAACCCCACACCATAATCCCTCTCCACCAAGTTATTTGGACCAGTGCACAAATCAAGGTCCATAAAGACATGGCTGAGTGAGTTTGAGGTCGAGGAACCGACCTCAACCCGATAGAACACCTTTGGGATGAATTAGAGCTGAGACTGTGAGCCAGGCCTTCTCGTCCACATCAGTGCATGATCTCACAAATGCACTTCTGGAACAATGGTTAAACATTCCCATAGACACACTCCTAAACCTTGTGGACAGCCTTCCCAGAAGAGTTGAAGCTGCAAAGGTTGGGCCAACTCAATATTGAACCCTACAGACTAAGACTGGGATGCCATTAATGTTCATGTGCATGTAAAGGCTGGTGTCCCAATACTTTTAATAATATAGTGTATATTAAATGCTCAGGGTGCCCAAACTGATACTTTTGTTTTTGGGGAATGCTGAATCACACAGCAGCTTCTTGAATGAAACTTTAAGGACCCATTCAGACTTATTCAGTTCATCGCAGTGTTAACTTGTGTTATATTTCACATTAATGCCTGTTTTGTTAGGGTAACCTATTCATTATCAATGGGCTGTCAATACACTACAGTGGGTCAGAAACCGCACCTGATCCTTTTTTCTATGCAACACACCAAAACGCATTGTATGTGCATTGTAGTGCACTACACAATCTGCTACTCTGTAGTGCATTGGGGTGAAAGTAGTCAGCAGCACAAATAGAGAGGGTTAATCTCAGTGCAAAAACAGACAGCATTAGAAATTTTACAGGATGGCCTTAAAGTGGGCTACAGATTGCGGGCCCACTGTCATGGGTTTGCGGCCACTGGCCATCTGCTCCCCCTTTAAATGCACAGATGAGGTTACCCAAGATTTTTGGGGCTATTGCCCCTTTAAGATTTGTCTTACCCGTTCAGGTAAATGGTAATTGGTGTCTTAGTAACATATTCCTTTCAGAATTTTCCAGAATTCAGGAATCTAGTATAAAAGGCAGCCATCCATTGGGATCTTTTGCAGTTGGTCGGCAACACAGGACAGCAAGTAACCCACCCTCCCTCCCTTGTTGTAGGCTCTTTATGTGGTATGTCACTCTTGATCAAAGGGGGACTTGTTAATTAAATTGTATTTGTGCTTGAGTCCTTTGACTAAGCATCTGGTTATGTTATATTTCAAAACCTGTGGAACAATTCATTTAACCACTTCAGCCCGGACCATTTGGCTGCCCAAAGACCAGAGCATTTTTTGCGATTCCGCACTGTGTCGCTTTAACTGACAATTGCACAGTAGTGCAACGTGGCTAGCAAACAAAATTTACGTCCTTTTTTTTCCCACAAATAGACCTTTCTTTTGGTGGTATTTGATCACCTCTGCGTTTTTTATTTTTTGCGCTATAAACAAAAATGGAGCACCAATTTGGAAAAAAAGCTATATTTTTTACTTTTTGCTATAATAATTATCCCCCAAAAATATATAGAAAAAAATGTTTTCCTCATTTTAGGCCGATATGCATTCTTCTACATATTTTTGGTAAAAAAAAATCGCAATAAGCGTGTATTGATTGGTTTGCGCAAAAGTTATAGTGTCTACAAAATAGGGAATAGTTTTAAGGCATTTTTATTAAGATTTTTTTTTACTAGTAATGGCGGCCATCAGTGATTTTTATCATGACTGTGACATTATGGCACACACATCGGTCACTTTTGGTGCTATTTTGGGTCCATTCACATTTATACAGCGATCAGTGCTATAAAAATGCACTGATTACTGTGTAAATATGACTCTTAGTGAAGGGGTTAACCACTAGGGGGCTAGGAAGGGGTTAAGTGTGTCCTAGGGAGTGGTTCTAACTGTTAGGGGGCGTGGCTTACTGTGACACGACACTGATCGCTGCCCCCAATGAGAGGGAGCAGACGATCAGTGTCCTGTCACTAGGGAGAACAGGGAGATGCTTGTTTACGATCGTGGGACACTGGCTGGCATCGAGTCCGCGGGTCCCGCGGGCACAATCACGGTGCTCGCGGCAGGGGTGCACATGGCGGCAAATTTAAAGTGACGTATATTTACCTGTCCGTGCCATTCTTCGGATGTAAAAATGTGCGTGACCTGGTCCTTAAGTGGTTAAATGTATTTTCTGTTTTATTTTAACAAACCAATAAAAAGCCAAGGCCAATTTTCTTGCCAAATGCCTGGCACTGATTATTCTTACATGTAATGTTTATTGTGGTTTTGGGGTGGGCTGGCCTGCAATCCCATGACTTACCCTTTTCAGATCTATCCAAAACTATATAAAAAAAAGTATTAACTTTTACATATCAATTTTCTCATCCCCGGTGTGTACTGAACCTAAGCAGACAAAATGTAGTAACTGGCTCATCTATAGAGCCACCTCCTGTTTTTTTGTATATTGAACCTCCTCTTTGTGTTTATAGAATACTAAAAAAGAAGATTGAATTTTATACCGAGTTGCCAGACCTTCATATGTTTTCTACCTCTGTTCTACCACAAATAAGATGCAGGACAGTGGACCCATATATTTTACTATGTAATTTATAAATTACCATTTAATGCTAATACAAAAACCACGTGTAAACTTGGAATTTCATGGTGTTAAATGTGAGTTACAAGTGAGATTTAGAGGCCTACTGCAACACTATTTCCACAATTAGACTATAGTATTGCTGTGAACAGTCTAGCATTGTCATAACTATCTGTACATATAAAATCGGAACTGTCCATGACCAGTGTAGACTAAATGTCCCTTTTACCTAATAGCCCCTGTTGACCATTATATTCAAAACCCCTTTTTACCTTCCCACTTAAGAGATGAGACCACACCTTTCTTTGGAGTAAAATGGCCACAACAGCCTTTTTATTAACAACTCAATACACTCCAAACAAAAAATATATATATATATATATAAATAAATATAAAATATAATATATATATATATACAACAGTAATTTATAACACGGTCTGGTGATCTCTGACAGTGACCCATACTTATAACAACCAACCAAAATCACTGCGGTACCCATTTAAACTTTACCAGGCCTCAAAACTGTGACCTCTCGGAGACAACTTCCGTCAGTGAAACCATACAAGTATTCCATCCACCATTCAGGAATACACAGAAGGGGGCCGATGAGCTACGATGAGCCCCCCACCCCTTTCAGATCACCTCTGATTTACCGCCACCGTCAAAGACCGCCATACACACCGCCACAACCTGAAAAGGGGACTACCTCAACCTTGAGGGCAACCCCACACCCGCAGAGCCTTCTGAATTCCCTCCTGAAGACCCAAGGAACACAGGTCAATCCCTACGTCAGAGAGGTGAACGCCATCTCGCCTCAAATAGAGCCCGATATTGATCTCCAAATCCCTGTGCCAAATGACAATCCCGCCATTCTGCACAACAAACCTCCCCACCACCTTGTTGATCCTGATACGGGTCTTGTTGATATTAGCCACGGACCTCGCCCATCTCCAAACAGTTCTAGCCACTATGTCGGACCAGACCAGGATGGTATCCGGGAACTGTACCCGCAGTTTCATAAAGTCTGCCTTTATTTCTGCCAGTATGTCTCTCACCTTCCGGATCCCCAAATCATTCCCACCTGCATGAATCACTAAGATGTCCGGGGGCCTGTCCCTCAGCGCAAACCTCTCCACCTCCCACATGACACTTTCCCACTTCATCCCCGGGAAACCCAGCCATCCTAGACAAGCTTCCCTCCTGGAAATACCCAGTTTCCTGCCATCCTGTCTTGCATCTCCTCTCCTGGCCCCCCAACACACATAGGAGTGCAATAAGATCCAAACGAGGTGTGCAGAACCTCCATCTGGAACGTAAAATTCACAACAAATAACTGGTGTATGCAAACAAACAACCCATATCATGTACCGCACCACCGCCTATGCATGTCTCATTCACCCCCCCCCAATCCTGTGAACTGCCGCCTCGTCCAGCCCACATCTGGCAGCTTCTGTGGCTGCCCCGATGCGGAAGGAGTGAGATGCGTATTCCTTGCTGTCCAAACCTATTGCCTCCAAACATTTTCTAAATACCGACACAAACTGAAATTTTGACAGGTACGACCCGTCCTCATGCTGCAGGAACGGTCCTGCCCCTCCCAACCTCACCTTTTTAAACTCCCAAACCGCGGCTACCGGCAAACACTCGATCCAGGTAATGCAAACAGCGACACCACCGTCCCTTTGCCTTGTTGGTCTGTTTTCGACCTACGGAACCGAAGACCCACCCTATCCATTGTCCACTGCACATCCTGATCCAACAACCCCCCTGCCAAGCTTTTGGATGGGCTTACCAATTCCCCAATCCTAAAAGCCCCATAAAATACCAAGGAAAACGCTGCCGTGAATAGCAACGTCTCGTAACGGGATGTACAAACTGAACGCAAACTGTGCACATATCGCCGTCAAGTTCGCGAATGTGACCGGTCGCCTCGCATCCTTCTTTTTATGCTGCTTCCGATATCCTTTTAATGCGTGCCGCACCCAAAAGTCCTTCGTCCAATCCTCCCCCCCAAGGAGTTTGAATAGAAACGCCAATCCTGACAGCTTCCGGTCAATTGATGCGACCGACAACCCCCTCTCCATGTTCCTAGCCACCAAGTACAACACCAGTAGGCGCGGATCGGATCCCTGATCACTTACCCCTGACTCCTGAATCAATTCCAACCACTCCGTCTATACCTTCGAGTACGCTGACCAAGTGGACTCACTCAAGGACCGCCAGATCCATCCCGCGGCTATGCCAATGGCAGCTCCCAAATCCATTCCGGGCAAGGAGCCCCTGCCTCCTCTGCACCTGGTGCCAACTCCCTGAACTTGTCTCACTGAAAACGAGACAGTGAGTCTGCCAATGAGTTTTCAACCCCCGAGATATGCACAGCATAAATAAAAATATTTAACTGCAAGCACCTAAAAACCAACTGCCACAACAATCGGATGACTGGAGGAGAGGAAGCCGACATCTGGTTGACTACCTGTACGACCCCCATGTTGTCGCAGTTTATCCTTAATTTAAGGTTTTTGAATTCCTCCCCCCATAGCTCCAGGGCTAGGACCACCGGGAAGAGTTCAAGCAACAGCAAGTTTCCCAGCAGCCCCGCCCTGTCCCAAGCCTGCGGCCAAGGCTCCACACTCCATTTTCCCCGAAAGAATGCGCCGTAACCCATTGAGCCTGCTGCATATGTCCATGTCAAAATTGCTCACCGGGCCAGTCATCCACATAGCCCTACCATTATAGCCGGACAAGAAATCATGCCAGACACGCAAATCCTCCCTATGGTTCTGCCGCAGACGAACAAAATAAGTAGGTACTTTCACCCCCACTGTAGCTGCCGACATCCGTCGGTAAAAAAACCCTCCCCCATTGGGACGATCCTGCAAGCGAAATTCAGTTTGCCCAACAGCGACTGCAAAGTCCTCAGCTGCACTTTTTGCCACCCTTGGATCTCCCTAATCTCCCTCTGCAAGTCTTCCAATTTATTCCTGGGCAACCGACATTCCACTGCCCATGAGTCAATTACAATCCCTAAAAAACTCAGTTCCTCCGTCGGGCCCTCCGTTTTGTCTTTCGCCAAGGGAACCCCGAACCTACCCGCGATGTGCTGCAACGTAGACAGAATAATCTCACACACAGCGGAGGCAGGTGGGCCAACACACAGAAAGTCATCCAGATAGTGTATGACTGACTCCAGGCCCGAAACATCCCTAACCACCCATTCCAGAAATGAGCTAAACGCTTCAAAGAAAGTGCACGATATCAAGCAACCCATGGGCAGGCACTTATCCACATGAAACTAATCACGCCAGTGACACCCCAACAGCTTAAAACTGTCCGGATGCACTGGGAGCAGACGAAAAGCCGATTCAATGTCAGCCTTCGCCATAAGTGCCCCCCGCCCATATTTTTTCACCCATCGCACCGCCGCGTCAAAAGACGTGTACAAAACCGTACACGCTTCTGGATCAATGATCAATTGACCGAACACCCTTTTGGAAAGGACAAGTGATGTATTAGGCAAAATTTGTCAGTCTCCTTCTTGGGGACAACCCCCAAAGTCCCGAAGCCAATAAACGAGCTGCTTCCCTGTCTGGATACCTACTTAGGAAAGGAAGCATCCTTTCCAGCTTCACTGGCGTCCTCCCTTTTGTGACCAGTGTCGCCGGCCCTCTTCCCTCTTTTGAAACATATGGACAGCATGTGGGCTCCCCCACATCCTGAGCATTCGTGTTTGAACCTGCATGTTCCTCCGAACTTACAGGCTCCCTCATTGAACTGCCAACATACCCCCCACTTCTTTCCGGCCGGCAGTCCTGAGGCAGGCATACTCCCGGCCCCCCCTGAAGAAACTGAGGCGCCGCCGACAACATAAGCCTCACACAGAGGCTGATATCTTTATGATCCCAGCGCAACTCCATCCGCATTGACTTCCGCTGCCCGAATTGCTCATCGTAGCGAAGCCAGGTCATCCCTTCATATACTCTGTAAGCTTCCCCAATGGCATCCATGTATCAGAACAGCGCCGAGCAATGCGTAGGGTTCTTCTCGTCAATAACACTCGCCAAAATGGCAAACACCTGTAGCCAGTTAGCAAAAGTGCACGGTATCAGCCGATACCGCCGCTTTTCCTCATCTTCCTTCTTGGAATCATCGGGTTTAACCCTATCCAGGTTGAATTTTTCTAATGGGAGCAACAAGACAATGTCCACATACTCACCCTTGCCAATCTTCTCGCGGACTTCCTGTTTTAAATGCGCTCCCAGCGGGCCCTCGAAGCATACGTATACTTAGCACCTTGCAGCATCTGCAATCCTGACCACGTCGGTCCTCCCCACCGGCTCCTTGGCTCGTTTTTTCTGCCGGCTTCTCCGTAGTCCCCCCCTCCACTACCTATACCACATGCCCCAGAATCCCCCTCCGGAGCCCCAACCCCTGGTGCTGTCCAATGAGCAGCTTGGTTCGGCTCCGCTGCCCCCTTCGAACTTCCCCACCGATGCCCGCAGCCCTTCCAATAACTGGCTAATCTGTGTAGCGGGTCCCACCACGGCAGGGACGTTCCCCGCCTGTGGCTGGACCACTGCCCCCCTTGCACGGCCTGCGCTGCCGACGTCCCAACCCCGGTCTGTACCACCCCTAATAAATCATGTAAAGCATTAGACAAAACAACATTAGCAATGGACTCACCAGGCTGACCAGGAACTCTGCCACAGCCGTCCCGCTGCTCTCCTTCGGTGGCACCTGCGTCTCCTCTTCCTCTGACAGCTTGCCTTCCGATCTCTCCTCCCGCTCCCAGATGGGTGACAGCGACAACCCCCCGGGTGAAGGGACTCCGGAGGCCGTGTGCCCCGGCCTCTCTGTAGCCTGACTCTGTTCTGGTGCTCCCTCTGCTGAAGACCGGCGGCACGCACCGGACCTGCCGTCCCCTCTGCTGACATCCGCCACTGCTGCACCACTATCCCTCCTGGCCGAACGACCTTCCACTAGGCCCTGCCTCTTCTCTGTGCGCTTGGCTCCTCCGCTATTCCTGACAGGCCTTGGTGTCCCTCCAGATGATCCTCCATCCCGCTGTGCGTCCCTGTCCTCCCTGCTGGGACCTGCAACGGAAGCCTCCCTTGTGCTGTGCCCTTGTGACTCAGGCGGGGAAACATCGCCCTGCAGGCCTGTGGCCCCGCCTCCCGCAGCATGCCGGCGGCATGTGCACCACCCGGGTGCCTTGGAGTCCCTTTGTGTCCTCTTCGCTGGGGTCAATGAACTATACTCACCGGGGCTTCTATCTACACGAGGTGGCCGAGGTGCAGGCCCTGGTGAAAAACGACCTCTGCGTGAGCTGCTACCGCTCACCCGTCCGCGCCATCTCCTCAGCCGCCACGATATCCCCGACTTCCCGCTGCAGCCACGCCAGCCCTTTCTCTGCCGCTGCCTGCTTCAGCTGTGCTAAAAGGTCACTAAAGCAAGTGACCTTAGCTCCACCCACCGCCCTTTATAATACTCCTCCCCTTACTCTGAAAATTAACTCTTCTGCCATTCCCTTCCTGCTCGGTTCCACCTGATACCAATTAACCCCTGCAAAGCCTCCTTAGTCACCCCTGTCATGTCCGGCCCCTGCATTTTATTCCTTGCAGTCCTGCATTCCGTGCCTCTCTTTATTTCTGTAGAGTTGTCTATTTAATAGAAGTTGTGGTTAGGAGTACTAAGAGAAGCTCAGCTCTTACATGTGCATACTTCATAAATGGTGCTCATTAATAACTATTTTGTCTAGATGTCTGTTCTGGAATTGTAGGAGGGAGAGAAGCAAATCCACACTCCAGACCTTACATGGCCATAGTACATTTGGAGAACTCATCCTGTGGAGGCATTTTAATTAAAGATGACTGGGTTCTAACTGCTGCCCAATGTATTTTGTAAGTATTCTTTTTTTGTTGGCAAGATAACATATCTGTAAAGAAGAGGTGCAACTAGTAGTGGTTGCAGGACTCATAGACACAGCATAATATATAGGATAACAACATCTTTATCTGATCAGCAGGCAGACTGGCTGCGTTACGGTACAAAATCCATGTGTAGCACTAACCCCCGAAGGAGCTGCTGATTTGATTTGGGCTTACCGTTACCTTCTTGACCTCGTGTGCGTCTAGGGGTTTCCCAGGGTAGATGGCCCAAAGAATTGTAGAAACTGACACTGGATTCACTTTGGGATTTTTATTTGCAAAAAGGGGTAGACAAACACAGTCTCTCAGTGAAGGATAGAGGGTTTAGGTAGAAAGTTCAGGTACACTTGAAACTGCTCAAAACTGAAAGTCTCTCACTATAGAAATCATGTGACTAGCCACTCACAACTGGATCCTCACAGCTACCGGATAGACCTTCTCTCACTAGGCCTAGCAGCCAATAGAGTGTTCAAATACAGCAAAGTCTCTGCCACAGACTTGTTGTAGAACACTTGTGAATAAAGTCTCTGCCACAGACTTGTTGTAGAACACTTGAAAATAAAGTCTCTGCCACAGACTTGTTGTAGAACATTTGTGAATAAAGTCTCTGCCACAGACTTGTTGAAGAACACTTGTAGTAACTGAAGGATGTAGACAAATTTAGAGAGCCCTCATACGGTACCAGTATCCTTCAGCCGGTCCGGCGATACCGTACGAGTGTAGATTCACTTGTCTTTCAACTAAGCCTCCAGGCTCTTTCTTTAAAACCAGCCTTACGCGTGGCCTTCTCCTGAAGAGTCCTCCCCTGGTTGCTTCCTCAGTTACTGGGCCTCTCCACCGATGAGACGGCACCAGACCACCTTTGAATCCTCCTTCCAGTTACTTTGCCTCAGGCTAGCCAGCCCCAAGACTCGGAATTGGATGGATCCGCACCCCAGGCCATGAGAGCCATGGGGGCTGGTCAGGAGGACCAGGACCAAACAGACAGAAAGATCTTCTGGACCGGAACCCAGAAGCACATGATGTCAGTACCTTAAGTACCCTCTCCCAGAAGCACAGCAAGACGACACTCCCACTGGGCTGGTTCTGTGAGAGAGTGGCACTCAATGCTGTAGTGATCTAATCTATAATCGTTCCTTCCTCGTAGATGGTATATAGCTATTGAAAAGTACTTCCCGCAGCAAAACCCGATTCTCCCAGAGAGAGATTTTATTGACTTCCAAAACAGAACATCCTTACAGACGACAAAATCCAACAGAGCACATGACAAAGACTATCTTCTCCTAGACCCGTCTTTCTCTAGACTAGCTGACAACCTGCCTGTCTTCTCATATACTGATCTGACACTGGGGGGGGGGTCAACCAAATGTTTACCATGAATACCCCCCTCAATTCTAATTACCATCAGTAAATACTAGGTTTAAAAGGCTATCCCTCACACACACAACTTGCATAAGATTTACACATCAAAGGGTAACAGATAACATTGTCTTTGATGTGTGCGACTACTGATTAGATTAAGAGATGACACCTGGACACCCTTTTGAGGTGTAGAATAGACTTGAATCCCCAATCTATATTCTTGCATAATGAATTTGTCTTAGAATGCCTAAATAGAATGCCTATACGACCTACATAAAAAAACACTACATATATATAAACATGTATATATATAATACATATATATATACATACATATGTATACACATATACATACTAGATACAATATACTACATACAACACATATATAAATATGTATATATACAACACATATATATATATATATATATATATATATATATATATATACATATACATGCATACACATATATATATTAGATATAATATACTACATATACCCCCACTTGGGTCGTTCTAACTACTAGAACTGACCCATAAATCAAGCAACAAACATAGCATTACCGACTTGAGGTATTGGATGCTTCACAATGGCTCATATGAAATATAAAGTTGAAACTGGTTACATCTCTCTTCACCAGCCTCTAAAATATCCCCATGAAACAGTCATTAGATAATATAGCTTTAGACCATGACTGGAAAAGGATTCGGTAAACATCCTTATTATATCACATCAAGATCTTGAATATTGCACAAAAACGAGCTGATGTCACAGTTCATTCTTCAATTTTCAACTTCAACTTCATCACATCTCTCATTGAAATTAGACTTGGTGTGCTTGGTGTGCTGGGAGCTCCGATCCACATAAATCCAGGATTCCTCTCCAGGCTCAAGGTTTTCATTTTCTTAAAGATGCTTTTGCACAAACACCAGCAAATCCCGAAATTCTACTTCCATCTTTATAGTAAGAAGAACCATCTATACTACAAATGCGCCTAGCCAAACTACGTTCTCACACTTGCCAGAAGTGACAGCCACACCTGTGGCCAAGCAGAACCCAGTGCAATCCAGCTAGACTGGTACTGAAACCATAATTTGGTATAATCAAAAACTGCGGTTTTAGGAATTTTAAAAAACACATAGCGCGTGTTCTTCAGGAGCCGGCGCTACACATGCTTAGATGCAAAAATACAAATATTTAGAAGGAGGTGAATGAAAATTATATAAAGCTGCGCCAGTTGAAAAGATATAATTAATAATAATAAAAACACCAAACAATCTTAAATATGGCCACGGAGGAGCACATAAAAAATAATGATGGTCTATACAAAAACCAAAACACAAAAAACTAAATCATAGGAGTCCACAAGATGGCTTAGATTCCAGTGGATACAGTTCTTTTAAACACTAGTGTTACACCTCAGAAATATGTATTCAAATCCAGGGATAGTGGAAAGAAATACACCACGGTGACTGTCCTTAACTATATTATTGGAATATAAAAGTGCCTGACCGGATGGCCAAGCAATATAGGCACATAAGATGTTCCTTTAGTGACCTCACAAGACGGGATCTGCTGATTTGGCTGGTTAGATGGATGGCACTCGTCCAGAGAAAACGGTCCCCCCACTCCACACACTTCACCAAAAGGAGTCCCACTAGTGCTTAAAGATGAAAAAGGCCTCGTCGTTCAGAGGGGAGTACGGGTTTAAACTGACCGGTCGGCAGTTTTTTGTTTCTATATGACGCAATTCATCGCTGTTTGTATGTCTTTTTAATCTTTTTTTTAAAATAAACATGATATATCAGTATTATGCTATGGGCGGCCTTTTTCATCTTTGAGCACTAGCAGGACTTCTTTTGGTGAAGTGTGTGGAGTGGGGGGACCGTTTTCTCTGGACGAGTGCCATCCATCTAACCAGCCAAACCAGCAGATCCCGTCTTGTGAGGCAACTAAAGGAACATCTTATGTGCCTATATTGCTTGGCCATCCGGTAAGCATACAATCTATCTGGTGGTCGGGCACTTTTATATTCCAATAATATAGTTAAGGACAGTCACCGTGGTGTATTTCTTTCCACTATCCCTGGAATTGAATACCTATTTCTGAAGTGTAACACCGGTGTTTAAAAGAACTGTATCCACTGGAAGCTAAGCCATCTGGTGGACTCCTATGATTTTGTTTTTTGTGTTTTGGTTTTTGTATAGACCATCATTATTTTTTATGTGCTCCTCCATGGCCATATTTAAGATTGTTTGGTGTTTTTTAATTATTATTATTTATATCTTTTAAACTGGCGCAGCTTTATATAATTTTAATTTCCTTATGTGTGTGTATTCCATTTTTAGCAGCGGACATTTGTAGTTTTCTACTCTAAGCGCGGTTTATTTATTTCCATTTAGAAGGAGGTGTAGGAGGGTTCTTCTGCATGAAATTCAGGGTCAATTAGACTTTCTATAATAACGAGACTTATGAGTTGCCTATTGCAAATTTTTAACTTGTTACATTTCATCATTCCAAGATGTAAAAGCCCTGGCTTCTATGGGCTATAGCTTAAAGAGTAATATGACTAGGATTAGGAAAGGGTAGGACACCTATACTTGTCCTATGCCCACCTATATTATTTTTTAGACAAGGTATGCTTGGGTTTACTATCTTCTATTACATGTGACGTTTATATTTCTAAACTCTTGTTTCCAGAACTGAAAATAAAACCTCAGTGACCCTGGGTGCCCATTACAGAGACCGGGGATCTCATTTACAGATTATTGATGTAAAAAGATCTATCACACATGAGGATTTCAGCAGCAAAACCTACCAGAATGACATTCAGCTTTTGCAGGTATGATCTATCTATCTATCTATCTATCTATCTATCTATCTATCTACAGTGCCTTAAAAAAAAGTATTAATACCCCTTGACATTTTCCACATTTTGTCATGTTACAATCAAAAACGTAAATGTATTTTAATTGGATTTTATGTGATAGACCAACACAAAGTGCCACATAATTGTGAAGTGGAAGGAAAATGATAAATGGTTTTCAATTTTTTTTACAAATAAATATGTGAAAAGTGTGGCATTTGTATTCAGCCCCCCTGAGTCAATACTTTGTAGAACCGCTTTTCGCTGCAATTACAGCTGCAAGTCTTTTTGGAGATGTATCTACAAGCTTTGCACATCTTGAAAGTGACATTTTTGCCCATTTTTTGCAAAATAGCTCAAGCTCTGTCTGATTGGATGGAGAGCGTCTGTGAAGAGCAATTTTCAAGTCTTGCCAAAGATTCTCAATTGGATTTAGGTCTGGACTTTGACTGGGCCATTCTAACACATGAATATGCTTTGATCTAAACCAGGGGTCTCTAAACTTTCTAAACAAAGGGCCAGTTTACTGTCCGGCAGACTTTAGGGGGGTCGCATTGTGGTCAGCAGAGTGAAAGTTTTCCTGGCATCAGTTAGAGTAAACATTACCACCTTTTGCATTAGGGGGAGGAATAGTACCCCATTATTGGTATCATTGGGAGGAATAGTGTCCCATTGTTTGTGTTAGTAGGAGAAATAGTGCCCCAATGTTGATGTCACTTTGCAGAATAGTGTCTCGTATCAGTAAAAGGAATAGTGCCCCAAGGGCCAGATAAAAGGAATAGTGCCCCAAGGGCCAGATAAAAGCAATCAAAGGGCCGCATCTGGCCCCAGGGCAACAGTTTGGAGACCTCTGATCTAAACCATTCCATTGTAGCTCTGGCTGTATGTTTAGGGTCCTTGTCTTGCTGGAAGGTGAACCTCCGCCCCATTCTGAAGTCTTTTGCAGACTCTAATGCCCTGCACACACGTGGGAATTCCGCTCAAGCTTGACTGGCATACACATGGTCACACAAAAGTTCGCTGAACTTTTGACCGTCAAGAACGCGGTGACATACAACATTACGACAAGCCGAGAAAATTAAGTTCAATGCTTCCGAGCATGCGTCGAATTGTTTCCGAGCATGCGTAGGAATTTTGCGCGTCGGAATTGGTACAGACGATCGGAATTTCCGATCGGAACTTTTTGCGGCTGAAAAATAGAGAACCTGCTCTCAATCTTTTGCTGGCGGGAATTTGGCCAGCAAAAGTCCGATGGAGCATACACACGGTCGCATTTTCTGACCAAAAGCTCTCACCGGTCTTTTGCTGGCCTAATTTCCGATCGTGTGTACGCGGCATAACAGGTTTTCTTCTAAGATTGCCCTGTATTTGGCTCCATCCATCCTCGCATCAATTCTGACCAGCTTCCCTGTCCCTGCTGAGGAAAAGGACCCCTACAACATGATGCTGCCACCACCATGTTTCAGGAGGGGGGTAGTGTGCTCAGGGTTATGTGCAGTTTTCGTTTTCCACCATACATAGCGTTTTGCCTTTAGCCCAAAAAGTTAAATTTGGGTTTCATCTGACCAGAGCACCTTCTTCCACATGTTTGCTGTGTCCCGCACATGGCTTCTCGCAAACTGCAAACGGGACTTCTCTTGACTTTCTTTCAACAATGGCTTTCTTCTTGCCACTCTTCCATAAAGGCCAGATTTGTGGAGTGCACAAACAGTAGTTGTCCTGTGGACAGATTATCCCACCTGATCTGTGGATCTCTGCAGCTCCTCCAGAGTTACCATGGGCCTCTTGGCTGCTTCTCTGATTAATGCTCTTCTTGCCCAGCCTGTTAGTTTAGGTGGACGATCATGTCTTGGTAGGTTTGCAGCTGTGCCATACTCTTTCCATTTTGGGTGATGGATTAAACAGTGCTCCGTGAGGTGTTCAAAGCTTGGGATATTTTTTTATAACCTAACCCAGCTTTAAACTTTTCCACAACTTTATCCCTGACCTGTCTAGTGTTTTCCTTGGCCTTCATGATGCTATTTGTTCACTAAGGTTCTCTAACAAACCTCTGAGGGCTTCACAGAACAGCTGTATTTATACTGAGATGAAATTACACACAGGTGTATGCTATTTACAATTTAAGTGACTTCTGAAGGAAATTGGTTCCACTAGATTTCAGAAGTAAAGGGAGCTGAATACAAATGCACACCACACTTTTAACATATTTATTTTTATAATTTTCTTTCCACTTCACAATGTGCAACTTTGTGTTGGTCTATCACATAAAATCCCGATAAAATAAATTTACATTTTTGGTTGTAACATGACAAAATGTGGAAAATTTCAAGGGGTGTGAATACTTTTTCAAGGCATTGTATCTGCAGCACTACACCCGTAGGGAATGCAGATGATTGGGTTCTCCACTCATACATAATCAGGCAACAAGTATTCTCCACACTTTCTCCAGACACAAGGATCAGTCTTTGTCTTGTTTTTTTTTTTGTTTTATTAGGGGTAATAACTTAGATGGGGGACAGGAATTATGGGATGCCCAACTTGATAGCAACAAAACCAGGGACAACGTCCTCCCTATGTACAACTCTGATTCCTCTTTCTATGTCCATCTCTGATTGAGTCCTCTCTTGTCAACTGACAGTCTCCAATAGAAAAGCAAAAGCCCCATAAGGGCTAGAAACTCTCAGTCCCTTTTGAAAGTAGCACACGTATTTAACACATATTTAACACGTATTTAACAAGTAGCACACCACATGTTGTAGACTGCATCCTGGAGTACATCCAACTCACCATGTAGACACTCTTCCGAGCTCACTGTAAATTCCAGCCCACTTGGCTGCTTCTCCACCAGTATGCCTGACTGCTCCAGAGATCTCCCAGGGCAAGTTTAGGGAAGATTTAGGCATCCTGCTTCCAGAGAGACCTGCTACATGTGGCAGTCTCTCCCGTTGTAAGTCCCTGACTGTGCTGTAGTACTTACACTGTCCTCCTTGCTCCCATAGTTTATGCTTAGTTTAGTCTCTACAGTCCCCTATAACAACAGAGTGTCTAGCTCTGATCTACTACTTTCATAAAACAGTTCAAAAGACAAACAGCTATTTGTGATTATCCTCAAACAACATCCCTCTCAGTCAAGTCAAGGGTAGCTCGTGTAACACAGGTTAACAGCCGGAGGGATCCAAGACCCAAGGACAAAGGGTCACCCACTGGAAATGGAGAACCCTGATAGCAATTAGGGACCTCCCCACCATATCTGGGTCTTCTGGTGAAGCTGCATGCAATTTGGTTGCTTACACACTGGTTCTGACAGTGGAGAACCCCCACTTGCCCAGCTACCTCTTCAGGTATGTCCTCTCTGAGATGCCGAAGGAGGAAAGCTGAACATTTTTTAAGTCCCTGGTTGTGTTCAGGTACCCAGGGAGTTGTGGGAAATAGGAGTTAAAAGGGGCATATGCCTGCATTTGAGCATGGCCAGTGAATGGTCACTCAGCTACACCGTAATTTATTTTCTATTAATACCTATCATTGATGATTGATTCATTTAATTTACCAGGTAGAATCACCCCCTAGGGTACACATACTAAACCACAGCTCTATAGCAAAACATAGCAACTTCATTGTATGATTTATCATTATAATGGACAGATGTATTTTTTATTTATTTCAGCTGGCACATAGGGCAAAGCTGGGAAAAGAGGTCAATTATATAATACTGCCAAAGACATATGAAGATGTTGAAGATGGAACAGTCTGTGAAACTGCTGGCTGGGGAAGAATTGAAAATAGCAGACTGGCTGATAGGTTAATGGAAGTCAATGTCACAATTCTAAACAGAACGAAATGTAGCAAAAAATGGAAAAAGAAATATCAAATAACTAATGAAATGCTGTGTACCATTGTAGGACGTGAAAAGAAAGATGTTTGCAAGGTAAACGTAATTATCTGTATTATTATAATTACCCAACTCAATGCTACAGACATAAAATACCCCAGAAGTATTAATACAATAAATACAATTGTATTGTGTAATATCGCTACAGCTTTCAATTCAATATGCGTAAAATATTGTGCGTGTTATATCAAATAAGCCCACTGACCAGGTGTATGAAAAATAAAGATTAGACCATCCTGCCACAGTTCTAAATAAACTTGAAAGTTCAGTCTTTCCATTGTGCATGAAAAGTGTTAAAATAAAGATTAGTCCTTCCTGCAACAATTTTAAATCAACTTCTCAAGAAAGTTCTCTCCACCGTGAATAAAAAGTTAATCTACCTGTACATAGTCTATCCTCCCTTCAGTCCATCATAAATGCAGCTTCCAGACTTGTACACCTCATCAACCACTCTGTGTCTGCTATGTCTCTCTGGCAATCTCTCCACTGCCTCCGCTAACCCAACAAGCAAAATTCCAACAAGCAAAATTCAAAATACTAAAGCCATTCCCAATCTGCAACTAGCTACATCACCAATTTTGATTCAAAATACCACCCGAACTGTTCTCTTCGCTCCTCCCAAGACTTCCTGTTCTCTTGTCATCTACTCCCACACTAGCCTCCAGGACTTCTCCATATCCTGTCTCATCTTCTGGATCTACTTACCCCAAACTGTCCAACTATTTCCTATTCTAGTGTGACCATAGACTGTGGGAAAGACCTTATGACTAAGCCCTGTGGGTAGGGCGAAATGTGTCAGGGGTGTGGCCTGGGAGCTGGCGGGATGAAGCTGTTTTTACTCAGTAGCTTCTTTGGTGTGGGACGCTTCCTTCTTGCCTTCTCTACATAACTCCTAGCATGGACTCGTCACTTCCGGGTCCTGTATGTGACATCCATCTTTTCAGTATATCCAGAATGAGGCATGGATCGCACGCTGCCACAATTTTGATATGGCAACCCGCACGTGTTGTAGACACCTTAGTGCTGGGAATAGCACATTCACATGTGAGTGCAATCTTTGTAAATTTTTAAACCATTTTTAATAAAACTTACTACACTTTAAGGCCCATTACACACGATAGAATTTTCCAACAACAAATGTTCAATGGGAGCTTGTTGATGGAAATTCCGACCATGTGTAGGCTCTATCAGACATTTTCCGTCAGAATTTCCACGCATGCTCGGAATAAAGCAGAAGAGCCGCACTGGCTATTGAACTTCATTTTTCTCGGCTCGTCATAAGTGCTGTAAGTCACCGTGTTCTTGACGTTCGGAATTTCCGACAAGATTTGTGTGACCGTGTGTATGCAAGACAAGTTTGAGCCAACATCCATCTGAAAAAAAACATGGATTTTGTTGTTGGAAAATCCTATCGTGTGTACAGGGCATTGAAGTTCTTCTTTGTGTCCTTGGTGGAGTCTGTACCCTTAATCCTCAGCCTTTCTTGGAGGGGGTCCCATAGGGAGATGTCTACCTAGGATCCACTTGGTCCATTCATTCAAAGCGCAATCTGACCGACTGCAAAAAGTGGTCAAACACCTCTGGTGAGTTGCCATCTACCTCATATGATGTATTCAATCATGATGTTTTATAGCGCCAACACCTTTACTTTTGCCTATTTACATGTCTCCTATTCAGGTGAAGATCCATCTCTTCAGGGAGGCCTATCCAGCCTCTAATTAACTTTCAAATTACTTTTAATTTCACCATCAGCTCATCCCCACAGTTATTACCTTTTGCATGGGGGCGTAGCAAAAGGGGTCGCAGTGTCGACCCCACTCATGCTCCAGGGGGCTCAGGCAGCAAGAGGAACAGGGACAGGAGGGATGACGGTGGCATTAACTAGACCCAGATCAGCTGTATTTTTCTGCAGCAGCTGAAAGACCGCTTCTCCCTCTCCCGCTGGCATTCAGCTGCTGCAGGAAAATACAGCTGATCGGGTCTAGTAAATACCACCGCCGAACCTCTTGTCCCCGCTTCTCTTGCTGCCCAGGCCCCCTGTGTGCTCCCCTGGTCTCCAGGTCAATGCCGACAGTGGCAGGAATTCCTTCATCTGCTAGTGTGGCAGTTGCATCGGGCTCAGCTTTTCACAGGCAGTGTGCCCTTTTGCCTCATCATCTGGCCGGCAGCTTCAGTGACTCTTTTCTCCCCCTCCCTCCCAGGAATTCCCAATTTCCCCCTCATGTTGTGGACAGTTCTGGATTCACATCAAGTACCCTCAGAATCAGGTGCTTGGGGGGCCCCTTGCAGTTCTCCAACCACTCCTGCAGTTTCCATCGCTCCTCTAGCGCTTTGCAGGGTTCAAGAAGGAACCCCCTGAGGCAGAGCATGTTACTACTGTGTGGGTGGGTTCTGTACTGCTCCAATCACAGGGGATGAATAGGAGAGGAGAGTCCGTGGGGATCGAAGCAGTACACATACCACAAGCAGGATCTAGGGGCTGCAGGGGTGGGCTCCCCCAAATTCTAAGCCCCCCCCTCCAAGTCTTCCACCACCCCTGATGGCAGTCTCTCATCCCCGCATGGTACACATCTTGAGCACAGCACTAAGAGCTCCTCCTCCCCATCCCTTACAGCTACAATGTGCACAGTGTATAGCTAGCTACTGCAACTAAGTCGAAATTCTGACCATAAAATTTCACAGGTCGGAACTACAACCAGTAGCTAGCTATACACTGTGCACATAATGTCTGTGTAAGAGGGAATCAGATTTCAGCTCCAGTGTGTGCTGTGTGGGGAGCAGGAGTTCTTAGTGCCTGTGCTCAGGATGTCTCCAGTGCAGGGATGGGAGAAAGAGCTCTGGCTAGTGCACTGCCAGCAGTGACCCCTGTGTTGTGCCCTCCTGCCTGCCCTGTGCCCTCCTGCCCACCCTGTGCTGTGCCCTCCTGCCTCCCCTGTACCCTACTGCCCTCTCTGTAATGTCTCCTCCTGCCTGCCCTTTACGCTGCCCTCCCTGTATCGTGCTCTCCCTGTACTATACCCTTCTGCCTGCTGTGTACTGTGCCCTCCTGCCCTCCCTGTACTATACCCTCCTGCCTGCCCTGTACTGTGCCCTCCTGCCCACCCTGTACTCTGCCCTCCTTGTACTCTCCCCTCCTGCCCACCCTGCACTGTCCCCTCCTGACCTCCTTGTACTGTGCTCTCCTGTCCTCCCTGTACGGTGCCCTCCCTGTACTGTGCTCTCCTGCCTGACCTGTGCTGTGCCCTCTTGCCCACCCTGTAATGTGCTCTTCTGCCCACCCTGTACTGTGCCCTCTTGCCCTTGCTGTAATTTTCCATTCTGCCTGCCCTGTACTCTGCCTGCCCTCCCTGTACTGTGCCCTCCTGCCCTCCCTGTACTGTACCCTCCTGCCCATTCTGTACTGTGCCCTCCTGCCCTCTCTGTACTGTAGCCTCCTGCCTGCCCTCTACTCTGCCCTCCGGCCCTCCCTGTACTCTGCCCTCCTGCCCTCCCTGTATAGAAGTAGTAAAGTGAAGCAGCGCTATAAACTATAACCAATACTAAAACAATATAAAGTGCTAAATCACAAATATAAAAATAAAATGCAAATGCGATAAACAAATCTTATGTCAATGTGCAAAAGTGCATCATATCATCAAAAATAGTCCAATGACAATAGAAAAAATGTGCATCAAATATCACAATGATTGAAAGTCTCTTCAATTGTGCAAAATAGGTGCAAAAACAGGAGGGGGGAAGGAGGGGGAAAAAGTGTACAAGTGCAAATCAGCAGGATAGGATGTAATGATAGCCTGTAGATAACCTTCAACAATCCACACTCAGTGTGCTCTAGCCTCTCACCTCAGGGATAGACCCCAATGGGTCTAGTCATGCATCAAGATGTTGGATCCTGGTGAAATGTGCTACCTTCCTCTTGAATGGAAATGTCCCAGCGGGATAAGGAGCAACTACAGCCTCAAGGGATGGATGGGTAATTTCCCATGTGATTCACGTTCCACAAGATATTATCTCCAGATATGCAATGTGTACAGGGTAAAAGAGGGTCAGTGTATAAATGGGGCCATTGTAAACAGTGGGGGCACTGTGTAGAGATGGTGGGACAGTGTGTACAGGGGGTGAATTTAATTTGGGATCATTTCCTTAGATGTGTTTGTAGCCAAGGTCAGCTATTATGCTCGTAAGTTAGAGACAGTTTCTCTGTTGTCAATGTGGGGTTCGCTCCCTCTAGTGTATTCTGGACTCTATGTGTGTGTTTATTTTCTTCTTGTGTGAGGACTGAGAGCAAAGCATCATGGAACATGTAGTTCAGAATGCGGAAGTGACACTGCCAGCAGGACTGATCTAAACTACAGGGAACAGAATGCTGAGTGCACCGAACAGACTGCTGGGAGAGGATATAAAAAGGGTGGGCGAGGTCTAGATCACTCTCTCTGGACACCGTTCTGACTCTGCCAGCAGGACGCCTGTGTCGCAGGGAGTTTCTGACGATTTGCGACCTACACATTGGGGATCCAGACAGCTATACCCAGAGGGATCTCTGCGGACAGCATCGCTTCTTCAGTGCAGCGGACCGGCGGGTGTTCCGGATCATCCAGAGGCGCCTGCAATTCAGATTCCAGTGAGCTGCAGAGTGGCGCGGCAGCCGCCATTTTACGAAGCAAAGACAGAGAGAGAGAGTTACAGCCGGAGTCTTCTCATCATCTGCACCGTGATCTATCCATCTAATATTGGAGTGGTGAGCGGGCATAGCCCTTGTCATAGTTAAGGACACTGCTGTTAAACAACACCCACACAGATTGGCTGGTGGTACTTGTAGTCCCACGGAAGTTAAACTCTCTGTTATACAGGCCACAGCCAGTACATGCCTATGCTCAGTACACATTACTGTTTCCAGTAGCCACATCAGATGATATCTTTAGGATTATAAGGTTGAAGGAAGCTATACTATTACCCGGATAAATCATATCTTTTCTAATTTTGTCACATCTTACACTTTTGGATTAATTTATTTACAACTAAATAAAGAGGCTAGCTGAAGACATCTGGATTTCAAGGAATATCAATTTCTCACCCTTTTTATAACTTCCCCTCCCCGTCTGCTCAAATTGCATTGAACTGCTACAGGGAGCCATCCTATTGAATACATAATTGCTTATACTGTTTTCAATATTGTGCAGGATTGCTGGCCTGTGCGCTGAGGAGGACGAAAGGGAGAGACCTGACACATAAGATATAGTGACAGGTGCTTACTCTTCTGTTAACCTGTTCACATCACTCTCTGTATTGAGTTAAAGTGGTTGTACACCTTGTCTGGGAGGCATGGATCACTTACAAAAAGTCTCAGTCCTATCAGGACTTATTACAACAAACTATGTAACCAAGTATCCTTAAACAAATCTACTGTGGATGGGCCTTTCCAGGGTCCCGGAAGACCCAGTGAATGCAACAGGTGGACAGTAGACGGAGAGGGTATCAGATGAGATTCCACCCCCTCTCCACATGCAAAATAAATAAAAAATCAACACTGACCTTAGGAAAACCTGACCAGGCCAAAAAAAAAGAAAATTGCTCAATTGAGTACAGTAAAGCCAAAAACATTTAGCCTAACACTACATGTATCACAAGATATTTCAGCCTTATCTGATGTGTTGATATTTGTATTTTTTTTCCAGAGAGATGCTGGAGGTCCATTAATCTGCAATGGAGTGCTCAGAGGAATCATATCATTTGGAGTCTTTCCATGTGGCCTGATTGGAGATGCAAGTGTTTTTGCTCGTCTTACAGAGGACAATCTCTGCTGGATTTATGAAAATGTCAGCAGATGGTCTTAGGGCTCTTTAAGATCATGTTAAATGGGGGTATGTGGCGCTAACCACTGAATGGGTGGTCTGCAATATATCGTATTTCCAAAAGATGGGTAACCTTCAAGTGGATAAAATCAGCTTATAAAATTAAACAGCTTCTTAATCTGTACAGCAATATGAAACACTAGTGATTAAAAATAATAAATAATTGTGCATAAAATATAAGTGCATTCAAGTGAATTCAAACTGTGATAAAAATAAATCTTCAGACTGTGATAAAAATCTTCAATAAAAATTGATAATAATATAAAAAACTTTCCTTCTGTAAATAAATAAACCAACGAAGGAGAATAAAGTGCACAGTGCAAGTGCAAATAAATGCCAAGTGAGATAAATCACTATAATGTGCAGCGAATTCCAGGTGTCAGGGCACCTATATAGATAATCTTGATAGTGCAAAAATATCCGTGAAAAGATGCTTTCAAAATTCTAAATATAAGTGAAACATGATATACCGACTATATCGCTGAAAAAGATCCTTAATAAAAAATAGAATATAAAAAATAAATACAAAATAAAATAAATCGATTGGTGAACTACAAGTCCCAGCTCTTTGAGCAAATCGCAAAAAAAGGGGGGGTAAAAATACCCACACAGTACGTGTTTAAAATAGTTGTAACAATTCTTCTTAGCGTGTGTGAACAGCTCCAAAATAACTCTGTTCAAAATGCTCAGTGCTGGTCGATGCAATCAATGTGCTCCGTGGTTTGTTCAGGGGTGCACCCCACTGTTTCCCCCAGCCTCTCACCTCTAATTAAGGCCCCTACAGGCCTAGTTGGGCAGAAAACCTTTAGATGGTACTCCTGGTTGGTCGCTCTCTTGTAGGTATACCGCTTTCCTATGGGTTCCTATGGGCTTCCTATATACCTGGTATATCTGGTCACCACATCCAACTGCGCTCCACTCAGGGTAAAAACACTCCCAGCTCCAGTGCTCTTCTCTGACTTCTCTCATAAAAAATCTCATTTTAAAATGTGTAGCAGATGCATTTAAAGCAGAACTTAAAGTGGATTTTAATCCACACAAAAAAAAAAAAACCTGCAAGACATAGAACGTGCATAGCATACTAGCTCATTATGAATTTTTTACCTTAGATGGAAGACCCTGCAGCGGTCCTCGTACACTGATCCTGCCGGCGACATCATTCCCGGAGTTACTTCTGGGCTCCGGTGATGACATCACTCCCACAAATGCGTGCGAGAGCCACCGGTAATGGCACACTTGAAGCAACGGCACGTATGTGCCATTGCTTTAGTGTGCATGTGCCGATGATGTTGGCACATGCAGATACAGGGGATATCCAGGGTAGCTACAGGTAAGCCTTTCTATATTCTTACCTGTAGCAAAAAGTGATTGTAAAGGTTTTACAGCCACTTTAATGCCGCGTACACGTTGTCGGAATTCTTGTCAGAAAAAGCTCTGATGGTTTTCCCTTCGGAATTCCGACTGAATTTCGCTCAAAATGTCTTGCCTACACACGGTCACACTAAATTCCGACGGTCAATAACACCACGCCTTAAAAAACGTTCGACTGCACTATAAAAGGGAAGTTTAATGCTTCTGAGCATGCGTCGAATTGTTTCCGAGCATGCGTCGGAATTTTGCGTGTCGGAATTGCATACACGTGATCGGAAAATCCGATAGACAGGTTCTCAATCCAAAGTCTGTCGGAAATTTCTGACAGAAAAAGACCGATGGGCATACACACGGTCGGAAAATCCGATGAAAAGCTCCCATCGGACTGTTTCCATCGGAAATTCCGACTGTGTGTACGCAGCATAACTGTATCTGAGCGCCATAAACTGAAAATACTATTTAGATCATTTTTAATATTCGGAGAAAGCTAATGCTTTATTTTGTTGAGAAATCACTTTGAAAATCACCCCCCAGCATTTCTAGCTATAGCCATAAGGGCAAATGATTCATGTAGAATTCATACTTCCTGGAATACATCTGCCCTTAGCTCAGAAATGCAGGCAGAAGGTTGTGCTTACCTGAGAAATCCCCCCCAAAAAATGCCCATGAAGACTCCTGAGAAGAATAACATAATTTTAGCCTAGGCCAGAATCCAGAAAGCAACTGAAGAAATTAAAAATAAGAAGTTTAAAACAAGTAAACATAATATACCTTCCTATCTATTTACCAAGGCTAGCAGCATAAGGATTAAAAATAGTTAAAGCAGTAGTTAACCGTGGCAGTTTATGCCTGTAAGGCAATTACATAATGTGCTAGTATGCTTACCTTAGAGCGAAGCCCTCCAGCTGTGCGCTGTCACCTTCCCCGGGTTCGCAGGCTCCGGCCATATGTGTGGGAGCCCTCAGTTCTGGCATTAAGCTCTGAAGGTCTGGTAATGTATGCCGGACCTTTAGAGCACATGCGTCGGTGACGTCACCGACTGCATGCAGGGTGAATATCTCCCTGAAAATATGAGAATTAGGAGATATTCATTTTACCTACAGGTAAGCCTTGTTATAGGCTAACCTGTAAGTAAAAATCACAAAGCGGACTTTACTACCGCTTTAATGTTGATTGAGAGATTTAAGTTCCGCTTTAAAGCGGAGTTCAACCCATTTATCCACTTGCCGACTGGCGCACGACGATATACGTCGGCAGAATGGCACGGACAGCCAGGAGGGCGTATATATAAGTCCCTCCTTTAAGCCTGTCCGTGCGCCGGTCGGGACCCCCGTGAGTCCGGTCGCGGTCCCCGCGGACTCGATCGCCACGGGGACCCCGCGATCGTCTCACGGGAAGGCTGAACGGGGAGATGCCGAGATAAACAGCATCTCCCACTTCTGCCTAGCAACTAGTGACGCCGATCTCTGCTCCCTGTGATTGGAGCAGAGATCAGCATTCACTAGCTGACAGCCACGCCCCCCCCCCCCCCACAGTAAGAAACACACCCCTAGGCATACTTAACCCTTACACTGCCCCCTTGTGGTTAACCCCTTCACTGCCAGTGTCATTTTTACAGGAATCAATGCATTTAAATAGCATTGATTGCTGTATAAATGACAATGGTCCCAAAAATGTGTCAAAAATGTCCGATGTGTCCGCCATAATGTTGCAGTCACAAAAAAAATCGCAGATCGCCGCCATTACTAATAAAAAAAAAAATTATTAATAAAAATGCTATAAAACTATCCCCTATCTTGTAAATGCTATAACTTCTGCGCAAACCGATCAATAATCGCTTATTGCGATTTGTTTTACCAAAAATATGTAGAAGAATACGTATCGGCATAAACTGAGGAAAAAAAATATTTTTTTATATATTTTTTTGGGGATATTTATTATAGCAAAAAGTAAAAAATAATGCATTTTTTTCAAAATTGTCACTCTATTTTTGTTTATAGCGCAAAAAATAAAAACCGCAGGGCGATCAAATACCACCAAAATAAAGCTCTATTTGTGGGAAAAAAAGGACGTCAATTTTGTTTGGGAGCCACGTCGCACGACCGCGCAATTGTCAGTTAAAGCGACGCAGTGCCGAATCGCAAAAAGGGGCCTGGTCCTTTGGCTGCAAATTGGTCTGGTCTGAAAGTGGTTAAAAGTGTAGCTGCTGACTTTTAATAAACAGACACTCACCTGTCCCACGGTAGAGCGATGCGGCCGCCCGAAGCCTCACTCCTCTCCCCCTCCTCTCCGCAGCGCTGGCATTGCAAGTGTGGGCGCTCAGCTGTGACAGCTTGCGGCTTCACAGCCGGGCAAGCACTGCACATACGCGAGTCACACTGCGCTGTCTTGCATGGCAGGGCACTCTTCAGGGACCTGTGACGTGTCCCAGAAGATTGCAGGGAGGGAGGGGGGAGAGGTGAACGTCAGCTCGGTGCCACAGCGCCATGAGCGGAAGTGAGAGCTGGGTATCTGTCAAAACTAGGTACCCCCCCCCCCAACAAACATGACATGCCAAATGTGGCATGTCAGGGGGTCAGGAGTACTTAAAGCAGAAGTTCCACTTTTGGGTTAAACTTCGCTTTAGGGAACTTTTCACACTTTGGCCCTTTCAGACCTATGCATTTTGGGCACTAAGGACAACCCCTCCTTAGTGCACCATAGTGTACATGCCTTATGCCGGCTTTATGCGATTGCAGCAACATGCATTTATGACGCCTGTTATTACATGCATTGTGCATGCACTTATAAACATTTAGTATTTTTTATAGACATAACTTTTTGCTTTATTATGCAAATCCAAAATGGGTTACAAAAGTACATTGGGGTACCATTCATAAAGAATGGCACTGCAGCATACCACCACATTTAGCATACATTATCGCAGTGCATTCATGTATATGTGAATAAGATGTAACAAGTTGGTCCTTTATACCCTTTTACACAGTTTATGATGCTAAATATATTCACTGTAAACCCTACTGTATAATGCTATAATGCTTTGTGGCATGAAAGAAAATGTATAAAAATAAAGATAATACCAATAACCCAAATCCTATAATAGACATTCTGTGCCTCATTTTTTGAATCAATTATTTTCAGTGTACAGTTATAAATGATTCAAAATTGTGAAAGAGTTACTGTTGAGAGATGTGTATCAGAAAGACAGATTGCTGACATAAGACTGGTAGTTGCAACCAGTGTTGAAAACCCCCTGAAGTTAACTTTACATAGTTACAAGAAAGACACAAGTCCATCCAGTTCAACCATAAAAAAAAAAAATAATAAATAAAAATAAAAAATATCATACAATCCAATATACCCGATTCTATACCCACAGTTGATCCAGAGGAAGGCAGGACGCCAAAATTTACAAACTGTACCAATTTTTTTACTGGCAAAAATCATGCAATTTACAGACAGAGCCACATTTTTTACTGACACTGCAAAAAAAGTACCTAAAATGACAGTTTTCCATGATAAACAGTGCACATATCAATATTTAAACTATAAACATATAGTTAGTGCTATTAGCGGCTCTGGTTTTACCCTATAGTCTTCTCTCAGAGACTACAGACATGGTACAGCAGGTGGTCAGAGACTGCAAGCATGGTACAGGAGGTGATTAGAGAGGGTGGACATGGTACAGGATGTGGTCAGAGACTGCGGACATGGTACAGGACTTGAGAAAAGTATGTGCTCGATAGGGAGGGGGGATGTAGACAGTGCATCCGTGCTGCTGCTATAGTGCTCACAATGGATGGAGCCCTGTCCTGGCTTCTGCCCATGGAAGTGACACACCTATGGTGTCCTGCTGCAATCAATGGAGGGGCAACCTCGGCTTTCACTCTGACCAGGCCACGCCCCAACATGTTTCACTCCACCCCCGGAGCTTAGTCATGGGGATAACCTTGACTAAGCTCAGGGGGGGAGTGAAACGCGTTGGGTGGTGCCCTGGACAGAGTCCAGGCGGAGGTTGCCACTCCATACATTGCAGCAGGACACCATAGATGTGCAACTTCCAGGGGTCACCATTCCTTTCTTGGGCATGGTACAGGAGGTGGTCAGAGACTGCGGACATACTACAGTAGACAATCAGAGACTGCAGACATAGTACAGGGGGTGCTCAAAGACTGCATCTATCCACTCACCGCTGCATGCTTTTTGCTAATCTGTGAAGGTAAGTGCTATAATTAGCCAGGGGGTGTTGTAGATAAGTTACAATAGAACTGGCAAAATTCCTGACCAGAGCACATCACAGTTGAAGACTTAAATTACCATAAACACTACATTTACTAATAAAATACATGAAGTAAAAAATGTTTTACTTGTGTTCATCTGGGACCTTACTTCCAACTAAATTGCAAAAACATATGCCAGTAGCATAGCTACCAACGAAAATAAAACGCAGGCGCTTGTATTTTTGATGTGCATCCAAGAAGTCATTGTAGGTGGAAAACTTTAATTATGGACGGGGCATGGGCATGGTTCTACAAGAGGCATAGGGGGTTATTTACGAAAGGCAAATCCACTTTGCACTGCAAGTGCACTTGAAAGTGCAGTCACTCTAAATCTAAGGGGTAGATCTGAAATGAGTGGAAGCTCTGCTGATTTCATCATCCAATCATGTGCAAGCTAAAATGCTGTTTTTTATTTACCTTGCATGTCCCCCTCGGATCTACAGCAACTTTACTTCCAAGTGCACTTGCAGGGCAAAGTAAATTTTCCTTTAGTAAATAACCCCCATAGTGTAAAATTTGTTTAAAATATTGTATATACAGGAAGATTTATTGTTTTTATGTACATTTATGTATTATTATGTTTAGCTAGCTTCAAATTGAATTTCACCAGTCTTCACCAGCGGTCCAATACTATATTACACTGCAAACACATTTGGCATAAAATATTTCAAAAACATATTTTGACACTGACGGCTCTGCTGAGTTAACGGAACCTGTGGTTCCTGCTGAAGGCTTTGTGGCAAAAAAAAACTAGTCAGAACTTAAAGAAGAGGTTTGAGGTATGTAAAAAAAAAAAATTAAATAAGCACGCATACTCACTTCAATGCTGGTAAATAGAGCAGTGACTGTGTGGGCCTCTCTTCCCATACCAGACCACATGCCTTTCAACATTGGGGGTGTGCATTAGAAAAGCCTTGGACCTTGCTTAGTGCCTTTTGTTACAATGTTGAGGGACAAGTGCCTCTTCCCCCCTACACTTCCCCAAAATAGGAGGTGGATGTAATGGGGGGGGGGGGGGTAAAACGCAATATGTTTTAACCACCTCCCGGTAAAGAGCTGATGATGAGACTCTTTACCCATATGATCAGCTGTGTCCAATCACAGCTGATCACATTAGGGTTGCCACCTGTACGGGAATCCCCCGGACAGTCTAAGTTTTGACAGCTGTGTCGCGGTTTGTGACACTCGGACACAGCAGCATACTCCAGACCAGTCCCAGTCCCAGTGTGGGAAGTACCTGCAGCCCCGGCGTCACCAGCACCATGCGTTCCTTCCCAACCCCCCCAATGGGCTCTCTGAGTCCCGCGAGAAGCCACTGGCCTGGTGTCCTAGCAACCAGGGACGCTTTTGCAGGAGAAAGCATGGTATTACAGACTCCGCCCCTAACAGGTTCGCACACACATCTTTGCAGCGGCTTCTGGAAGGTAGGAGGGTTTTGTCTTGCTTTAATGGAGGACTCTATGGGGGGGGGGGGGGCACAGGCACAGTGGTATTTAAGGGACTCAGAGCTAACATGGTCTCTAAGGGGGGGGTGGGGTCTATGCTGCTAATATAAAGGGACAGGGGGGTCTATGGTGCTAATATAAAGGGACGGGGGGGGTCTATGCTGCTAATATAAAGGGACGGGGGGGTCTATGCTGCTAATATAAAGGGACAGGGGGGATCTATGCTGCTAATATAAAGGGACAAGAGGGTGGGGATCTATGCTGCTAATATAAAGGGACAGGGGGGATCTATGCTGCTAATATAAAGGGACACTGATCTAATGGGGGTCACTCTGTAAGGAGGAGTGCTGATCAGTGGCGTCACTACGGGGGGCTCATTCACACTATAGTTGCCACTGGTGCTGATATAAGATGACTCTAATAAGATGAACTAATGGGGGATGCTGACTGACGATTTAATGGTTGCTGACCAACCATTAGATCAGAAGTCAGCAACCCCCATTAGAGACCCCCATTATATCAGAGTTATCTTATTTCAGCACCCACCGCTTACAGACACCCCATTAGATTAGAGTCCGGTGAATGGTGTACAGTATTGAAATGGTTTTTGGGTTTTAACAAATAGAGCTTTATTTGTATAAAAAAATTACACTGTTGAATGACACCCAGCATCCTTCAACCCACTGAGCCCAAGCTGTCAAAGGTACAACCCCTGAGACTCAGTGGGTTGAATGATGCTGGGTGTCATTCAATGGTGTAATTATTTTCACATTTCACATATGTGCAGCCGCATGTTTTTTCGTGGGGTTCAGGCGTGTCTGTTCACCGGTTCAGGATCAAATCAGGTCTGAATTTTCTGCCTGAATTTGCACCTGAACCAGACCAAAAGATGCACAGGACCCTTTTTGTATGCGGACTGCGGCCACCCCAGACCTGTGTGAACCGGCTCCATAGAGAGCTGGTCACACTCACCTGTCATGCGAATTGGATGCAGAGAAAACCGCATCCAATTCGCACATATGTAAACCCAGCCTAAAGCCCCATACACACGGTCGGATTTTCCGATGGATTCTGTCCTATCAGACAATGTTGTCGGAAATTCCGACCGTGTGTAGGCACCATCGGACAGTTTCCATCGGATTGTCTGACGGACAAAGTCCTATCTCCTGCTGGATAGATTTTTTGACAACAAAGTCCGATCACAACAAATCCGATCGTGTGTAGCGAATTCCGACGGACAAAGTGCTACGCATGCTCAGATCACATTACAAGACCAAAGCTATTGGCTACTAGCCTCTACGTAGTCCTGTCGTAGGCAACAAACGTCACCACGTTCAGAATGATCGGATTTTCCGACAACTTTGTCCGACCGTGTGTACGCAAAACCAACATCGGACAAAGTACGACGGACATGATCCGACGGACCTGGTCCTCGGATAATCGGTGCGTGTGTATGGGGCTTAAGGGTGCGTCATCATGGGCCCCTATTACACCTGCACAGAATGGCGCTTTTCTTGTCAATTTTTTTTATTGAATTTCAATAATTAACAACATAGGTGTGTAGCACTGACACCCAAAGGAGCTGCTGAATTTGTTTGGGCCTGTACTCTGCTGATGAACCCCCACTGACTAGCCTCAGTCCCCTTAAAACAGCTGTGGTGCAAGGGTGACAGTGAGAGACAACCTCCAAATACACAATACAATATTAAAATACCTTGTTATTACCTGAATGTCCTGTGTCTCCACCTGCTGTGGAAAACAAGGAACAACACTCAACACCAGTTCACTTAACCAAAAATAACGTATCTTTTAAGCCCCTTTCACACTGGGGCGTTTTTCAGGCGATACAGCGCTAAAAATAGCGCCTGTTCACCGCCTGAAAAAATCCGGCCCCTTTAACTCCAGTGTGAAAGCCGGCGGGCTTTCACACTGGAGCGGTGCGCTAGCAGGATGGCAAAAAAAGTCCTGCTAGCAGCATCTTTGGAGCGGTATAGGAGAGGTGTTCATGGTACTCCTTCCCATTGATTTGAATGGGAAACCGCGGTAAAACCGCGGCAATACCGCCGCAAATCGCTGCTACGGCGGCGATCTGCGGGGGTGTTTAACCCTTTTTCGGACGCTCGTGGGGGGTAAAACCGCACCGCGAGCGGCCGAATACCGCGGTTAAAACGACGGTAAAGCAGCGCTAAATATAGCGCTGCTTTACCGTCACCGCGGCTCCCCGCCCCAGTGTGAAAGGGGCCTCACTGTAATAAACTACAATGCCTCACCAACATAGTGCAGCAATGCAGTGATTAATCACAATAATAAGTGTACATAAACTTGTACTTGTATATACCTTGAAGGTGTGTCCTAAAATGGAACCAGTGCCCAGAGTAAATAAGCTTGACTCTGGACAACTCTCCCAGTTCCAGACACACTCCAAGGGCTCAAGCGATATAAAAATTGACAATTGCAGTGTATATATATTACCAGGGAGCTCCCCCTACTTTAGTCAAAGTACCAGGCCTTATAATGCAGAATACAGTCCTTAATCTTCTTTCTTCTGCTAGCTTTGATCTTTACAATAATCTGTAATCCAAAAAATGAGATGGCCAATATAACTGTAACTGAGAAAACAAAAAGGTCCTGAACATTAACTCTCGTAAATTTGTGTAGAATCAATAGGTTTGCGTTGTATTATGGAACAATATAACATTTGTTTAATAGTATTTAAGGAAATAAAGAGATAAGAAATCCGCTACCAACTTTGTGTATAAAGAAAATTGAAAAAGGGAGAAAAGGGTAAGGATGAAATATAGTGGGGATCCCCGGGGTATCACATGGTGGTAGTCTTATATTATGAACGTATAAAATAGGTATGAAGTAGAATTACAAAGGTCTTGGTAAGGAGGTGTCAAAATTGGGAGGAAAAAGGTGAGTCACCCAAGGACTCCATATATTTTCAAAGTTGTATACTCTATCATGGAATATGGCTTCTATTTTGGAATGAATCAATGCTTGGTTTATTCCATTTTTAGTTTCAGAAATCATTAAGGATGAGGAATTCCAAGCTTTGGCCAATTGTTTGTTTTGCGGCTGTGGTTATTTGTAATAGGAGTTTGAATTGGATATAAGAAATGGTGGTTGGTTTTATGTTTAGAAGTGCAATTGTACTCGGAGACTCTTGTGGATAACTAGGTAAGGGAAATAGACCATAAATGTCCATTTGCGGCGACTGCTTCGTCGAATCTTCATGTCGAATCTTTTCTCACTGTCGAATTATCTTGGACTAATAGAGTTACGTTAGGCACATTCAACCTTTTTTGTTATTGTCTCTATAATGTCGAATCTTTTCTCTCTATGTCGAATCTTTTCTCTCTATGTAGAATAATCTTGAACTAATAGAGTTAAGGTTAGGCACATTCGACCACAGGTTCGATGGACACAGATCGCTATTGTCAGCGTCATGTCGCATTTCCTATCTATATCAAACTGTTGCAATGAAAACGAAAATAAAGCATTTGTTCATGTCGGATCTTTCGGTTTTTGGATTCTGCACGTTTGTTATCGTTTGTTAACGAAAATACCCGAAATTCGGACGAAAATGCATTTGGACGAAAACGAATGCACATGTCTACCATATGGTGCAAGTTGGTTAACCAATGACATTCGTGTAAACAACGGGCTGAAAATGTGTCAGTAAGTGAAATGGAAAAAAGCTGAGTCACCAGAGACGTAGCAGGTATTTATAAACGTACACTCAGGCCCCAAAAAACAAAAAAACGTGTCAGGTAAGATATCAGAGTAGTGAAATGTCAAACGTATGATGTATATGAAACGGATGAGTGAACCTATAAACGTGATAGGTACATCAGTACAAAAGGAACATGAACATACCAAAGCTATCCTTCAGAATAAATGCTAGAATATGAACAACACAGGTTTTAAGAAATGAACCGCAACATGACTAAGACAAAACAGACTTGTGTAGTAATGGACACCGTGAGGGATCTCCCGGTGGAGGCGGTTCAAACAGTATGTACTGTGTGACCCTTACCCAGCTGACCATGGGGTGCCTAGGTGCAACCTGGTATGTACCCCTGACACCCCCCCACCCCCACTAGTGATGCAGTGAAAAGCGTGCTGGCTGATAGAAAGCACAAAGGGTGGTCCCCAGTCCTGATAAAGATAAAGACCTGAGAGAAATTAAAACTTGAAACAAATGATGTGCGAGTGATGGGTGAGAAGCCCTGTCATTGCATGAGACAATTAAAACCGATCACCCCCACTGTAACCCATGAAACGTGACAGGTAAGCTAGCGATGGTGTCACGCCATGATACCTGACGAGAGAAATCTTAGCCTACCCATGATTGTGAACAAAAAAGCAAGTTTGTGATTAATAACATACCTACCTGTAATAACCTGAAAAACCGAGAGAAAAATATGAACCCCCTGGGTCCTAAAGGTCACGCACAAATGAGAACTGAGCCTGCACTTGAAACAGGGAGAAGAGGAAACCCTTCAGCAGCTGCACGTCCCCTCGATGAAACCGGAAATGTCAGCGGTCGCGCCGCAAATTACACGAACGAGCATCCAAAACAAAACGGGAAAGCCTAATCCACACCCCAGCCTCTGATGACTGCCCTTAACACGAAGAAAATGCACCTCACACGAGAAGAAATGCCGACAGAAGGGAGGACCAGGGGCATACCTTTTAAAGGCCAGGCTCCTCCTACTAATTCAGGATCGGGTTTCATAGAGATCTTAAAAACTGTTGAGATCATAAGAAAAACATCATTCCAAAAGTTTTTTGCAACTGGCAGTCACACCATATGTGAATATGTGATCCTAGTTTGCCACAAAGACAAAATGGAGAAAAGAATAGAATAGAATAGTACCTTATAGTTTGTCTCTAAGGCAGTAATATTCTGTGAAGAAGATTTAGTTGTGGCCCATATTTTATCTCATCCAGTTGCTTCCAGCTGAAATCCAAGGTCCCTCTCCCATTTTGCTACATATGATGGTGATTCAATATTAGGTAAAGTAATAAGATGGTTGTGGATTAATGTTATAAGACCCCTTGAATGAGGATCACATTTGCATATTCTTTCAAAACTCGTAAGTTTATCTTGATTGCTTTCCCTTGTACGTAGGGCAAATTTTTTTTTTTTTTTAATCTGTAGATACGGAAAAAGTTCTGATGAGGGAGTTTGTGTCTTTCACATAATTCAGGAAAAGTTTTAAATGAGGTAGGTGATGATAACTAACAAATTTGGGTTAGATTAGAGGAGGTCCATTCTTTAAAAGATTTAGGAAATAAACATACGTGGTAGAAAAGTGGATTTCTAATAAACGATAATAGAGGTGATTGTAGTCCATGAACTATTTTAACTTTATCCCAGATAGCCACTGTATGTTTAGTTATAACATTTTTGATACTTTTACGGTCGGAGGAGTTAGACCATATTAGGTTTGTTATTTAAAAAAGGGTCGCAATCTATCGATTCTAGTGCTACCCAAAGCGGAGTTTCATGTGTTGCGTGGTATTTAGGTATATGTGCTATTTGAGCTGCATGGTAATATGCAGTGAAATTAGGAAACCCTAGTCCACCTTTAAGTTTGGGAAGGTAAAAGGTATGTTTGGGTAAACGAGGTTTTAAAGAGCCCCAAACGAAAGCAAATGCTTTACATTTACCTTTTCTGCAGGTAGCTGCGACGCTCTGAACAGCTCGCCCACTTTAGTGCTGCCCGCTGCCAGCCGGGGAGAGCCCTCCACTTGGCATAAGGAGAAGAGCTCGGAGTACGTCTTCTGTTCATGGTCACTCAGAGCCAGGCAAAACCCAGAAAAGTCACCACATGTACCAATACGCATTTATTAACTGCGACTGGCCCTGAGCGGAGGTATTTGGAGGATCCTTGGTTGGAAGTTTACGTATAGGAGCTATCCAGGTCTTTAGGATTTCGGGTGTTTCCTACAGTCTACCCCTAGCTAGGGTTGAGAGCCACCTGTGCGAACGGTCCCCCTAAAAAGGGACCATTCAGTTCTGGTAAGAAGACAAGTGTGCCTTATGGTGGAGGTCTCTACACAATTTCTGTGGTGTCATACAAGTCACTTTTACACGAATCTATCAGGAGTTTTTACAGAGACTGTCATTTTCTGATTGCAGCAATATGGGACTTTTTTGATATATTGAGCACTTTATTATTTGTAATTTTTATTATGGATGACCAGTTTAACTAATCTGCATTTTTGCTTAGCTGGATGCCTAGTATAGCAGGGTGCTTATATATATAATTGTTATCAGCCTTATAGAGAAATAGCTATATTACAACTACTTATTCGGATTGTTTCAATCTACGGTACATTCCGAGGATTATTCATACATCATGTCACTGGTGTAACGCTGGATGCCCTGGTGTGTGTCTACTGTTCGCATTTTTTATTTTTTTTCCCTACAGGGGTTCACTGATTATATATATATATAACAACACAGTTTTCGTTCACTCTATATTCCACTGTTGAGTTGTTTCATCCTATACAGGGGTTAATACACACACACCGAGATACAAGTGTGACACTAGATGCTCTGTCGGGTGTTTATTAGTGTATATAATTTTTTGCACAGTCATTGCTCATTTCTATAGTGTGATTTCATTAGTTTACACCAGATTTCTGGTGTCTAGACAGAGACTCAGTCTGGTGTCTGTTTGTTGTACCCCTTGCCAACACAGGGGTTACCTATAAAACACACTTATAGAGATGTCTGTATAAGTATTAGATTCACGTTTATACTTTTAAGGAACCTTCAACACATTTCACGTGTCACCATATTTGAGTTTCACTGAAATTTGAACAAAGGGCTGTTTGCTCAGCCGGGCGTTTATTGTCTCACTCTTACACGGTATATTAACATTGCTTTGTATATACATTTATGAGACACGTACTAGCCATACAGGCAATTTTCACTGTTTATGCACATTCATTTGGTACAGTGCACTGTACACACCACACCTTTGGTGTTATTTCATTCTTTTAGCGCAGCTCCTTTTTAAACCCCTTTACATTGTAGTATCCTAAGAAAATATGCTGGGACAGGGATCGGTAAGACTTGAAAAAGATATAAGATTTTAGGTAATATAGTCATCTTTATTAAATTAATTTTACCAATCCATGATATTGATAAGGAAGACCATTGTTTAAAGATATTGGAGATTTGTTGCAGTATTGGAGGGAAATTAACTATGAAAAGGTCTGAGAGATTGGCGTGAGAGTAGGTCCTAAATAAGGGAGGCACGAGGTGGACCAGGAGAAAGGGAGGGATGTTTGTGCTTGTTGTAAGATATGAGAAGGTATGGAAATATTTAAGGCAGTAGATTTTTGAGCTAATAGTTAGACCAGAAATCTGGGCGAATTGATCGAGTTTGTTTATAAGGTTAGGAGCAGAGCTATGGGGGGAATGACATGAAAATTAAGATATCGTCAGCAAACAGGCATAGTTTGTGCTTGTGACCAGTTAAATCTAGACCTTTGATAGAGGGGTCGGTATGGATTCCTTGGGCAAGAGGCTCGATAAGTAGGGCAAATAAAAGTGGGGAAAGTGGACAGCCCTGACATGTTCCTCTACAGATGTCAAACATGTTTGATTTATATATCCTGCATATTTAATATAGGCTTTGGGGTTTTTATATAATGACGAATCCCATTTAAGAAAATGAGGACCAAATCCCCATTGTTGTAGGGGAAAAATCTAGGTATGACCATGAGATAGAAGACACATGGGTATTCGTCATGTTTTGGCTGCTTTAATCAATAGATTAGTCCTGCGTATGTTATCTGTAGCTTGGCGTAATGGAATAAAGCCTTTGAGATTTGTTTATTAAAGAGCCTATGATATTATTTAAGCGGGTCGCTAGAACTTTCGCTAGTACCTTTATGTCGAGATTAAGTAAAGATATAGGCCTGTAATTAGCACAAGATGTTTCATCTGACTGAGGTTTGGGAATCATTATAATTATAGCTGTTAATGTCTCAGAGCGAAAGGATTGATTATTGAGAAGTGAATTAAAAGCATCTGTTTACATTGAAGCAAGGATATGAGTAAGTTTCTTATAATAGAGGGCTGAGAAGCCATCAGGACCTGGACGTTTATTAGGTTTAAGAGATTTAATTGCTAATTCAACTTCTGTAGATATAATGGGGCTTTCAAGGCTATCATGTTGTGTTAAGGGAATAGTCGGGAGTTTCATTTGTGAGAAAAATGATTCTGCAGAGGTTTGATCAAAAGATCCTTATTTTTTATATAGGGAAGTGAGATGTTTGTGAAAGGTATGAAGGATCTTTACTGGGTTACTAGTGTATGTATCATGGGGTAATTTTAGTCGAATCGGTTTAGAAGGGCGATTACATTTTTTAAGTGCTCGGGCAAGAGGAGTACCAGGTTTATTTGCATTGCGATAGAATTTATGTTTAGTTTTACGCAAGGATTTGTCAGCAGATTCTGATAAAAAAAGGTTGAGATTTAGACATGCCTTATCAAGCTGTTTTTTAGTTATAGTGGTAGGATTAGATTGAAAATTTGCATGGCAAGTATTAAATTCCATTTCAAATTTTTGCTGCATTTGTCGTTTTCTTATTTTAAAAAATGATGCCTGGCATAAACAGACCCCATGGAGAACCAGTTTATGTGCTTCCCATAATGTTACTGGAGATATATCAGGAGTCTTATTGTGAGCTAGATAGTATTTTATGGCTATTTCTAGATCAGAGGAGTGCGATGGGTGGGATAGGATTGAATCATTAATATACCACAAGGAATCTTGTGTTTTAGGTATTGAAGAGGTAAAAGTTAGAATAGCACAGTGATCAGTCCATGTAAAAGGGATAACTGATGAAGTAAGCAGTTCCAGGGAGATGCTTATTGAGATCAGTATGTGATCTATACATGAAAATGTTTTATGAGGAATAGGAATAGAATGTATATTGGCGTTTCGTAGAGTTAACTTCACGCCAGGAATCTAGTAACGCATGTTGCTGAAGAAGTCTTTGGAACTTTCGAGATTGAGGATTGGATGCGGTAGGGGTTGGGGATTTATCTAAAAAAGGATATAGAACTTGATTTGAGTCTCCACAGATTAAAAGTGTGCCCATTTTATGTGTATCTATTACCTGAAATAAGTGGGAGAGGAATGAGGATGGATTTCTGTTAGGAGCATAGTAGGATACCACTGTGATTGGAAAATCACATAGATGTCCCGTAAGTATAAGATAGCGACCTTCCGGATCTTTGATCTCTATCAGAAGAGAAAAGGGTGTAGATCGATTAAATGCTATTAGCACTCCTCGTTTAGATTTAGCAGAGGCTGTGATAATTTGGGGATAAACTGAGACAAAATATTTAGATGTTGATAAGTATGTAAAATGAGTTTCTTGGAGGCATATGTAACAGCCTAACCCCTGTGCAGGGCGGCCAAGTATTTTCTGGGCATACCGATTACCTCCTCCTTGTAGCTCGTCGTTCATGTCTAGGGGTTCCCAGGGTTAGTACCCAGTAATTGCTGAGACTGACACTCAAAGTTCTTTTGAGGATTTTTATTTGCAAAAAAAAAAGTTGAAAACATAACACAGTCTCTCAGTTGGGAATAGAGGGTATGGGTGATAAAGCTCAGGCACTGTAGAACTGCTGACATCCAAATAAATGTCTCTCTAGCCCAGGGAGTAGCCACTCGCAACTGGACACTTCAGTGTTGGATAAACCCTTGTTTTGTAGATCTAGCAGCCAACAAGTGATTCGGAATTAGCAAAAGTCTCTGCCACAGACTAGGATGCGAAACTTCAGATGAACATGTAAAAGTCTGCCACAGACTAGGTTGTAACCGAAGGATGGGTTAGGAACTTTTCCTATGGTACCTGTATCTTTCAGCCGTTGCAGCGATACCATAGGAAATGCGGATTCAACTAGTGTCCATACATCTCAGCTCCCAGGCTCTTACCAAGCAGCCAGCTTCATGGCCCTCCTCCGAAGAGTCCTCCCCTGGTCGCTTGTCGAGTTGCTGTGCCTCTCCAATCCTGAGAGGACACCGGGACACTTCAGAATCCTCCTTCAGTTACTGCACCTTGAACTAGCCAGTTCCGAGGCTCGGAAACGGATGGATCCCCCCCCAGACCTTGAGGGCCTCTGGGACTGGTCAGGATGACCAGGCTTACGGGGTTAGCAGATACTCCTGGACCGAGACCCCTAGCGGGGCTGGTCCGGACCGGAACCAGGACCAACAACCGACCCCGATCACGTGCCTTCAGCACCTTAAGTGAGGCAATTCAGTTCGCATTTGCAGCGCTATACAAATCATTCATTCATTCATTCATTAAGTACCCCTTACCGGAATACACAGCGGGGCCAGTCGTGCCCATTGATTGGCTTTGGGGAAAAGATTGGTACCTAATGCGTCCAACCAGACTGCGTTCTCAGCCTGTCACAGGTGCTCACCTCACCTATGACCAGGCAGAACTCTAGTATAGCCCAGCCAAACTGATGCCAAAGTAAAAACCTACAATAATTAACCCCAAATCTCCATTACAGTTTTGGGAAAAACTAGATTTACAAGATAGCGCACACTTTAAAAAAAAAAAGTGTCGGCGCTGCACATACTATGTGTGCTTTTGAAGAAGCCAAGGACGAAAAACTTTAGTTCACTTTTGCGGGTTATTTAGACTTCGTACGTTTAACGTAAGGACATTTAGGGGGCCATCTAGAGACCATAAGGAGGATATTGTAGTATATTGTATTCATAGATTGTAAATTTATAGGTACCCCGAGGAGGGACAAGAAAAAAGAAGGGAGCAAAGACATATTGCTAAGGAAGAAAGAGAGAGTAAGGATCATATGTACAAATTAATTACAATTAACTGTGTAAATAGCAAAAAGTAAAATAGTGGCTTTCTGAGTGTGAATACAACGCTAACTCTGAGGCCTAGAATCTGTCCGAGGAGATCCCCCACAAAAAAAAAAAGAATGGGGGGGTATCTTAGGACAGAAATTATTGCTAGCAACTATAGCCACTGGAAGTAATCGCAAAAAATATCCGACAGGCTGGTTGTACCCAAGTTGATCAACTGATCGATTGATCAGCTTGAGTACAATCAGCCTGCCTTTACATGGTTTGAATCTTAGCCGGTTCCAGCTGAACTGGCCAACATTTGAAATGTCTATGGCCAGCTTTAGCTGTAGGGACAATATTCCACCAATAATAGTGCACACATTATGAAAAGACATCAACCAAGAGGACTCTTTCAGATATTCCTGACAGGCAAGATGAATACATACAGTCTCAGGAGTCTTGCCCTGAGTCTGGGTTGTCTCATGGCTCTGCAGGTAACTGCTTATTAGGGTGTGCTATAAGTATTTTGTCCCTTTCTACATGTGCGTTTTTTAAATTTTGTTGAAGATTTGTTCAAGTGGTCCTGTTTGACCTGCAGTATGTTAGTGCGCTTGTGTTTTTATCTTTCATACATGCTCCTGTAGCACAGTATTATACTGTATGTATTATTCAGGACACCAGGGATGGGTCCCCATTATTTGGGTTGTGGTCCATTCAGGGGGATGACAAAGACAGAAGGAGTACTCAAGCATTCCCACCCATGCATGGTGAGGGGTTCCTGGTAGAAAGGAAAGAACTGAATTACAGTGTTAATTTCTGGTATAGGACCCAGAATTTGGAGAGATTTTGGGTGGGAAAGAAACTCCAGCGATTACAGGTACTTTGGTTAACCCACCTGCAAGATAGAGCTGAAAAAGTCAGGAAGCTCTCAGCAGGTGTCTGTGAGGTGATGAGTGGAACAGTACACAGTTGTGAGAAGGCTGTGGACTCTCTGTTTACTGAAATGCTCCTCGGGCTCCTGTGACCCTTTTACTGGACCCCCAAAGCATGCATGGACTGTTATGGACTAGGTTATGGACTGTTTTTGTTTGCTATGCTGAAGGAAAGCTTTTTTTGTTTGGCTGTTTCGAACAATAAAAGACAGTTGGTTTTCACAAAAGTTGGCTGGCTAGTAATGCGGAACCCCACATTATCACAGTATGTATGCCATATCTATCTATAGTATATCTCAAACACCTCTATGAATGTGTCAACTGCATTCTGATTAAAACGGAAACTGAAAAGGGAAGTGATATAGATGATAACATGTATATATGCCTTTACATTTCAAGAGCCCATTTTTTGGGTTTCATACATTATCTTTCTTTTATTTCACAAGGGCAGAAAAAAACATTTGCTGCAGAAGAAATCCATCATGAGAACTGTCCTTAGCATACTTCTGATTGCAGCTTTTCTACAAACCTGTTTAAGTAAGTTTTCATTTACCTTACCTCTAACAGGGAACAGTACAATGTATGGAATATTAGTTTAATTACCAATTTAATGGCTTGTATAGATGGAATACTGCGTGCTTTTAGGTAAATTTGGCTTAACTCCTTCTGTGTTTTACTTCCTTCTTAAGGATAACTAAACCCAAGAACAAAAATGTGATATACTGCAGCTTACAGGCCCTCAATGTGGTGGCTGCATTAGTATTTTTTTTTTTTTTTCAAGCAAAGAAAACTTTCAGCAAATATAGAAAATACCTGTTGATTTGGCCAGAAATGCAGTGCCCTTGTCATTTCCTATGAGCTGCACCAAAGAATATCTTCCTTCCTAGCTATCTTTTGCAAACCACCAATTAGCCTGCTCCCCATGTACTGGAGATGAAGAGATATGGACAGGTTTGTAGTTTATATCAGGTGAACAGCCTGGGGTGACAGCAATAGATACAGTGGAGAATAGCCACCCAGGAAATGTAATAGTTGCAGGATTGCCAGGTAAAAATAAAGCAAAAGAAGATAGAAAAAAAAAAGAAAACAAATGCAACCACCACATCTAAGGACTGGTAAGCTGCAATATATTACATTTTTGGTTTTGGGCTAAAATGCACTTTAGCTGCTTTTGCATTCCTGTTGACTTGTATTAGGGGAAAACCAGCCCAAGTGCAAGCACATGCCTATGTATGTAAACCTTTAAGGCCTCAGGCACACTGGACGTTTTTGGACATTTTTACAGCAGCTGTTTTTGGCAGTAGACGTTTTTTTCTACAGTCATTAAACTCTCCATCATGTTATCCTATGAGTCCATGCACACATAGGCTGTTATCAGCATTTTTGGGCAAACGCAGTTTTGTAAAAGCGCTCTAACGCTGATAAACGCTGTTAAATGTCTATAAATGCTCAAAAAAGTCACTCACCAGCGGTTTATAAAGTTTTTGCTCCATTGAAAAAAATAATAATAATTTCTTCCACAAAAAAAAGCTAATGCGGAAAAAATGCAAAAAACGCTAATAAGCGTGAAAAAACGCTATTGCAAAAACATTGAAAAAAGCTGAAAAAAGTTGAAAAAAACTCACTGCAAAGCTACTGGCGTTTTTATAACAATATTTTAACGTCCAGTGTGCATGAGGCCTAAGGATTTTGTGAACCTCTTATATGCTCAATTTTGGTCTCATCACTCCAAATGAGCTTTCCCCATGACTCAGAATCCAGAAACGTCAGTACAGCACTGGATGAAAGATGCAAGGGTCTGTCAGGAGTCCAGAAACTCATTGACCTTTATACACACACACACACTAATTAGAAGTAAACAGATCACGGGTGAGGATGGTTCCCTTTAATATCAGACCAAAATCACCAGAGTATGTAAACTTTTGGGTAGTTTCTGTTGCCATAATGATTTAAAAAGAGTAAACACAGTTGATTGATAATACATTCAAGATTAATCACTGCGCTAACATTAAATAAGGTGGTATAAATTGTATGGTAACAATAAAAAGCATAAAGGGTGAATGTATGCAGCACTAAAAACATAAAATTATTATTATTATTATTACAGGATTTATATAGCGCCAACAGTTTACGCAGCGCTTTACAATATAAAAGGGAGACAATACAGTTATAATACAATAAAATACAAGAGAATTAAGAGGGCCCTGCTCAGAAGAGCTTACAATCTAATAGGGTGGGGGAGGTGGTACAAAAGGTTGTAACTGTGGGGAATGAGCTGATGGAAGTGGTAAAAGATTAGTTGGAGACGTTATAGGCTTCCCTGAAGAGATGAGTTTTCAGGGATTGCCTGAAGGTAGCTAGAGTAGGGGATAGCCGGACAGGTTGAGGTAGCGAGTTCCAGAGGATGGGAGAGGCTCTGGAGAAATCCTGGAGACGAGCATGGGAGGAGGAAACGAGAGAGCTTGACAGTAGGAGGTCTTGAGAAGAGCGGAGAGGACGGTTTGGGATATGTTTGGAGACAAGATTGGTGATGTAGCTTGGGGCAGAGTTGTGGATGGCTTTGTAAGCTGTGGTTAGTATTTTGAATTTAATTTGCTGGGTGATCGGGAGCCAGTGTAGGGATTGGAGGAGAGGGTTGGCAGACACTGAACGGTTGGTAAGGTGGAAGTCTGGCAGCAGCATTCATGATAGACTGAAGATGGGATAGCCTATGGAGAGGCAGGCCAATGAGAAGGGAGTTGCAATAGTCAAGGCGAGAGATAACAAGAGAGTGAATGAGGAGCTTGGTGGTTTCATTTGTCAAAAAGGGGCAAATTTTCGAGATGTTACGGAGGTGAAGTCTACAAACTTTTGACAATGATTGGACTTGAGGCTGAAATGACAAGTCCGAGTCTAGGATTATACAGAGTACCCTGGCGTGAGGGGAGGGACTGATGGTTGCATTGTTGATTTTGATGGAAAAGTCATGGAGGGGGGCACGGGGGGGGGGGGGGGAATATTAATAGCTCAGTTTTAGAGAGATTTTTTTTAAGGAAGTGCTGCGACATCCATGCTGAGATGTCAGTTAGTAAGTTAGTAATGCGAGAGGAGACTAAAGGAGTGAGGTGAGGAGTAGACAGATAGATTTGGGTGTCATCAGTGTATAAGTGGTATTGGAAGCCGTGGGTGGTTATCAAGTTACCAAGGGAGGAGGTGTAGATAGAGAAGAGAAGGGGTCCAAGAACAGAGCCTTGGGGGACCCCCACAGAAAAGGGCAATGGAGAGGAGGAGACAGAGTTGTAGGTAACACTGAAGGAGCGCTTTGATAGATAGGCAGAGAACCAGGATAGAGCAGAATCTTGGAGGCCAAGGGAATGTAGTTTATTGAGAAGGAGCGGGTGGTCAACAGTATCAAAGGCTGCAGAGAGGTCAAGTAGTAGGAGTATGGAGTACTGGCTGTTGGTTTTGGCAGTTAGTAAATCGTTAGTGAGTTTTAGTAAGGCAGTTTCCGTGGAGTGCTAAGAGCGAAAGCCAGACTGTGAGGGGTCAAGAAGGTTCTTTTCACTGAGGTAGGAGCTAAGACGGTTGTAGACTAAGCGCTCTAGAAGTTTAGAGGAGAATGGGAGCAATGAGATGGGCCTCAAGTTATTCAGGTTGGTGGGGTCCAGGGAGGGCTTTTTAAGTATGGGTGTGATCTTCCAAATTATAAAGTAAGCATTAAAACAGAGTCCTTGTTAAGGGAAACAGCTGGAACCACCCACGTTGTAGACAGAGACACAATAAGGTGAGCATGAAATTATCCTCCACTGAACATCAACACACCGGGCCTCTTACCAAAAAGGCAACTCCTCATGGTGTAGTATTTAAAACCAGGGTGAATTTATTTAATAAAAAACAGCCAGGGTACTCACATTTTGTTAGATAAAAGCAGGCATGTCAGAAGCTACAATCTGTCATGGATATCAATTTTTTCAAATCACAAAGATAGCCGCGGTCTGCACGTTACAGCGTCGTGACGTCAGAGCTCCACCCTACGCTGTGTTTCATCCAATAAGAACATCATCAGGGGCATGGTCAGAGCTCATCATATCCTCTTTATATAGGAGGGAAGGTGAGATAGAAAAGCCCCTTGCCCCTGCACTCCACCCAGATGATGCCTTATGAGGCGAAACGCGTTGGAATACTATGCTGATTCCACTGTTACTGTCCTCTTATAAGCGCTTTTTATACAATGGAAATGTGAGTGTATTTCTCTTGTTTACACATTTAAATATCCATTTATTCCTTACGGAATTACGCTATGTGCCCTGCTTCTTCTCTTTTGTTTATCTTTATGGGTGGGCAGATGACCCGTTCTTATCTAATTTGCTGACATCCACCGTCCCAAACATCCCTCTGGAGGTTGTGTCCATACAGTGAGCCTGAATCATCCCAGGTACTTCACAAAGCTTGATTAACTCATTAGGTGTACACCTATGGGCTCTTTCACACGGACGGACCGTATGTCCGTTTTTCATCCTTCCGTTTTCGGATGAAAAACGGACATACAGGTATCCCTATGGGATAGCGGGTGTCAGCGGATGAGCATCAGCTGACACCCGCTCTCGTCCGTGCTCTGCTCCGTTTCTGCAGACGGAGGAAAACCCTATTTTTTCATCCGTCTGCAGAGCGGATCGGGTGACGACGGACTCTACGATCCGTCGTCACCCGATCCCCCATAGGGGAGAGCGACGCTCTGACAGGTCCGTCCCTGCACGGAGTGCAGAGACGGACCTGTCATCTTCTGCTCAGCGGAGATCGCTCCGGCGATCCCCACTGAGCAAGCGGCTATCCACGGGGCGGATCTGCACTGATCCGCCCCGTGTGAAAGAGCCCTAAATGAGTTCAATCCCTCTGGTAAGCGATTGGTGCTTCTGGTGGTGGATCTCCTATCAATTTACATCATTATTTTTTGATGCACATTTATAATCCAATTGACTATCACTAATCCTATTGGACCATAATTAGTTTTTTTTTCACTTTCAAGGACTTTTCTTGGTCCCCAAGTTTCACCTATAGACACTTTCTTGTATTTTTGTATATTCAGTTGATGTCATAAGTACTTTCACTATATTGATTTTAGTTCAGTTCTAAAATTGTTTGTTAGCGCTGCACTTTTCCAACTTTTTTACATTTTACAATTGATTCACTGCTGTGCTGGCTGCTATTTTGTTCAATAGACAGCGCGGTATATGTGCTTTTATAGTTCTCCCTGCGCTCTAATGCGGCGTACACACTAGCGGACTTTCCCCTGTGTGTGGGCGCCGGCAGACTTTTTGGCGCCAAAAGTCCGGCGGACTAGGTTTTAAGTTTTGTTTTAAAATTATCCGCTGGACTTGGCAGTCCAGCGGACAATCCCACCGTTAGTATGCTAGTCCGCCGGACTTTTGGAAATGAATGGACTTGCCGATCATCGGAAAGTCCATTCATTTAGCACGTGACTTCAGGTAGATGGAGCTAGCGAAGGCAGTGAATGCCGCCGCGCTAGCCCCGTCACCTAGCATGGATTTAAAGGGAATCCCCACGCCGATAATTTATCGGCGTGGGGGTCCCCCCCAAATCCATCTCAGACCCTTATCCGAGCACGCAGCCCGGGCGGCCAGGAAAGGGGTGGGGACAAGCGAGCGCCCCCCCCCCCCTCCTGAGCCATACCAGGCCACGTGCCCTCAACATGGGGGGTGCCCTGGGGAAAGGGGGGCCGCACGGGGGCGCCCACCCCAAAGCACCTTGTCCCCATGTTGATGAGGACAAGGGCCTCTTCCCGACAACCCTGGCCGTTGGTTGTCGGGGTCTGCGGGCGGGGGGCTTATCGGAATCCGGGAGCCCCCTTTAATAAGGGGGCCCCCAGATCCCGGCCCCCCACCCTATGTGAATGAGTATGGGGTACGATGTACCCCTACCCATTCACCTAAGGTGTAAAGTGTAAATAAAAAAAACACACAATTTTTTCAAAATATCTTATTGCACTGCTCCGGGGGTCTTCTTCCGTCTTGAGGGGTCTTCTCGCCGGACTCCTCCGCTATTTTACCTAGCTCTTTTACCAAGCAGAGGAGCCCAGCTACCTTCTTCGTCGTCGCCGCCATCGTCTGGGGGTCTCGGTCCGCCTTCGGGGGTCTTCCGGGGTCTCTTCTGTTCTTGCCGCTGTCGTCGATTTCTGCGCCGCCGCCTTCTTCCTCTTCTTCTTCTTCTTCTTCTTCTCTCGGTAAAAGAGCTAGGTAAAATAGCGGAGGAGTCCGGCGAGAAGACCCCCCAAGACGGAAGAAGACCCCCGAAGCAGTGCAATAAAATATTTTGAAAAAATTGTGTGTTTTTTTTTTATTTACACTTTACACCTTAGGTGAATGGGTAGGGGTACATCGTACCCCATACTCATTCACATAGGGTGGGGGGGCCGGGATCTGGGGGCCCCCTTATTAAAGGGGGCTCCCGGATTCCGATAAGCCCCCCGCCCGCAGACCCCGACAACCAACGGCCAGGGTTGTCAGGAAGAGGCCCTTGTCCTCATCAACATGGGGACAAGGTGCTTTGGGGTGGGGGGGGCGCACGGCCCCCCTTTCCCCATGGCACCCCCCATGTTGAGGGCATGCGGCCTGGTGCGGCTCAGGAGGGGGGGCGCTCGCTCGTCCCCACCCCTTTCCTGGCCGGCCGGGCTGCGTGCTCGGATAAGGGTCTGAGATGGATTTGGGGGGGACCCCCATGCCGTTTTTTCGGCATGGGGATTCCCTTTAAATCCATACCAGGTGACGGGGCTAGTGCGGCGGAATTCACTGCCTTCGCTAGCCCCGTCTACCTGCAGTTACGTTCTGAATGAACGGACTGCTCCCTGTGTGGGCAAGTCCGTTCATTTTCAAAAGTCCCACAGACTTTTTCCCGCGGATTGTCCGCCGGAGAAGTCCGGGCGTGTGTGGGGCAAGTCACACGCTCGGAAAGCCCGGCGAAGTCCGGGCGTGTGTAAGCAAGTCACACGCTCGGAAAGTCCGGCGGTTTGTCCGCCAGACTGGGTCCGGCGGACAAAGTCCGATCGTGTGTATGAGGCATAAGCCTCGCTTTCATCCGCCGGAAGCAGAACCACATCATAACCGAATGTTTACACCACAGCTAAGACATACATGACTAGACACACCCACAACGGACATGTTTAGGGAGACCAGACAAGGAACATTATACAATATATCAATCTGTTTTCTAAGAGAGGATAAGGAGAAAGAACATGGCCAATTTGGAAACAGAGATGATAAATATAAACAATGGAAGTAATCAAAACCACCAAAAAATAGAAAATGTAAACATAGAAAGAAAAAAATGTTATAAAATTCCACAAACGGCTTAATCAAAGATCCACTGTGGAATAGAAGCAATGCTGCCATCTAGTGGTTGGAAACAGGTAATAAAAAAAAATACAAATACATAAGAACAACATGAAAAAATTTGCTAAAAATATATAGAAAAGGAGGAAGGTTAATCTAGGGATTCAGCTATTGTTGATAAACGCATTAACATCCCATTCTATATTTAAGCCAAATGGTCTAAAAGATTTTAAACAAAAAATCCACCAAGTCTCCATCTTTGAGATCTCTCTCCTGATATGGCTGCCTCTCCAATGAGGATCAAACCTATTTATAGCCATTAAACTCTTATTATGGCACAAAGTGTAATGTTTTAATAGACTATGGTTCAAAAAAATGTTATGAATATTCGTTATGGTAATGGCGGCGATCTGTGATTTATATCGTGACTGCGACATTATGGCAGACACATCGGACACTTTTGACACTATTTTGGGACCATCGTCATTTATACAGCGATCAGTGCTATAAAAATGCATTGATTACTATGTAAATGACACTGGGAGGGAAGGGGTTAAACACTAGGGGGCGATCAAGGGGTTAAGTGTGTCCTAGGGAGTGATTCTAACTTTGAAGGGGATGGGCTACCACTAATATGACAGTGATCACTCCTCTCGATGACAGGGAGCAGTAGATTCCTGTCATGTCACTAGGCAGAATAGGGAAATGCCTTGTTTACATAGGCAACTTCCAATTCTGCGGCTCCGTGACACAATCGCGGGACACCGGTGGACATCGAGTCCGCGGAACCTGCGGGCACGGTCACGCTGTACCCAGCTGTGCACACCCACTAGCCCTGCCAATTAAAGGGGACATACAGGTATGCCAATTTGCTCACCGCTGCCATTGTGCCAAAGTATATCAGCGTGCAGCGCTCAGCAAGTGGTTAAAGTGACAGAGTGAGAAGGTATCCTAGTGGGTCTGGTGATTTTCAGATATAGATTCATACTATATATAGTGTTAATAAAATCATCTGTCAATGTATGTTATTTTTATAAACATTCCCTCTCCAGTCCTTAAACAGCTCAATACTAGAACCTGGTAGTCATCTTGGAACAGGAAGGGGCCAACCCTGAACTGTTCCCACAAAAGTGGGAGCATGAAATTGTCCAAAATGTCTTGGCATGCTGATGCCTTAAGAGTTCCCTTCACTGGAACTAAGAGGCCAAGTCCAACCCCTGAAAAACATACCCCACACCATAATTCCCCCTCCACCAAGTTATTTGGACCAGTGCACAAATCAAGGTCCATAAAGACATGGCTGAGTGAGTTTGGGGTCGAGGAACTTGACTAGCCCGATAGAACACCTTTGGGATGAATTAGAGCTGAGACTGTGAGCCAGGCCTTCTCGTCCACATCAGTGCATGATCTCACAAATGCACTTCTGGAAGAATGGTCAAACATTCCCATAGACACACTCCTAAACCTTGTGGACAGCCTTCCCAGAAGAGTTGAAGCTGTTATAGCTGAAAAGGATGGGACAACTCAATATTGAACCCTACAGACTAATGCCCCGTACACACGGTCGGATTTTCCGTCGGAAAATGTCCTATCGGGCAATGTTGTCAGAAATTCCAACCGTGTGTAGGCTACATCTGACTTTTTCCGTCGGATTTTCCGATGGACGTTTTATCTCCTGCTCTCAAATTTTCCGACAACAAAGTCCTATCAGACTTTTTCCGATCGTGTGTATCGAATTCCGACGGACAAAGTGCCACGCATGCTCAGATCACATTACAAGACCAAAGCTATTGGCTACTAGCCTCTATGTAGTCCCGTCGTAGGCAACAAACGTCACCACGTTCAGAATGATCGGATTTTCCGACAACTTTGTCCGACCGTGTGTATGCAACACCAGTGTCGCACAAAATCCGTCGGAAAAAATCCGATGGATTTTGTGGTCGGATTTTCCGACCGTGTGTACGTGGCATAAGACTGGGATGCCATTAATGTTCATGTGCGTGTAAAGGCTGGCATCCAAATACTTTTAGTAATATAGTGTATATTAAAGGCTCAGGGTGCCCAAACTGATACTTTTGTTTTTGGGGAATGCTGAATCACACAGCAGCTTCTTGAATGAAACTTTAAGGACCCATTCAGACTTATTCAGTTCATTACACTGTATTAACTTGTGTTATATTGCACATTAATGCCTGTTTTGTTAGGGTAACCTATTCATTATCAATGGGCTGTCAATACACTACAGTGGGTCAGAAACCGCACCTGATCCTTTTTTCTATGCAACACACCAAAACGCAATTGTATGTGCATTGTAGTGCACTACACAATCTGCTACTCTGTAGTGCATTGGGGTGAAAGTAGTCAGCAGCACAAATAGAGAGGGTTAATCTCCTCAGCGCAAAAACAGACAGCATTAGAAATTTTTCAGGATGGCCTTAAAGGGGGCTACAGATTGCGGGCCCACTGTCATGGGTTTGCGGCCACTACCCATCTGCTCCCCCTTTAAATGCACAAATGAGGTTACCCCAGATTTTTGGGGCTATTGCCCCTTTAAGATTTGTCTTACCTGTTCAGGTAAATGGTAATTGGTGTATTAACTGCTTGCCGACCAGTTCACGACGATGTACGACGGCACAATGGCATGGCTGCGCAAATGGGGGTACCTCTATGTCCCCTTTAAGATGCGGCTTAGGCATTTCCCTGTTCTGCCCAGCATCTACTGCTCCCTGTCATCGGGAGCAGTGATCTCTGTCATGTTGTAGTGAGCCCCCCCCCCCCCCCACAGTTAGAATCACTCCCTAGGACACACTTAACCCCTTGATCGCCCCCTAGTGTTTAACCCCCTTCCCTGCCAGTATCATTTACACAGTAATCAGTGCATTTTTATAGCACTGATCGCTGTATAAATGACAATGGTCCCAAAATAGTGTCAAAAGTGTCCGATGTGTCTGCCGCAATGTCACAGTCACGATAAAAATCGCCGCCATTACTAATAAAAATAAAATTATAATAAAAATTCCATAAATTTACTCCCGATTTTGTAGACGCTATAACTTTTACCCAAACCAATCAATATACACTTATTGAGATTTTTTTTTTACCAGAAATATGTAGAAGAATACATATCGGTCAAAACTGAGAAAGAAAATTGTTCTTTTATATATTTTTTGGGGATATTTATTATTAGCAAATGTAAAAAATAAATTTTTTTTTCAAAATTGACGCACTTTTTTTGTTTTTTTAGCGCAAAAATAAAAACCGCAGAGGTGATTAAATACCACCAAAAGAAATCTCTATTTTTGGGAAAAAAAGGATGTAAATTTTGTTTGGGTACAGCGTCAGTGAAAGCGACGCAGTGCTGAATCACAAAAAATGCTCTGGTCAGGAAGGGGGTAAATTCTTCCGGGGCTGAAGTGGTTAAGTCACATGTTCCTTTCAGAATTTTCCAGAATTCAGGAATTTAGTATAAAAGGCAGCCATCCATTGGGATCTTTTGCAGTTGGTCGGCAACACAGGACAGCGAGTAACCCACCCTCCCTCCCTAGTTGTAGGCGCTTTATGTGGTATGTCAGCCTTGATCAAAGGGAGACTTGTTAATTAAATTATACATGTGCTTGAGTCCTTTTGATTAAGCATCTGGTTATGTTATATTTCAATACTTGTGGAACAATTCATTTAAATGTGTTTTCTGTTTTATTTTAACAAACCAATAAGGTGCCATGGCCAATTTTCTTGCCAAATGCTTGTCTGGCACTGATTATTCTTACATGTAATGTTTATTGTGGTTTTGGGGTGGGGTGGCCTGCAATCCCATAACTTACCCTTTTCAGATTTATCCAAAACTATAAAAAAAAGTATTACCTTTACATATACTTTAATCTGCATGGATCAATTTTCTCACCCACGGTGTGAACTGAACCTAAGCAGACAAAATGTAGTAACTAGCTCATCTATAGAGCCACCTTATGTTTTTTTTGTATATTGAACCTCCTCTTTGTGTTTATAGAATACTAAAACAGAAGACTGAATTTTATACCGAGTTGCCAGACCTTCATATGTTTTCTACCTCTGTTCTACCACAAATAAGATGCAGGACAGTGGACCCATATATTTTACTACGTAATTTATAAATTACCATTTAATGCTAATACCAAAACCACGTGTAAACTTGGAATTTCATGGTGTTAAATGTGAGTTGCAAGTGAGATTTAGAGGCCTACTGCAACACTATTTCCACAATTAGACTATAGTATTGCTGTGAACAGTCTAGCATTGTCATAACTATCTGTACATATAAAATTGGAACTGTCCATTATTTCTGTAGAGTTGTCTATATAATAGAAGTTGTGGTTAGGAGTACTAAGAGAAGCTCAGCTCTTACATGTGCATACTTCATAAATGGTGCTCATTAATAACTATTTTGTCTAGATGTCTGTTCTGGAATTGTAGGAGGGAGAGAAGCAAATCCACACTCCAGACCTTACATGGCCATAGTACATTCGGCAAAATCATTCTGTGGAGGCATTTTAATTAAAGATGACTGGGTTCTAACTGCTGCCCATTGTATTTTGTAAGTATTCTTTTTTTGTTGGCAAGATAACATATCTGAAAAGAAGAAAAGATCTAGAAAAATTGATTAATGTGTTATTGCTACCAACATCCTAATAACATTATACAAAAGCCTGCACAGAAGTGCATTAGGGGTGCCCCTTTGGACTTTGTATGGCAGCAATATGGTATCAAAGCCAAAATTCGATTGACAAATATGTAAAAAGGGGGCACAATGGTGCCAACTTTATTATTAATATAGTCATAGAGAAAAATATATATAACATATAAACATAAATGGATAAAAAATCCTAAAATGGTACATCGATGAATATTATGAATATATTGGATAATACATACAATACAATAACCCAAACTTGTTTGTCGAGAAGAAGCATCAACCAGACCATGCATGGGCTGGCAGGCTAGTTCAAACGACATAAACCCAACATGTTTCGGAAATTAATTTTACATTAATATATTCCTTCTTCAGGGGTGATATGAGGTTAGGTAATTATATTCAAATCTGTGAGGGATATAGAAATACAGTAAGATTCATCTCACAACATCAGAAGATTATACATCTGTCGGTGAATTTTGTTTTGACATATGTAAAAAGATAGTGTATGGACAGAGCCAAACATACTTACATGTCATAGATTCACTGTCTAGAAGCCAAAATAGAAAACAACAATACATAAGGATAATACACGCTGGCTGTGCATGTGTCCATGCATGGGGCAGATGGTCGCGACATATGTTCACGACTCAATCGCTGGAAGCATGCACACAAAAGACGCCTGTTCACCACTTCCACAGCAATATATTCCTGTTGCTGTATATATTTTTCTCTATTGTGCCCTCCTTTTTACATATTTGTCAATCTAATTTTTACTTTGATACCATATTGCTGCCATACAAAGTCCAAAGGGGCGTCTCCTAATGCACTTCTGTGCATGCTTTTGTATCATATCTGAAAAGAAGAGGTGCAAGATGTAAAAGCCCTGGCTTCTATGGACTACAGTAATATGACTATAAAATTAGGAAAGGGTAGGACACCTATACCTGTCCTATGCCCACCTATATTCTTTTTTAGACAAGGTATGCTTGGGTTTACTATCTTCTATTACATGTAAAGTTCATATTTCTAACCTCTTGTTTCCAGAACTGAAAATAAAACCTCAGTGACCCTGGGTGCCCATTACAGAGACCGGGGATCTCATTTACAGATTATTGATGTAAAAAGATCTATCACACATGAGGGTTTCAACAGCAAAAACTTCCAGAATGACATTCAGCTTTTGCAGGTATGATCTATCTATCTATCTATCTATCTATCTATCTATCTATCTACAGTGCCTTGAAAAAGTATTAATACCCCTTGAAATTTTCCACATTTTGTCATGTTACAATCAAAAATGTAAATGTATTTTAATTGGATTTTATGTGATAGACCAGGGATATGCAATTAGTGGACCTCCAGTTGTTGCAAAACTACAAGTCCCATCATGCCTCTGCCTCTGGGCGCCATGCTTGTGGCTGTCGTTCTTGCTATGCATCATGGGAGTTGTAGTTCTGCAACAGCTGGAGGTGCGCTAATTGCATATCGCTGTGATAGACCAACACAAAGTGGCACATAATTGTGAAGTGGAAGGAAAATGATAAATGGTTTTCAATTTTTTTTTACAAATAAATATGTGAAGTGTGGCGTGCATTTGTATTCAGCCCCCCTGAGTCAATACTTTGTAGAACCGCCTTTCACTGCAATTACAGCTGCATGTCTTTTTTGCTATGTCTCTACCAGCTTTGCACATCTTGAAAGTGATATTTTTGCCCATTCTTCTTTGCAGAATAGCTCAAGCTCTGTCTGATTGGATGGAGAGCGTCCATGAACAGCAATTTTCAAGTCTTGCCAAAGATTCTCAATTGGATTTAGGTCTGGACTTTGACTGGGCCACTCTAATACATGAATATGCTTTGATCTAAACCATTCCATTGTAGCTCTGGCTGTATGTTTAGGGTCGTTGTCCTGCTGGAAGGTGAACCTCCGCCCCAGTCTCGTCTTTTGCAGACTAACAGGTTTTCTTCTAAGATTGCCCTGTATTTGGCTCCATCCATCTTCCCATCAATTCTGACCAGCTTCCCTGTCCCTCCTGAGGAAAAGCATCCCCACCACATGATGCGGCCACCACCATGTTTCAGGGTGGGGATGGTGTGTTCAGGGTGATGTTTAGTGTTAGTTTTCCGCCACACATAGCGTTTTGCTTTTAGCCCAAAAAGTTAAATTTGGGTTTCATCTGACCAGAGCACCTTCTTCCACATGTTTGCTGTGTCCCGCACATGGCTTCTCGCAAACTGCAAATGGGACTTCTCATGACTTTCTTTCAACAATGGCTTTCTTCTTGCCACTCTTCCATAAAGGCCAGATTTGTGGAGTGCACAAATAGTAGTTGTCCTGTGGACAGATTGTCCCACCTGAGCTGTGGATGCAGCTTCTCAAGAGTTACCATGGGCCTCCTGGCTGCTTCTCTGATTAATGCTCTTCTTGCCCGGCCTGTTAGTTTAGATGGACGATCATGTCTTGGTAGGTTTGCAGCTGTGCCATTTCCATTTTTGGGTGATGGATTGAACAGTGCTCCGTGAGGTGTTCAAAACTTGGGATATTTTTTATAACCTAACCCCGCTTTAAACTTCTCCACAACTTTATCCCTGACCTGTCTGGTGTTTTCCTTGGCCTTCGTGATGCTATTTGTTCACTAAGGTTTTCTAACAAAACCTCTGAGGGCTTTACAGAACAGCTGTATTTATACTGAGATGAAATTACACACAGGTGTACTCTATTTACTATTTAAGTGACTTCTGAAGGCAATTGGTTCCACTAGATTTTAGTTAGAGGTATCAGAGTAAAGGGGGCTGAATACAAATGCACGCCACACTTTTAACATATTTATTTTTATCATTTTCTTTCCAATTCACAATTATGTGCCACTTTGTGTTGGTCTATCACAAAAAAAAATCCCAATAAATTACATTTCCATTTTTGGTTGTAACATGACAAAATGTAGAAAATGTCAAGGGGTGTGAATACTTTTTCAAGGCATTGTATCTGCAGCACTACACACTAAGGATGAGCCCGGTGTTCGATTCGAACCCATGTTCGAATCGAGCACCGGGTGTTCGCTCGCTCGGCGAGCCCAGAACTATTGGGGCCGCTCGCATCAAATTCGTGTGATGCGAGCGGCCCCGCAATGCATTGCGGCCCGCGCAGTGCAATGCTGGCTGATGATTGGCCAAGCATGCACTGTGACCCCGCATGCTTGGCCAATCACAGCGCCGGCAGCGAGGAGAGCCATAATTGGCTACAGGCAGGATGCCTGTAGCCAATTATAGCTCAGGGGCTTTAGTACACGCCCCACGGTATAAGAGGCCGCCGCGCCGGCGGCCTCGCATATTATGTTTCAGTCAGTGTCAGCGTGTCAGTGTGCTGCTGACAATATGTGCTTTATTTCTGGGGATATGTGTGTGCATGCTGTTAGAACAGCATTGCAGTATCACATCTGGGGGGTGTCTATAGGTGGCCTGTGAAGGGGGCAGGTTTCCTGTGCTTAGAACTTTCCCTGCAAAAAAGTGTAATTTTTGCAGGAAAAAAGCTATTTAAAATCACTCGCGGCTAATGAATTGATGGCTCCTGTAACACAGAGAACTGTCATTCATTAATAAAAAACAAAAAAAAAAAAGCGTAGGGGTCCCCCCAAATTCAATAACCAGGCCCTTCAGGTCTGGGATGGATATTAAGGGGAACCCCAGCCAAAAAAAAAAAATGGCGTAGGGTCCCCCTCAAAATCCATACCAGACCCTTGAGGTCTGGTATGGATTTTAAGGGGAACCCTAGCCAAAAAAAATGGCGTGGGGTCCCCCTCAAAATCCATACCAGACCCTTATCCGAGCACGCAACCTGGCAGGCCGCAGGAAAAGAGGGGGGGGACGAGAGCGGCCCCCCCTCTCGCCTGAACCGTACCAGGCCACATGCCCTCAACATTGGGAGGATGCTTTGGGGGTCTAAGACCCCTAAAGCACCTTGTCCCCATGTTGATGAGGACAAGGGCCTCTTCCCCACAACCGTGCCCGGTGGTTGTGGGGGTCTGCGGGCTGGGGGCTTATCGGAATCTGGAAGCCCCCTTTAACAAGGGGACCCCCAGATCCCGCCCCCCCCCTGTGTGAAATGGTAAGGGGGTACAAAAGTACCCCTACCATTTCACCAAAAAAGTGGCAAAAATGGTAAAAATGACAGGAGACGGTCTTTGACAATTCCTTTATTAAAATCTTCTTTCTTCTTTCTTCATCCTTCGGTTTCTTCATCTTCTCCTTCCTTCATCTTCTTCCATCTTCTTCTTCCATTTTCTTCTTCTTCCGATCCGCTTCTTCTTGCGCTGGTCTTCTCGTCCTTCTCGTCCGGCATCTTCTTCCGTCGGCGTCGGTGTCTCTGTCTCTTCTTGGGCCGCTCCGCGCAATGGGAGGCTCCCGCTGTGTGAGGCTCCGCTCCGTCTGACAGGTCTTTTATAATGGAGGGCACCTGGTGACCCCGCCCCCTCTGACGCACAGGGACGTCATGGGGAATTCCATGATGGCTTTCCCCATGACGTCAGAGGGGGGCGGGGTCACCAGGTGCCCTCCGTTTTAAAAGACCTGTCAGATGGAGCGGAGCCTCACACAGCGGAAGCCTCCCATTGCGTGGAGCGGCCCAAGAAGACGCCGACGCCGACGGAAGAAGATGCCGGACGAGAAGGACGAGAAGACCAGCGCAAGAAGAAGCGGATCGGAAGAAGAAGAAAATGGAAGAAGAAGATGAAGGAAGGAGAAGATGAAGAAACCGAAGGATGAAGAAAGAAGAAAGAAGATTTTAATAAAGGAATTGTCAAAGACCGTCTCCTGTCATTTTTACCATTTTTGGTGAAATGGTAGGGGTACTTTTGTACCCCCTTACCATTTCACACAGGGGGGGGCGGGATCTGGGGGTCCCCTTGTTAAAGGGGGCTTCCAGATTCCGATAAGCCCCTCGCCCGCAGACCCCCACAACCACCGGGCACGGTTGTGGGGAAGAGGCCCTTGTCCTCATCAACATGGGGACAAGGTGCTTTAGGGGTCTTAGACCCCCAAAGCATCCTCCCAATGTTGAGGGCATGTGGCCTGGTACGGTTCAGGCGAGAGGGGGGCCGCTCTCGTCCCCCCCTCTTTTCCTGCGGCCTGCCAGGTTGCGTGCTCGGATAAGGGTCTGGTATGGATTTTGAGGGGGACCCCACGCCATTTTTTTTTTTTGGCTGGGGTTTCCCTTAATATCCATCCCAGACCTGAAGGGCCTGGTTATTGAATTTGGGGGACCCCTACGCTTTATTTTTTTTTATTTTTTATCAATGACTTTTTTTTATGAATGAGTTTCAATGAATCACTGTTCTCTGTGTTACGGGAGCCATGAATTAACATTAGCCGCGAGTGATTTTAAATAGCTTTTTTACTTTCAAAAATGACACTTTGCGCAGAGACAGTTCTAAACACGGGAAACATGCGCCCCTTTACAGGCATACTATAGACACCCCCCAGGTACGAAATTTAAAGGAATATTACACTTTTATTGTTTCAATGTAAGCATTATTAAAATCACTGCTCCTGAAAAAACGGCCGTTTTTAAAAAAAAAATTTGCATTGATACATGTCCCCTGGGGCAGGACCCAGGTCCCCAAACACTTTTTATGACATTAACATGCATATTAGCCTTTAAAATGAGCACTTTTAATTTCGAACGTTCGCATCCATTATAACTAATAGGGTTCTAAAGCTCGCACGGACTTTAGGTCCGTTCGCGGGTTCTGGTGCGAGCCGAACGGGGGGGTGTTCGGCTCATCCCTACTACACACGTAGGGGTTGCAGATGACTGGGTTCTCCACTCCTACACAGTCAGGCAACAAGTATTCTCCATACTTTCTCCAGAAACAAGGATCAGTTTTTGTCTTGCTTTTTTTTTTGTTTTATTAGGAGTAATAACTTAGATGGGGGACCGGAATTATGGGATGCCCAACTTGATAGCAATGAAACCAGGGACAACGTCCTCCCTATGTACAACTCTGATTCCTCTTCTTTTCTATGTCCATCTCTGATTGATTCCTCTCTTGTTAATTGACAGTCTCCAATAAAAAAGCAAAAGCCCCATAAGGGCTAGGAACTCTCAGTCCCTTTTGAAAGTAGCACACCATGTTGTAGACTGCATCCTGGAGTACCTCCAACTCCTCATGTAGACACTCTTCCTAGCTCTATCAACCACTGGAAATTCCAGCCCACTTGGCTGCTTCTCCACCAGTATGCCTGACTGCTCCAGAGTAGGGATGAGCCGAACACCCCCCGGTTCAGTTCGCACCAATACGAGGATCCTTCCGCAGGCTTTGCAGGATCAGGGTGGCCATGCAGCGTAGGTTAGCTGAGGCATTCGGTCCGGAGTCCTCTGGGTCACTAAGGACGACATGATTCGCAGTCACCTCCTCCCAGCCACGTACAAGTCCACGGGTTTCTTGGAACTGTAAATGATCCCTAAAAGACTGCTGCTGATGCTGAGTGCCAGGCTCCACCTCCATGCTGACACAATCCTCCTCCTCCTCGTCCTCTTCCTGTGTGATCGGCGGGCCAGCAGGAACACTGTCTGGATAAAGGGGGCCTTGAGAGGTAAGGAAGTCCTCCTCTTCCTGCCTCTGTTCTGTCTCAAGTGCCCTGTCCATTATTCCATGCAGCGTGTGCTCCAACAGGTGGACAAGAGGGACAGTGTCACTGATGCATGCACTGTCACTGCTCACCATCCTCGTGGCCTCCTCAAATGGTGACAGGACAGTGCATGCATCCCTGATCATGGCCCACTGGCGTGAGTTCCACCTGGTGGGAATGTCACAGATTAGGCGGTTCTTGGGCAGGTTAAATTCCTTTTGTAGGTCAGCCAGCCGAGCACTGGCATTATATGATGGGCGAAAATGCACACAGACTTTCCTGACCTGCCTCAGGACATCCTGTAAGCCTGGGTACCTGCCCAAGAACCGCTGCACCACCAAGTTAAGGACGTGAGCCACACAGGGCACATGGGTCAGTTGTCCCTGTCGGAGGGCAGAGAGGAGGTTGGTGCCATTGTCGCCAACCACCATTCCTGGCTTAAGCTGGCGTGGCATCAACTACCTCTCAGCCTGCACCTGCAGAGCTGACAGAATCTTGCCTTTATTTTTGCCTGTACTTGCGTAGCCCCTTGAACGCCTACGGAGCACCGCTGGTTCCGAGGAAAAAGCACTGTAAGAGGCCATGGAGGAAGAAGAAGAGGAGGGGGTGGAGGAGAGAGGTGTGTCAGAATCACCAGTGGTAGCATTTTGGAGGCGTGGTGGTGGAACAACCTCCAACACTAGGGCACCTTGTCCTGCATCCTTCCCAGCTGCCAGAAGAGTCACCCAATGCGCCGTGAAAGATAGGTAACGTCCCTGTCCATGCCTGTTGGACCATGAGTCAGCGGTAATATGAACCTTACCACTGACCGCCCTGTCCAGCGAGGCCAAGACATTGCCTTCCACATGCCGGTAGAGAGCTGAAATCGCCTTCCGTGAGAAAAAGTGGCGTTTGGGAGCCTGCCACTGAGGAACCGCACATTCCAAACTAACGGAAGGGGGCAGAGTCTGCCAACTGAAAAGGCAGCAGTTGAATTGCTAGCAATTTAGCCAAGCTAGCATTCAACCACTGGGCATGTGGATGGCTGGGAGTGAACTTCTTTCGGTGGTGCAGCAGCTGGGGCAGATAAATTTGCCTGGTACAATCGGACGTCGGTGTACCAATAGCAGATTGCACGCAAGTACTTGGCTGTGACACACCTAATTCTACACCTTTATTCCTCTCAGTGCAGGTTTCAGAGAGGACTGAAGGTATAGTGGGGTTGGAGATCCCAGCTGATGAGGAGCAAGGAGAGGTCCGCTTTGTTCTTTGGTGTGGGTCTTTTAGGAACGCTTGCCAATGAACTGCATGGCAGGTCGACATATGTCTGGTCAAGCATGTGGTGTCCAAGAGGCTGATGTTCTGGCCACATGAGATACGCTTGATACATATGTTGCAAATAGCAGCGGTGCGATCTGATGCATTTGTCTCAAAAAAGGCCCACACCAAAGAACTTTTGGAATAAGGCTCGGAGGCAGCGCCCTGCACATGCAGAGATCTGCGGTGTGATGCAGTTGGTGTGCTGCCCTTAAGCTGGCCCCTGGTGGGCATCCTGCCTCGTTGGAGATGTGCCTCCTCCTCCTCTCTCCTATCAGGCACCCACGTGGAGTCAGTGACCTCATCATCCCCTCCCTCCTCATCACTGGAGCAAACCTGGCAGTATGCTGCAGCTGGGGGAAAATGACTGCCAGATTGCTGTCCTTCTTGGGCATCCCCTCTCTCTGGGCTCACGTTACTGCCTTCCTCTAGCTGGGTATCATCCTCAGAGCCTTCAAAACGCTGGGCATCCTCATGGAGCATGTACCCCACACTGTGCTTAAACAGTTCGGGGGACTCCTCAGGAGGACATGGTGGGGCTAGGGAAGGAGTGACTGATGCCATTGAGCCTTAGGGAAGAGGCAGCGTTGGCAGCTGTTTTGCCAGTACCCTGAGCCTGGGTGAGAGAGGATGAGAAGGATGAGGACGGCTTGGTCATCCACTTTACCAAGTCTTTGGCATGTTACGGCTCAACGCGTCTAGCTGCCGAAAAAAATGAAAAGCGTGTTCCATGACCTCGTGCTGATGAGGATGCACCGTGTCCACGACCAGCACTGTTGCCTCTAGACACAGAGCCTGCTTGCCCTCTTTTATGGGCTTGTGACTGTCTGCCTCTGCCTCTCCTTGTTGGCCTTCCAGACATACTAATGGCCTGCAGGGAGATGTAGCTGCACAAAGCTGGGACGTATATACTGATATACTGCATCTACCAGAATCAACTGCCTGCCTGTAGTATTATTAGTATGAGAACACCAGCAATTGGGGTAGCTTTATGTGCACACTGTGCAGAGTACACAGTACACCAACCTGCGGTATAGGATCAGAAGAACACCAGCAGTTGGGGTAGCTTTAGGTGCACACTGTGCAGATGGCACATAACACTGACTGTAATTGCTACAGCTGCCTGCAGATAGGATCAGCAGAACACCAGCAATTGGGGTAGCTTTAAGTGAACACTGTGCAAAGGACACAGTACACAGGAACGCATCTAGCTAAACTGAATACAGTATATATATATATATATATATATATATATATATATATATATATATATATATATATATATACATATACATATACATATACACATACACACACACACACATACATACATACATACATACATACATACAACACCTAGGATACATATATATACACTATACACTGACTGCAGCTAACTGACTAGCCTCCTGCCTGCTCTATCTAACTCAAATGAAATTAAATCACACTATGTCTCTCTGTCTATCTCTCTCCGCCGCCGCAACACACTACACAACACACTACACGCAGGAGGCCTTATATAGTGTGGGGCGTGTACTAAACCTCCTGAGCCATGATTGTCCAAAGCCACCCTGGCCAATTACGGCTCGCTAGACAGACGGCGCTGTGATTGGCCAAGCATGCAGATCATAGTGCATGCCTGGCCAATCATCAGCCAGCAATGCACTGTGATGCCGAAGTGAATTATGGGCCGTGACGCGCCACCCGAATTTGGTACAAACAGCCCATAATGTTCGCAATTCGCCGAATGGACGAACAGACGATGTTCGAGTCGAACATGGGTTCGACTCGAACACAAAGCTCATCCCTACTCCAGAGATCTCCCAGGGCAATGTTAGGGAAGATTTAGGCATCTTGCTTGCAGAGAGACCTGCTACATGTGGCAGTCTCTCCCATTGTAAGTCCCTGACTGTGCTGTAGTACTCACACTGTCCTCCTTGCTCCCATAGTTTATGTATAGTTTAGTCTCTACAGTCCCCTATAACAACAGCTCTGATCCACTTCTTTCGTAAAACAGTTCAAAACACAAACAGCTATTTGTGATTATCCTCAAACAACATCCCTCTCAATCAAGTCAAGGGTAGCTCTCGTAATACAGGTTAACAGCCGGAGGGATCCAAGACCCACAGACAAAGGGTCACCCACTGATCGCAATTAGGGACCTCCCCACCATATCTGGGTCTTCTGGTGAAGCTTCATGCAATTTGGTTGCTCACACACTGGTTCTGACAGTGGAGAACCCCCACTTGCCCAGCTACCTCTTCAGGTATGTCCTCTCTGAGCTGCTGAAGGAGGAAAGCTGAAAAACCTTTAATCCCTGGTTGTGTTCAGGTACCCAGGGAGTTGTGGGAAATGGGAGTCAAAAGGGGCATACGCCTGCATTTGAGCATGGCCAGTGAATGGTCACTCAGCTACACCGTAATTTTTTTTTCTATTAATACCTATCATTGATGATTGATTCATTTAATTTACCAGGTAGAATCACCCCCTAGGGTACACATACTAAACCACAGCTCTATAGCAAAACATAGCAACTTCATTGTATGATTTATCATTATAATGGACAGATGTATTTTTTATTTATTTCAGCTGGCACATAGGGCAAAGCTGGGAAAATATGTAAATTACACAATACTGCCAAAGACATATGAAGATGTTGCAGATGGAACAGTCTGTGAAACTGCTGGCTGGGGAAGAATTGAAAATAGCAGACTGGCTGATAGGTTAATGGAAGTCAATGTCACAATTCTAAACAGAACGAAATGTAGCAGAAAATGGAAAAAGAAATATCAAATAACTAATGAAATGCTGTGTACCATTGTAGGACGTGAAAAGAAAGATGTTTGCAAGGTAAACGTAATTATCTGTATTATTAATAATTACCCAACTCAATGCTACAGACATACAATACCCCAGAAGTATTAATAGAATAAATACAATTGTATTGTGTAATATCGCTGAAGCTTTCAATTCAATATGCGCAAAATATTGTGCGTGTTATATCAAATAAGCTCACTGACCAGGTGTATGACAAATAAAGATTAGACCATCCTGCCACAGTTCTAAATAAACTTGAAAGTTCAGTCTTTCCATTGTGCATGAAAAGTGTTAAAATAAAGATTAGTCCTTCTTGCAACAATTTTAAATAAACTTCTCAAGAAAGTTCTCTCCACCGTGAATAAAAAGTTAATCTACCTGTACATAGTCTATCCTCCCTTCAGTCCATCATAAATGCCGCTTCCAGACTTGTACACCTCACCAACCACTGTGTCTGCTATGCCTCTATGGCAATCTCTCCACTGTCTCCGCTAACCCAACAAGCAAAATTCCAACAAGCAAAATTCAAAATACTAAAGCCATTCCCAATCTGCAACTAGCTACATCACCAATTTTGTTTCAAAATACCACCCGAACTGTTCTCTTCGCTCCTCCCAAGACTTCCTGTTCTCTTGTCATCTACTCCCACACTGGCCTTCAGGACTTCTCCATATCCTGTCTCATCTTCTGGATCTACTTACCCCAAACTGTCCAACTATTTCCTATTCTAGTGTGACCATAGACTGTGGGAAAGACCCTATGACTAAGCCCTGTGGGTAGGGCGAAATGTGTCAGGGGTGTGGCCTGGGAGCTGGCGGGCTGAAGCTGTTTTTACTTAGTAGCTTCTTTTGTGTGCAACGCTTCCTTCTTGCCTTCTCTACATAACTCCTAGCGTGGACTCGTCACTTCCGGGTCCTGTATGTGACATCCATCTTTCTAGTATATCCAGAATAAGGCGTGGATTGCACGCTGCCGCGATTTTGATATGGCAACCCGCACGTGTTGTAGACACCTTAGTGCTGGGAATAGCACAGTCACATGTGAGTGCAATCTTTGTCAAATTTTAAACCATTTTTAATAAAACTTACTACACTATAATCGGTAGTAGTAGGAACGATCATCAATTCGCGTCTTGACTATGCAAACTCCCTCTACATAGGATTACCGGATTACCAGATTGCGCGCCTTCAAATTGTCCAAAACACAGCAGCGAGATTAGTCACCAGAAAGAAACCCTGGGAATCCATCTCCCCATCCCTAAGGATCCTCCATTGGCTCAAGGTAAAAGAGAGGATCACATTCAAGATCCTCTGCCTCACCCACAAATGTACACAAGGAAATGCACCTCAATACCTTTGTTAGAAAATAGAAAAATACATACCAAATCGCAGCCTTCGATCAACAAACCAAAATCGCCTTCTCATCCCCAAAGCCCGCTACATATCGAAGGGAGAACGAAGATTCGCAGTACAGGGACCCCGGCTATGGAATGCTCTACCAAACAACATCCGCATGGAAGAAAACCATCAGGCCTTCAGGAAATAACTCAAGACCCACCTCTTCTAAACATGGCATCACAACAAGAGCAGACAGCGCCTAGAAGCGATTCAGTTCGCAGTTGTAGCTTTATACAAATCATTCATTCATTCATAATGTCCTGTACACACGATAGGATTTTCCGACAACAAATGTTCGATGGGAGCTTGTTGTCGGAAATTCTGACCATGTGTAGGCTCCATTGGACATTTTCTGTCGGAATTTCGGACAAATGAAATTTGAGATCTGGATCTGAAATTTTCCGACAACAAAATCCTTTGTCGGAAATTCCAAACGTGTGTACACATATCTGACGCACAAAAAATCCACGCATGCTTGGAATCAAGCAGAAGAGCTGCACTGGCTATTGAACTTAATTTTTCACGGCTCGTTGTACGTGTTGTACGTCACCACGTTCTTGACGTTCGGAATTTCCGACAATCCGTTGGAAAAAAAACATGGATTTTGTTGTTGGAAAATCCTATCATGTGTACAAGGCATTAGAGTTCTTCTTTGTGTCCTTGGTGGAGTCTGTACCCTTATCCTCCATTCAATCAAAGCGCAATCTGACCGACTGTAAAAAGGGGTCAAACACCTCTGGTGAGTTGCCATCTACCTCATGAGCACTCATGGTGAAGCTTGTATTTGAAGGAACATCAAACAAGAAGATTTTATATGTATATGGTGGGATTGTCACTTTGGACTTTATTAGTTTGCTGGTTTGCACATGGTATACGTCAGTGGTCTCAAAGCACCGTCACGCAGGCCATTTGCGGCCCACGGACTGGTTATAAATGGTCCGCAGCAGCGATCCCCAGCACGCATGGGGACCTGGACAGCAGAGGGATCGGAGCGGCGGGCGGGGGGGGAGCAATTACAGAGCAATCAAAACAGAGAGAGAGGTGACAGGCAGCTGCTGGTGCAGAAGTTTTTAATAAAATAAATGCTTAAAAACAAACAGTCCACTCCCTCTCCATGTCAGAGCTGTATATGTCAGTCTGTGACGTCGGCTGTCCCATCCTCCCCTCCGATCCATGCTGCTCTTATCACTGAATCTGTGGAGGAAGCCAATAATACAGAGCTGCGGGGAAACTGCAGTGAGCTGTCAGCCTGGGATGCTGTTACCAATCAGAGCATTTTGGAGGCTTAACCACACCCCCATCATCAGAGGCTGACAGTTCACATGAGTTTCCCGCGGCTCTCTGTTTCCTCCACAGATTCAGTGATAAGAGCAGCATGGATCGGAGGGGAGGATGGGACAGCCGACGTCACAGACTGACATATACAGCTCTGACATGAAGAATGAGTGGAACTACAACCAGTAGCTAGCTATACACTGTGCACATCATGTCTGTGTAAGAGGGAATCAGATTTCAGATCCAGTGTGTGCTGTGTGGGGAGCAGGAGTTTTTAGTGCCTGTGCTCAGGATGTCTCCAGTGCAGGGATGGGAGAAAGAGCTCTGCCTAGTGCACTGCCAGCAGTGACCCCTGTGCTGTGCCCTCCTGCCTGTCCTGTGCCCTCCTGCCCACCCTGTGCTGTGCCTTCCTGCCCTCGCTGTAATGTGCCCTCTTGCCTGCCCTTTACCCTGCCCTCCCTGTATTGTGCCCTGCTGCTCTCCCTGTACTATACCCTTCTGCCCACACTGTAGCTGTACTGTACCCTCCTGCCTGCCCTGTACTGTGCCCTCCTGCCCTCCCTGTACTCTGCCCTCCTACCCTCCCTGTACTGTGCTCTCCTGCCCTCCCTGTGCTGTGCCCTCTTGCCCACCCTGTAATGTGCCCTGCTGCCCACCCTGTACTGTGCCCTCTTACCCACCCTGTAATGTGCCCTCCTGCCTGCCCTGTACTCTGCCTGCCCTCCCTGTACTGTGCCCTCCTGCCCTCCCTGTACTGTACACTCCTGCCCACTCTGTACTGTGCCTTCCTGCCCTCCCTGTACTGTAGCCTCCTGCCTGCCCTATACTCTGCCCTCCCTGTATTGTGCCCTCCTGCCCTCCCTGTACTGTGCCCTCCTGCCCTCCTTGTATATAAGTAGTACAGGGAAGCAGCGCTATAAACTATAACCAATATGAAAACAATATAAAGTGCTAAATCGCAAATATAAAAATAAAGTGCAAATGCGATAAACAAATCCTATGTCAATGTGCAAAAGTGGAATCATATATCATCAAAAATAGTCCAATGACAAAAGAAAAAAATTGCATCAAATATCACAATGATTGAAAGTCTCTAAAATTGTGCAAAATATGTGCAAAAACAGGAGGGGGGAGGGAGGGGGAAAAAGTGTCCAAGTGCAAATCAGCAGGATAGGATGTGATGATAGCCTGTAGATAACAATCCACACCCAGTTTGTTTTAGCCTCTCACCTCAGGGATAGACCCCAATGGGTCTAGTCATACATCAAGATGTTGGATCCTGGTGAACTGTTCTATCTTCCTCTTGAATGGAAATACCCCAGCAGGATAAGGAGCAACTACAGCCTCAAGGGATGGATGGATATTTTCCCATGTGATCCGCGTTCAACAAAAAACTCTTCCGATATTATCTCCCGATCCAGGATGTTACATAAAGGATATAAGAGCCTCCATAGTGTAGTAGTTTAAAAAAATCATAGGTTTTTTATTTAAAATATACAAAATAACATCTAAAAATGGCAAAGCCAGCAGCATACATGGAAAAAATGTGTCAAACGCAAAGACTTCCGGTCTTGGCCGTGACCGGAAGTGACGTCACCCGGCTCTTCCCTGTGATCTCCGGGCCCTCCATGTACTGTGCCCTCTTGTCTGACCTGTACTGTGCCCTCTGGCCCACCCTGTACTTTGCCCTCCTGTCCGCCCTGTACTATGCTCTCCTGCCCTCTCTGTGCTGTGCCCTCTTGCCCCCCTGGGTTGGAAGAGGCATTTATGATGGGGGGGGGGGGGGGTGTACAGGGAGGGTGATAGTGTAAAAAAAAAAAAGTGTGGTAGAAGAGGGTCAGTGTATAGAGATGGTGGGACAGTGTGTACAGGGGGTGAATTTAATTTGGGATAATTTCCTTAGATGTGTTTGTAGCCAAGGTCAGCTATTATGCTCGTAAGTTAGAGACAGTTTCTCTGTTGTCAATGTGGGGTTGGCTCCCTCTAGTGTATGCTGGACTATAGCGTGTGTGTTTCTTTTCTTCTTGTGTGAGGACTGAGAGCAAAGCATCATGGAACATGTAGTTCAGAATGTGGATGTGACACTGCCAGCAGGACTGATCTGAACTACAGCGAACAGAATGCTGAGTGCACTGAACAGACTGCTGGGAGAGGATATAAATAGGGTGGGCATGGCCTAGATCGCTCTCTCTCTGGACACCGTTCTGACTCTGCCAGCAGGACACCTGTGTGACAGGGAGTTGCTGACGATTTGCAGCCTACACATTGGGGAGCTAGACAGCTATACCGAGAGGGAACTCTGTGGACAGCATCGCTTCTTCAGTGCAGTGGACCGGCGGGTGTTCCGGATCATCCAGAGGTGCCTGCAGATTCCAGTGAGCTGCAGCATGGTGCGGCGGCCGCCATTTTACGGAGAAAAGACAGAGAGAGAAAGTTACAACCGGAGTCTTATCATCTGCACCGTGATCTATCCATCTGATATTGGAGTGGTGAGCGGGCATAGCCCTTGTCCTAGTTAGGGACACTGCTGTTAAACAACACCCACACAGATTGGCTGGTGGTACTTGTAGTCCCACAGAAGTTAAACTCTCTGTTATACAGGCCACAGCCAGTACATGCCTATGCTCAGTACATATTACTGTTTCCAGTAGCCACATCAGATGACATCTTTAGGATTATAAGGATGAAGGAAGCTATACTATTACCCGGAAAAATCATATCTTTGCTAATTTTGTCACATCTTACTCTTTTGGATTACTTTATTTACAACTAAAGAGGCTAGCCGAAGACATCTGAATTTCAAGGAATATCCCTTTCTCACCCTTTTTTTTTACTTTCAAAATTTTTATTCTTTTACAAGAGACTACAAAAACAATAAACAACAAAAACATTGTGAATAAAGTACATTTGGCCAAAGCAAATTTCACATTGATGGTTGTGTTAAACAGATCATAGTCATCTAGTTACAAATCGTCATTATATGATACTGCGGGCCTTTTAAGGATTATAGGCAACAGAAGGCAAAACCAGTTAACTCGAGGGGGAGTCTGAGTTCCGGGAGGGGTACACCAGCACCCCTAACGGGAACTAACTGTGCTGGGATAACCCCCCCAGGGACCCTAGATCACCCAGCCTCGATGGTTAGCGCAGAACGCATCCAGAATTTTAGAAAAATGGTGACCTTCATAGAAAGCTATGGTATGCGTACTCTTTGTCCTAGTATCCGTAAGTTGAAGTGACTTCAAGTTTGATCTGAACTAATGCAGTGGCCTGGTAACAGGTTTAGAAATAAAGAAAATGAAGATCGAACATCAAAACGAGCCCTGCCTCTAGAGACAGGCAGGGGAAGAGGAAAAAGAGGGAGCAGAAGGGGGGGGGGGGTGGAGCCAATCGACGGGGTATGGATCTCTCTGCTGTAGACAAATAGTTATTAGACCGGGCAGCCAGGGCGAAGTGAAACGCCCACAAACTGAGCCCAAGGTTCCCAAATGTTTAAGAACTTTTCCGTACAGTCGAGCAATGTGCTTGTCAATTTTTCTTGGGTCATGACCCATTAAATCTTGTTTTTGGCAGCCTTAAAGGAGATACTAGGCTGTTTCCAAGCTTTAGCTAAAGTTAATTTGGCGCCTAGCAGTATGAAGTGGATTAATGCTCTATTAGTTTTGTGAATCTTAGGAATAGAGGCGTTAAGAAGAGCCACTGCCGGGGTTCTTGGGATCTGGAGACCTGTTACTTTATAAATTAAATTAAAGATCCTCTTCCAGAAGGGCCTAATTTTGACACATTCCCACCAGATGTGGGTCATAGTTCCTACTGATTCGCATCCTCTAAAGCAGAGGGGGCTAGTGGAAGGGAACATGCGGGCTAATTTGGCTGGGGTAAGATACCATCTGGTCATCACTTTAATGTTAGCCTCGATTAGGGAGACGTTTCTGATCCCCTTGTAAGCTCTTGAATAGGAAGAAAACCAAGTTTCCAGGTCCCAATGTAATTGGAGGTCATTTTCCCAGGCCGTCATGAAGGTAGACTTGCTTTCCCTCTGGGCTAGCGCTTGATATATTATAGAGATTCCCCCTTTCTGGTCAGTGGCTTGTCCGCACCATAGCTCGTAGTCTGTGAATTGGGGGGGAATGGGTTTCCCTTTCCAATTTTTGTGGAGGAAATTTTGTATTTGATAAAATCTGAAGTGTTCCGTTATCGGGATCTCTAGATGTCGCTCGCAAAACTTCATAGTAATTGGGCCCGAGGCTGTGAAGAAGTGTCCTATTCGATACAACCCCTTGTCCAGCCACCATTTGAAGGATTTGATGTCTCTACCTGGTGTAAAGTCTGGGTTGTTAAATATGTGTGCTAGGGGGCGGAGAGTCGAGGTTAGGGAGGTCTCGGTTTTCAGTCTGTCCCAAAGTGAGAGAGATTGAGAGAGGATGGGAGATAATATGGGTGGTCGGTCCTTCGGGGGGATCCACAGTAAGAAGTCTAGGGTGAATGTAGGGGCAGCTTGTCTCTCTATTAGTATCCAATCAGGTTTTTCTAACTTGGAGTAAATGGTAGACAGTTGGGCAAGTCGAGCCGCTTGGAAATACCAAAGGAGTTTTGGAAGCCCAAGCCCTCCTTTCTTTTTAAGTCTGAAGAGTGTATCTCGGGGCAACCTGTAGCCTGCCTTACCCCAAATGAACTGCGTTACTTTCCTCTGTAGTGATTGGAGTTGGTCTCTTCTAATATTAATCGGAAGCGCTCTAAACAAGTAGAGCAGTCTGGGAAGGAAAGTCATTTTAATGGAGTGTATTTTACCTAGCCAGGATAGGTCTGCCTTAGCCCAATTTTTAAGGTCTGATTCAAGCTTCTTATAGGTAGGGGGGAAATTGGCTGAGTACAGGTGTTCGATTTTGGAGGTGAGATTTATCCCCAGGTACTCTAAATAGGTTTCCTTCCACTCAAATTCAAAGTTGCTCTGTAGGGTGGCTAGAGTGTTAGGTGGTAAGGAGATATTAAGGGCGTGGGATTTAGAGTAATTGACCCTAAGGCCAGAGACCGTGGAGAAGTCTTTTAAAGTTTTGCAGAGATTAGGGAGAGACGTGATAGGGGAGGTGAGAAAGAGCAGCATATCGTCTGCAAAAAGACCGCATTTATGCGTTTGGGTACCACAGGAAACACCATGGATGTTGGGGTTAGAGCGTATAGCAATCGCTAGTGATTCGATGGCAAGAGCAAAAATTAGTGGGGAGAGGGGGCACCCCTGCCTGGTTCCCCTAGAAATATTGAATGGAGGAGAGTAATGACCTAAGAGGCGAATCATCGCTTTCGGGGTGGAGTATAAGGAGTAAAGAATGCCTAAGAATCTGCTTCCGAAGCCCCAACATTTCATGAGGGCAAAGATGTAGGGCCATTCGATGGAATCGAATGCCTTGTGTAGATCGAGGGATAATAGCATCCCTTCTTGCTTAGGACCTCCATCCCAGTTCGATTGTAGTAGGGAGACTATGTCAATGGCCCTCCTGATTTGGTCCGGCCCTTGACGCCCAGGTATGAACCCCACCTGGTCCTTATGGACATAACGCCCAATAAAGGAGGCTAAACGGTTGGCTAATATTTTAGTTAGTATCTTAAGGTCATTGTTTATTAGGGATATGGGCCTATAGTTCTCTACCGCCTCCTGATTCTTGTTGGGTTTTGGGATTACCGTTATATAAGCTGAATTAAGTTGGGGATCTAATGGAGTGCCTTTGGTTTTTAAATTAAAGAACTTAGCCATAAAAGGAGCTAGGGTATCTGAGAATGCCTTGTAATATGGCACTGAGAGACCATCAGGACCTGGGGCTGAGCCTGTTTTTAGGGATTTTATGACCTCTTTAATTTCTTCAACCGAAAAGTCCTCCTCCATGATATCCCTGTGTTCGGTAGAAAGTTTTGGTATGGGTAGATCCCTGAAGAAGGTCGAGAACCTGTGGCTATCATCTGTTTGGGTCGAGCTATAGAGTTTGGTGTAGAATTCTTGGAAGGCTTTGAGTATTTTATTGGGGTTAGCAGAAAGGGTTTGTCCTGTGATCCTAATTTTGGGGAAGGAGTTAGTGCGAGTTCGAGGAGATAACCTGGAGGCCAACATAGTCCCTATTTTATCTTTTTGGTTGTAAAATTTAGCCCCATTCCATCGGATGTTCTTCTCAGCCTTTGCAGTTAGGGCCAGGTTAAGTTCTAACCTGGTAGCATCTAATTGATCCGCTAGGGTTTTGGAGGGCAGTTTTTTATGTTGGGATTTCAGGGTTTTAAATTTATTCTCTAAGTTGTTGATGTTGATCATCCGCTCTTTTTTGATACGGGTCGCAATGCCTATTATTTTCCCTCTAACAACTGCTTTGTGGGCCGCCCAGAGTGTTTCAGGGGAGATGTCTTCTACATTGTTCAGGAGGAAGTATTCCTTCAGGGAATTTTCTATGTCCTTAGTGATGATGGGATCGCTCAGTAGGGATTCGTTTAGACGCCAGTGTGATCCTGACATCTTCGTAATGGTATTACGTATGGAGATGGAGACCAACGAATGGTCTGACCAGGCGATATCAATGATGGAAGCTTTGTACGTCGAGGGTATAAGGTTAGGGGGAACAAGTATGTGATCTATTCTGGCATAGGATTGGTGGGGGGGTGAAAAGTGAGTGAGTATAGTCCCGTTTGGTTGGGTTCAACTCTCTCCAAATATCTACTAGGCCATGAGCATGGATGGTTTTTGCTATATTTAAACTAGCCTTCGTCGGTCGTGTCAGCTGGTTTCTAGGGGGTTTAGTCCTGTCAAGTCCTTGATCGAAGGCGGTATTTGAGTCCCCACCAAAGATAACTTTACCCTCTACAAGGGGGATGAGGGTTTTGAGAAGTACTTGGAAGAATTTTGTTTGGCCCTTGTTGGGGGCGTAGTAGGATATTATTGAGAATAAGTTGCCTTCGATCGAGCCCTTGACAAGAATGTATCTCCCCTCGGGATCTTTGTGTGTGGAGGAGTGGACAAAGTTACATGTCTTAGAAAATAGGACAGCTACCCCTCTAGTTTTGTTTTCTGCGTTTGCTATGTAAAAGTTTGGATAATAAGAGTGGATGAATTTGGGGTTGTATCGAATAGGGAAATGCGTTTCCTGGAGGAGAACGACATCAAGTTTAAGGGAGCGGTAGTGGTCTAGGGCTAATCTCCTCTTACTGGGGGAGTTCAGCCCTTGAGCATTGTGGGAGGCAACCCTAAGGTCCCTACCGTTCTGGTTTAGTTTGGCCATTGGTGCGGATAAGTGAAAGGCTGTTTGAAAAGAGACTTACCCTTTGGTGTCTTCCCCCGGTGGGTCCTGAGAGAAGGAGCGGGAGGTGATCGGTCTGGATTCGGAAGTGTAGTCCATGTGTGGCCCGTCGATTGGCTCAAGAGAAGAAAGAGGTTAGAAGAGGGGAGGGGATCGGGTAACAATAACATATATAAACAGCATCTTCTGAGAAGAGCACAGGCGTCTGGCGTGGTATCCACCAGCCAGAAGCCTAAGAAAAGACGTCGGCAATCCCTAAGGGATGGCCGACTACCCATTCCGCGAAGGCAAAAACTTGCTTCCGGGGGATGGGTGGAGGCGCCTTTCTCACCCTTTTTATAACTTCTTCTCCCCATCTGCTCAAATTGCATTGAACTGCTACAGGGAGCCATCCTATTGAATATAATATTGCTTATACTGTTTTCAATATTGTGCAGGATTGCTGGCCTGTGTGCTAAGGAGGCAGAAGTGAGAGACCTGACACATAAAATATAGTGACAGGTGCTTACTCTTCTGTTAATCTGTTCACATCGCTCTCTGTATTGAGTTAAAGTGGTTGTACACCGTGTACAACCACTTTTACCTACAGGTAAGCCTATATTAAGGGCCAGTCACAGAGCCGGGGTTCGCGGCCCCGGAAGGAAGAGGGGTGAAGATGGACGCTCACTGCTAGTGGGGACAGCGGTGACATCGCAGGCTTCGGTTTCAGGTAAGTGACACATAATGGGCTACTATGCGATGCATAGTAGCCCATAATTCTTTACCTTTGAAGGGAAATAAGGAGGAAGTAAAACCCTATTTGAACTGTTTCTTTAATATTGCGTGAGTCTCTATTTACTACCACAGCTGGTGACATGATGGAACCCAGGGTGTCAGAAGTAAGAGAGGTTTTGTAGAGTCACGGTAATCAGTGGGGTACAAAGTCTATTAGTAGCCCTTACGGGGGTACCGCTGCATTTTTATTTGTTGTTTCTAATCAGACTAAAAAGCCACGCCCAATATTTGCATCATTTAGCCATGTCCAATTTTTGCTGCAATGCGATCTGCAAGAATCCATGTTCCTGACAGGGGCCCAGTCCATTACTTTGCCCAGGGGCCCATGTCGCTATAAAGATGGGCTTGCATAAAATACAAGCTGCTGACTTCAGCAGACCACTGCACCGTTGCAACCTCAGGATCCCTTCCTTCACAGAGACTGGCTGGTGCTAGAATGTATGAGATGCTGTAACTTATCCACATGACATGTGAGTGCAATTGTTGTTACTTTTCTTCTGTAATAAAGATTTAACTGCAGAATGGATTGGGCTTCTTTTTTTTTAAATCAACCAGTTTTATTTACAGTGCATACATGTTATATTGTACATTTCCAGGTATGGTACATATCACACAAAGTTTCAAATAACATTTGTATCCCCATCATAGATCTTTGTTATCACATTATGTCTTATGCCTGAGATAACTGAAGTGAAGAGGTACCTTGCGTCTGTGTTTTTGGTTTGCTTTATTACCCATGGGCTTGGAGATCTTCGTGTCATTTACTTCGTCGTGCATAGTGCAAAAATCAGGTTATGAACAAGTGTCAGACTCCTGCAGCCACCTGTCCCAAATTTTATAGTATTTCTCAGGGCATCCTCTGTTGGTGTATATAATTTTTTTATAAGGGAGGGTGTTGTTTATTTCTGCTTTCCAGTCTGCAATGCACGGGGGACGAGTCCTCATCCATTTCTTCGCTATTGTCTTTCGTGCTGTGAATAGTGTCTCGTGTAGAAATGTCTTTGTGTACCTGTCGATTGAGTCTGGCAAGAGTCCTAGAAGGCACATTTTAGGGTCAAGCGTGGCCGGGGAGCCCATGTCGTCGTGAAGAAATCTCACTATCTGAGTCCATAGTCCCTGTACTTTGGGGCATGACCACAATAAGTGAATGAATGTGCCTGTCTCCCTTCCACACATTTGACACAAAGTGGACTGGGAGTTTCTGTATCTGGCTACCCTGAGGGGGGTGAGGTACGCTTGATGGATTATGTAAATTTGTGTCAGTCTGTCCGAGAGTTTTGGCGAAGCCGCTTTACAGAATTCCAGGGCTTCCTCCCATTCTTCGTCCTCTATAGGTCCCACTGCCCTTTCCCAGCGAGGCTTAAGGCCATAGGCTATTTTAGTTGCTACTGGGGTGGAGAGTATGTTATAAAATGCTGATATTAGTTTTTGAGGATCTGTGCTTTTGACTACTGCCATGATGACATTTGAAGTGGGCTGAGGGGGGGATGATAAGAATTGAGTTTGGGTTGCATGTTTGACTTGTAGATATCTAAAGAACATGTGATTGGGGAGATTGTATTCTTCTCTGAGTGTGTGAAAGGTTTTTAGGGTCCCATTCGTAATTAAATGATGCAGATAGAAAATTCCATAAATGGACCAGCGATCCACATCAGGAATTTGCCAGAATTTGAGTAGGGTCTTGTTGTGCCATAATGGGGTGAAGTCGTTATGTTGAGGAATCTCTAGTTTAGCGGAGGCAATGTCCCATATGCGTCTGTATTGATGCAATAGGGCCTTCTCGCCACTCCGTAAGAGAGTATTTCCGGTGTTTATTATTATCGCATAAATTGGGTCTTTAGTGTATCTGGCCCACTTGGGGCACATTAGCTGGAGGAACCTCTCTCTGTCTGTCTTATCAATGTGGTATAGTTGTGATAATTGGGACGCAATATAGTATAGGTTAAAATCCGGCAATGCCATACCTCCCAGGTCAGTTGGATTTTTTAGCGCCTGCCATGCTAGTTTGTGTCTGCTAGGACCCCATACAAAAGGTTTAAGGAGGGCTTCTAGGGTCTTGAAGTATTTCAGAGGTAAGTATGTTGGGGAGTGCCATATAACATATAATATTTTGGGAAGTAGAATCATTTTGATGAGATTTATTCGGCCCCATACCCCAAGTGGCAGGCGAGCCCAAGTCCTGATATTGGTTTTCACATAGGATATAAGGGGTTCAATATTTAGATGTACATAGTCTGTCGACATTCTGGATACATGTATCCCAAGGTATTTAATGGTACTAACTCTTTGGAGTGGTAAATTGGCCTGTAACTCGGTTGGTGGGAAACTGTCTATTGGTAATATCTGTGATTTCTCCCAATTAATTTTTAGACCAGAGAAGGTCCCAAATTGTTCAATTGTTTGTAGTGCCACACGCAAGGAAGGTCCCGGATCTGCGAGGTATAAGAGGGTATCATCCGCGTACATGCTGATTTTTTCAATCAAAGTACCGGAGCATAGTCCCTTGATTTCTGGATTATCCCGGATGGATATGGCTAACGGCTCAGCTGCCAAGGCGTATAGCAACGGTGAAAGGGGGCAGCCCTGCCTTGTGCCTCTGCTGAGGTCAAACTGCTCGGAGGGCCATCCGTTCGCCACTACCTTGGCCGTGGGTGACTGATACAATAGTTGCACCCATTTAATAAATTTAGGGCCAAAGCCATACCCCTCCAGACATTTCCACAAGTACTCCCATTCCACGGAGTCAAAGGCTTTTGCCGTGTCTAAAGTTACCACCACCCGAGATCCTGCTTCCACGTGTGTGGCCTGCAGGTTGATGAACAATTTACGTAAGTTGAAGGATGTGTTGCGACCTGGCATGAATCCTGCCTGGTCGACATGTATTAGAGAAAGGATAACTTTGTTCAATCTCAAGGATAGTACCTTGGCGAGGACTTTTATGTCTACTTGGAGTAGGGAGATTGGGCGATATGATTCCGGATATCCCGGGTCTTTCCCCTGTTTGGGAATGAGCACTATTACTGCCTCTCTCATGGACGGTGGTAAGGAAAAGGTTTCAAACAGGTGGTTGTATAGTATGAGTAGCTTTGGAGTAAGAAGTTCACTGAACTGGGAGTAAAACTCGATTGGGAGACCGTCCGAACCAGGGGATTTGGATCTGGCAAAACTAGCTATAGCCGTGGCTATTTCGTCTGTGGTGAGGGGTGCCTCGAGAAGGTCAATCTGGTCTGTCGTCAGTTGAGGGAGGGTGATACTATGGAGGAATGCCGTTCTCTGGTCCGTTGGGTCTATTGTCGTTGTTTTGTATAGGTCTGCAAAGAAGTCTCTAAATCTAGCAGTTACACTATGTAGATCCGTGATCTGTTGGCCCCCCGGTCCATGTAATGTGATGACCACTGGCGGTCTATCTTCACTATGTACCAGATAGGCCAACAGTTTACCTGCCTTTTCTCCATGCTCAAAAAGTTTTTGCTTTGTGAAAAACAGTTTTTGCCTGGCCTTTGTAAACTGAAGTTGAGTTGCTACTCTGGATTGCATCTTGAGTCGGGCTGCTATCTCTGGGGTAGGATTAGTGGCATATTCTCGTTCTGTGGAGGTTAGTTCTGCTATCGCCCTGTCAAAGATATCTGCAGATTTTGTCTTGATTGCATTTATGTGGGAGGTGAGGGTCGTGCGTGCGTATATTTTGAATGAGTCCCAAACCGCTGAAATAGAGGCAGTTTGATCGTTTTCTGAAAAGTATTGTTTCCATAAGTTCGGGAGCTCGTCATCGTCTGGCAGCAGGGACAGCCAAAATGGGTTTAGGCGCCAGGGCTTTACCGACGGGGATACTCAGTGAGGTCTAGTATGGGCTGTGATCAGACAGTAGTCTTGGGCAAAAGGCCGCTTCTAATATCCGTGGCGTTAGGGTTCTTGATACAAGGATAAAATCTATGCGGGACATGGAGTTGTGGGAAGGTGAAAAGCAGGAGTAGGCCTTTGTGAGAGGGAATTTGTAACGCCAAGTGTCTATTAAATGGAAAGTGGAGGTCAGTTTCGAAAATTTTGTCTCCCTAGTATCTGCCTCTGTCCCCTGTGTAGTCTGGAGTCTATCTAATGCTGGCCGGAGAGTGGTATTAAAGTCTCCCATCCAGATCACTGGTATTGTGGGATGTCGGGTCATAAGGGCGAGTCCCTCGATGATCACAGTCATACTGAATGGGGGAGGTATGTAAAAGGCCATGAGGAGAAACTGTTCACCGAATAATTTGGCATGGAGAAACACATATCTGCCCTGTGGGTCAATAATTACTTCACATAGCTCGAAGTGTACCGATTTGGCAATTAATATTGAGACACCTCTGGCGTGGGTAGTGTGCGTGGAATGGTATGCCCACCCCACCCACGGGCGGCGGAGGGCCATCTGAAGTCTCCCTTCTATGTGCGTTTCTACTAATGCCACTACATCTGCTCTCTGCTTCTTTAGGAATGAGAGGGCTGCCGAGCGCTTAATCTTATCGCGTAGGCCCCTCACATTCCATGTCAGAAATTTTATAGATGTCATAGCATATCTAGTGGGAAATAGCACCTCTTAAGGATTTCTCCCTTAGGATCATCCATTAAAGATTCATGGAGTATCCAAGACATGGGTGGTATTAGAAACTGCCATAGATCGTACCATGTATGTGATAACCATTTAGGAGACATACCTGTTGTCATGGTGCCCTCTTGTAATAACACTTGTGCACTGAGATATTGAAAACATAACTGTATAACATTCCCCTCTCCCCTCCCCGCCCTACACCCACCCCAACATGTGCGGGGCTTATCCCTCAACAGTTGTGAACTGACACCCAAGAGTTCCATCACTTGTAAACATGTGAAAAATTAGTAAGAAAAAAAGAGGAAAGATGGAAGGATAAGAAGGAAAAAAGGGAGGCTGCAAAATTTCAGCCACTGGGTATTACTGAGGCATCTGGTCATGCGTATTAATACTGGGTGTTTAATAGTCGCATGCCTTTGAAGGGTGTTAAGAGGAGCTACTGCCCAGTCCCATTTCCTTCTATAGTTTTGGTGATGGTGAGCTCCAGGGGTTGGTGAAGCTGAACTTCGCTGCATTTTAGGATCTAATGGGAAGTATAGTATATAGTGGGACTGAGGTACATTAGACACCATATAAAGCACTCGTGCAGCACATATACATTTTCCTGAGGTCAGTTCCTGAGACACTATATGCACCTTTAAAAATTGCAAAAACAACTGTTTAACAACTCCCTCCCCCCTCCCCGCCTTACACCCACCCCAACTTGTGTAGGCATGATCCCTTAACAACTCTGAACTACCATCTGGGAAAAACAGTAACAGTGTATATAATGCGCAGATGAGGAACAATTTTAGTCGCTGAATCACATAGTGGTATTGGGCCAATCCCCGCAGAGGAAGATAAAGATGGGGCCTAGTTACACGCCCCTGCAAGTTGGTATAAAAAGGAGGCAGCACAATCCAGTTCCTCTGTTCATCCACATAGTCATGATTCCCAGTGGTCAGTGGGGCATAAATTCGCTGCACTGTGCATGCGGCTTGTAGGACCAGCACACTTCCACAGCTCCGTGTGTCGGATAGGTTCAGGAGTATGGGGAAAAAAAAAAAAAAAAAAAAAAACCCCTCCCATGAGGGGAGTGATAAAATATAGAAAGTCCACTCAAAGTATCCAAAAGAAAAAGGGGGAACATTTTTAAATGTGGCATGGATAGTTAGGGAATCCGAGTAGTGGCGGAAACATGAAGGAAGAGGATCTCACCATATGGTTCACCTGGCGTGAGGTCAGTCACCCCTGCCGTGTGCAGACCCACGTTCCAGCCAGGAGATGACTTCACGAGGATCCTCGAAGAACGACACTCGCCCATCATGTTCCACTCTCAGGCGTGCAGGGAAGAGCATGGAATACTTCAGTTGACGGTCACGCAGTCGGCGCTTGGCCTCCATGAAGCTCTGTCGGCGTTTCTGTATTTCGGCCGAGAAGTCTGGAAATATTGCCACCTTTATGTTTCCTACTGGAATGTTACCCTTCTCTCTCGCCAGCCTCAACGCAGCGTCCCGGTCTTTGTAGTTTAAGAGTTTTGCAATAAAGGTTCGGGGGGGAGCCCCCTGAGGAGGGGGTTTAGCAGGCATCCTATGAGCCCTCTCCACCACTAGCATGGGGGAGAAGGCCTCCCGACCGTATGTGGCTATCAGTAGTTGTTCCAGGAACGATGTCGGGTCTTTACCTTCCGCTCCCTCCGGGAGACCGATGAAGCGGAGATTACACCTCCTCAGACGATTTTCCATGTCGTCTTGCTTGGCGAGCAGCTGGTTAATCTGTCTCTGCATGTGTTCAGATCCAGCCTGCAATGGCGGGAGGATGTCTTCGACCGTGCTGATGCGGGTTTCTGTCTCTGTAACCCGTTCGCGGATTTTCTGGAAATCCTGTCTAATCAAAGACACGTCCATCTTGACCCCCTCGATCTGGGCGGTGAGGGACGTCCTGCAGAGTGTGATCGCTTCCAGTAGTTTGTCCGTGTCTCCCTGCGCACGCTCTCCTCCTGTCCTCTCAGCACTGCCATCTTCGTCCGCCTCCTCTCCTTCGTTCCGGCGGTACTGTGCAAGCTTTGCTGCGGTTGATTTTTGGCTCTTCGGGGGGGACATGATAGCAGGCTCAGGTGTGTTTGGTAAGATTTAGTCAGGGTAGGCCAGGGCGAATAAAAACAGGATGAGAAGGACAGGGCCCAGTGCTGGCTTAAGGGTCGGGTGTACCAAGATGGCCGCCGGTCTCTGTGTACAGGCCAAAATCGTGGACTTGCCTGAGTGCAAATTCCCTTTAACAGAGTTTCCTCTCTGCTCTGTGGGCGGATGGCTGGTGGTTTGGAGTGTCCAGGGAGGTTAGGAGGGCGTCAGCCCGCACAGGGCCTAGCGCTGGTTCCGAGGCCGGGTGTTCCAAGATGGCCGCGGCCTCCGTGTGTAGGCCGAAGCCGGGGACTTGCCTAATTGCGGCCGCCGAGCGGGAGGACGCCGCTCCGATCGGGCCGCCGGAGGGCTGGAAATCAGGTGGATTATATATAGGGGCCCCAGACAAGCTGCCTGTCTGAATGGGGGGATTTTTGAGTGGGGGTATAGGTATTTTCCCAGGATTAATTGTGGAGCTCAGGGCATGCAGGTCCTACACCATGCTCCGTCAGGCCACGCCCCTGGATTGGGCTTCTTAGTGCTTTTTGTCCTTTTCCTCTCCCCTAACAGGTTTGGGAAGATGCAGTCCTTGTTCAATTGTGCCTTGATTTGATCAGTCCCATACACTGACAGAAAATAATTGCCTGAATTATCTGCTATATGTTTCTGCTACTCCATCACAGTGGGATTCATTATAATATGCATATATAGCAGTTGGTCTTACCGTCCACCCAGGGTTGCGCAATTACTACATCAAGGTTTTTTGCTTCACTGTCCAGTGCCACTGCCTCCCAGCAGAGGAAAAAATATTCTGTCCAGGCCTCCCAAACATTTATCAACTCTCCAGCCACCCTCTGGGCACCTCTTACCCAAGGATTGGATGGAGTCTGATAATTTTTTTCAAATCAGGGGTTGATTCTCCTGCTCTATGTTCTGTAAGCGTTTTCCAGAGGTAGATAGGAGCAAATAACCACTGACCTTAGGAAAACCTGACCAGGCCAAAAGATAAATAAGAAATCACCACTGACCTTAGGAAAACCTGACCACTACATGTATCACAAGATTTTTCAGCCTTATCTGATATGTTGATATTTGTATTTTTTTTTCCAGGGAGATGCTGGAGGTCCATTAATCTGCAAAGGAGTGCTCAGAGGAATTACATCATTTGGAGTCTTTCCATGTGGCCTGATTGGAGATGCAAGTGTTTTTGCTCGTCTTACAGAGGACAATCTCTGCTGGATTTATAAAGTTGTTAGCACATGGTCTTAGGGCTCTTTAAAGTGGGGGGACACCCTGAAAACAAAAACTTAAAAATATGTTAGTAACCATTTAAAATGAAAAAAAAAACAGAAATGGCTGTTGCTAGGCATATCGTCCTAATCTGCCTCCTCCAGCTCCGCGGTGATCTTCTCTTCTTCCGTCTTCTGTTGAATGGGGCGCGATGTGTTGTGGGAACTATGTCCCACAATACATCGCGTTCCCCATTCAGAAATTAGAGTCGCGCATGCGCAGTCGGCCGCGCTCCGACTCGCGCATGCGCAGTAGGAAACGTGAAGCCGTTTCCCTTACCGAGGATGGCGGCGCTGGAACCGAATCGCCGAGGGACAGCTCGTCCTCCACGACGGACATCGCGGGCGCCCTGGGAGGGTAAGTGTACTTTTTAAAAGTCAGCAGCTACTTTTTTTTTTAGCTGCTGACTTTTAAAAAAAATTTTTGTAAGGTGAAACCCCGCTTTAAGATCATGCCATTTTAAAATGTGTAGCAGATGCATTTAAAGCAGAACTTAAAGTGTTTTTTAACCCACACAATAAAAAAAAAAAAAAAAAAAAAAACCTGCAAGACAAAGGCATAATGAGCTAGTATGTATAGCATACTAGCTCATTATGAATTATTTACCTTAGATGGAAGACCCTGCAGCGGTCCTCGTACACCGATCCGGCCGGCGACATCGTTCCCAGAGTTACTTCCGGGTATTGCGGGCTCGAGCGATGTGATTGGCCGGAGCCGCGATGACATCACTTGCAGGAGCCACTGGTAATGGCACACTTGAAGCAATGGCACGTATGCGCCGTTGCTTCAGTGTGCATCTGCCGATGATGTTGGCACATGCAGATACAGGGGATATCCGGGGTAGCTACAGGTAAGCCTTTCTATAGGCTTACCTATAGCAAAAAGTGGTTGTAAAGGGTGCACACTGAAATATTTCGTTTCGGAATTTCGTTTTCGTCCGAAAAATAAATTTATTTAGTTACTCCCGAAATTCGTTTTTATTTATTTTGTTTTTCGTTTAAAAATTGCATTCGTCCGAAAATCCAAATGAATTAAGGTCGAATCTGTCATTGAAGGCTTATGGTGTCTGTCGAAAGTTCAAAGAAGATTCGACGGAGCAGCTAAACTGTATGACTCTGTATAGTTTAGCTGCAATTCCACCCAATTCCAGCAGCAATCTTTCCTCTCTACGTCAAATCTTTCCTTTCTACGTCAAATCTTTCCTTTCTACGTCAAATCTTTTCTCTCTATGTAGAATAATCTTGGACTAATAGAGTTAAGGTTAGGCACATTCGACCACAGGTTCAATGGACACAGATTGTTATTGTCAGCGTCGAATCTCCTATCTATATTGAACTGTTGTCACAACGAAAATAAAGCATTTGTTTATGTCGGATCTTTCGTTTTTCGGATTCTGCACTTTCGTTATTGTTTGTTAAAACGATAACGAAAATACCTGAAATTCGGACGAAAAATGCATTCGGACGGAAACGAATGCACATGTCTACTAGCTATAGCCATCTTGAGTAAGGGAAAATGATTCATGTAGAATTCATACTTCCTGGAATACATCTGCCCTTAGCTCAGAAATGCAGGCAGGAGGTTGTGCTTACCTGAGAAATCCCCCCCAAAAAATGCCGATAAAAGGCTCCTGAGAAGAATAACATAATTTTAGCCTAGGCCAGAATCCAGAAAGAAACTGAAGAAATGAAAAATAAGAAGTTTAAAACAAGTAAACATAATATACCTTCCTATCAATTTACCAAGGCTAGCACATAAGGATTAAAAATAGTTAAAGCAGTAGTAAACCGCGGCAGTTTACACCTGCAAGGCAATTACATAATGTGCTAGTATGCTTACCTTAGAACGAAGCCCTCCAGCTGTGCGCTGTCACCTTCCCCGGTCTTTCTTCCGGGTTCGCAGGCTCTGGCCATATGTGTGGGAGCCCTCAGTTCTGGCATTAAGCTCTGAAGGTCTGGCACGCTATGCCGGACCTTTAGAGCACATGTGTCGGTGACGTCACCGACTGCATGCAGGGTTAATATCTCCCTGAAAATATGAGAATTAGGAGATATTCATTTTACCTACAGGTAAGCCTTGTTATAGGCTATAGCAAGAAAAAACTGCGCTGGACAATAAAAATTACTAGCAGCAACACTACGTGGGATACACACAAAAACATATATTCAAAGAAAAAGTTGCGCTGTGAAAAAAATATACGAAACAATATATGTGAAAAAAATCTCAAAAGCAAATGTCTTTGTGATTGCACAAATGCCTATAAAGATCCTGTAAAAAAAAAAAAACAACAATGGCGTTCCTATAGTATAATAATCAATGATTCAAAAGCAAATGTCCTTATGATTACACAAATGCCTGCAAGGAATCCTATAAAAAAGGATAACGTTCCTATAAATAATGTCCAAAGCTCCTGATAGCTGAAAGACAGTTGAAAGTGGTTTCCTCAGTTGTAGTGAGCCTTGTTATAGGCTAACCTGTAAGTAACAATCACAAAACGGACTTTACTACCGCTTTAATGTTGATTTTGAGCTCCACTTTAAAGCGGAGTTCAACCCATTTAAAAGTGTAGCTGCTGACTTTTAATAAACAGACACTCACCTGTCCCACAGTAGAGCGATGCGGCCGCCCGAAGCCTCACTCCTCTCCCCCTCCTCTCCGCAGCACCGGCATTGCAAGTGTGACAGCTTGCGGCTTCACAGCCGGGCGAGCACTGCACATACGCGAGTCACACTGCGCTGTCTTGAATGGCGGGGAAATCTTCTGGGACCTGTGACGTGTCCCAGAAGATTGCAGGGAGGGGGGAGAGGTAAACGTCTGCTCTGTGCCACACCACAGCGCCATGAGTGGAAGTGGGAGCTGGGTATCTGTCAAAACTAGGTACCCCCCCCCCCCCAACAAAAATGACATGCCAAATGTGGCATGTCAGGGGGTCAGGAGTACTTAAAGCGGAAGTTCCAGTTTTGGGTCAAACTCCGCTTTAGGGAACTTTTCACACTTAGGCCCTTTCAGATCTATGCATTTTGGGCACTAAGGGCAACCCCTCCTTAGTGCACCATAGTGAACATGCCTTATGCCGGCTATATGCGATTGCAGTAACATGCATTTATGATGCCTGTTATTACATGCATTGTGCATGCACTTATAAACATTTAGTATTTTTTATAGGCATAACTTTTTGCTTTATTATGCAAATCCAAAATGGGTTGCAAAAGTACATTGGGGTACCATTCATAAAGAATGGCACTGCAGATACCACCACATTTAGCATACATTATCGCAGTGCATTAATGTATATGTGAATAAGATGTAACAAGCTGGTCCTTTATACCCTTTTACACAGTTTATGATGCTAAATATATTCACTGTAAACCCTACTGTATAATGCTTTGTGGCATGAAAGAAAATGTATAAAAATAAAGATAATACCAATAACCCAAATCCTATAATAGACATTCTGTGCCTCATTTTTTTGAATCAATTATTTTTAGTGTACAGTTATAAATGATTCAAAATTGTGAAAGAGTTACTGTTGACAGATGTGTATCAGAAAGACAGATTGCTGACATAAGACTGGTAGTTGCACCCAGTGTTGAAAACCCCCTGAAGTTAACTTTACTGGCAGGACGCCAAAATGTACAAACTGTACCAATTTTTTTACTGGCAAAAATCATGACATTTACAGACAGAGCCGCGTTTTTTACTGACACTACAAAAAAAGTACCTAAAATGACAGTTTTCCATGCTAAACAGTGCACATATCAATATTTAAACTATAAACATATAGCTAGTGCTATTAGCGGCTCTGGTTTTACCTTATAGTCTTCTCTCCACAGTCCACACACGTCTGACTCCTCCTCCATCCCGACAGGGCTCCCACTCTTGAATCCTCTCCAGACTCCCCCTCAGAGACTGCAGACACGATAAACGTTAAGAGATGGTCAGAGGTTGCGGACAATGGTACAGGAGGTGGTCAGAGACTGCGGACATGATACAGGAGATGGTCAGAGACTGCAAGCATGGTACAGGAGATGATTAGAGAGTGTGGACATGGTACAGGATGTGGTCAGAGACTGCAGACATGGTACAGGAGGTGGTCAGAGACTGAGAACATGGTGCAGGAGGTGGTCAGAGACTGCGGACATGGTACAAGAGGTGGTCAGAGACTGCGGACATGGTACAGGAGGTGGTCAGAGACTGCGGACATGGTACAGGAGGTGGTCAGAGACTGCAAGCATGGTACAGGAGGTGATTAGAGAGTGTGGACATGGTACAGGTTGTGATCAGAGACTGCGGACATGGTACAGGACTTGAGAAAAGTGTGTGGGCCACTCAGGCTTGATAGGGAGGGGGAATGTAGACAGTGCATCCACGCTGCTGCTAGAGTGCTGACAGTGGATGGAGCCCTGTCCTGGCTTCTGCAAAGGTTCAATAAAGGAAGGGTGACCCCTGGAAGTCACACACCTATGGTGTCCTGCTACAATGAATGGAGGGGCAACCTTGGCTTGCACTCTGACCAGGCCACGCCCAACATGTTTCACTCCACCCCCTGGGCTTAGTCATGGGGATAACCATGACTAAGCTCAGGGGGCAGTGAAACGCGTTTCGGCGTGCCCTGGACAGAGTCCAGGCGGAGGTTGCCACTCCATTCATCGCAGCAGGACACCATAGATGTGCAACTTTCAGGGGTCACCATTCCTTTCTTGGACATGGTAGAGGAGGTGGTCAGAGACTGCGGACATACTACAGTAGACGATCAGAGACTGCAGACATAGTACAAGGGGTGCTCAAAGACTGCGGACAGCTATCCACTCACCGCTGCATGCTTTTTGCTAATCTGTGAAGGTAAATGCCTTTAATTAGGCAGGGGGTGTTGTATCTAAAAGTTACAATAGAACTGGCAAAATTCCTGACCAGAGCACATCACAGTTGAAGACTTAAATTACCATAAACACTACATTTACTAATAAAATACATGAAGTAAAAAAATGTTTTACTTGTGTTCATCTGGGACCTTACTTCCAACTAAATTGTAAAAACATATGCCAGTAGCGTAGCTACTAACGAAAATAAAACGCAGGCGCTTGTATTTTTGATGTGCATCCAAGAAGTCATTGTAGGTGGAAAACTTTAATTATGCACGGGGCATGGGCATGGTTCTACAAGGGGCATAGTGTAAAATTTGTTTCAAATATTGTATATACAGGAAGATTTATTGTTTTTATGTACATTTATGTATTATGTTTAGCTAGCTTTAAATTGAATTTCACCAGCGGTCAATACCAATTACACTGCAAACACATTTGCCATAAAATATTTCGAAAACATATTTTGACACTGATGGCTCTGCTGAGTAAAGGGAACCTGTTGGTCCTGCTGAAGGCTTTGTGGCAAAAAAAAAAAAAAATAGTCAGAAAGTTTGAGGTATGTAAAAAAATAAAAATAAGCATGCATACTCACTTCAGTGCTGGTAAATAAAGCAGTGACTGTGTGGGCCTCTCTTCCCGTACCAGACCACATGCCTTTCAACATTGGGGATGTCCCTTAGAAAAGCCTTGGACCTTGCTTAGTGCCTTTTGTTACAATGTTGAGGGGGACAAGTGCCTTTTCCCACCTACACTTCCCCAAAATAGGAGGTGGGTGTAATGTGGGGGGGGGGGTAAAACGCAATATGTTTTAACCACCTCCCACCCGCCGTATAGTAAACTGACAGGTGCAAGGGGGCTCTCTCTTTCTGGGACGACGTCATATGTGAATCACCAATCTTGGTAAAGAGCCGATAAAGAGGCTCTTTACCCATATGATCAGCTGTGTCCAATCACAGCTGATCACATTAGGGTTGCCACCTGTGCGGGAATGACCCGGACAGTCTGGGTATTGACAGCTGTGTCCGGGTTTGTGTCCTCCTGACACCCGAACACAGCAGCATAGGCTCCAGTCCCAGTCCCAGTGTGGGAAGTACCTGCAGCCCGGCGTCACCAGCACCATGCGTTCCTTCCCAACCCCCCCAATGCGCTCTCTGAGTACCACCAGAAGCACTCCACACCCACCCGCTCCTGTGGCTTCAGTGATGAGTGCCTCCTCCTGGCTCCCTCCCCATCACCACCCCACCCACCTCTGTGTTAGAATAGATGCGCTCTCCCCCCCAGAAGAAGAACCCCCCCGCAATGTGCCAATCAGGCAGGTGCAGAAGTTGTAGAACTCTCTCTATGGCCAGCAGCACCCCCTTCTTCCCCCGCTCCAGCGGGGATAATGTCCTGGACGGGTCACACTGCACCGTCTGTCTGTGCGCTCTCTCTTCCACCCAGCCGCCAATGCCGATGCCAGAGACAGTGAATAGAGGGCCACTGGACTGGTGCCCTAGCTACTAGGGACGCTTTTGCATGAGAAAGCATGGTATTACAGAATCCGCCCCCTAACAGGTTCGCACACACATCTTTGCAGCGGCTCCTGGAAGGTAAGGGGGTTTTGTCTTGCTTTAATGGAGGACTATATGGGGGGGGGGGGGCACAGGCACTGTGATATTTAAGGGACTCAGAGCTAACAGGGTCTCTAAGGGGGGGGGGGGTCTATGCTGCTAATATAAAGGGACAGGGGGGTCTATGCTTCTAATATAAAGGGACAGGGGGGTCTATGCTTCTAATATAAAGGGACAGGGGGGTTTATGGTGCTAATATAAAGGGACAGGGAGGGACAGGGGGGTCTATGCTGCTAATATTAAGGGATGGGGGGTCAATGCTGCTAATATAAAGGGACAGGGGGGGGGGGTATATGCTGCTATTATAATGGGACACTAATCTAATGGGGGTCACTCTGTAAGGTGGAGTGCTGATCAGTGGCGTCACTACGGGGGGCTCATTCACACTATGCCTCTAATAAGATGAACTAATGGGGGATGCTGACTGACGATTTAATGGTTGCTGACCAACCATTAGATCAGCAGTCAGCACCCCCCATTAGAGACCCCTATTATATCAGAGTCATCTTATATATCAGCACCCACCGCTTACAGACACCCCATTAGATTAGAGTCCGGTGAATGGTGTCCAGTATTGAAATGTTTTTTATGCTTTAACAAATAGAGCTTTATTTGTATAAAAAAAATGGCACCATTGAATGACACCCAGCATCATTCAAGCATTTTTTTCACATTTCACATATGTGCATCCGCATGTTTTTTTGTGGGGTTTGGATGTGTCTGTTCACCGGTTCAGGTGCAAATCAGGTCTGAATTTCTGCCTGAATTTGCACCTGAACCAGACCAAAAGATGCACAGGACCCTTTTTGTATGCGGACTGCAGCAACCCCAGACCTGTTTGAACCGGCTCCATAGAGAGCTGGTCACACTCGCCTGTCATGCGAATTGGATGCGATGAGAATACCGCATCCAATTCGCACATATGTGAACCCAGCCTAAGGGTGCGTCATCATGGGCTCTTATTACACCTGCACAGAATGGCGCTTTTGTCAATTTTTTTTATTGAATTTTAATAATTAACAACATAGGTGCAATTGATAAAGTAACATACAGAGATACAATTGATGGTAGGGGAAGTAAAGAACATATGCAAGTATATAGTATCATTCTTTGATATTATTTTAAGATATTGTGACTTAAACTATTTGGGTAAAAATCTATCACAAAAAATACGTTTTATGTTGAAAATTAAAGGTTAAAACTCAGAGTACATATTTATATGTTCTCAAGTGCTGGAGAGAAAAAAAAAAAGGTCCTTAACTCACATAAATCTTTTAAATAGAATATAGAAGATATTAAAGATTGGATTTGTGTAGAATCAATAGGTTTGCGTTGTATTATGGAACAATATAACATTTGTTTAATAGTATTTAGGGAAATAAAGAGATAAGAAATCCGCTACCAACTTTGTGTATAAAGAAAATTGAAAAAGGGAGAAAAGGGTAAGGATGAAATATAGTGGGGATCCCCGGGGTATCACATGGTGGTAGTCTTATATTATGAACGTATAAAATAGGTATGAAGTAGAATTACAAAGGCCTTAGTAAGGAGGTGTAAAAATTGGGAGGAAAAAAGTGAGTCACCCAAGGACTCCATATATTTTCAAAGTTGTATGCTCTATCATGGAATATGGCTTTTATTTTGGAATGAATCAATGCTTGGTATATTCTATTTTTAGTTTCAGAAATCATTAAGGATGAGGAATTCCAAGCTTTGGTCAATTGTTTGTTTCGCGGCTGTGGTTATTTGTAATAGGAGTTTGAATTGGATATAAGAAATGGTGGTAATTTTTATGTTTAGAAGTGCAATTGTACTCAGAGACTCTTGTGGATAACTAGGTAAAGGAAATAGAAGGAGAGCTGGAAAGTGACCTGGGGTGTGCCGTGGTCACAAGGTCAGTATGCCTAAAAGTGGGCATACCCAAGAAGTAATTAGAAATAAAGAAGAAGTGAAATAGAGGGAATAGATGAGTGGGATAACACGAGAAGAAATGCAGACAAAAAGGGAGGACCAGGGGCATGCCTTTTAAAGGCGAGGCTCCTCCTACAAATTCAGGCGGGCCTGCGCCCTGCCTTCCTACTTGTACTTGGAGACTCTTGTGGATAACTAGGGAAAGGAAATAGAAGGAGAGCTGGAAAGTGACCTTTGGTGTGCTGTGATCATGAGGTCAATATGCCTAAAAGGGGGCAAAAAACAAAGACAGTAGGATGAGTATGCAAAGGAGGTTTATTGAAGCAAATACCATACAGATTAATCAGCCAAATGTACGAATGCCTGAGACATCTCAACGAGTGGCTCCGGAATGTACCTGGCGTAGCATGATGACCTCCACCTGCCTAACCTTTTGATGTTACGAACATGAACCCTGGCAGGAGGCCACAGAAGCAGTCCCTATTCTGAAAGAATGACCTGAGTAAGACTGGGGATCCAACCCCAATGTTTGATGAAAAGCGCTGAGGTGAGAGGGGTCCCATGAAATGGCAAAAGTGGACTATCATTGGGTTCATCTGCCAACTGGGCCATGAGTATATCCAAGAGCGGGCACCAACCAGTTCTGATCTTGAAGTACCTAATATCAGTACCAGATCCTGTTTGCTGCGTTTTACACGCATCCAGGTGTAACAGGTAGTGGTGGGGGTACCTGATTAACTAATGGTTAGAGGACTAATGGAAAGCATACGGGACTTGGCTCCAGTACGAGTAAATTCACCTGGTCTAAGAAACCCATAAAAGGCTAAATATATAGCTGCCTTGAGCACAAGACGAGGCAGTTGCCCAAAAGGGGACCTAGACAACATATCTGAAATGCCCCAGAAAACATGCACTGTGACTGGAAGCCTGTTAGTAGGTCTAGGGGGGTTTCATTTCTGAATACCCTTAAGGGTGGCTTTAATGGAATGTGCTGCAAACACTGAAGGCCTACCGGGGTGTCGTAGGGAAATGAAATGTTGGATACCTACCAAGTATCCCTTGATAGTATTGTGAGACATTTTCAGTCAGGAATGACAGTAAACCACAAAAGCCAAAAGGTATTGACTATTGAAGCAATCCGGCCTAGGGTACAGCATTTGAAAAACCTGAAATGTTTTCCAGGCTGTGCTGTAAGCCTTCCTCATGTTGACAGACAGTGACCTGACGATCAATCCTGATGCATCTAGTGTGCATCTAATCCATCCGCAGGAGCGAGCAAAGCGGGGATGGGGTGGCGCAGATGTCTGCGTCTGGAACCTGCTGAAAAAATAACGAAAAATTAAACTGTGATAGAGCGTCTGCTGCTGTATTCTGTACACCACTGATAAACCTGCAGTGAATGTAAAAACTAAACTGAAGAGATAACCAAACGAGCCTGCATATGAGATGCATGATGTGCAGAGAACCCGACCTACCCTTGTTAATGATCTCGGAAATTGCCTGATTGTCCATGCAGAACATTACCGTGTTGCTCGTCAACAAGTGACCCCACACCTGAGCAGCCACTATGGGGTAGACCTCGAACAAGGCAGACGTTTGTGTGAATCTGGGAATTTCCTGACATTCGTCTGGCCATGGTCCTGCCAGCCCATGTGTGCCAAAAATACCTGCATAGCCTCTAGTGGATGCAGCATCTGTAATGACCTGGAAAGAAGACACCGAAACGGCAGGAATGAACATGGAAATGCCGTTCCAGTGCTGGAGGAACTCATCCCACATGTGCAGGTCAGACAAAGCCGCTGCATCTAACTTGACCCTGGAATCGGAGTCAGGGGCTGAGGGTAACAATGCCAGCAACTGGGAAATGAAAGACCTGCTCTGGGGAATGATCCTCCTAGGGTACGTATTCCAAACCACAGCTCTATAGCAAACAGAGAAACTTCAATGTATGATTTACAAGGTCTGTGATTCCTCTTGTATTACATTTTATTGAAACGGAACTGTCTCCCTCCATTTTGTAAAGCGCTGTGCAAAATATTGGCGCTATATAAAACCTGTAAAATATTAATAATAGTAACATGACACTAGTGTTGTAATTGCTAAGCTCATCATAGGTGACAGGAGAACATCGCTCCTTCCTGCGGCACTAGGGAGCACCAGTCCCATCGCTGCTCCATCACTAAAATAACTGTGGAACCATCACTGCCTGCAGAGATACTTTTAAATGTGGTTTTAAATTACATTATAAACTCTGGCTGGTCAGTAGGATTAGCGCACTTTGCTGTTATATCCATATGGGACAACAAAGTGGGCTTTTTCGTAAACCTAAACTTAAATTTTAAATGTATGTAGCGCTGCTGAGAATACACAGATTCTGTCACAAGTACAGTTGCTGCCAGTCACAAGCATAGGACCATGCACACTGACATTACAGGCTCAGTCTAGAAGATGTCTTTTTAGAATTTATTGCTGAATAACTTAAAAAATAAGAGGGATTCAAGATACTCCAAATTAATATTAGAATCAATAGGAGGACAAATGTCTTAGCACAAATCCTTTTACTAGCAGGCACATATGAAAGTCCTAAAACCAGGGTTTACTTCCTCTTTAAGTAACTGTCTTATTACAGGGAACACATGATCTGCTTTTTTTGTTGTGCTTTGTGCCTTTGTACATCTTAAGAGCTTTGTAATCATTGATATTATTATACAGGATTTACACAAAACAGTTTGCACAGCGCTTTACAACATGGGGACAGACAGTACAGTTACAATACAAAATCAATACAGGAGGAATCAGTGGGCCCTGCTCATTAGAGCTTACAATCTAGAAGGGAGGGTCAAGTGGAACAAAAGGTAATACCTACTGGGGGATGAGCTGATGGAGAAAATAAAAGTACAGTTGTTAGGTGTGGGTAGGATAGGCTTCTCTGAAGATAAAGGTTTTCAGGGATTGTCTAAAAGCTAATAGAGTAGGAGATAATCAGAAAGATTGGGGTAAGGAGTTCCATTGGACTGGAGAGGCTCTGGAAAAGTCCTGGAGACGAGCATGGGAGGAACTTCTGAGGGAGCTAGAGAGCAGGAGGTCTTGAGAGGAACAAAGAGAATGAGTAGGTTGGTATTTAGAGACTAGGCTAGTGATGTAGCTGGGAGCCAAAGTTGTGGATGGCTTTGTAAGTAGTTGTTAGTATTTTGAATCGAATTTGTTCGGTGAGCCGAAGCCAGTGGATGGATTGACAAAGAGGAGTAGCAGACACAGATCAATTGGTAAGGTGGATGAGTCTGGCAGCAGCATTCATGATGGATTGAAGGGGGGATGGACTATGTAGCCAATGAGAAAGGAGTTGCAGTAGTCGAGGTGAGAGATGGCCAGGGAGTGAATTAAGAGCTTTTTTGTGTCATTGGTTAGAAAGGGGTGTATTTTGGAGATGTTGTAGAGCAGTGGTTCTTAACTTCAGTCCTCATTACCCCCCACCAGGCCATGTTTTGGGAATTTCCCTTAGATAAAATAGCTGTCCAAAATACCAAGCCTTTGACTTAGATTTAAAGCACCTGTGCAAGATAAAAGGAAAGCCTGCAAACATGGCCTGGTGGGGGGTAATGAGGACTGAGGTTAAGAACAACTGTTGTAGAGGTTAAGGCGGCAAGATTTGGACAGCGATTGGCTGTGGGACTTAAAGGAGAGTTCAGAGTCCAGAACTACACCTAGGTCTTGGCATGCAGGGATGGGCTTAAAGTTGTGCCATTAATTTTGACAGAGAGTTCAAGGGAAGGAGCATGGGGGAGGAAAATTTCTAAGTTTGGTTTTGGATAGATTGAGCTTCATTAAGTGGTGTAACATCCAGACTGATATATCTCTTAGTAAATACGTGAGGAGACAGAGGGAGTGAGCTGAGGGGTAGAGAAATAGATTTGGGTGTTGTCAGCATAGAGGTTGTATTGGAGCTGACCCAGGTAGGAGTTGTAGATTGAAAATAGGAGAGGTCTAAGAACAGAACCTTGGGGGACCCCAACATAGAAAGGAAGAGGAGCGGAGGAAGTAGAATGGTAAGTTATGCTAAAGGTGCGGTTGGATAAATAGGAAGGGAACCAGCAAAGAGTACAGTCACGGAGACCAAAGGCATGGAGTTTTTTGAGGAGGAAGGGGTGGTCAACCGTATCAAAGGCAGCAGAGAGGTCCAGGAGTAGGAGTACAGAATAGTGTCCATTGGTTTTGGCCATTAGTAGGTTGTTAGTTTTAGGAGAGCAGTTTTTGTGAAGTGTTAAGGACGAAATCCAGACTGAAGGGGAACAAGAAGGCTATTACCAGCAAGGTGGTCGCTCAGACAGTTGTTCAAGGAGTTTGGATAAAAAGGGAAGCAAGGAGATGGGGCGTAGGTTGTTAAGATTGGATGGGTCCAGTGAGGGCTTTTTAAGTATGGGGCTGATTAGTGCATGTTTTAGAGCATTGGGGAAGATGACAGAAGAGAGGGAAATATTGAAGATGTGGGTTAGAGAATGTAGAATAGAGCCAGAGGGTGAATGTAGTATTTGCGAGGGAGCAGGATCCAGAGGGCAGGTGGAAAGATGGACATTAGCAAGTAGTTTAGCAACCTCGTCTATAGTGGTGCGGTTGAAAGAGGGAAGTAATGATTGTAACTGTGGGCATTAGGTGTAAAGCGTGAAGGTTATCTGAACAGTAGAGATCTCCTCGCAAATTATATCAATTTTCTGTTTGAAGTGGGCAGTGAGTGGAGGCAGTGGAGGACGAAGTAGAGAGTTGAAGGTAGAGAAGAGTTGACAGGGACGGGATAATATGTTGTTAATGAGAGTGAAAAAAAAGGTCTGCTTGGCAGTGAGGAGGCTGGAATTGTATTTTTGGAGGGCAGATTTATATTGGTTGAAATCTTTCTGAGACTTAAGGCCCGTACACACGATCAGACTTTTTGACAACAAACATGCAAATTAGCTGTTTTGGACCAACATCCCACCGTGTGTACGCTCCATCGGACCAACTTTTTCAGTTTTCATCTGACTTTTGTTGGCTGTGTGAACGGACCAACTTTCTGCCAACAAAAGTCCGATGGAGCAAAGTCCGACCGTGTGTACACAAAACCATCGGACTTTTGTACAAAGTACAAACACGCATGCTTAGAACCAATGCAAAAGATCAGACAACAATACAGAAGTTGACCAAAGGTGGCGCTGGAGTATTTGAACGTCCTCTTTTGAAGTGTCGTCAGTACGTTGAAACGTCACTACGTTCATGTTTGTTGCCTAAAAAGTCAGATCGTGTGTATGCAATACAAACTTGGGGCCAACGCCCTTTGTACAAAAATCCACATGAAAGTTTGTACAAGGACCGAGCGTGTGTATGAGGCTTAAGTCTTACGCCACAGGCGCTCATAAGCACAACTATGTTTTTTCAGACTTCTAGTATCATCGGTTTGTCAAGGTTGAAGGGGTCGGGCCTGATTCTGTGTGTTGTGAGGGGGGCCAGTGAGTCCAGTGAGGCTAAAAGTGAAGTGTTGTAGACAGAAGTGGCTAGGTCAGTGCAGGATAGGGGTGAGATTTTGTCATAGAGGTCGTCGATAGCAGAGTAGAGAAGGGTTGAGATGACATAGATTTCTGTGGGTAACTTTTAGGCGGTTGGAGGGAGAGGAGCTGGAGGAGAGGGAGAGTGTGAAACTAATAAGGTAGTGATCAGAGAGAGGGAATGGATAGTTGGAGATGTTTGCACGAAGTACATAGGTGGGAGAAAACAAGGTCAAATGTATTACCTTTAGAGTGAGTAGGAACATGTATCCATTGCTTCAGGTCAAAGGAGGAGGTTAGACTGAGAAGTTTGGAAGTGGCAGGAGTGCTAGTATTAATAGGGATGTTGAAGTCACCAAGAGTGATTGTGGGGATTTCAGAAGAAAGAAAGAATGGTAGCCAGGCAGAGAAGTCATCAAGAAAGGTTAATACCAGTCCAGGGGGCCGGTACATCACAGCTATCCTTAGAGAAACTGGAGAGAAAAGACAAATGCAGTGTGCTTCGAAAGAAGAGAGTGACAGAGGGAGGTGGGTGAAGTACCTGAAAGGTGTTATGTCGGGCTAGAAGGATTCTGACACCTCCTCCCTTACGTCCACTGGATCTGGAGGGGTGAGTCCAGAGAAGACCACCATGGGATAGGGCAGCAGCAGATGCAGTGTAGGATTCATGAAGCCAGGTTTCAGTAATGGCGAGTAGATTGAATGAGTTAGCGATAAGAGGTCATGGAGAGAGGCGAGTTTGTTACAGACAGAGTGGGATCTCCAAAGGGTGCAAGAGAAAGGGAGCGTGGTCTTAGGGAGAAGAGAAATGGGAACTAAATTGTACGGATTGCGGCTGCTGCCAGAGGGTGCACGAGGATGGGTGCGGTGAGTACAGTTAAATGATGGAGGCCAGGGTTTGGTGAAATATATCCAGAGGTTAGGAGAAGTACAAGGGTGAGGGAGGTAATATGGGAGTGTGATTTATATGAAGGGACATGCCCCAGTGTCCTGGAGAATGTGTGTGTGTGTGTGTGTGTGTGTGTGTGTGTGTGTGTGTGTGTGTGTGTGTGTGTGTGTGTGTGTGTGTGTGTGTGTGTGTGTGTGTGTGTGTGTATATTTAGAATTAGCAGGAGTTGATGGGTGCAGTAATAAGGAGAGGACAGAAGTGAGGATGATATATTATATATATATGCAGTGGGGTGGAGAAGAGGGGTGAAGGACAGTTAGTTTAAGGATAGAGGACAAAGCTGACAGAAGGAGTGTTCGAGAGTGCATGTTACGAGGAGAAAGATCTGAAGGGGTAAAAAAAGGTCACCTGATGTCTGTGTGGTGTTATTCAAAGTATTTTCTTGTGTTCATTCGCTTTGTGCATTTGCTGAAGTGCAGAGAAAGAAGTACTCCCACTTATAGAAATACCCCCACTTTGAGAAAGATCCCCATCTGCAAATGTGCCTCCCCAGAAGATGCTTAGCTTTATACTGATAGGGATGGGGGTGGGTGCATTCCAATTATCAAATCAGGAGGTAATAAAGGATGGCTGGCTAAACAGTGTAAAATTCTCACTTCAGAAACAGAACAAGAGGGCACTAGAGATAACAGGCCATCATTTTGGGTAAGACAAGGGAAAAATAAAGCATTGCAATACGCACAGGTCTACAGATGATTAAGGAAAAAATAACATACCAGCATTATTAAACATACATGAGCAAAAGCAGATAGCAGTGTTCAGTTTTTGGGTGGAGTTGTATCAGCAAAACATACCTGTAGAGGGACAGAGAAGACATTTTCAGATGAGACATTCAGATGATAAGTGCAGAGTCAGAAGTGCTCCCACTTATAGAAATACCCCCACTTTGAGAAAGAATACCATCCGCAAATGTGCCCCCTGCATCATGGTGCGTGTTTTCTTTCCTTCTGTCATATTCATCAATTAATTTGCCTTTGACATATTCAAGTGTTAGTTCCTACTCGGGTCTGGTTTATAAAGTGTTAATAAGAGCAGTATATGTCTCTGGAAGGCTGCAGAGGAGCAGGGCAACAATATGGTTATATTTGGTGTCCTCTCTGATGGCACACAGCTGGTCTATGATCTCTAGCATAGCTTTCATGTGGTGACACATTTGCTGACCTTTATTTTATATAGCTTTCTTAGTAAAATCAGCTTACTGTTGAGGTTTGAACGCTCATGCAGTTTTTGTAATGAAGTCCATATACCTTTGGCCACTTTCTATGTTCTTATGTGAATAAGCTGGTCATCTTCCACTAATAAGCTTATGCTTGCTTTTGCCTGCCTATCGCTTCTGTCCCAGTCCTCCGTCTCTCCATTTGTGAGTCTGTCTGTATTCAGCACTTGCCATAAGTTATCCATGCTGAGAAGCATTTGTAGCTTACATTTCCACAGTTTGTAATTGGCATTTGCAAACTTCACATCTGAACCACTTGCCATCTTTCAGCAGCTTGTATACAGTACTCACTGATTCTCTGTACTCACTGAGTATTCTTTCCATTGCCTCTGAGTGCTGCTGGGTGGCTGGGCACATGACCTGTTTTCAGAGTATTGAAATCATGCACTGAAAGCTTCTTGTATACAGCAATACACTTTACTTTCATGTAGAAATATCAGAACATATCTTTACATCATGGGAACAGGAACAGGAAGCAGAAGTATACAAGAGAACAGTGAGGAAAGCAAACACTTCCTCTCATTACATTACTATAGATAACACTGCAGTGCCACCTGCTGGATAGACGGATATAATGCACACAGTACATAGTCTGTTTATATGCAATCATGCTGTTGCTCTTCCAATAGCCTCTGCCGGGTGGGTTACCGTTTTCCTATTTTGCAGGAGGGCACTGCTTTGGAGACCTGGACTGGAAAAAGATCCTTTAGCTCCCTCACTGATGAACTACCAGTGAAAGCTGGGTGTCAGATAGCTCCTTGCAGTGGCGGCTGGTGTTTTTTTGGGGTGTGGCAAACACCAACCCCCCAGTCGGTTGGGTCACCAGCACAACCCCCCCCCCCCCCCACACACACACACACACCACACACACACACACACACGCGCGCGCGCGCGCGTGGTCGGTTGGTCGTCAAGCCCAGCACTTACCCCATCTAGGTCGTGGGCATTCCATCGCGTCTCCTCCTCCTCTGCATCACGCTCCTCCTAGGCATTCAATAGGGTCGCCTGTCCTTTCAGCCAGTCCGTCACTGGGGGCCCCCCGGCTCTCCCGCGCCCTCCGCCACTTACCGGAGCCATCGGCAGCACCGGAGGTGATCGGGTGCTGTCTCCTGTCATTTTTACCATTTTTGTCACCTTTTTTGGTGAAATGGTAAGGGTACTTTTGTACCCCCTTACCATTTCACACAGGGGGGGTGGGATCTGGGGGTCCCCTTGTTTAAGCCCCCCGCCCGCAGACCCCCACAACCAATGGCCAGGGTTGTGGGGATGAGGCCCTTGTCCTCATCAACATGGGGACAAGGTGCTTTGGGGGTCTCAGACCCCCAAAGCATCCTCCCAATGTTGAGGGCATGTGGCTGGGTATGGTTCAGGAGGGAGGGGGGGGGACGAGAGCGGCCTGCCAGGTTGCGTGCTCGGATAAGGGTCTGGTATGGATTTTGGGGGGGACCCCACGCCATTTTTTTTTGAAGGGGGGGGGCATGTTTCCCATGCTTAGAACTGTCCCTGTACAAGGTGTAATTTTTGCAGGAAAAAAAAAGCTATTTAAAATCACTCGCGGCTAATTGCCGGTTCCCGTAACACAGAGAACAATTCGAATACAACTACTACCAAATATCTAATTTTTCAACTAATATGAAAGAAATTATAATAGCGGATATAACGAATGCTTCGAATGAATTTGAGATTCAGTATATCTAATATAGAGAACTGTTCCTACACAGTGTCATTTTTGCAGGAAAAAAAATCTATTTAAAATCACTCGCGGCTATTGCCGGCTAATGAATTGTCGGATCCGTAACACAGAGAACAGTCATTCATTGAAGTCATTGATAAAAAAAATGGCGTGGGGTCCCCCCAAATTCAATAACCAGGCCCTTCTGGTCTGCTATGGATATTAAGGGGAACCCCAGCCAAAAAAAATGGCGTGGGGTCCCCCTAAATATCCATACCAGACCCTTGAGGTGTGGGATGGATTTTAAGGGCAACCCCAGCCAAAAAAAATGGCGTGGGGTCCCCCTCAAATTCCATACCAGACCCTTATCCGAGCATGCAACCTGGCAGGCCGCAGGAGAAGAGGGGGGACGAGAGCGGCCCCCCCTCCCGCCTGAACCGTACCAGGCCACATGCCCTCAACATTGGGAGGATGCTTTGGGGGTCTGAGACCCCCAAAGCACCTTGTCCCCATGTTGATGAGGACAAGGGCCTCATCCCCACAACCCTGGCCGGTGGTTGTGGGGGGGTCTGCGGGCGGGGGGCTTATCGGAATCTGGAAGCCCCCTTTGACAAGGGGACCCCCAGATCCCGGCCCCCCCCCCCCTGTGTGAAATGATAAGGGGGTACAAAAGTACCCCTACCATTTCACCAAAAAGGTGACAAAAATTGTAAAAAAGACAGGAGACGGTCTTTGACAATTCCTTTATTAAAATTCTTCTGGTCTTCCTTTCTTCATCCTTCGGTCTCTTCATCTTCTCCTGAAGGGTCTGGGATGGATATTTAGGGGGGACCCCACGCCATTTTTTTTTTTTTTGGCTGGGGTCCCCTTTAATATCCATACCAGACCTGAAGGGCCTGGTTATTGAATTTGGGGGGACCCCTACGCTTTTTTTTTATATCAATGAATGACTGTTCTCTGTGTTACGGAGCCGACATTTCATTTGCCAGCAATAGCCGCGAGTGATTTTGAATAGCTTTTTTTTCTGCAAAAATGACACTTTGTCATTCAAATTCATTCGTTATATCTGCTATAATAATTTCTTTCGAATTAGTTGAAATTCGATATTGGTAGTTGGATTCGAATAATTTGGAGCTGAAATCAGGGCCGATCCTAGGGTCACAGACGCCTGGGTGCAGAAATATTTCTGGCGCCCCCACGTGGGCGTGGTCATCTTACCAACTCCTCCCCTTTACAAATGTTTCTATGACAACGACTTCAACACAGAGATGTTCATGTAAGAAGTCTTCGTTACCCTGGGATCCTCCCATGATCTTTTACCAATAAATAAAATACAGGAAGAGCGTACACTAATGAGACCTGGAGGGGAGTCTCTCTGATGAACACAGAGGGGGCTTCTGTTAGAGAGTCTATTAGAAAGAGCCCCCAGACATAGTACAGGAGATGGTCAGAGACTGCAGACATGATACTAGAGACAGTCAGAGACTGCAATCATAGTACAGGAGACGGTCAGGCTGCACACAATACAGGAGATGGTCAGAGACTGCAGACATGTTACAAGAGATGGTAGTAAATAATGGCCGATCGGCCCCCTCACCTGACCCAGCGATACAGCAACAACGGTTCCTCTGATCAGGAGTCAGCTCACTCTGAATTGCCCGTGGCGGCTCCGCTGGGTAGAGCCCAGATCTGTATTCCTGCAATGACTCCATTCCTTTCTCCACCAGGGATGGTGCCAGGCTGTGTGGCTTTCTCTCTCTGATGGTGTTCTCTCAGCACTGCCCTCTCCCTCTGGAGTCCTGGGTGCCCTTCCCTGAAAGCTTTCCCGGGCTCCTGGCTTTCTCTCTCCCATTCAGCTGCGCATGCTGTGTGGGCTGCAGTTTCCGTGTTACAGTGGGGCTGCCAGTCCTTGGGACCACATGTCCCACAATCCTTTTCTTTGCTCCTTTGTTTTTTCTTCCCTGGCCGTTATGAAGGCGGGGGAAGAAACATAGTGCGCCGCTCATTAGTACATAAGCGCACGAGGAGGTGAGGGAGAGGGGAAATAAGAGCCCGCAGCTGCAGTGGCATCACTAGGGTTGGTGTCACCTGGTGCAGTAAAACATGGTATCACCCCCTCCACCAACTATAGTCGTCCCTCAGTACAGACCTCACTCCATTAAGTATAGACCCCCCCTCCATCAGTGCAGACCCCCCACTAAGTATAAACACCTCCCTCAGTACAGACCCCCCCCCATCAGTATAGACCCCCAGGACAAAACACCCCCCTTTATCAGTATAGATCCCCCTCAGGACAAACCATTCCCCCCCTCCATTAGTACAAACCCCCCAGAACAAACCACCCCCCTCCATTAGTACAGACCCCCCAGAACAAACCACCCCCCCTCCATTAGTACAGACCCCCCAGGACAAACCCCCCCCCCCACATTAGTACAGACCCCCCCAGGACAACCCCCCCCCCCCCCACATTAGTACAGACCCCCCCACATTAGTATACCCCCCCCCCCCAGGACAAAACCCCCCCCCCCATTAGTATAGACCCCCCCCCCCCCAGGACAACCCCCCCTACATTAGTATAAACCCCCCCAGGACAAACCAGCCCGCCACCCACATTAGTATAGACCCCCCAGGACAAACCACCCCCCACATTAGTATAGACCCCCTCAGGACAAACCACCCCCCCCCACATTAGTATAGACCCCCCCAGGACGAACCTTCCACATTAGTATAGACCCCCCCAGGACAAACCCCCCCCAAACCACCCCCCCACATTAGTATAGACCCCCCCAGGCCGAACCCCCCCCCACATTAGTATAGACCCCCCCAGGCCGAACCACCCCCCACATTAGTATAGACCCCCCAGGACAAACCACCCCCCCCCACATTAGTATAGACCCCCCAGGACGAAACCCCCCCACATTAGTATAGACCCCCCCAGGACAAACCAGCCCCCATACATTAATATAGACCCCCCCCAGGACAAACCCCCCCTACATTAGTATAGACCCCCCAGGACAAACCACCCCCCACATTGGTATAGACCCCCCAGGACAAACCACCCCCCCACATTAGTATAGACCCCCCAGGACAAACCCCCCCACATTAGTATAGACCCCCCCAGGACAAACCCCCCACAGTAGACCCCCTAGGACGTACCCCCCACATTAGTATAGACCCCCCCAGGACAAACCACCCCCCACATTAGTATAGACCCCCCCGGGACAAACCACCCCCCCCCCCCACATTAGTATAGACCCCCCAGGATAACCCCCCCACATTAGTATAGACCCCCCCAGGACAAACCCCCCACATTAGTAGACCCCCCTAGGACGAACCCCCCACATTAGTATAGACCCCCCCCAGGACAAACCACCCCCCCACATTAGTATAGACCCCCCCCCAGGACAAACCACCCCCCCACATTAGTATAGACCCCCCAGGACAAACCACCCCCCACATTGGTATAGACCCCCCAGGACAAACCACCCCCCCCACATTAGTATAGACCCCCCAGGACAAACCCCCCACATTAGTAGACCCCCTAGGACGAACCCCCCACATTAGTATAGACCCCCCCACATTAGTATAGACCCCCCAGGACAAACCACCCCCCCACATTAGTATAGACCCCCCCCCCCAGGACAACTCCCCCCCACACATTAGTATAGACCCCCCCAGGACAAACCCCCCCCCCACATTAGTATAGACCCCCCCAGGACAAACCACCCCCCCCACATTGGTATAGACCCCCCCAGGACAAACCACCCCCCCACATTAGTATAGACCCCCCAGGACAAACCCCCCCACCCCACATTGGTATAGACCCCCCCAGGACAAACCACCCCCCCCCCACATTAGTATAGACCCCCCCAGGACAAACCCCCCCCCACCCCCCCAAACCCCCCCACATTAGTAGACCCCCTAGGACAGACCCCCCCACATTAGTATAGACCCCCCCAGGACAAACCACCCCCCCACATTAGTATAGACCCCCCCAGGACAACCCCCCCACATTAGTATAGACCCCCCTAGACAAACCACCCCCCCCCCACATTAGTATAGACCCCCCCCTGGACAAACCACCCCCCCCACATTGGTATAGCCCCCCCCCCCTAGACAAACCACCCCCCACCACTAGGCTAATTAAAACCACCCGGGCGGCAGCTGGAGAGGACAGTGTGCAGCCGCGCCGCCCGGGTGGAGAACAGAGCGTGTGTGATGCTTGTGCTGGTGGGCAGAAGGCTGAAGTTAAACACAGTGCTCCGCTCCCTCCTCCTCTCCTTGTCCGTAGGCGGCGCGGCTCTCTCCGCCTGTCACAGCCGCGGCCGCGCAGTGACGTCACGGGGGGGGGCGGGGCGCTCGGCCACGGAGCGCCCCACCCCCCCCCGTGACGTCACTGCGCGGCCGCGGCTGTGACAGGCGGAGAGAGCCGCGCCGCCTACGGACAAGGAGAGGAGGAGGGAGCGGAGCACTCTGGCGCTCCAGCGCCCCCACCTCTGTGGCGCCTGGGTGCACTGCACCCCGTGCACCCCGGGACGGATCGGCCCTGGCTGAAATTCGTAAACGGAATTTTTCCTGCAAAAATTACACTTTGTCATTCGAATTCATTTGAATCCATTCGAATTCATTCGTTATATCCGCTATAATAATTTCTTTCATATTAGTTGAAATTCAATATTTGGTAGTCGGATTCGAATAAATTCGGCGACGAAATTCGTAAACGGAATTTCGTATTCCGTACGGAATTCGTATTCGAAAAAATTCGTACTACGGATTCGTAAATTCGTACGAATTTCGAAAAATTCGTACGAATTTACGAATTTGTACGAAACTAAATCGCACATGTCTACCACCCATCTCCATACTATAGCAGGGCAGAAGCGACATCAAAACGTCACTTCCGTCCATACGTCTTAAAGGCACATTTTTCTGTTGTCATTTTTTTCAAATGACTACATTTTTTTTTTCTTTTATTGCATTTTAGTCTAAATATGAGATCTGAGGACTTTTTGACCCCAGATCTCATATTTATTAGGACCTGTCATGCTTTTTTCTATTACAAGGGATGTTTACATTCCTTGTAATAGGAATAAAAGTGACACAACTTTTTTTTTTTTTTAAAACAGTGTAAAAATAAATAAAATAAATCGCCCCGTCCCAACGAGCTCGCGTGCAGAAGCGAACGCATACGTGAGTAGCGCCCGCATATGAAAACGGTGGTCAAACCACACATGAGAGGTATCACTGCAATCTTTAGAGCAAGAGCAATAATTCTAGCCCCATACCTCCTCTGTAACTCAAAACTTGCAACCTGTAGAATTTTTTAAACGGCGCCTATGGAGATTTTTAAGGGTAAAAGTTTGACGCCATTCCACGAGCGGGAGCAATTTTGAAGTGTGACATGTTGGGTATCAATTTACTCGGCGTAACAATATCTTTCACAATATAAAAAAAATTGGGCTAACTTTACTGTTGTCTTATTTTTTTATTAAAAAAAGTGCATTTTTTCCAAAAAAAAAGTGCGCTTGTAAGACCGCTGTGCAAATACAGTGTGACAAAAAGTATTGCAATGACCACCATTTTATTCTCTAGGGTGTAAGAAAAAAAATGTATAATGTTTGGGGGTTCTAAGTAATTTTGAGTCTGAAAAAGAGGTCCGGTCTTAAAGTGGGTAGATCTGCAAGGATGTGGAATGAGCAAGTTAATGAAGTGCTTTCTAGAGAGGGATTCTCAAGAAGTAAAGTAGACCCCCTGTCTCTACTCCAAGAAGACAGATGGATATACATCCTTATCTATGTCAATGACATTATAACCTTTTTTGAGCAAGAAGGGGGATTATAATCAGATAGTTCACAAGCTGAAAAAAAAAAAAGTGAAATCAAAGAACTACGGAACATTAGCTACTATCTGGGAATCCAAATGGAGCAAAAAGAAGATGGAAGTTATCTTCTCTACCAATCCCAGAAATCTTGGAACAATGCCAGATGCAAAGGAAGTGAAAACATTTATGGAACCAGACTATCGAAAGAGCAATAAAACAAAAAACTTGCTACCCAACAATATGTATCGTAGAGCAAGTGGTAAGCTGCTATATGTTGCCACTGTGACAAGACCAGACATGGCCGCAGCAGTGGGCATACAATGCAGGAAAGTCTCAGCTCCCTGTCAGCATGACTTGAATGCAGTGATGCAGTACCTCAAAGCAACAATTCAGATGAAGTTATGGCTACTAGCAACATCAAATCCAAAACTAGTCAGACATGTTGATGCTGATTGGGCCGGGGACTGCACAGACTGCAAAGTAAGTTGGTCTAGTAGAATGAAAGTTGCTTGCTTTCGATCTTCAACTGAAGCAGAGTACATTGCAGCAGCACACACATGTCAAGAAGCAGCATTGATTTGTCAACTTTTTGTGGTCAATGCGATAGACATGTCAATCAGCCATTGACCTTAGGAAAACCTGACCAGGCCAAAAAAATTGATCACATCACTGAGTACAGTAAAACCAAAAATGAAATTTAGCCTAACTTCAAGGGCAGGGCACTACATGTATCACAAGATTTATTTCAGCCTTATTTGAAACGTTGATGTTGATTTTTTTTACAGGAAGATGCAAGAGGTTCGTTAATCTGCAATGGAGTGCTCAGAGGAATCACATCATTTGGAGTCTCTTCGTGTGGCCAGATTGGGAGTGCAAGTTTATTTTCTCATCTTACAAAGGACTATATCTGCTGGATTTATAAAGTTATCAGTAAATGGCCTTAGGGCTCTTTAAGATCATGCATTTAAAGCAGAACGTAACTGTATCTGAGCGCCACTGAAAATTATATTTAATTCATTTTTAATAATCCAAGCAAACTCACCCGTTCACTCATGTCTCCATGCTTTATTTTGTCAGGCAATCACTTTGAAAACACCCCCACTAGTATTTCTAGCTACAGCTATCTTGAGTAAGGGCAGGCAGGCAGGAGGGTGTGCTTAGCTGAGAAAACCCCCTCCTCACCTCCTCCAGATGAAAAATGCCCATGAAGACTCCTGGGATGTATGACATCACTTTGGCCTAGGCCAGAATCCAGGAAGCAACTGAAGAAATGTAAAATAGAAGTTTAAAACAAGTAAACACAATATACCTTCCTATCTATTTACTAATGCTAGCAGCATAAGGATTAAATATAGTTAATGTTAATTGAGAGAGTTTAGCTCCACTTTAAGTAACTATTCACACTTAGTCCCTTTCAGTCCTATGCGTTTTGGGAACTAGGGCAACTCCTCCTTAGTGCACCATAGTACACATGCCTTGTGTTGGTGCACTATATTTTAAAAAGAGTGTGCAGGGCACATTAAGAGCTAAATACCACACACTAACATGCATGCGGCTAACATGCAATGGACCACAAAGGTCTGAAGAGGGTCATATGCACTTGCAGTACCATGCATTTATGATGCCTGTTATTACATGTACCGTATTTGCCGGCGTATAAGACGACTGGGTGTATAAGACGACCCCCTATTTTTCCAGTGAAAACTTAGGTTTGGGGCTATACTCGCCATATAAGACTACCCCCCTTTCCGAGGCAACACCATTTACAAAAAAACATCAGAAAAAAAAAATAAACATTAGACTTAACATCAGAAAAAGGAAACTGGTGAACGTCCCAGAGATCCCACAATTGGTAGGCAGCAACAATGAATCCTCTCCTCCAAAGCACCATAAATCATACCTGTATTTTAGGGGAGATCTGGAGCTGGATGTGCAGTACAGGATGCTTTGTTAATATGTAGAGCACCAAGTACACACAGTATATGATGCTGTGTTAGTACAGTAGCGCCAGGTACACTTCAGAATACAGTGTGCAGACAGTGGGCACCGCTGAGCCAATCGCGGCAGGCATTGTATTTTACTAATCTGTTGATGGATACAAAGCCTGCTCGGATTGGCAGAGGCTGTGACTTCAGCCCGCGCCGCTCTGACTCATGTAGCCTGCTCGGATTGGCAGAGGTTGTTACCCAATCCGAGCAGGCTTAGCAGGCTCTGTATTCATCAGAGTGCATCGCCCGCCGGGATTGGCTGAGCGGCGCATACTGTATACATATTACAATTTTACAGAGCGCCCGGCGGACTGACATCCATCTGGTGGCTTCTTCACCCGGCGTATAAGACGACCCCAGCTTTTTGGCTGTGTAATTTCGGTGTAAAAGGTAGTCTTATACGCCAGAAAATACAGTATTCAGCACGCACTTATACACATTTTGTGTTTTTTTTATAGACACGTCTTTTTGCTTTATTATGCAAATCCAGAGAGTATCATTCAAGCGCCGACGTGGATCCTTGCTCTTTTGCAATGACCAAAATTGCTTCAAGTTTGGCTAGTATAGTGCACTGCAGCACAGGTGGATTGCAAAAGTACGTTAATGAATGGCACTGCAGCATACCACCACATTTAGCATACATTATCGCAGTGCATTAATGTATATATGTGAATAAGATGTTACAAGCAGGTCCTTTATACCCTTTTAGACTGTTTATGATGCTATACTGTATACATTTACTGTAAATCCTACTGTATAATGCTTTGCGGCACAAAAGAAAATATAAAAAAAGCCAGTGGAGACACCTGTGCGGACCGGAGCTGAAGGCCTAAGCCTGGGCCTTGCAGCAGATGGAGTGAGACTCTTCTACCTCAGAGTCAGCAGCAGCGGAGCAGAGACTCTTCCCTACAGACGATCGGTTGGAGCTGAGGACCGGAGCGCAGGGGCTGTGACTGAAGAGACCAGAGCCGCCATTAGAGGGACCGGAGCGGAGGACGGTACCCCAGGATTGGTGAGAGAGCCGGAAGGCTCATCCTGCATTGATACACACGTTTTATGCCTATTGAACTGCCTAGGCGCAATTTACCTCAGAGCAGCAAGTGTTACTTTCTGTGGATTACAAAGACACCATTTAAAGCTACATGTGCACCACCTCTACACAGTTATACATGATTCAACCATGATAATTGTGAAAGAGTTACCGTTGAGAGATGTGTATCAAAAAGACAGATTGCCGAGATAAGATTGGTAGTTGCAATGTACAGATCTGTGGGGTATTTATACGTATCACTGGGTTAAGTCTCCATATTATGAACAGTTCAATCATATGCAAGATTGGAACCTTCAGCATGAACCAGCCAGTAACAGCGCACCTCTGCTATCTACTCACTGCTGCATGCTTTTTGCTAATCTGTGAAGGTAAGTACTATAATTAGTGTGTTTTTTGTTTTTGATTTTGTTTTTTTTGTAGACAAAAGTTACAATAGAACTGGCAAAATCCCTGACCAGAGCACATCACAGTTGAAGACATTTACTTAAATTACCATAGACACTACATTTACTAATAAAATACATCAAGTAAAAAATGGTTTACTTCTGTTCAACTGGGACCTTACTTCCAACTAAATTGTTACGCTTGAGAACTTTGCTATACGCTATTTGCCTGGTGTTATGCTGATCTGCATATAAAACATAAAGCATAGCTACTAACAAAAAATTAAATAAAAACTCCAGGCACATCCAATGCCTATTTGTGATGCACATCCAAGAAGTCATTGTAGGTGGAAGACCTACCTTAACTACTTCAGCTCCGGAAGGTTTACCCCCCTTCATGACCAGGCACTGCTAACTTTAACTGACTTGCACGGTTGTGCGACGCTGTACCCAAATAAAATGCATGTCCTTTTTTCCCCCACAAATAGAGCTTTATTTTGGTGGTATTAGATCACTTCAGCGTTTTTTTTTTTTTTTTTATGTGCTATAACCAAAAAAAGATAGACAATTTTGAAAAAAAATTATTTTTTACTTTCTGCTATAAAACATAGCAATGTAAAACATCGAATTTCATCATCAATTTAGGGCAATGTGTATTCTGCGACATATTTTTGGTAAAAAAAATCCCAATAAGTGTATATTGATTGGTTTGTGCATAAGTTATAGTGTCTACAAACGATGGGATATTTTTATTGATTTTTTTTTAACTACTAATGGCGGTGATCAGTGACATATAGCGGGACTGTGACATTGCGGTGGACAAATCAGACACTAAGGCTGCTTTCACACTGGGGCGGTGCGGGGCGGCGACGGTAAAGCAGCGCTATATTTAGCGCTGCTTTACCATCGTTTTACCCGCGGTATGCGGCTGCTAGCGGGGTGGTTTTAACCCCCGCTAGCGGCCGAAAAAGGGTTAAAAACCTCCGCAAAGCGCCGCTGCGGCGGCGCTTTGCGGGCGGTATCCCCGCGGTCTCCCATTGATTTCAATGGGTAGGAGCGGTATAGGAGCGGTGAACACACCGCTCCTTCACCGCTCCAAAGATGCAGCTAGCAGGACTTTTTTTACCGTCCTGCTAGCGCACCGCTCCAGTGTGAAAGCCCTCAGGGCTTTCACACTGGAGACACAGCAACAGCTGTTTCGGGTCGGTTTGCAGGCGCTATTTTTAGCGCAATAGCGCCTGCAAACCGCCCCAGTGTGAAAGCAGCCTAAGTGACACTTTTAAAACTTTCCGGGGACCAGTGACACTACTAATACAGTGATCAGTGCTAAATAATATGTACTGTATCTGTACTAATGACACTGGCTGGGAAGGGGTTAACATCAGGGGGCAATCAAAGGGTTAAATATGTTCCCTGGGAGTGCTTTCTTACTGTGGGGGGGGGGGGGATGCTTGTACTGCAGGAAGACAGAAACCTGTGTCCCTGCTTAGCAGAAACACAAGATCTCTGTCTTCTGTTCATACAGAGTATGAACAGCGATCTGTTAGTTTCCCTGCACAGTCCCATCCCCCTTCAGTTAGAACACATACTAGGACACACATTAACCCCTTCACTGCCCCCTAGTTTTAACCCCTTCACTGCCAGTGACATTTTTACAGTAATCAATGCAATTTTAATCGCACTGATCATTTTTTTAATGCCAATGGTCCCAAAAATGTGTCAAAATTGTCAGACGTGTCTGCCATAATGTTGCAGCCATGATAAAAATCGCTGATCGCCGCCATTACTAGTAAAAAAAAAAAATTATTAATAAAAATGCCATAAAACTATCCCCTATTTTGTAGATGCTATAACTTTTGCGAATACCAATCAATATACGTTTATTGCGATTTTTTTTTACCAAAAATATGTAGAAGAATACGTATCAGCCTAAACTGAGGAAAACATTTTTTTTATATATTTTTGGGGGATATTTATTATAGCAAAAATTTTAAAATAATGCGTTTTTTTCAAAATTGACGCTCTTCTTTTGTTTATAGCGCAAAAAATAAAAACCGCAGAGGTGATCAAATACCACCAAAAGAAAGATATATTTGAGGGGAAAAAAGGACGTCAATTTTGTTTGGGAGCCACTTTGCACGACCGCGCAATTGTCAGTTAAAGCGACGCAGTGCTGAATCGCAAAAAGGGGTCTGCTCTTTGGCCAGCTAAATGGTCCGGGGCTTAAGCGGTTAACTTTGTAATGTATACCTATTTTGGGGGGGGGGGCAGTTTCAAAATGATTAGAGAATAGTGTGCCCACCACCTCCCAAGAGCTGATGCTTTGGCTTGTGGATTGGATGATCAGACATGGACAACTACATTCTAGGATCATGTGAGGGTTAGGCTGCCATACATTGATGGATTTTTTTTTTAGCTCCGTCCTGCAAGCATTTTCCTCCATCTATGTTGATGAATCCCCCTGCTGGGCTTTTGAATTTGATGCCAGCTGTCAGAATATCTGAACAGCCGCTGCATCTGATGAGATGCAACCACTGTTCAGGCAACTGTTTTCCACCTAGCTGAGCTCATTCAATTTCCCCTGTACTGACAACTCTCAGCACACCTGTCATGTGGGGGGGGGGGGGTCCCCTAGAAGCATGGCAACATTAATGTAAATAGCCTGGTAATATCCCAGGTCCAGAGGTATGCTGGAGAGAAGCAAAGCCCTATGAAAAATGTTATAGGGAAGGCCTATTGGAATGTTGTGAAACAATAGGATATAAATGTCATATGTACACCAATTGTAGAGGTGCATGTAGTGTTGTTATCCCAGAGGGCCTTTTATTTTTCCCCTCTTTCTGTATGTGAGTATCAGCAAAGAGGTACTCACCGAGGCCAAGATGCAGAGAGCGGAGGCTGTTGCGACTCGGCGCACACCACCCCTGGAGGTGATACAGGGAGTGGGTTGCACCAAGAGGCACAAGCCTCCAGCGGGACACCTGACTTGTGTGAAGGTCTGGAAGATGGCTCATGCAGGATGGACCGGACCAGAAGGTAAGTGGCAAGCAGGTCTGTAAAACAGGTGAGGAAAGTCCAGAAACAGGCCGAGGGTCAAACACAGGTAATCAGTCCAGGAGCCAGCAAGCCTAAGTGCTGAAGGCAGAAGATAATCCAGGAGCAGGCTGAGGGTCAAACACAGGTAATCAGTCCAGGAGCCAGCAAGGCTAAGTGCTGAAGGCAGAAGATAATCCAGGAGCAGGCTGAGGGTCAAACACAGGTAATCAGTCAGGAGCCAGCAAGGCTAAGTGCTGAAGGCAGAAGATAATCCAGGAGCAGGCTGAGGGTCAAACGCAGGAGAGAGCAGGAAGTCCGTAAAGCAAGCCAGGGGTCAGGTCAGGAGAGATTCAGCGTAGTCTTCAAACGATCCGGGTCACAACAGGAAATGGCAAACAGGAACAGGAAATGGCAAACAGGAAGCAGAGGAACACAGGTGAGCTGAGACAAACCAGCAACTTGTCTGTCTGCCAAGGCTCCTTTTATAGGCTGGTCAGGGGATTCACGTTATGCGTGCACTTGTGCGTACGCGTGCTCGCCGCTGAGTAGGGCCGCGAATGTGCGTCCGCTGGAGTGGCAATCCATGGTGCATTTGTGTGCGCCTGCGCGCAGGGAGATGGTAAGGTTGATCCAAGTTACTTCCCTGATAGTGAGTATATGAAGGATATAAAATATAACGCAAGCCATATATACAGGTGGTGATGTGAACGAATACCCAACATATTGGTAATTTTTCTCTCCTTGCTCTCCTGGTGAAGCTTCATACATGAAACGCGTTGATAAAGGAGACCTCTGAAAATTAAATTAATAGAACCCCTGGACTAATTGATACAAGTTCTCAAGGAGGGGGATAATTTATGACAATATTTTACAGTATTGGATTTGTACATGGTTTTTATATAATATGTAAATAAATACTACAATATTTTAGTTGTAATTTTATATTTTTGGAGTTGTTTAAGTAGGGGCAAGCACCTTAAGGGGCGGTTCACACTGCTTCGAATTCTATTGCGAATTTGAGCCGTTTCGAAAGTCATTTAAATAACATAGTTTTCCATTAGTGTTATTCACATCAATGCGTTGCAAATCTAAGCTTCGTACAAAAAGCGTCCTGTGCGAGTTTGATCCATGTGCGAAACGAATTCAATGCAACATTTGACGTAGAATCGCAGTAGGTTCGCCAGAACACATAAACGAAAATTTGAAGGGCAATCGGATCAAATTGACACAAAATTCACACCGCAGCAGTGTGAACCGGCCCTAAAGCAGCATTAAACCTAAAAGCAAACATTTATTATATTGCAGTTTACTAATTAGATGGCTAATTTTTTATTTTTTTATTTTTTAAGCTTTATTTCAAATTATGGTCAGCTTTTATTTATTTATGTAAAACTTTTATCCCAAAAGTAACAAAACTGTTACTGTAACTGCATAAAGAATGTTATCTGGAGTTTGACTTCAATTTGTCAGTCACGGCCATCTAAATTTGCTAGTCTATTGCCGCGTACACGCGATCGGAAGTCTCGTCGGAAAAGCCTTGGATGTTTTTTCCGACGGAATTCCGCTCAAGCTTGTGTTGCCGACACACGGTCACACCAAATTCCGACCATCAAGAACGCAGTGGCATACAACACTATGATGAGCCGCAAAAATGAAGTTCAATGCTTCCGAGCATGCGTTTTTCCGTCTGAAAAATTGAGCACATGCTCTCAATCTTTTGCTGGCCAAAATTCTGCAAGCAAAAGTCCGATGGAGCATACACACGGTCGCATTTTACGACCAAAAGCTCACATAGGTCTTTTGCTGGCGGAATTTCCGATTGTGTGTACGCGGCATAACACTACTCTCACCCCAGATTGACAATGCTGCTGTCCAAAAGTGTCTCTGTGGCTCCTTCATCCAGAGTGTAGGCACGCTAATACAGGCAGGTGTTACTGGCTGGAACAATAGGTGACAAAAAAAAGGCCTAAAAAAAGAAAAACAATGCAGCCAACGCATTTAAGGCTGCAGTCACATAACAGCGTTTTGAATTGCAGGCAGATTTGCCACGAATCTGCTCCCGATTTAAAAAGCGCTGATGTGAGAATGACATATTGTGGGACTCGCATTTGAGTGCTGCAGAGGTTGAAGGGATCAGCATGTCAGTGCTCAGACCATACGCCGCACACTGCATCAAATTGGTCTGCATGGCTGTCGTCCTAGAAGGAAGCCTCTTCTAAAGATGATGCACAAGTAAGCCCTCAAACAGTTTGTTGAAAACAAGCAGACTAAAGACATGGATTACTGGAACCATGTCCTGTGGTTTGATGAGACCAGGATAAACTTATTTGGTTCAAATGGTGTGAAGCGTATGTGGCAGCAACCAGGTGAGGAGTACAAAGACAAGTGTGTCTTGCCTACAGTCAAGCATGGTGGTGGGAGTGCCATGGTCTGGGGCTGCATGAGTGCTGCCGGCACTGGCGAGCTACAGTTCATTGAGGGAAGCATGAATGCCAACATGTACTGTGATATACTGAAACAGAGCATGATCCCCTCCCTTCAGAGACTGGGCCGCAGGGCTGTATTCCAACATGATAACGACCCCAAACACACTTCCAAGATGACCACTGCCTTGCTAAAGAAGCTGAGGGTAAAGGTGATGGACTGGCCAAGCATGTCTCCAGACCCAAACCCTATTGAGCATCTGTGGGGCATCCTCAAATGTAAGATGGAGGAGCACAAGATCTCTAACATCCACCAGCTCCAGGATGTCGTCATGGTTCTGTGGAAGCGGACTCCATTGGCAACCTGTGAAGCTCTGTTGAATTCCTTGCCCAAGAGGGTTAACACAGTGCTCGAAAATAATGGTGGCCACACAAAATATTGACACCTTGTGCCCAATTTGGACATTTTCATTTAGGGGTGTACTCACTTTTGTTGCCAGCGGTTTAGACATTAATGGCTGTGTGTTGTTATTTTGAGGGGACAGCAAATTTACACTGTTATACAAGCTGTACACTCACTACTTTACATTGTAGCAAAGTGTCATTTCTTCAGTGTTGTCACATGAAAAGATACTTTTGTGTGAATATAGAGTCTACATTGAAAATGTAATCTACACTGAATGCAGAGTATATATATATATATATATATATATATATATATATATATATATATATATATATATATATATATATATATATACTCTGCATTCAGTGTAGATTACATTTTCAATGTAGACTCTATATTCAGTCAATGCAGGCAGTGTAGTTTATATAACACAGTGTATTGAAGTGGTTAAGGGGAACCCTGCGCAAAAAAAAAACGGTGTGGGCCCCCCCCCCCCAAAATCCATACCAGGCCCTTATCCTAGCATGCAACCTGGCAGGCCACAGGAAAAGGGGGGAACCAGAGAGGGACCCCCCTCCTGAACCATACCAGGCCACATGCCCTCAACATGGAGAGGGTGCTGTGGGGTCCCCCCCAAAGCACCTGGTCCCCATGTTGATGGAGACAAGGGCCTCATCCCCACAACCCTTGCCTTTTGGTTGTCTGTGGGCGGGGGGCTTATCGGAATCTGGTAGCCCCCTTTAACAAAGGGACCCCCACATCCCAGCCCCCCCATGTTAATAGGTATGGGGCACATTATACCCATACCTATTCACCAAAAGAGTAAAAACGACAGCAGACAGTTTTTGATAATTCCTTTATTTTTTTTAAAAAGTGTCCCGCGATGTAAATCCATATTCAATCATGGTACAATGTACCCCTACCTATCCACATGGGGGGGCGGGATCTGGTGGTTCCCTTGTTAAAGGGGACTTCCAGATTCCGATAAGCCCCCCACCCACAGACCCCCACAACCAGCGGGCAAGGGTTGTGGGGATGAGGCCCTTGACCCCATCAACATGGAGACAAGGTGCTTTGGGGGGAGGGCATGTGGCCTGGTACGGTTCATAAAGGGGGGCGCTCTCTCACCCCCCCCCCTTTTTCTGTCGCCTGCCAAGCTGCATGCTCAGATAATGGTCTGGTATGGATTTTGGGGGGGACCCCCACACCATTTTTTTTAAGATTTGGTGTGGAGTTCCCCTTAATATCCATACCAGACCTGAAGGGCCTGGTAATGGAATGGGGGGAGCCCCACGCCTTTTTTTTCAATGATTTATTATGTATATTGCCTGGCCGGCAATAAATGACTATAATTTTTAATTTAATTTTTTCCTTTAGAAATAAAATTTTGCTGCAGTACTGTTATAAACATGGGAAAGTGGCGCTACTTTACAGGCAGACTAAGGGGACCCCCAGGCACGATTATATTTAGAGGAATATTTCATTTTTATTGTTTCACTAAGCATTATTAAAATCACTGCTCCTGAAAAAAACGGCCATTTTAAACACTTTTTTTGCATTGATACATGTCTCCTGGGGCAGGACCCAGGTCCCCAAACACTTTTTATTGCAATAACTTGCATATAAGCCTTTAAAATGAACACTTGATTTTTCACATTCGCGTCTCATAGACTTTAACGGTGTTTGCACTAATTTTTTGTCTGTTCGCATGTTCTGGTGCGAACCGAACCGGGGGTGCTACTTTGAGGCAATATGCATCCCTCGATGCAAATGAGTCCCGCGTTTTATCATTCACACATCAGCACTGTCAAATCAAAATGCTGTAATGTGAATGCAGCCTAAGGATTGGTAAGCTGCAATATGTTACATTTTTGGTTTTGGGTTTAATGCCACTTTAAAAGACCCACTAAGCCAATTTTTGGCATCTGTTGATTGATATGCCCAAATCAATTAAGTCCCCTATAATAAATAAAACTCTGTGGCAGAAAGTAAACCTTGCCCCTGGCCTCTGCCCACATTGCGTGGTGTCTGCATCCCAAGTGTATCCCAAATCTCACAAGAAGATGCTTTTGAATTGTGCTGGAGTTTCTCCCTGTGCAATCTGGAATACTCAGAATCCCCCAGGATCTTGACAGAAGGCTTGAGGGTATGGTAAGTATAATTACTACCTTTTTCCTGGCTGACATGATTTATTAGAGAATGGGAGGCCCTGAAGTATTAAGTTGATCCCACATGTTAGTGCAAGGCCCACTTTAACCACCTCACTACAGTGCATTTTCACCCCCTTCCTGACCAAGCCATTTTTCAGCTTCCAGCGCTGACGCACTTTGAATGACAATTGCGCGGTCATACGACACTGTACCCAAATGAAATTGTTATCATTTTTTCCCCACAAATAGAGCTTTCTTTTGGTGGTATTTGATCACCTCTGCGTTTTTTTATTTTTTGCGCAATAAACAAAAGAAGAGCGACAAATTTAAAAAAAAAAACAATATTTTTTACTTTTTGCTATACTAAATATCCCCAAAAAATATATAAAAAAACATTTTTTTTCCTCAGTTTCGGCCGATACGTATTCTTCTACATATTTTTGGTAAAAAAAAATCGCAATTAGCGATCATTGATTAGTTTGCGCAAAAGTTATAGCGTTTACAAAATAGGGGATAGTTTTATAGCATTTTTATTAATATTTTTTTTTTACTAGTAATGGCGGCGATCAGCTATTTTTATTGTGACTGCGACATTATGGCGGACACATCGGACATTTTTGACACATTTTTGGGACCATTGTCATTTATACAGCAATCAATGCTATTTAAATGCATTGATTCATGTATAAATGACACTGGCAGTGAAGGGGTTAACCACTAGGGGCGGAGAGGGGTTAATTATGTTCCCTAAGAGTGATTCTTACTGTGGGGGGAGGGGACTCACAAGGGGAGGAGACCGATCGGTGTTTCTCTGTACAGAGAACACCATCGACTCCTCTCCTCTGACAGGACCGTTGATCTGTGTGTTTACACACACAGATCCACGGTCCCGCTGTGTTACCGGGCAATCGCGGGTGCCCAGCGGACATCGCGGCCGCTGGGCACGCGCATCGGGTGCCCAGTGACACGGCGAGAGCGCGCGCGCGCTCCCTGCAGTGCAAAGAAGGGGAGGACGTCATATGACGCCCTCCCGCACGAGAGCTGCGCCGCCTGGCCGTCATTTGACAGCCGGCGGTCGCAAAGTGGTTAACGAACATTACAGTTGGTGTAAACTCATAGTTCATGTATCAAAATGTCTGTACTAAATGTTCCCATACACATTTTGACCCAATTCTATACAATAAAATTGTTATGAAATTTCATATTCATGTATTTTAAAAAAGGGCTGTAATTACATTTACTTGTCTTATCACACTTTTAAAACAATGCCCAATCTCAGTGGCTGTGGTGGCCCTGACATATGGTATCCACTTGACCTCCAGAAGATTTACCGCCCTTCATTACCGGACCATTTTTTTCTATACGGCACTGCGTTACTTTAACTGACAATTGCATGGTCATGCAACGCTGTACATACCACAAATTAAATTTATGTCATTTTTTTCACACAAATAGAGCTTTCTTTTGGTGGTCACTGGGGTTTTTATTTTTTGTGCTATAAAACAAAAAAATCTATATTTTTTTTACTTTCTGCTACAAAACATATCCAATAAAAATGTAACATTTTTTGAACATTTACATAAATTTAGGCCAATATGTATTCTGCTACATATTTTTGGTAACGAGATCCCAATAAGCGTATATTGATTGGTTTGTGCAAACGTTATAGTGTCTACAAACTATGGTATATATACTGACATTTTTATATATTTTTTTTTTATATACTGGTAATGGGGGCGATTAGTGACTTATAGCGGGACTGCGATATTGTGGTGGACATTCGGACACTAACTGACACTTTGTGGGAACCAGTGACACTAAAACAGAGATCAGTTCTAAAAAAATATGCACTGTCACTGTACTAATGACACTGGCTGGGAAGGAGTTGAACATCTAGGGTGATCAAAGGGTTAAATGTGTGCCTATCCAGTGTGTGGCAAGTGGACAATCCACAATTTGTGGCAGGTGGTGGCTGTGTTTTGTGGCAGTGATGTGGCAGGGAAACAAAATCCAGCATATACCAGCTTTCCAAGTGGACAATCCACAACTTGTGGCAGGTGACGTGGCAAGTGGACAATCCACAACTTGTGGCAGGTGACGTGGCAAGTGGACAATCCACAACTTGTGGCAGGTGACGTGGCAAGTGGACAATCCACAACTTGTGGCAGGTCTTGTGGCAGGTGACGTGGCAAGTGATGTGTCAGGTGGACAATCCACAACTTGTGGCAGGGGACGTGGCAAGTGACGTGGCAAGTGATGTGGCAAATGGACAATCCACAACTTGTGGCAGGTGACGTGGCAGGTGACGTGGCAAGTGGACAATCCACAACTAGTGGCAGGTCTTGTGGCAGGTGATGTGGCAGGTGACGTGGCAAGTGATGTGTCAGGTGGACAATCCACAACTTGTGGCAGGTGACGTGGCAAGTGACGTGGCAAGTGGACAATCCACAACTTGTGGCAGGTGACGTGGCAAGTGATGTGGCAAGTGGACAATCCACAACTTGTGGCATGTGTGGCAAGTGACGTGGCAAGTGGACAATCCACAACTTGTGGCAGGGGATGTGGCAAGTGACGTGGCAAATGGACAATCCACAACTTGTGGCAGGTGACGTGGTAGGGGACGTGGCAAGTGATGTGGCAAGTGACGTGGCAGGTGATGTGGCAAATAGACAATCCACAACTTGTGGCAGGTGACGTGGCAAGTGATGTGGCAAGTGATGTGGCAAGTGACGTGGCTAATGGACAATCCACAACTTGTGGCAGGTGACGTGGCAAGTGACGCGGCAAGTGGACAATCCACAACTTGTGGCAGGTGACGTGGCAAGTGACGTGGCAGGTGATGTGGCAAGTGACGTGGCAAGTGGACAATCCACAGCTTGTGGCAGGTGACGTGGCAAGTGATGTGGCAAGTGGACAATCCACAACTTGTGGCAGGAGACGTGGCAGGTGACGTGGCAAGTGGACAATCCACAATTGTGGCAGGTGACGTGGCATGTGACGTGGCAAGTGGACAATCCACAACTTGTGGCATGTGACGTGGCAAGTGGACAATCCACAACTTGTGGCAGGTGACGTGGCAAGTGACGTGGCAAGTGGACAATCCACAACTTGTGGCAGGTGACGTGGCAAGTGACGTGGCAAGTGACGTGGCAAGTGGACAATCCACAACTTGTGGCAGGTGACGTGGCAAGTGACGTGCAGGTAGATGTGGCAAGTTGTGGCAAATGGACAATCCACAACTTGTGGCAGGTGGCAAGTGACGTGGCAAGTGGACAATCCACAACTTGTGGCAGGAGATGTGGCAAGTGATGTGGCAAGTGGACAATCCACAACTTGTGGCGGTGACGTGGCAAGTGACAATGCACAACTTGTGGCAGGTGACTGTGGCAAGTGGACAATCCACAACTTGTGGCAGGTGACGTGGCAAGTGACGTGGCAAGTGGACAATCCACAACTTGTGGCAGGTGACGTGGCAAGTGATGTGGCAGGTGATGTGGCAAGTGACGTGGCAAGTGGACAATCCACAACTTGTGGCAGGTGATGTGGCAAGTGACGTGGCTAGTGGACAATCCACAACTTGTGGCAGGTGACGTGGCAAGTGACGTGGCAAGTGGACAATCCACAACTTGTGGCAGGTGACGTGGCAAGTGGACAATCCACAACTTGTGGCAGGTGACGTGGCAAGTGGACAATCCACAACTTGTGGCAGGTGACGTGGCAAGTGACGTGGCAATTGGACAATCCACAACTTGTGGCAGGTGACGTGGCAAGTGACGTGGCAAGTGGACAATCCACAACTTGTGGCAGGTGACGTGGCAAGTGACGTGGCAAGTGGACAATCCACAACTTGTGGCAGGTGACGTGGCAAGTGACGTGGCAAATGGACAATCCACAACTTGTGGCAGGTGACGTGGCAAGTGACGTGGCAAGTGACAATCCACAACTTGTGGCGTGGCAAGTGACGTGGCAAGTGGACAATCCACAACTTGTGGCAGGTGACGTGGCAAGTGACGTGGCAAGTGGACAATCCACAACTTGGTGGCAGTGACGTGGCAAGTGGACTTGTGGCAGGTGATGTGGCAAGTGTGGCAAGTGACGTGGCAAGTGGACAATCCACAACTTGTGGCAGGTGACGTGGCAAGTGACATGGCAAGTGGACAATCCACAACTTGTGGCAGGTGACGTGGCAAGTGGTGACGTGGCAAGTGGCGTGGCAACTTGTGGCAGTGGTGGCAACGTGGCAATGGACAATCCACAACTTGTGGCAGGTGATGTGGCAAGTGACGTGGCAAGTGGACAATCCACAACTTGTGGCAAGTGATGTGGCAAGTGACGTGGCAAGTGACGTGGCAAGTGGACAATCCACAACTTGTGGCAGGTGCATGGACAGTGGCAAGTGACGTGGCAAGTGGACAATCCACAACTTGTGGCAGGTGACGTGGCAAGTGACGTGGCAAGTGGACAATCCACAACTTGTGGCAGGTGACATGGCAAGTGACGTGGCAAGTGGAAAATCCACAACTTGTGGCAGGTGATGTGGCAAATGGACAATCCACAACTTGTGGCAGGTGATGTGGCAAGTGACGTGGCAAGTGGACAATCCACAACTTGTGGCAGGTGACGTGGCAAGTGACGTGGCAAGTGGACAATCCACAACTTGTGGCAAGTGACGTGGCAAGTGGACAATCCACAACTTGTGGCAGGTGACGTGGCAAGTGATGTGGCAAGTGGACAATCCACAACTTGTGGCAGGTGACGTGGCAAGTGAAGTGGCAGGTGAAGTGGCAAGTGACGTGGCAAGTGGACAATCCACAACTTGTGGCAGGTGACGTGGCAAGTGACGTGGCAAGTGGACAATCCACAACTTGTGGCAGGTGACGTGGCAAGTGACGTGGCAAGTGGACAATCCACAACTTGTGGCAGGTGACATGTGGCAAGTGACGTGGCAAGTGGACAATCCACAACTTGTGGCAGGTGACGTGGCAAGTGACGTGGCAAGTGGACAATCCACAACTTGTGGCAGGGTGACGTGGCAAGTGACGTGGCAACTTGTGGCAAGTGACGTGGCAAATGGACAATCCACAACTTGTGGCAGTGTGACGTGGCAAGTGACGTGGCAAGTGGACAATCCACAACTTGTGGCAGTGTGGAGTGAGTGGCAAGTGACGTGGCAAGTGACGTGGCAAGTGGACAATCCACAACTTGTGGCAGGTGACGTGGCAAGTGACGTGGCAAATGGACAATCCACAACTTGTGGCAGGTGACGTGGCAAGTGATGGCAAGTGACTTGTGGCAAGTGATGTGGCAAGTGACGTGGCAAGTGGACAATCCACAACTTGTGGCAGGTTGTGGCAAGTGACGTGGCAAGTGGACAATCCACAACTTGTGGCAGGTGACATGGCAAGTGACGTGGCAAGTGGACAAATCCACAACTTGTGGCAGGTGGTGACGTGGCAAGTGACAATCCACAACTTGTGGCAGGTGAATGTGGCAATGGACAATCCACAACTTGTGGCAGGTGATGTGGCAAGTGACGTGGCAAGTGGACAATCCACAACTTGTGGCAGGTCTTGTGGCAAGTGGACGTGGCAAGTGACGTGGCAAGTGGACAATCCACAACTTGTGGCAGGTGATGTGGCAAGTGACGTGGCAAGTGGACAATCCACAACTTGTGGCAGGTGACGTGGCAAGTGACGTGGCAAGTTGACAATCCACAACTTGTGGCAGGTGATGTGGCAAGTGGACAATCCACAACTTGTGGCAGGTGACAGTGCAAGTGACGTGGCAAGTGGACAATCCACAACTTGTGGCAGGTGATGTGGCAAGTGACGTGGCAAGTGGACAATCCACAACTTGTGGCAGGTGACGTGGCAAGGTGATGTGGCAAGTGGACAATCCACAACTTGTGGCAGGTGACGTGGCAAGTGACGTGGCAACTGATGTGGCAAGTGGACAATGGACAATCCCAACTTGTGGCAGGTGACGTGGCAAGTGATGTGGCTAGTGGACAATCCACAACTTGTGGCAGGTGATGTGGCAAGTGACGTGGCAAGTGGACAATCCACAACTTGTGGCAGGTGACGTGGCAAGTGGACAATCCACAACTTGTGGCAGGTGATGTGGCAAGTGACGTGGCATGTGACGTGGCAAGTGGACAATCCACAACTTGTGGCAGGTGACGTGGCAAGTGACGTGGCAAGTGGACAATCCACAACTTGTGGCAGTGGCAAGTGGACAATCCACAACTTGTGGCAGGTGACGTGGCAAGTGATGTGGCAAGTGGACAATCCACAACTTGTGGCAGGTGACGTGGCAAGTGACGTGGCAAGTGGACAATCCACAACTTGTGGCAGGTGAGTGGCAAGTGACGTGTGGCAAGTGACAATCCACAAATGTGCAAGTGACGTGGCAAGTGGACAATCCACAACTTGTGGCAGGTGACGTGGCAAGTGACGTGGCAAGTGGACAATCCACAACTTGTGGCAGGGTGACGTGGCAAGTGACGTGGCAAGTGGACAATCCACAACTTGTGGCGTGGCAAGTGACGTGGCAAACGTGTGTGGACAATCCACAACTTGTGGCAGGTGACGTGGCGTGGCAAGTGACGTGGCAAGTGGACAATCCACAACTTGTGTGGCAAGTGACGTGGCAAGTGACAATCCACAATGTGTGGCAAGTGACAATCCACAACTTGTGGCGTGGCAAGTGACGTGGCAAGTGGACAATCCACAACTTGTGGCAGGTGACATGGCAAGTGACGTGGCAATGTGGCAAGTGATGTGGCAAGTGACGTGGCTGGCAAGTGGACAATCCACAACTTGTGGCAGGTGACGTGGCAAGTGATGTGGCAAGTGACGTGGCAAGTGGACAATCCACAACTTGTGGCAGGTGACGTGGCAAGTGACGTGGCAGGTGATGTGGCAAGTGACGTGGCAAGTGGACAATCCACAGCTTGTGGCAGGTGACGTGGCAAGTGATGTGGCTAGTGGACAATCCACAACTTGTGGCAGGAGACGTGGCAGGTGACGTGGCAAGTGGACAATCCACAACTTGTGGCAGGTGACGTGGCAAGTGACATGGCAAGTGGACAATCCACAACTTGTGGCAGGTGACGTGGCAAGTGACGTGGCAAGTGACGTGGCAAGTGAAAAATCCCCAACTTGTGGCAGGTGACGTGGCAAATGGACAATCCACAACTTGTGGCAGGTAACGTGGCAGGTGACATGGCAAGTGATGTGGCAAGTGTACAATCCACAACTTGTGGCAGGTGACGTGGCAAGTGACGTTGCAAGTGGACAATCCACAACTTGTGGCAGGTGACGTGGCAAGTGATGTGGCAAGTGGACAATCCACAACTTGTGGCAGGTGACGTGGCAAGTGACGTGGCAAGTGGACAATCCACAACTTGTGGCAGGTGACATGGCAAGTGTGGCAGGTGAGTGGCAATGACGTGGCAAGTGGACAATCCACAACTTGTGGCAGGTGACGTGGCAAGTGACGTGCAAGTGGACAATCCACAACTTGTGGCAGGTGACGTGGCAAGTGATGTGGCAAGTGGACAATCCACAACTTGTGGCAGGTGACGTGGCAAGTGATGTGGCAAGTGGACAATCCACAACTTGTGGCAGGTGGCAAGTGGACAATCCACAACTTGTGGCAGGTGACGTGGCAAGTGACGTGGCAAGTGGACAATCCACCACAACTTGTGGCAGGTGGACAATCCACAACAGGTTGTGGCAAGTGACGTGGCAAGTGGACAATCCACAACTTGTGGCAGGTGGCAGGTGACGTGGCAAGTGGACAATCCACAACTTGTGGCAGGTGACGTGGCAAGTGGCAAGTGGACAATCCACAACTTGTGGCAGGTGACGTGGCAAGTGACGTGGCAGGTGATGTGGCAAGTGACGTGGCAAGTGAACAATCCACAACTTGTGGCAGGTGACGTGGCAAGTGATGTGGCAAGTGGACAATCACAACTTGTGGCAGGTGAGTTGGCAGGTGGACAATCCACAACTTGTGGCAGGTCCCCAATTGTGGCAGGTGACGTGGCAAGTGACGTGGCAAGTGGACAATCCACAACTTGTGTCAGGTGACGTGGCAAGTGTCGTGGCAAGTGGCAGGTGAAAGTGACAATCCACAACTTGTGGCAGGTGACGTGGCAAGCGACGTGGCAAGTGGACAATCCACAACTTGTGGCAGGTGACGTGGCAAGTGACGTGGCAAGTGGACAATCCACAACTTGTGGCAAGTGGCAAGTGGACAATCCACAACTTGTGGCAGGTGACGTAGCAAGTGACGTGGCAAGTGGACAATCCACAACTTGTGGCAGGTGACGTGGCAAGTGACGTGGCAAATGGACAATCCACAACTTGTGGCAGGTGACGTGGCAAGTGACGTGGCAAGTGGACAATCCACAACTTGTGGCAGGTGACGTGGCATGTGACGTGGCAAGTGGACAATCCACAACTTGTGGCAGGTGACGTGGCAAGTGACGTGGCAAATGGACAATCCACAACTTGTGGCAGGTGACGTGGCAAGTGATGTGGCAAGTGGACAATCCACAACTTGTGGCAGGTGAAAAATCCACAACTTGTGGCTGGTGACGTGGCAAGTGGACAATCCACAACTTGTGGCAGGTGACGTGGCAAGTGGACAATCCACAACTTGTGGCAAGTGACGTGGCAAGTGACGTGGCAAGTGGACAATCCACAACTTGTGGCAGGTGACATGGCAAGTGAAGTGGCAAGTGGACAATCCACAACTTGTGGCAGGTGATGTGGCAAGTGGACAATCCACAACTTGTGGCAGGTGACGTGACAAGTGGACAATCCACAACTTGTGGCAGGTGACGTGGCAAGTGACGTGGCAAGTGGACAATCCACAACTTGTGGCAGGTGACGTGGCAAGTGACGTGGCAAGTGGACAATCCACAACTTGTGGCAGGTGACGTGGCAAGTGACGTGGCAAGTGGACAATCCACAACTTGTGGCAGGTGACGTGGCAAGTGACGTGGCAAGTGGACAATCCACAACTTGTGGCAGGTGACGTGGCAAGTGACATGGCAAGTGACGTGGCAAGTGGACAATCCACAACTTGTGGCAGGTGATGTGGCAAGTGACGTGGCAAGTGGACAATCCACAACTTGTGGCAGGTGACGTGGCAAGTGACGTGGCAAGTGGACAATCCACAACTTGTGACAGGTGACGTGGCAAGTGACGTGGCATGTGACGTGGCAAGTGGACAATCCACAACTTGTGGCAGGTGACGAGGCAAGTGGACAATCCACAACTTGTGGCAGGTGATGTGGCAAGTGAGGTGGCAACATGGACAATCCACAAATTGTGGCAGGTGATGTGGCAAGTGGACAATCCACAACTTGTGGCAGGTGACATGGCAAGTGACATGGCAAGTGGAAAATCCACAACTTGTGGCAGGTGACGTGGCAAGTGACGTGGCAAGTCCACAACTTGTGGCAGGTGACGAGGCAAGTGACATGGCAGGTGATGTGGCAAGTGACGTGGCAAGTGATGTGTCAGGTGGACAATCCACAACTTGTGGCAGGGGATGTGGCAAGTGACGTGGCAAGTGACGTGGCAAATGGACAATCCACAACTTGTGGCAGGTGACATGGTAGGGGACGTGGCAAGTGATGTGGCAAGTGACGTGGCTAATGGACAATCCACAACTTGTGGCAGGTGACGTGGCAAGTGACGCGGCAAGTGGACAATCCACAACTTGTGGCAGGTGACGTGGCAAGTGACGTGGCAAGTGGACAATCCACAACTTGTGGCAGGTGACGTGGCAAGTGACGTGGCAAGTGGACAATCCACAACTTGTGGCAGGTGATGTGGCAAGTGATGTGGCAAGTGACGTGGCAAGTGGACAATCCACAAATTGTGGCAGGTGATGTGGCAAGTGGACAATCCACAACTTGTGGCAGGTGACATGGCAAGTGACGTGGCAAGTGGACAATCCACAACTTGTGGCAGGTGGTGGCAAGTGACGTGGCAAGTGGACAATCCACAACTTGTGGCAGGTGACGTGGCAAGTGACGTGGCAAGTGGACAATCAACACAACTTGTGGCAGGTGTGGCAAGTGGCAAGTGATGTGGCACGTGTGGACAATCCACAACTTGTGGCAGGTGACGTGGCAAGGTGGCAGGTGTGTGGCAAGTGACGTGGCAAGTGGACAATCCACAACTTGTGGCAGGTGTGGCAAGCAAGTGGACAATCCACAACTTGTGGCAGGTGACGTGGCAAGTGACGTGGCAAGTGGACAATCCACAACTTGTGACAGGTGACGTGGCAAGTGATGTGGCAAGTGGAAAATCCACAACTTGTGGCAGATGACATGGCAAGTGACGTGGCAAGTGGACAATCCACAACTTGTGGCAGGTGATGTGGCAAGTGACGTGGCAAGTGGACAATCCACAACTTGTGGCAGGTGACGTGGCAAGTGACGTGGCAAGTGGACAATCCACAACTTGTGGCAGGTGAAGTGGCAAGTGACGTGGCAAGTGGACAATCCACAACTTGTGGCAGGTGACATGGCAAGTGACATGGCATGTGACGTGGCAAGTGGACAATCCACAACTTGTGGCAGGTGACATGGCAAGTGACGTGGCAAGTGGACAATCCACAACTTGTGGCAGGTGACGTGGCAAGTGACGTGGCAAGTGGACAATCCACAACTTGTGGCAGGTGACATGGCAAGTGACGTGGCAAGTGGACAATCCACAACTTGTGGCAGGTGACGTGGCAAGTGGACAATCCACAACTTGTGGCAGGTGATGTGGCAAGTGACGTGGCAAGTGGACAATCCACAACTTGTGGCAGGTGACGTGGCAGGTGACGTGGCAAGTGAGGTGGCAACATGGACAATCCACAACTTGTGGCAGGTGATGTGGCAAGTGGACAATCCACAACTTGTGGCAAGTGACGTGGCAAGTGGACAATCCACAACTTGTGTCAGGTGACGTGGCAAGTGATGTGGCAGGTGATGTGGCAAGTGATGTGGCAAGTGGACAATCCACAACTTGTGGCAGGTGAAGTGGCAAGTGACGTGGCAAGTGATGTGGCAAGTGGACAATCCACAACTTGTGGCAGGTGACGTGGCAAGTGATGTGGCAAGTGGACAATCCACAACTTGTGGCAGGTGACGTGGCAAGTGAAGTGGCAAGTGGACAATCCACAACTTGTGACAGGTGACGTGGCAAGTGATGTGGCAAGTGGAAAATCCACAACTTGTGGCAGGTGACGTGGCAAATGGACAATCCACAACTTGTGGCAGGTGATGTGGCAAGTGACGTGGCAAGTGACATGGCAATCCACAACTTGTGGCAAGTGAACAATCCACAACTTGTGGCAGGTGATGTGGCAAGTGATGTGGCAAGTGGACAATCCACAACTTGTGGCAGGTGACGTGGCAAGTGATGTGGCAAGTGACGTGGCCAGTGTACAATCCAAAACTTGTGGCAGGTGACGTGGCAAGTGATGTGGCAAGTGGACAATCCACAACTTGTGGCAGGTGACATGGCAAGTGACGTTGCAAGTGGACAATCCACAACTTGTGGCAGGTGACATGGCAAATGATAATCCGCAACTTGTGGCAGGTGACGTGGCAAGTGACATGCTAGATACAAGTACGCTGCTGCTCTCACAGCTGCTGCTACTCACTCTGGTCTCCCAAAATGGCTGAAATTGTTAAATAATACAGTTTTTTGAGCTTGGGGTGGGTCTTATGAGGTTATCCTATAAATGCGGCATGCAATTGCAGCAAAACGGGTGTTTGTAACGTGGCAAGTGATGTGGCAGCTGGACAATCCACAACTTGTGGCAGGTGAGTTTGCACCGACGTCTCGTGTACATGGGGCCTAATAGAAAAAAAGCATGACAGGACCTCTTAAATATGAGATCTGGGGTCAAAACTACCTCAGATCTCATATTTACACTGAAATGCAATAAAAAAATAAAAAAATCTTTTCATAAAAAAAATGTCCCTTTAAGAGCTATGGGCGAAAGTGAAGTTTTGACGTCCCTTCCACCCTGCAGTGTCATGGAGATGGGTGGGGGCCATCTTCCCCTCACTCGTCTCCATGAACAGCCACCGGAGGGATCTGATTGCCTCTGCTGCTGCCGACGGCTCCAGTAAGCGGCGGAGGGCACCGGAACGCACCGGAGCCCTCTCCCGCCGACGATAAAAATGATCTTGTGGTGAATCCGCCGCAGAGCCTACTTTTATCTTTTAGCGGACCGCCAGCCGAACGCGGGGATACCGGGGTTATGGCAGCTAGCTGTTGCCATACCAACGATATCCATCGTTGGTATGGCGTGCGGCGGTCCGGAAGTGGTTAAGTGAAAATGTCCGATATGTGCCCAATTAGCCATTTTCCATCCCCCGGTGTCATGTGACTCATTAGTGTTACAAGGTCTCAGGTGTGAATGGGGAGAAGGTGTGTTAAATTTGGTGTTATCGCTCTCATTCTCTCATACTGGTCACTGGAAGTTCAACATGGCACCTCATGGCAAAGAACTCTCTGAGGATCTGAAAAAAAGAATTGTTGCTCTACATAAAGATGGCCCCAGGCCATCTGATGTAAGGGGGGCTCCGCTGGGGACATCTTATGTCAGGAGGGAAACCGCTGGGGACATCTGATGTGAGGGGGGGGCCCCGCTGGGGACACCTGATGTAAGGGGGGGCTCTGCTGGGGACACCTGATGTAAGGGGGGGCACCGCTGGGGACATCTGATGTAAGGGAGGGCACTGATGGGGACATCTGATGTAAGGGAGGGCTCCGCTGGGGACATCTGATGTAAAGGGGGGCTCTGCTGGGGACATCTGATGTAAGGTGGGGCACTGCTGGAGACACCTGATGTAAGGAGGGCTCCGCTGGGGACACCTGATGTAAGGGGGGGCTCCGCTGGGGGCACCTAATGTAAGGGGGGGCTCTGCTGGGGACATCTGATGTAAGGAGGGGCACCGCTGGTGACATCTGATGTAAAGAGGGGCACCGCTGGTGACATCTGATGTAAGGTGGGGCACCGCTGGGGACATCTGATGTAAGGAGGGGCACCGCTGGGGACACCTGATGTAAGGGGGGCACCGCTGGGGGACATCTGATGTAAGGAGGGGCACCGCTGGTGACATCTGATGTAAAGAGGGGCACCGCTGGTGACATCTGATGTAAGGGGGGCTTCGCTGGGGACATCTTATGTCAGGAGGGAAACCGCTGGGGACACCTGATGTAAGGGGGGGGCCCGCTGGGGACACCTGATGTAAGGGGGGCTCTGCTGGGGACACCTGATGTAAAGGGGGGCACCGCTGGGGACATCTGATGTAAGGGAAGGCACTGATGGGGACATCTGATGTAAGGGAGGGCTCCGCTGGGGACATCTGATGTAAGGGGAGCTCTGCTGGGGACATCTGGTGTAAGGTGGGGCACTGCTGGAGACACCTGATGTAAGGAGGGCTCCGCTGGGGACAGCTGATGTAAGGGGGGGCTCCGCTGGGGGCACCTAATGTAAGGGGGGGCACGGCTGGGGACATCTGATGTAAGGAGGGGCACGGCTGGGGACATCTGATGTAAAGAGGGGCACCGCTGGTGACATCTGATGTAAGGAGGGGCACCGCTGGGGACATCTGATGTAAGGAGGGGCACCGCTGGGGACACCTGATGTAAGGGGGGCACCGCTGGGGACATCTGATGTAAGGAGGGGTACCGCTGGGCACATCTAATGTAAGGGGGCACCGCTGGGGACATCTAATGTAAGGGGGCACCGCTGGGGACATCTGATGTAAGGAGGGGCACCGCTGGGGACACCTGATGTAAGGGGGGCACCGCTGGGGACAACTGATGTAAGGGGGGCACCACTGGGGACATCTGATGTAAGGAGGGGCACCGCTGGGGAAATCTGATGTAAGCGGGGCTCCGCTGGGGACATCTGATGTGAGGAGGGGCACCGCTGGGGACACCTGATGTAAGGGGGGCACCACTGGTGATATCTGATGTAAGGAGGGGCACTGCTGGGGAAATCTGATGTAAGGGGGGCTCCGCTGGGGACATCTGATGTGAGGAGGGCTCCGCTGGGGACATCTGATGAAAGGACGGTCTCTGCTGGGGGCACCCGATGGCATCTGGTGGCAGGCGACGTGGCAGGTGACACGCTCAGGGGTCCCACTGATTCTGGATTATGGTGAGTTGAATGATTTCATTCTATATTACAATGTAATAATGCGCTTCAATCATCCTGACACCGTAACAACCATGGTGCCAGAATGATTGAAGCGCTAACACCAGGTGTTTGGAGTATCTTTATCTTCTGATTTGTCCATCCCTCTTTTCTTCCTTCTCTCTCCTTCCCTCCTTCTTTCCTTCTTTCTCTCTCCATCCCTCTTTTCTCCTTTCTTTCTCCATCTCTCATTCATCTCTGACTCTAACCACACCCCCATTTAAACCACGCCCATATACGCCACGCCCACTATTTCACGTAAATCACGCCCATTTTTTGGCGCCCGCATTTTTTCTTTTTTTCTATGTCATGCCTACAAACACATGCCCCGCCCCCTAATTATAATAAGACCCCGCCTAAAGCCAAAAAAGTGTCCCTATAATTTTTTTTACAATGTTGGCAACTTTGCAGCTGGAGTCCAGCACTTCCCTGCAACAATACATTACTGCACTTGATAACTATTGATTGCTGCTAACATATTAGCAAAAATGTCAAACATATAATAAAGCAGTTCAGATTTAAAGCTGATCTCTAGGTTTCATTAAACTTTAAATAGTTCATTTGGACCAAGCTTGTAGCTTGTTGTAGCTGTTATCTATTAGCTGTAGGGATAGTCCAGATGTTCGAGTCGAATGTAAGTTCGACTCGAACATCGGGTGTTCGTTTGTTTGCAGAACAAACATATGAGGCGTTCACAGCAAATTAGAGTGCCACGGAGCACCCCATAATGTACTGCGAGATCGCAGTGCATTGACGGCTGCTGATTGCTGGTCAGGTGCATGCCTTGGCCAATCACAGCGCGATCTGCTGTGAGAGCCATGATTGGCTTAGCGGCTAAGTCCACACCCCACACTATATAAGGCTGCTCCTTGCACAGCAGCCGTATATAGTGAATGAATGGAGATTAGGCTGGTAGTGTAGTGTAGTGTGCAGTCAGTCAGTGTAATATATACATAAAACAGTTTAAAATATATAGTGCACTTATTGTAGTATGTGTGTATATATATATATATATATATATATATATATATATATATATATAATACAGTTCAGAGTATATATAGTGCAGTTAGTGTAGCATATAGTATATATAGTGCAGTCCTTATAGTATATATAATAAAGTTCAGAGTATATAGTGCAGTTAGTGTAGCATATAGTATATATAGTGCAGTCCTTATAGTATATATAATGCAGTTCAGAGTATATAGTGCAGTCCTTAGAGTGTATATATAATGCAGTTCATAGTATGAAGTGTAGTCTGCATAGTATATATAATGCAGTTCAGAGTATATAGTGCACTCAGTGAAAGGGGGGTGAGCAAGCAGTCCCCCCCTCCTGAAACATACCAGACTGCTCGCCCTTGCCTATATAACAGCTGTCACAGTGAAAACACAGCAGTCGCTGAGAGGCCTCCCATGGAGGTGGAGTTTTTTCAGGTCTTTTTATACTTTTCAGGTCCGTCGGGCGGCATTATCGACGATGTATGTACATCGCGGGACAATGGTAAAAAGTTGCGCTAAAAAACAAATAAATAATAAAGTCGTGACTAAAACAAAGTACCAGTGACGAAGTAAGTGTGCTAAAATTAACACAAATAATTAAAAAACAATCACCACATAAGTGAAGTGTGCATAGTGTGATAAATATCCATATGTACAAACCAAGTGTATATATGTTGATAATTTAGTGGATGACAATTTTACTGAAAAAACCTGTGAAGAGAAAATGTTCAACAAAAAATATTTGAAATAAATCCTGTGAAAAAGAAAAAAGTTCAATCGAAAATAGATTGTAGATTGTCCAATGAAACTCCAAAGATGGACAAATCTGTGCAGTCCGTATAGGTGATACGCAAATCAAAGGTGACTGTGTGATTTCTAAAGAGGTTCTTTATCCACCACCGTAAAAGTTGTTCTCTTACCAGCTCCAGGAGAAATAACAGCAGATGGCTAATACCCAGCCAGGGCCTTTTTCCTCCTAGGTCCTCTATTCCTTTGATGAAACCGTCACCTTCCGCTGCTGTGTTGGAATCTCCAAACGAGGAACAGCAGTTTACAGACCCTCTGATTTCCGGTGCCTCAATGTGTGGACAGGGGACTCGATCGTAAGATGAAAAAAATAAAAACACCGAGAGGGGATCATAGATGGGACCCGCTGGGGTATTTATTGGGCAATGTAAACACATAAAAAGCACTCCAAGGTGCATAAAAGAAGAGCACTCCAAGGTGCATAAAATAGGAAGTAAAAAATGCGGCCGGCCGGCTGCAACACTAAGCGTCCGTACTTCGTTCGGGAACGCTGACACTCGCGGTGACGTCAGCACGTCACTCCTCCGACGTTTCATCTCAAAGCGGACGTAATCATGGGGATGTACATCGCGGTACACTTTTTTTTTTTCTAGTTTAGTCTATAGGGCAGAACACCATCAGTTTTAACGTGACATCTTGACAGTGCGTTCAAATCAGTGCAGAGGAGTATTTATAGGGTTAGCTAACTTCCATTGCTTTTACAATAAGCCCCTCATAATACTTGGCTCACCGCAGAGTTCCTCAATCCTAGGCCTCTGCAGCAAACCACAAATCCACAGTTGAGGGTGAAGGGTGGCAAGTCCACTTGCTTCTGAAAAGATGTTCTCCTGTCTGGCTTGTTGGTGCTGGCCAACAAGGCAACCCCCACTTTTTCTTTTCTAGCTGAATTACATGTTGCTGCACAGGGGTGAACTGTTCTAAAACCCCAGTTGCTTGGGCCCCATCCACAGCTGGTATTATATGGGCACTAGCTTCACCCATGACATCACTACAGGGGGGGGGGGGGCAAAACTTAAGGGGGCACTACATCTGCTAACAGACTGGCTTCTGTAAGCTACAGGAGAGCAATTTTTGGGGTCTGGGGAGATGCTATGGATCATGAGGAGCACAGACAATTTCACAACCAAGGTGTATTATGAGATAGCAGGGATCAGTAATTATTTGCAAGTGTCTCATCTCAAAAGAGCTCCGGTTCTCATGGGCTGGTTTGCACATCCCTATTAAAAACCATCAAAATCCAAAATAATATTTAAGCTTACACACAAAAACGAAGGCCATAATAAAAATAGGAATGACGTACAAACTCCATGGGGATAGGGTAGGATAGGATAGTTGCTAATAATATTCTATTCCTTTCTTTTGGATACAATTACATTTTATTATTATATAGGTGCAAACATAAAAATTATCAATGGAGATGACGTCATCCCCCATTCCAGACCTTACATAGCCCTAATCGAGACTCCAAAAGAAAAGAAAAAATCAGTATGTGCTGGAAGTTTAATCAAGCCTGACTGGGTGTTGACCGCAGCTCACTGTAAACTGTAAGTACACATGTTTTTTATTTTTTTATTTAATTTTATCATTGCTCAGGCCCCATGCACACAAGACGCTGTTAAACGCGCGTTCAGAGGCAGTTGGACACTTTTTTCAACTGCCCCTGAACGCATGCAATATTATCCTATGTGTCCATGTACACAGTCTTGTTTTTTCCCATTTTTATGCAGTTGCGTTTAACCTCGTTTTTCCAGAAGCAAAAAAATGGGTTCAGACACTTTGCTTTTCCACATTTCAGACGCAAAACGCGTCTAAATGCTGCTAAACGCGTTTGCGTTTATAAGCGTTTGTATGCGTTTATAAGACGACATGACTATATGTTCAAAGTGTGTTTGATCTTGCCTTCATCACATGGGTTGGGGGGGGTTTTTAAAAGGAACACAATTTTTTGGACCAGAAAACTCAGTTCCAAATTTCAAATATGATGGTTAAACCATGCAGACCAAAAAATACAAAAAAAAATTGTCTTAAAATGTCGTAATTACTTTAGATAGTTAGCAACACAAGCTATTGAGGGCAGAAATAGGAAATGACAAACATTGCTTGAAAGTGACGGACACTATTTTAGTTTGGCCAGTTACAAATGTCAACTACATGAATGAAGTCACTTTGTAAAGGTGCTAAACTGACTAGCTTTTTTGGTAGAAGTTTGTGTGATGGAGACCCCCCTCTAGTATCCACTGGAGCACATGTGTGGAAAAGCATAATAAAAAGGGGGGTTTGGGTGTCCCAGCACTAGTGCTCTAGAGTCCAGATGGGTAAACAGCTACTGAGTGACCTCTCCTTTACATTGAATAAATTGGCTTTACATTCTTGATGACATTTCTAGTGAGAACAAACTTCCTTTCCCCAAAAAAAAACACCAAACATCGTATTATAAGTGGCCGAACGATCGAGGTTGCGTACGATCGAATGCACACACACACGACCATGACAGTGGCAGAAAGATCGAGGCTGAGTACGATCGAATGCACAGACGAACCTGAAAGTGGCCATTTTGGAATGTACAACTTGGTAAAAATCAAAAAACAATGGAGCAGTATGCAAGCAAGAAATCAAACACAAAACACAACTACTTACTTTTTTGAAGAATTCTCTTGATCTTTCTGTACTGATCGGCCTCCCTCAGTTTCAGGTCTGACCAGCGTTTCCTGAGTTGCTCCTTGGATCGTTGTACCCCAAAATTATTGTACAGCCTTCTCACAACTTTAGACATGATCTTGGCCTTGCGGACATTGGGGTTGAGGTAAGGCCCATACTTCCCATCATAGTCGCTCCTCTTTAATATGTCCACCATCTCCAACATTTCTCCAAATGACATATTGGAGGCCTTGAATTTCAGGTTCCGGGATCGGGACGTTTCTGCCTCCGGACTTTCCTCGTCCTCCTCCTCGTTGGTGGGATATTTGTGGCGCACCTGCTGTTTCCCCGCCATGTGCTCTCCCCACTACGCCGTAAAGAGAAGGGGTGGGGAATAGACGAGAAAGATCGTCAGGGGCGGGCGGAGTTTGAAGCATGCGCAGTGTATATAAAACGTCACACGCCTGTGTCGTAGCCACGATCTGGGAGACGAGGGGAGAGAAAACTCACACGAGACGATCGCTACAAACGAAGGTACAATTTAACGTTGGTACATAACTAGCCTAGACTGATTTGAACTTGAGGCTTCTTTATGGAGAAGATTAGGAGAGTTTAGCCTGACATAATTTTGAGGGTTTTGTGTGTTGTTGTGTCTTGCAGAGATTGATATGAAGGGATTCAACGACATGAGTTTTCTCCCCCTCTTCATTGCCAAATACAGGGATTTTCCCATATTGTGGCAGGGTATACACCCACATTACACCAACAAACCAAAGAGGCACGCAGCCCTGGAGGAACTTGTGGAATTTGTCAAGCCAAGGTTCCCCACGGCAACTGTTGATGATATTAGAAAGAAAATTGGCAGCCTGAGGAGTGCGTATATCAGGGAGAGGAAGAAGGTCGTGAAGTCTGAGGAAACTGCAACTTCAGCAGATGAGGTCTATGTCCCCAAGCTCTGGTACTATCAGAGTCTCCATTTTCTGAAGGACCAGGCTGATGTCACGGAGCCAACCTCAACTCCTCCTTCCACGCTTCCTTGCGCACAGCCCACCCCTGATGAGGCTTCCGAGGAGCAACCTGGGCCTTCCAGTCTGGAAGAGGTGGAGGAGCCCAGCTTGTTCCAGGTATAGTAGTTTTGCTACCATTTAGGGGAATAATGAATGATGTTCACTTAATTCAGGATCGCCAATTGCTTAGTTCCTAACGTGTTTGACATATCAACAGACAGTGGTGTTGGAGACATTTGGGGCCAGAATCTAAACTGCTGGGCTGAGAATTGTATGGTTTTCTATTTGTAAACATTTTGCAACAGTCACTAGATGAGAATTGTGTGTGTTTGATGAACAAATAACTGAAACTATGTCCCTTTTTCCTACACAGGAAGACCTCAGCCAGGAGGTGGCTGTGGAAGGTGGCAGTCAGGAGGAGGCAGGGGTTAGTGGCAGCCACCAGCTGGGTAGTGGCAGCCAAGAGGGGGCTAGGCCTCGGAGCCTGACTGACACCCAAACCCCTCCCTCCGCCCTCCGTACAAAAGGGCGAGAAGGGGGGGTTATGCGGCACAGTCAGCGCTCCGGATGATAAGAGAGGCTTCAGACTCCCTACATGCCACACCCGCCGATGAGGAGACCTTTGGCTCGGTGGTTGTCACAAAAATGATGGGTATGGAGGTGAGGCAACGCAACATGTGTGAGGGGCTCATCCTCCATGTCCTAAATAAGGGTAGGGCTGGGGAGATGACCCCAGTCACACATGTTTGCCATAGCTACCATGCTCCACCTCCTCCTCCTCCTCCTCCTCCTTCTGCCACCCCACCAGCACGACAGCCACAGCGTGCAAGGAAGCGTGGAAGGAAGACCTGAGAGTGACGACCTGCAATCAGTCTGGTCTGAGAGAAGATGGAGCCTCTTGTAGTACCAGAGCCTGGGGACCTAGATGGCATCTGCTGCAGTTCCGGATACTTTGGACTTCACGACCAGATTGCACTCCCCTTAATATACGTACTCCTCAGGCCCCCAATTTTCTACGCTTGAACAATGATGGTTGCCGTGGGGGGCCAAGGCTTTGCAAATTCCCCAAGTTTCACCATGGCTGCGTTCCTCTTTGGTTTGTTGGTGTGACCTAAATAAAGGTTTTTTGGATTTGAAATAATCATTGACTATTGTGTTTTACTTTGCTACAATGACAGTTTTTCTTTGAGTAGGCTGGTACATTTCACTAATCCTAAAGTAGAATTAACAAGGGGCAACAACAACAAACAACCTCCTAGTAAATTTAAGCAAGAAATACAAATGTAAATAATGTGTTTTTGGTAATTTGAGACACACAACCCCCCTCCAAAAAAAAAAAAAAAAAAAAAACATTCAAATATGTATTCCCCCCCAAAAAAATAAAAAGACAAATCATGGTAAAAAAATAACAAAGATTCTTTTCCGTTCAGAGTAAAAATAAACATGTAGTGTATAAATGGTGCAAAGTAATAAAGAAGTAAGTTTGTGAGAAGTGCGGGTGAATAGGAGCAGCTAAAAGATGTCATTCTTGTTGCATTGTAAAGAAAAAGAGAATGCGCTGCATTAAAGACATTTTAACATTGCAGCGTGACGAATGTGCTGTGTCGATTAGGAAAGGTAGTTTTACCTGACCGAGCGCTTCCGTCACAGAATTTCTTCTGAGCATGCGTAGCACTTTGTCCGTCGGACAAGCGTACACACGCTCGGATTTGGTGTGATCGGACCGGGTTGACGGGAAATCTTTCCAGCAGGAGATAAGACTTTGTCCGACGGACAAACCGACGAACACTGTCCGATGGTGCATACACACGGTCTGATTTTTCAACAACCTTGTCCGATCGGACCAAATTGATGAAAAAGTCCGACCGTGTGTATGGGGCTTAAAACGCGCGTTCAGAGGCAGTTGGACACTTTTTTCAACTGCCCCTGAACGCATGCAATGTTATCCTATGTGTCCATGTACACAGTCTAGTTTTTTCCCATTTTTATGCAGTTGCGTTTAACCTCGTTTTTCCAGAAGCAAAAAAATGGGTTCAGACACTTTGCTTTTCCACATTTCAGACGCAAAACGCGTCTAAATGCTGCTAAACACGGCACCTGCGTTTGCGTTTATAAGCGTTTTTAAAGGAACACAATTTTTTGGACCAGAAAACTCAGAAATATGATGTAAACCATAAAAAATACAAAAAAAAATTGGTTTAAAATGTCGTAATTACTTTAGATAGTTAATAGAGCATATATACTCACTGATGCAATGCCATAAAAACTATTTTTTTTTAGGTAGCTTAGACAATGAGGAATGCCTCCACTTCTTTGCCCCAACCCTTCATCCAATTTCTAATCTAATCAGTGACTCCACCTAGTCTGACCAAAGCATAGCAATGTCTTTTTTTCACAAAGAAAAACCTGCATACCAATGTCTAGTCAGCCCCAACCCCCCACCATGTTCTGTACTGTAGGGGGGTCTTTACTGTGGGGGGGGCTTTACTGTAGGGGGGTCCTGCACTGTAGGGGGGGTCCTGCACTGTAGGGGGGTCTGTGCACTGTAGGGGGGTTCTGTACTGTAGGGGGTTCTGCACTGTAGGGGGTCTGCACTGTAGGGGGGTCTGTACTGTGGGGGGGTCTGCATTGTAGGGGGGTCTGCACTGTAGGGGATCTGGACTGTAGGGGGGTCTGCACTGTAGGGGGGGGGTCTGTACTGTAGGGGAGTCTGCACTGTAGGGGGGTCTGTACTGTAGGGGCGTCTGCACTGTAGGGGCGTCTGTACTGTAGGGGAGGATTCTGCACTGTAGGGGTGTCTGTACTTTAGGGGAGGATTCTGTACTGTAGGGGGTCTGTAGTGTAGGGGGGTCTGTACTGTGGGGGGTCTTTACTGGGGGGGTCTGCACTGTAGGGGGGATCTGCACTGTAGGGGGGTCTGTGTATCATGCAGGGGGTCCAGAGCTGTAGGGGGCTGTGTAATGTAAAGGGGTGCAGAGGTGCAGGGTGCTGTGTAATGTAAAGGGGTCCAGAGGTACAAGGGCTGTGTAATGTAAAGGGGTCCAGAGGTGCAGGGTGCTGTGCAATGTAAAAGGGTCCAGAGGTACAAAGGCTGTGTAATGTAAAGGGGTCCAGAGGTTCAGGGTGCTGTGTTATGTAAAGGGATCCAGAGGTACAAGGGTTGTGTAATGTAAAGGGGTCCAGAGGTGCAGGGTGATGTGTAATGTAAAGAGGTCCTTAGGTGCAAGGTCCTGTGTAATGTAAAGGGGTCCAGAGGTGCTGCGTAATGTAAAGGGGTCCAGAGGTGCAGGGTGCTGTGTAATGTAAAGGGGTCCAGAGGGGCAGTTGTGGAGAGGGGGTACACAGTAGTGACAAAAAGATATTGAAGGATGCAGAGGTATGCAGGGGGCACAGTGGGGTGTTTTTACATTTTAAGGTGGGGTGGGGGTGCCCTATATAGGATCCGCCCCGGGTGCCAAATGCTCTAGGTACGCCCCTGACTACATGCGCTATATTCTTTTAATAAAATACACCTACAATGCCTGGTGTGCTGGGGTAGTATCTCTAAGTGTGGGCAGTTTTCTTTTTTAGTAAAAAAACAAGTTTAATAAAATTAAAAACTAGAAGCCTAGGTCCAGAAGATGAACCAACACACCAGAAAATACTGGAGGATGTTCCCAAGCCATTAACATGAGATCTAAACCCAGCTAAAAGTTGCATCACTAATCTATAGTTCATTTTATATGCTATAAAAAATGGAATTACAATACTATAGCACCCTCTGTTGCTCTTATCAGTGAAATGCAACTGTTTCATGCAACTGTTGTTCTATATACACTGTGTTATAATATAGGCAGTCAGTGTTCTGTATAGACAAGTGCCTTTCATTTTGTAACATTTGTAAAACTTGATTTTCAGAGATTCAGATGTATACAAATCTCCTAATTAACAAAGTATCGAATGTAAATGAATCCTAAAAAAGTTATAACGAAATGAATGAATGCATTTCTTTCATTTGTTTCATTCAGATGATGTCACATGATTCAATAGTAGTTCGGGCCCATTTGGAAATGAATTACATTTTCAAATTTGTTTGATAATTTGGATTTGAGTAAATTTGTGGCGTGTACAGTGTTTTGGTGGTAGAAACCAAAAGCTCCTAACTAAATAACAGTAAAGTTCAGTTTTGCCAGAAAGAGGCTGATTTGTTAAAACCAGTTAAAGAAAAGTAAAAGCAAAAATAAAGCATTCACTATTATATTAGATGGGACAATTTAAAGGATACGTTCACATTTTTAAAAAATGAAAATAAATGCACATCTTTTTTGCAGGTAAAAAATGTTCATTTATTATTTCCTCTTATTAGGAGCCTGTAAAGCATTGCACCTGCGATTAGCAGACAGTCAGTGCAAGCTGTCCGTGCACCAGTGCCCTAGTAGTTCATTGACAACTACAAAAAAAAACCTCTGTGAATTAATAATGTGACTGGGTGTGCTGAGCCCCACACAGCAGCAGTTTTTTGAAATTGTGACAGTGGGGTGCAGAGAGAAGATCCCTGGCCCACTGTCACAACATAGGCTTGGGGGGGCTGCTTATTTAGTAACATGTTACATGTTACACCCTGAGTAGAGGGTGTAACGTAACATGTTATGAAAGGTGAACTTAACCTTTCATTCCTGGAATGTCTGCAGTTTAGCACTATGGTGGTGAGTCACAGCCAGTTGAGTGTGTGCTGAAATGTTCTTGCACTCGCCTGGGTCACAGAACAGTTGGCTCCATCTTTATGGAGTAGTAGAAGCAGTGGCGGCCAGTCCACATGGGGTGCCCGCCCCCCAGCTCGCACTCTCTATGTGGCCGTGCACTGTGCTGGACGCCAGACCCGCACAGTTTCTACCAGGTTCGTCGCCCCCTCACAGGCACGTGACCACATGGCAAGTCCCCAAATGGCCAGTTTTACATTATCCTCGGGGAGCAGTGCCCTCCCATCCTGCAATGCGAATCGGCTATTCAGAGACACTCCACCCTCTTCATAACTGACAGGTCAGCCGAGCCAGTGAGGCGGCAGGGAGCGGTGATGGAATGTCAGGGGGAGAGGAGTGCCTCCAGACGGACACGTGACTTAACCCCTCCTTAGCCCGCCACTGTCAGCGAGATCTACAGGGGGAACAGGGGGTTATGTGACCATTGCCGAGCATGAAGAGCGTGCCACATGCAACTCAGTCCTGGGGACAGGCAGTACTGTGTACATGGAGGACGGATCAGAGATGACAGCAGCCCGAAGAGCAAGGGAGGAGAGACTGGAGCTGATAGAGATCGTGTGTATGGTAGTCCGACGGACAAAGTGCTACGAATGCTCAGATCACATTACAAGACTAGCCTCTACAGGGGCGAACTTTGTCCCACCGTGTGTATGCAAAACCAACATCGGACAAAGTATGACAGACATGATCCGACGGACCTGGTCCTCGGATAATCCGCGCGTGTGTATGGGGCTTAAGTGTGAACCTGGAGGGGGCCACTGAGTAGAAGAAATAACACGTTTGTGTGTTACGCTGTTGGTGGAAAATAAGTGACAGGAATCTGGAGCAGAGGATTGACATAAAATTTTGCATAAAAATTGCCAAAAGCATGAGTGAAACTTTAGCTCTGTTACAACTGTCTTATGGTGAACATTCCATGAAGAAATCAAATGTTTTTGAATGACATAGGCAGTTTAAAATGGTTCTAAAGAAAGAGTAAAAACTTTCTGTGTGCACCAGCCCCCACAACCCCCCCTAGTACTTACCTAAGCCCTGTCTCAATCCAGTTGCACAAGAACCTCGGCTGCCTGGGACTCTCCCTCCTAATTGTCTGGCGCCATTGGCTCCTGCTGCTGTCAATCAAAGTCAATGAGCCAATGAGGGGAGAGAGGGGGCGGGCACTCTGAACGGACACACAGAGCAACGGCTCGGTTTGGGTGCCCCCATAGCAAGCTGATTGCTGTGGGGGCACTCGGCAGGAAGGAGGGGCCAGTAGCGCCAACGAGGGACCCGAGAAGAGGAACATCTGGGCTGCTCTGTGCGAAACCACAGCACAGAGTAGGTAATTATGACGTGTTTGTTATTTTTAAACATAAAAAAAAAACAAGACTTTAATATCACTTTAAGGATGGGACAGGAAGATGTCCACTATGACGCAAGAATTGGGCAGCCAAATACGCAATGGAGGGTCTAAATGTGGAAAAACAAAAAGGGGTTACAGGAATCTGTTTGGAAGAAAAGACTGTAACTCTGGCCTGACAAGTGGATTCTCCACCACGACAATCCTCTTGCACATGATGCGGTAAGTGTTCGCGAGTTAGTAGCCCAGAGATCCATTCTACAACTTGCCCAACCACCTTATTCCCCTGCCTTAACACTCTGCGACTTTTGGCTGTTTCCAAAATAAAAAAATGCCTTAAAAGAACACAGATTTGATGACATTCTGGACATCCCGGGCACCACAATAAAGATACTGCTCAGCGCTCGAAAACAAATTCCAGAAATATTTCCAGTAGTGGCACAGTCATCTAGGGGACTACTTTGAAGATGACAACAGCCGCTAGTGTAAAGGTTTTTTTTTTGTTTGTTATTTTTTACAGTCCATCCAGGGAATTCAATTGTCACACCTTGTAGACCAAAAAGGGAAGTCCAAATGGTTTCTGTTGACAGCAACTCAATTTCTGAATTCACCACGACCTCACAATTAGCAGCATCGTTTTTTGACCTGCTGTACGCACTCCTTTAGTTGACCATTGAGCTATCAATCTTAGGGACCTGATTTTTAAGCATTAGTGAATAAAGTTTCCTTATTTGGTTATTTATAAAGGATTTGTTGGCAAATTCACCAGTGAGTTTGTAATAACAATTTGCCCATCTGACCACATTCATCTGACCTACTAATATCTACATCAAAAAGGAGAATCTGAACAAGGCAAACATAGACAGCTCTCATTAAATTTTGGTCGGAAAATGAGTCCGTGTGTATGCTCCATCGGACTTTTGCTGGCCGAATTCCAGCCAGCAAAACATTGAATTGTTCTCAATTTTTCGGTCGGAAAAAGTTTCGATCGGAAATTTCAATCGTCTGTAGCAATTCTGAGGCGCAAAATTCCTACGCATGCTCGGAAACAATTTGATGCATGCTCTGAAGCATTGAACTTAATTTTCTCGGCTCGTCGTAGTGTTGCACGCCATCGCGTTCTTGACGGTCGAAAGTTCAGCAAACTTTTGTGTGACAGTGTGTATGCAAGCCAAGTTTGAGCGTAATTTCCGATGGAAAGTCCGATCGTGTGTACGGGGCATAACAGTAAAATTGTGGTTTTACACAGTTTATGCACTAGGGGGGTTAATATAATCATTCTTTTTAACATGACTTCTTCATACATAATCAAAACAGCACGACAGGTATGCAGACAGATATCACTGTCGCAAGTGGGCAGCCAGCCTGCAGTCCCTGTCATGCTGATACAAGTACACATTTCATTTAAAGCGGTTCGGCACACATTTTATTTAGTAAATCTCTTTGCCTTCCAAATCAGGCAAAGAGTACTAAATGAAATGTGTTTTTTTTTTTTTTTTTTACTTACCTTGTAATTGATGACTTCCTGTCTTCTTTCTCTTCGGGGGTAGGCGGGGTCTGTGCGGGGATCCTCGTCACGCCGCACTGTCTCCTGGGATCTGGTGTCATTGATCCCAGGAGTCAGTGCGGGCATCTTCCGAAATCTCGTGAGATTTCGGCCACATCTTCCGAAATCTCGCGAGATTTCGGACACATCTTCCGAAATCTCGTGAGATGTCGGCAGATGTGCCGTTACTGCGCACGCGCGAGTAACGGCGGTGCATGCTGGGCCATTTAAAGTGCCTGTGGGGTTTCACATGCCCACAGGCAAGATGGACCCCAGCAGACAAGAAGAAGATGAAGAATTTTATCGGAGGAAAACCGGCGGCGATCGAGATGGAAGATGGAACAGGTAAGTCCCCCAATTGAGCTATATGCCCTTGGCATATAGCCCAAAAAAAAAAAAAAAACGAGTGCACAACCGCTTTAAGTTGGGGTCCCCAAAAAATGGGGATACCTATCCTAAAGCAATGGTGCGTATGTGCAAGCTGCATGCCTCCAACAGGAGACAAGTAGGTGGTTGCTACTTTTCTGGTTTTAGGGGAACTTTGGACCCCAAACCAGTTCACCATGATTGCTGATGTGAAAGTGTAAACAAAAGCACAGTTTTTAGAGTAATGTTATTATTGCTTATTTTACTAAGACTTAACTTCCAGGTTCTAATTTTGGAATCCTAAGAAATGGAACACAGTTTCCGTTACCTAATATTATGTCTTCAGCCCTTCTTTTGGTGTTGTTTTAGTGCAGTGGTTCTCAACTCCTGTCCTCAGGACCCACTAACAGGCCAGGTTTGCAAGATAACTGAAATACATCGCAGGTGATATAATTTGCTGCTGAGTGATTGCGGTATTCTAGTTTGCATCTCCCCAAGGTAATATTTAAAATCTGGCCTGTTAGTGGGTCCTGAGGACGAGAGTTGAGAACCACTGTTTTAGTGGGTTGTTGTTTCTCCAGTAGCTCATCTCAACTTTCTTGCTAGTGTAAGGTGTATGGCATCATTATTTCTTTACTGATATCCATGTTTCTTTTATCTTTTGAGTGATATGGTTCCATTCCTAGAATCAAAAAAGCAGAACCCTTTTACACGGGCATTCCATTTGTGTGTTTTTCATCGTTCCGTTTACAGATGAAAAACAGATATCACTGCATCTCTATGGAAAAACAGATGTAAGCTGATGATCATCCATTTACATTTGTTTATATCCACTTCCATCAACATCCACTTTTTGGAACGGATCAGTCCTATTTTTCTTCCGTTAAAAAAACATACCAGACAAAAAATGGATGTTGAAGGACAAAAGCACCATTTTCCATGAAAAAATGGCTCCAGGACTCAAGTGGTTAAGGACTCTAGCAGTCGGATGTAGAGTGCCTTGAGAAAGTATTCATACTCCTTGAAATTTTCCACATTTTGTCATGTTACAACCAAAAACGTAAATGTATTTTAGTGGGATTTTATGTGATAGACCAAGTGGCACATAATTGTGAAGTGGAAGAAAAATGATAAATGGTTTTAAATTTTTTTTACAAATAAATATCTGAAAAGTGTGGCGTGCATTTGTATTCAGCTCCTTTTACTTTGATACCCCTAACAAAAATATAGTGGAACCTATTGCCTTCAGAAGTCACCTAATTAGTCTACCTGTGTATAATTTAATCTCAGTATAAATTCAGCTGTTCTGTGAAGCCCTCAGAGGTTTGTTAGAACCTTAGTGAACAAACAGCACATGAAGGCCAAGGAACACACCAGACAGGTCAGGGATAAAGTTGTGGAGAAGTTTTAAGCAGGGTTAGGTTATAAAAAAATATCCCAAGCTTTGAACATCTCACAGAGCATTGTTCAACCCATCATTCGAAAATGGAAAGAGTATGGCACAACTGCAAACCAAGACATGGCTGACCACCTAAACTGACAGGCTGGTCAAGAAAAGCATTAACCAGAGAAGCAGCCCAGAAGCCCATGGTAACTCTGAAGGAGCTGCAGAGATCCACAGCTCAGGTGGAAGAATCTTTCCACAGGACAACTATTAGTCGTGCACTCTACAAATCTGGCCTTTATGGAAGAGTAGCAAGAAGAAAGCCATTGTTGAAAGAAAGCCTTAGAAAATCCCATTTGCAGTTTGCGTGAAGCCATGTGGGGGACACAGCAAACATGTGGAAGAAGGTGCTCTGGTCAGATGGGACCAAAATTTTACTTTTTGGCCTAAAAGCAAAATACTATGTGTGGTGGAAAACGAACAATGCGCATCACCCTGAACACACCATCCCCACCGTGAAACATGGTGGTGGCAGCATCATATTGTGGGGATGATTTTCTTCAGCAGGGGGAAGCTGGTCAGAGTTGATGGGAAGATGGATGGAGCCAATTACAGGGCAATCTTATAAGAAAACCAGTTAGACTGGGGGTGGAGGTTTACCTTCCAGCAGGACAATGACCCTAAACATAAAGTCAGAGATACAATGGAATGGTTAAGATCAAAGCATATTCATGTGTTAAAAGGCCCAGTTAAAGTCTGGGAAAGCTGGTAGAGACATCCCCAAAAAGACTTGCAGCTGTAATTACAGCGAAAGGTGGTTCTACAAAGTATTGACTTGTGGGGGCTGAATACAAATGCACGCCACACTTTTCAGATATTTATTTGTAAAAACTTTTGAAAACCATTTATCATTTTCCTTCCACTTCACAATTATGTGTCACTTTGTGTTGATCTATCACATAAAATCACAATAAAATACATTTATGTTTTTGGTTGTAACATGATAAAATGTGGAAAATTTCAAGGGGTATGAATACTTTTTCAAAGCACTGTAAAAACAGATGAAAAATTTATGACAAACTGATAAAAAACTGATGTAAACTTCATCCATTTTTTCTTTGAAAAAATATGACTGAACTGATGAAAGGGATAATCCACATGTGTGAAAGGGGCCTAACGGTCCTTTCACATGGGCGTTCCATTATGTTAATTTGTTGTACATCAGTTTTACATCAGATCTCCTGAAGCCAATTTCTCATGCAAAAACTGACCGATTCTCAGTTTTATGTCCGCTTGTCCGATCCATCAAGAAAAATAGGGCTTTGATCTATTTAAAAAAAACGGCTGACAGAAGCGGATGTAAATGGATAAACATCCGTTTACATCTGTTTTTCCATAGAGATGCATTAATGTCCATTTTTCCTCCGTCAACGGAAGGTTGAAAAAACTGACAAACGGAATGCCAGTGTAAAAGGGGACAAGGGAGGGTTATAACTCCTGTCAGTTTTATTTGCCATCTATGTCCCGTTGAGTTGAGTTGAGTTGCATCTTGATATAGCATGGTCATTTACCCCGTAGGGTCCTGACGCGCTTACAAACACATATACACATACACATGCTAGGGCCAATTTATAGACAGGATATAATATTTGGAGTGTGGGAGGAAAGCCACAAAGGAACTGGGAGAACATGCAAACTCCAGGCAGCTTCCTTAAATGCATCTAAAACCGGCTCCCCTGGCTATCAGTGATAATACCAGCACCCGAGCATTCACCTTCACTTCTTGTCTCATAGCATAAAACATAAAAAGGTTGAGAGAAGTGAGAGGAAATACCTCCAAAGTGGTTGAAACCCAGGGGTGTCAACAGGGTCACTAGAACTAGAAGATTTCTCCTCTATCACTGTTGCAAAAATCAACCTAAAATTTGTGATTGTCTTTTACTTTCACGTTTGATCATAACGGTAAGCAGGGCAAATAGAGAGGGTGAATCTCCCTAATTGGGGGACAGACATCAATAAAAAACAATAGGTGTTCTAATACCTCTTCACTCTATCCAAAAGTAAAAAAAAATTAAAATTGTTTTTTGTTATACTTTAAGTTCGCTTAGGGGCTGAGATCTTGAAGGTGGAAGTGATTGGATCAAGGCTTACATAATGGTTGACTGCCAACCCCTCCCAGATGGGATTATTTTACCCTGACTTCATAAATAGTTTTTAGCCAGATATTTTCAGTAAATGAGGAAAACTGTTAAATGTTTATCATTAGTAAAAAAAGCAACAGGGCTAAATTCCAAGAAAGATCTTCGATCATCTTTATTTAATACAGTTAAGAGTCACTCTTACTTACAATATATAGCACTTACCGAAAAGGAGCTGCTGATGTTTGGGTTACATTGGTTTCTAGTGTTAGCAACCCACTAGGGAATACCACACTCTCTGACACACCATGGCTGATGAGGTCCAAATTTTATGTTGGAGCGCTATAAACAGAGCAAATTCTTCTCAGTAGAAAATCTTTGGGTCCCAGAAAGTGGTAGTACCCCCTTTTTGGCAGGAATTCGACAAAGATTCTGGTCAAAGGCCACAAAGATTCTTCCCTTTGCTAAGGTGTCCAGAATTAGGAACTAGTAGGTAGTATTCAAATGTACAAAATTGAAATGAGTTTCAGGTTTAATGTTGCTTTAAACTTTTAATTTCTATCATATTCCTTAGGATAGCAAATATAACTACAGTAACTCTTGGTGCTCATTCAATAACACAAAATGAATCAGAGAAGCAGAAGATGAAAGTTGTCAGACTCTTTCCATACGGGACATATAACCGCACAGTAAAACAAAATGATATTCAACTTTTGCAGGTAGGAATTGCACATCGAGTACTTTTTTGTACCCCTTATGTAATTGTTTGCTTGTATGATTGCATAATTTCATAAAATATGCCTGGTTTCTTATAGTAACAGCCTAAGGTTGAAGGAAGAATGATGTCTCCCTAAAATATTGTCTCCTCACTTACAAGCAGATATATAATCTGATATCGATTATTTAGCAGAGATGCTTGAAAACACCTTGATTTACGCACACAGAGGTATTTTGAGATCATATTGAGTATACATTGCTTTGTAAGTTTCAATTCAAAGTTTAAATACCACTACAGCCCTACATTTATCAAAGATGCTTGACAAACTCATGACTGATGCAAACGATAACCAAACCATAACGCCTTAAAAAAGTAGTCAGTTATGGAAGCTCTGCCAGCAAAGGGAGACAGAGGAAAAAGGACTAGTCACCACTCACCAGGCATTTGCCTACCTGCAGCTTTCCCTTTTACCATGCCTCTGCAATGTGTCTCAGATTGGAGGTGGTCATCTTTGTAGAGGCAGCAATGTTTTTCCTCAAGTAAGAGCCTCCAGCAAGAAGAATACAGGCATACCCCACTTTTAAGTACACAATGGGGTGTAGTAAACAGCACTGCAGGGACATTGCCAGATCTTGTTTCTAATCTCCTGAGACAAGCAGTCACAGGCAGCAGAGCCATAGATATAACACTGCACATATACATCTATGGTTTTCTGGGCACACTCACATATCTGGAAGTTCACTGCTAATTTTCAGAAGTTCCAGTCAAAAGGTAACATTTTCAGGGTGATGCTTAGACATAATTAATATTTCTTAATGTTCCATATAACATAGCAAACCTTCACCCTTTGAGTTCAGGTCCACTTTATTGGGCTATCAACCACAGTGGCATGCGCTGATGAATTCATGGAGAGGAAGAACATGACTAGGTTAGGTAAGAGTTCACCTGCTACTGTACCAACTCTGTAATACCCACTTACCCCCTTCTAATTAACATTAATGACCACACAAGACAGAAGTGGAGTTAAAAAAGCCGAACATGGCCTATTTATTAAACATACACTTTCTTATAAACATAACCTAATCATAACAGAATTATCCAGCTATCAAGATTAGAGGTCCCTGACGGTGCCACCTTGCCAAATTTATTTTGTGTCTGAGGCACCAGATAGCTGGGCTGCGACCCCAGCCGCAAATACCATCCCGGAGCCTAAACCAGCTGATCTCAGACACCCACTGGTCTTAACATTGATATGCATTGTACTGTACCCACTTGAGGACTCCATACCTCAGATGGACCCCCCCCCCCCCTCCGTTTTTCCAATAACCATGAATAGACCTCTGACAAGGACCCCAACCGCCAAACGAATTAATAAAACAATACCACGTTAAACCCAATACTAAAAAAGGTGGGTGGGAGGGAAGCTCTTCTGACGATTTCCTCACTGCAAGTGTCCCGGGACCTTCCCTTCCGGACAACTGCCTACTGGCCCCACCCTATCACACCCTCGTCTGAGCCAATAAAGGTAATTGCCAGTACTAACGCTTTACTTTAAAATATGTTAACCCCTTATGACCGGTTCCCCTTCTCACCCTGTCATTTATGCACTACACTGATTCCGTTCCTCCACTGCTCCGTGCATGCCTTTCCAGAAGCATCCTGTTCAAAAGCCTTGGCAATCAACATTTTTTCCAGTGCTGTTAAGCAGCTAAACTACTGGTCAGCTCCCTCTTTATTTTGGTGTCGGAGCAGAGCAGAAGTGAGTTGCCTTTCATAGGGGATTAATGGCATGCACATTGCCTTGAAACATAACTGGTCCAAAAAAAGTTCAATCAGTGGTAACCTCTGAGCTCTTTAATTTGTGCTCTCACGCAGCTGGTGGGCAACAGTTCCGAATGGCAGTATCTTTCTTATAAGCGGCAGGGGTGAAAATTGTACATAGCTACTCAACTCAGACAACTGATCTGTGTATTCTGATAGTGGCGAGTGGCACACATTGGTTATAAGAGGGGATGTGTCCTCTAAAAAGAGTGCATTACACAGGGGCTTGATAAAACTTTTCCTTGCACCTAGGGGTCAAGTCCTGGGGAAAAAAGTGTGGGAACTCCCACCCAAGATCCCCTCCCCCACCAAAAAAAAAAATGATACGCTCATATGCACGAACGCTTCAAAAGTGGTATTTTTCATCCAATTTTCGTATTGTGTGTATGAAGCTTAACTGTTAGTACATATAAAAAAACAATTCTCAATAAACATAAATATGGTAATTCTCTGAATAATCAGCATTCATTCAATTGTGCTTCCATGCAAATGTGAACATCATGTTCTGATCTTTTATTGGGGAATTTTATTTTGAGTGTTTATGTGGTGAGTTTACACTTTTCATTAAACAGAGTTTGGATAACACAGGGTTAAACGGAAAGGTCATAAATTAACTGCGCATTATCTGGACAGAATGCTTGGGGACATAGTGATGTGTTCCTGCTTAGGATATGTATGTTAGCTTGGGGGGCTGCAAACTCTGCAGGGCTCCAACACACACTCGCTGCTATTCCAACCCTTCACATATTTCCACATAAACTTCCCTTCTGGCATTAAACTTTGCCAGGTATTGTGCTCAGCTTACCACCCCAAACTGATGTTCCTCCCTCAGATCACCTCTCTCCCTGCATGTCCTGTGAGCAGAATAGCTGTACTCCTCCTCTGGGTTCTCTCATCATATGGCACTGAAGATAGAGGAGGGGGGATTCAGCGGGACACACAGAGCAAGTATGCAGGAGACTGGGGGGGGGGGGGATGAGGAGACAGAAAATCAGGAGGGGCCAGCAGGGAGGAGTGCATCAGGAGAGGTCTGACTAAACACAATCTCTTAGCAGCAGGGACCTGATCTACCCGTCAGCTAGCTGTGATTGACAGGTAGATCGAACCGGAAGCTGTCATGGGGCCCCCTACTGGCAATGCCTGAATGGTCAGTCCACCCCTGGTGTGCGGCACTTACTATTGCGAGCTGTGTCGGCGGTTGCTGGTGTAGCACCTGCCACACAGCTCGCAAACTTCAAAGTCTTGCAGGACACAGCTGCTAAAGGGAACTGAGTTCCTGTTGTGGAAAAAGTACAGGAACTCCGTTCCCATGTGTTCCCGCAGGACTTGAGCCCTGCTTGCACCATGTACACTGCATATAAAAGCTAATGTTGCTATCTATGCGTATTTTACATGCCGTCAGCAGCAATTTGTAGTATGAAGAGAAATTAGAGACAAAAGGCAGCTGGGTGTATAGTTGCATTCTGCAGATATACTGTACAAGTGCTAAGTAAACTTTTCTAAATGTGTAACAAATGTGTGTTGTATGATTTATGTCCTTCCAGTTATCTAAGAAGGCAACACTTGGGGATGCTGTCAACATTGTTCCATTACCAGAGACATTTGAAGACATTCCGGAAGGCACAGTATGTAGGATAGCTGGATGGGGAACAACTGAATCAGGCAACCATTCAGACACACTAAAAGAAGCCCATGTCGCAATACTAGATAGAAACAAATGCATTAAAGCCTGGAGACACAAATATTTAATTACAGCAGATATGATTTGCATTATTGTGGGTTCTGACAGACAAGATACTTGCAAGGTAAGAGTAACTTCCTTTTTTTTTTGTATTCTCGCAAACCACTTTTCGTCCAGTGCAAGAACGTTTATTTAGCCACTTCTCCTCTGGAGCAATGTGCATTTTTTTTTTCTTTAAAACTACTTAAGAAAAAAAAAAATTTAAAATTAAAAAAAATAAAACAAAAATTACTTAAAAACCCTACAACATGATATATTTTCTGAATACAGAGGTACTGCAGAATAAAAATATGGTAGTCACAATTTATATTTGCACAACTGTTTATCAAATCTATATTTTCAGAAAAAAATCACAGTAAAATGAATATTAGTGCACACAAACACAATTTTATCTCCAGTTTTTTGTACAAAATAAAAGATGAGGTTGTGTAGAGCAAATCGATACTAAATATGTTCAGCCCCATTGGCGGCCGCTTATAAGGGGCGCTGCCCCCCTAATCCATGTGCCCGGCCCCTAACCTCCATGCAGAGCGCCGGACGCTATGAGCCTGAGGCACTAATTAGCTTCAAAAAAGGGTGGGCTTAGGGCGCAGAGCCCACTCTCATGTGTGACATTAGCAAATTAATATTCGCTAACGTCTTCCTGCTTCTCCTCCTGGCCAATCAGGAAGCAGGTCCTGAGACCCGATTAGCCGGGACTCAGGAGGAGATACAGGGGGGAAGCCGCTACCTGAACAGGGTAAGTACAGAGCTGGCGGGTGATGGGCGAGCAGGCGCGCTTCCAGGTTTGTTTGCCGCCCCCCCCCAAGAAAAAATTGAGCACCAGCCGCCAATGTTAAGCCCCAATATTGCATGTGCCTGCAAAATGTCAATAAAGTACTGTAATTAAAATTATCAATAGGTGATTCTTTAAATGCCTTTATAGCTAATCAGTTTAGAGTTATCCATAAATGAGTGACCTAGGATTACCTTTTCTCATTCTGATATACACGGTGATAACCAATATGTGTTGTGCAAACATTTACATACATGGAAACACCCTACATGTCCATATTGCATTCATATGTATGTACACTAGGCAATGGAGGGAGGGGGGTTATTTTTGTTATTTAAATATATTGTATATTTTTAACCCTTTTTTAACTTAGCTTTATTGAATTTAGCAGGTGCCAGGTACTCTTTATGGAGACATCAGGGGTCTAATAGACCCCCTATGTCTCCACTGCCCTCTGCTTTAGCAGAACGAGCATGGGACTGTGCTCAATTAGCTGTTTACTCAGCTATTCAGCTGAGATTTTTTTCAGCGGTAAATCGGAAGTTCTTAAAGTTGAGCACTTCCTCTCGGTTCACACTTGACAAAGCAAAACATTAATTCCCAATCTCTTCCTGCTTGCCGTTCAGACAGCTCCTTCCAAGGATGAGCCCAGGAACCACAGAACAGGGGCAAAGCTGTCCTGCAACCACCCAGATTACTTTAATGCATACATACGACCGGACTTTGCGTCAGAAAAGGTCCGACGGTCTTTTCGACGGAGTTCCTACGGATTTCCTACGGCTAAAGTCCGTTCGTTTTGAACGTGATGACATACAACGGGACTAGAAAAGAAAGTTCAAAAGCCAATAGCTGCCCTTGCGTCGTATTTGGTCCGTCGGACCAGCATACAGACGAACGGTTTTCCCGATAGGACTTGATTCTGTCGGAAAGATTTTAAACATGTTCTATTTCTAGGTCCGTCTGATTTTTTGGAAGAAAAGCTATTGGATTATCCCACACACGATCGGAATATCCGGCGGAATGATTGCGTCTGACCTTTTCTGCTGGAAAGTCCGGTTGTGTGTACGTGGCATTACAGAAAATCCAGAAGCCGGCTGAACAAAACTGCAGCCGCAAACTTGTTATTACCTCTGTACATACTATAGACACAAAACCAAATCAGTCATGTCTGGTTCTATTTAAATCAAACGTGTCAGAGAAATAACATTTAAAGAGACTTTGAGGGTTATTTAAGAAAGGTAAATCCACTTTGCACTACAAGTGCACTTGAAAGTGCAGTCGCTGTACATCTGAGGGGAACATGCAAGCAAAATAAGAAACAGCATTTTAGCTTGCACATGATTGATGATAAAATCAGCAGAGCTTCCCCTCATTTCAGATCTACCCCTCAGATTTACAGCTACTGCACTTCCAAGTGCAAGTGCAAAGTGGATTTGCCTTTCGTAAATAACCCCCTTTGTTTTCTGGGGGGAAAAAATACTGCATTTTTAAAGTGTATAACTTTCCTACGGATTAAATATACACTGATTTGGGTTATTTTCACCAAAGAAATGTAGCAGAGAACATTTTGCATGACTGTAAGGCAGGGGTGCCCAACCAGTGGCCCGGGGGCCACATGTGGCCCGCTGAGCCCTCTGATGTGGCCCGCAACCTCCTGCCCTGGGATAGAATAGAAAGAATACTGTTATTAAAGGTCAGTTTATTACTAAAATCACAGTGTATATATGGGCATATCTTTTCTGCAGTGGTTACTGGGCTGCTGTCAAACTTGTCCGCAGGTGCAGAGCAGTTTACCACTGAGCCATAGACTTCTATTATTACCTGTGAGTTTGGTAAGCTTTCTGAAAGTGCACCAAATCCGCAGAATATAGTAGAAGTCTATTCTAAACTGCAGGAAAGCCAAAAGGTACACTGTGTTGCACACGTGGTGCGGGTAAACCACAGCGCATCAGTCTGAAAGCAGCCTTGGACCCCTTTCACACAGTCAGTCCAACAGTCCGACCAATTGGACCCTCCATTCACCTCTAAGTAGAGGCAGACATAAACCGACTTGTATTCTATCTCCAATACGATCCGCTAAAAAGTATCATGGGCTGCGTTCATGTCCGCTCTCCAAATGCAGAGTGGACACGGACATGCCATCCACCGCTCCGCTCATTAATTGAGCCCAAGGGGAGATTCCACACATCCATCCAATCTTGTAGCTACAATAGTTATTAATGATTGATCTAATATTGAGTAACTTTTGTTCAGGGGTCCATTCATAACAGATGCCTTCACTTGTTTCGGTGGCTAAAAGTTAGAGAGTGAAGAGTCTGGGGCTGTGCTCTCTCTTTTTTAGTTAAAAGTGAGCAATATTGCTGAACACAACTTAGCCCACTAGTAGGTCCAAAGCAGCTTCTTTCCTGTTTAGTGTCTGAAAAAGGAGTGGCCACAGACCCTGAGAAGTTGGAGGCAGTTACTTCGTGGCCAAGGCCCACGACAGTTACAGAACTTTGGTCTTTCTTGGGGTTCTGCTCCTATTACCGCAGGTTTGTGGATGGATTTGCCCGCATTGCCAAACCCCTCAACGAGCTGCTGAAGACAGAAGGAGAGGAAGATGGGAATGGGGCCTAGGAGGTCCAGTGAGTCGGTCCAAGACCAGTGGAACTCAAGGTGTGAAGAGGCTTTCAGAACCTTGAAGAGAAGTCTCACCACAGCCCCAGTTTTGGCCTATGCTGATCCCACTAGACCCTATGAGCTACATGTTGATGCCAGCCATGAGGGCCTAGGTGGAGTACTCTACCAGGAGCATGAAGACCAGCTACGACCAGTGGCCTATGTGAGCCGGAGCCTGACCCCCTCCGAGAAGAACTATCCCACCCACAAGTTGGAGTTCTTAGCCCTAAAGTGGGCAGTTGTTGACAAGTTGAGAGACTACTTGTATGGGGCCGAGTTTACTGTAAAGACAGATAACAACCCCTTGACCTATCTATTCACCACCGCCAAGCTGGATGCAACTGGACACAGATGGTTGGCGGCGTTGTCTGGATTCAATTTCAGCCTCAAGTACAGACCAGGGGCTGGAAATAGGGATGCAGATGCCCTGTCCCGAAGATCCCATGTCATGGTCGATGACTGGGAAGACTGGACCGAAGGGGCCCCTCTGATGGACCAGAAGACAAGTGGCAGTTGTTTCTCCCGGAAAAGCATCGAGAGACTGTGCTGATTGCCTTACATGACCAGCATGGTCACTTGGGAGCAGAGAGAACCTTCCAACTTGTCAGAGACCGGTTTTACTGGCCCTGCATGAGGGCCGAAGTGGAGGAGTATTGCCATTCCTGTGCAAGATGCATTCAGAGAAAGACTTTACCCCATCAAGCTGCCCCAATGGGCCATCTACAAAGTGAAGGCCCAATGGATCTGGTATGCATTGATTTTCTCTGCCTTGAACCCGATTTGAGCGGATTGGGAAATGTTCTGGTGGTAACCGACCATTTCACTCGTTATGCTCAGGCTTTCCCAACCAAGGACCAGAAGGCCTCTACAGTAGCCAAGGTACTCTTGGAGAAGTACTTTGTTCACTATGGACTGCCACAGAGAATCCATTCAGACCAAGGAAGGGACTTTGAGAGTCGCCTGATCAGGAAGCTACTAGATTCTCTGGGAGTAGAGAAGACTAGGACCACACCATATCACCCTCAAGGTGATGCCCAGCCTGAAAGGTTCAACAGGACACTATTGAACATGTTGGGAACTTTGGAAACAGAGAAGAAGCAACATTGGAGTCAACACATATCAGCTCTGGTGCATGCCTACAATTGCACCACAAGTGATGTGACAGGTTTTTCCCCTTACCGGCTTATGTTTGGGAGAGAAGCAAGATTGCCAGTGGATTTGGCCTTCGGCATTTCCCTAGACCATGCCTCAGCTGCCTCCCACAAAGGATATGTAGACAGACTGAGGCGCAGTCTGAAGATAGCTTATGAAAAAGCTCAAGCGGCCTCTAACCAGAGGGGGGCCCGAAATAAGAGGAACTTTGATTTGAAAGTTAGAGTACAGGACCTACAGCCTGGGGACCGTGTACTGTTACGCAACCTAGGAATCCCTGGGAAACACAAGATTGCTGATAGATGGAGATCAGAACCATATATCATCTGTAGAAAACTTCCAGGATTGCCTGTCTACCAGTTGAAGCCAGAAGGAAGATTGGGGCCTTTGAAGACCTGGCATAGGAATCATTTGCTCCCACTCACTGAAGCAGTCAGAATGCCTCCAGCAAGAGACGTACCTGAATCTGTTTCCATTCTGGATACCCCCAGGCCTAATACTAGGTCTCAGACATCCCAAGTTAGGGGTGGTGAGGACCCCCAACCTGAAGAAGAAAGAGGAGAACTTGAATGGCTGGCCTTCCTCAACTCCAGGAAATACATAACTATTTAAATTATATAACAAAGAACAAACTGATGTTAAACAGTGGTAAGTACAGTATAAGCACAACAGCAACTGCCAGCTTTTAATAGTATCACACATGACAGGGGGCTCAAGTTTTTAAGTGTCTATGAACCAGTGAAGAAGTTTTTGCTTTAAAAAAGTCATATCGACTGCTACATAAGTAATTTTGTTCTTAAATGTAATCAAAAAATAATTTCATTCCTATATACAGCCATAATCATTTTAGAAATCTGTAAAAAAATTCACTTCCTCAAAAAATGGTAACTTGGTGGTGTGATTATCTCAAATCTTTCCCCAGAACTTTGCAGTTAGCTTGCCATTGATACGCTTCTTCTGAAAATGCTGGCTTGGTTGTGATGCTGAGTTTCTTCAGTGCTTTCCTAATTATTTTTTAATCAAGTATGCAGATCAGTCTTCACAGGAAACATTTTAATTTCCATCACTATTTCACCCAATTTGGTCAATGTGAAGTAGCTAAAATGGAGCTTTAATAAAAAAAATATATAATGTTGTATTTAACCTGCTGATACATATGGCCTTCAGTGAGAAAAAATTTGATGACAAACCCATTCTACATACCAATTTTACCTTATTACCGTATATCAAAATAAACTGGTATGATAAAATCGTTTGCGCTCCTACTATTCCACACCACCACTGCGCACAAAGAAAAATTACTTAAAACACCTATGTGTATAAAAATAAACTAAGCAGCTACTTAAATAGATAAATAATGTAAAGTGATTTTAAATGAATAAAACAGTAGCACTAATAATCACAGTGTCTGTGAATAAACTAAATATTTGACCTGTGTAGACAATACTGAAAAATAATCACCCTGTATAAACAGTGCTAAAAAGACAACAACACAATTAATCACCTATATACATAAAGTGAAAAATTAAAGTGAAGTGTGATTATTTATTTCTTGCAGGTGTCCAAATAAAGAAAACAAATCCAAACAAAAGTCCATAAACTGTTACTTGTAGTGATAATGTTTCAAAAAGTGACAGAAAAAAGTGAATGAAAAATCTTGATGCTTCAAGATTTTTCATTCACTTTTTTCTGTCACTTTTTGAAACATTATCACTACAAGTAACAGTTTATGGACTTTTGTTTGGATTTGTTTTCTTTATTTGGACACCTGCAAGAAATATATAATCACACTTCACTTTAATTTTTCACTTTATGTATATAGGTGATTAATTATTACCGTATATACTCGAGTATAAGCCGAGATTTTCAGCCCTTTTTTTTTTTGGGCTGAAAGTGCGGCTTATACTCGAGTCGTCGCCGTCTGCCTACCTGATCGGCGTGTCATACAGACAGACGGTGGCCATTCCAGTGTTCAAAAGCCGTGCCTCCTCGTCTGTGATAGGCGGAACACTCAATTTCCCAGCAGTCAGTGTTCCGCCTATCACGGACATCCTCTCATCCTCGTCCGTGGTATGAGGATGAGCGGATGTCCGTGATAGGCGGAACACTGACTGCTGGGAAATTGAGTGTTCCGCCTATCACAGACGAGGAGGAGGCGTGGCTTTTGAATACTGGAATGGCCATGGTATGTTTTTATGACACGCTGATCGGTGCAAAATGGCACACGGAGCTGCAGATGGGCACAGAGGCTGCAGAAGGGCACAGAGGCTGCAGAAAGACACAGAGGCTGCAGAAGGGCACAGAGGCTTCAGAAGGGCACAGAGGCTGCAGAAGGGCACAGAGGCTGCAGAAGGGCACAGAGGCTGCAGAAGGACACAGAGGCTGCAGAAGGACACAGAGGCTGCAGAAGGACACAGAGGCTGCAGAAGGACACAGAGGCTGCAGAAGGACACAGAGGCTGCAGAAGGACACAGAGTCTGCAGATCGGCACACGGAGGCATGCACAGGACACAGGTAGGCTGCAATGGACACAGGGAGGTACACAGGACACAGGGAGGTAGGCAGATCTGCACAGGTAGGCATGCACAGGACACAGGGAGGTATGCAGCTGCAGATAGGCATTGTTGACCCTCTTTTCCACTTACAGTAGCTGCTGCATTTCTCACCCTCGGCTTATACATGAGTCAATAAGTTTTCCCATTTTTTTTTGTGGTAAATTAGGGGCCTCGGCTTATATTCGGTTCGGCCTATATTCGAGTATATGCGGTATGTTTTGTTCCAAGATTATTGCTTAATATTTGATCTTTATTCCACACAGGGAGATTCGGGAAGTGCTCTTATCTGTGATGACGTTTTCCGAGGAGTGAATTCTTTTGGATATGTGCCATGTGGAACCCCAGAGACCTCCAATGTATTTACTCAACTGACCCAGAAATACGCCCTGTGGATTAATTACATAATTAATAACAATATAATTGATAGCTGAGGTAAAAAGAAAATGAGTGCAAACGTTGACATCTTGCCCATAAAAACCAGAATGCTTATATTTTCATTTAGTCTAGAACACAACTGCTGACTAGCTAGCTACTCAAGATCCATGTGTTTTTCTTTCTGCTACTTTCCACAGAGGAGCCCCTAGTGTTACCAGCCATTTATATTAACAGACAGACCATTATTATAAAGCTTAGAAACTCTAGTCTAGTTTTTGCTCCACAGTAAAAATAGATAAATAAGTAAAACAATTGTAGTTCCACTTTTCTAGCACAGACATTTTTACAGACATCTGACAGCTCCCTATAGAGCAAAGAGAACAGGGGGGATTGTGACCCCACCCTCGGACTCTGATTGGGTAACAAAAGCATTGACAGTGTTTAAATGAATCACAACATGAGCAAAGTCATCCCGCTATTTGTGCATGGGAACCGTCAAAAAATTTGTTTTGTTTCGTTCCGTTTCGTTTCGTAAAAAAAAATTCGTAATTCGTGTACGAAATTCTGTTCGAATTTGTACGAAATACGAATTTCGTAACGAATCGTTAAAACATTTTGAATCGTTTCGAATCGTTACGAATCGTTAATAATCACTCGCGGCTAATGAATTGCTGGTTCCCGTAACACAGAGAACAATTCAAATCCAACTACCAAATATCGGATTTCAACTAATACGAAATAAATTATTATAGCGGATATAACAAATGATTCGAATGATTCGAATGAATTTGAGATTCAGTATATTTAATATCGAGAACTGTCCCTGCACAAAGTGTCATTTTTGCAGGAAAAAAAGCTATTTAAAATCACTTGCGGCTAATGAATTGTCAGGTCCGTAACACAGAGAACAGTCATTCATTGAAAGTCATTGATAATATGCTTTGCTGGGAGAAGGCCTTAGGAGAGTAAATACCGGAGGCCACTTGGCAAACAATCTGGCCGCAGGCAGCAAAAAGCTCCTTCTGCACACTCTATAAAGAGAACACTTACAAAATCCTCTATTTTTGGTACCTGACACCAGATAAACTACATGCTATATATCCCTCCAGCTCGGACAGATGTTGGCGCTGTCTAATGGAAAAGGGCACCTTATACCATATTTACTGGACATGTCCCAAGATAACAGCTTTTTGGGGAGAAACACAACAACTACTTTCGGAATTAGCGGGAACACAGATCCCTAATTCCCCGAAATCTTTCCTACTGGGACTATTACCCCCACAAATCCCTAAACACACCAAAAAATTACTTAGCCATGTCCTGACATCCGCACGGTGCCTGGTCGCTCTTCACTGGAAACGACAGAACCCACACTCCCAGTCAGACCTATACACTAGGATAAAGGATATAGAATTGATGGAAAAGATGACAGCCAGGTTACAGGATAGACTTGAAGCACACGATAAAGTCTGGGAGGACTGGCGTAGACTCGAGGATCCTCCCGGAGCTGATGGCCGACCCACACCACCACCCCCCCTCTCCTTTACCTCTCTTATCTTTTTCTTCTCCACCAACTCTCTCTAACCGTACCTCCTTCTCCCCTACCTAAACTGGGAAGAGAATTGCACTACAAACTTTCTGCTACATAATAGTTTATGTACACTGCTGAATAATGATGTTTGGTTTGCTGCTTAAACACTTTTTATTAACAGGTCTGAACGGGTACAATCACTGTTATGTGGAAAACATTGTAACGCTGTATTATTGCTTTGTATACTCAGCTGCTTTCTTGATTAATAAAAAGTGAATTGAAAAAAAAAAAAAAGAAAGTCATAGATGAAAAAAAAAAAAAAGGGTGGGGGTCCCCCCCAAATTCAATAACCATGCCCTTCAGGTCTGCTATGGATATTAAGGGGAACCCCACTTCGAATAAAAAAAATATCCATACCAGACCCTTCAGGTCTGGGATAGATTTTAAGGGGAACCCCGGCAAAAAAAAAATGGCGTGGGGTCCCCCTCAAAATCCATACCAGACCCTTTATCCGAGCAAGCAACCTGGCAGGCCGCAGGAAAAGAGGGGGGACAAGAGCCCCCCCCTCCTGAACCGTACCAGGCCACATGCCCTCAACATTGGAAGGGTGCTTTGGGGTCCCCCCCAAAGCACCATGTCCCCATGTTGATGGGGACAAGGGCCTCATCCCCACAACCCTGGCCATTGGTTGTGGGGGTCTGCGGGCGGGGGGCTTATCGGAATCTGGAAGCCCCCTTTAACAAGGGGACCCCCAGATCCCGCCCCCCCTGTGTGAAATGGTAAGGGGGTACCTACCATTTCACAAAAAAAGTGACAAAAATGGTAAAAATGACAGGAGACGGTCTTTGACAATTCCTTTATTAAAATCTTCTTTCTTCTGGTCTTCCTTCTTCCTTTCTTCATCCTTCGGTTTCTTCATCTTCTCCTTCCGGCATCTTCTTCTTCCATCTTCTTCTTCCTCCGATCCGCTTCTTCTTGCTCTGGTCTTCTCGTCCGGCATCTTCTTCCATGGTGTCGGCGTCTTTTCTTGGGCTGCTCCTCGCAATGGGAGGCTCCCGCTGTGTGAGGCTTCGCTGCATCTGACAGGTCTTTTATAACGGAGGGCACCTGGTGACCCCGCCCCCCTCTGACGTACGGGGACGTCATGGGGACTTCCCTATGGCTTTCCCCATGACGTCAAAGGGGGGCGGGGTCACCAGGTGCCCTCCGTTATAAAAGACCTGTCAGACGCAGCGAAGACTCACACAGCGGGAGCCTCCCATTGCGAGGAGCGGCCCAAGAAGAGACGCCGACGCCATGGAAGAAGATGCCGGACGAGAAGACCAGAGCAAGAAGAAGCGGATCGGAGGAAGAAGAAGATGGAAGAAGAAGATGGAAGAAGATGCCGGAAGGAGAAGATGAAGAAACCGAAGGATGAAGAAAGAAATACCAGAAGAAAGAAGTTGAAAGAAGATTTTAATAAATGAATTGTCAAAGACCGTCTCTTGTCATTTTTACCATTTTTATCACTTTTTTGGTGAAATGGTATTTCACACGGGGGGGGATCTGGGGGTCCCCTTGTTAAAGGGGGCTTCCAGATTTCGATAAGCCCCCCGCCCGCAGACCCCCATAACCAATGGCCAGGGTTGTGGGGACGAGGCCCTTTTCCTCATCAACATGGGGACAAGGTGCTTTGGGGGGTCACAGACCCCCAAAGCACCCTCCCAATGTTGAGGGCATGTGGCCTGGTACGGTTCAGGAGGGAGAGTGGGCGCTCTCGTCCCCACCTCTTTTCCTGCGGCCTGCCAGGTTGCGTGCTCGAATCATTCGTTATATCCGCTATAATAATTTCTTTCATATTAGTTGAAATTCGATATTTGGTAGTTGGATTTGAATAATTTGGATAATTCGGAGCCGAAATTCGTAAACGGAATTTCGTATTCCGTACAGAATTTGTATTTGAAAAACTTACTACGGATTCGTACAAATGTACGAATTTCGAAAGATTTGTACGAATTCGTACGAAACTAATCGCACATGTCTACCACTCATGTTAGTGTACATACTTTTTTCTAGCCTGACCACAAATGTAGGAAATTTTTGCTGGATGATATAAACTGCTATTCCACTGTGGTATGTCCTTATGACTACACACATAATCTGCTGTATTAACAAAATACTCTTGAAACGCTTACTCCCAAAAGGGCCTCTGATGTTTGGGTTCCCCTGTTCATGGTGGTAACAAACCACTAGGCAAGAGACACTCTCTCTCCACCAACACTCCACGTGTTCCTCTGTCCCTGCAGCATGGGCTTTTTAACCCTCCTTTCCCTTTCAGCACTGCCCAGCCTCTGGCACTTGTGGTCCCATGCAGTCGCACTTTGATCATGGTAGGCTTCCAGGGGACTAAAATACCCAATGGTCTCTGTGCCCACAGGTCCCATCTCCAATATGGCTCTCCTTCTGCTCTGTCTGTGGCTGCAGCCACTTCCATTGTACCTTTTTACCTTGCAGTCTAGTGGGGAGGTGGAATTCGCCAGCAGCCAGCAGTAATGCCCCGTACACACGATCGGACATTGATCGGACATTCCGACAACAAAATCCATGGATTTTTTCCGACGGATGTTGGCTCAAACTTGTCTTGCATACACACGGTCACACAAATCTTGTCAGAAATTCCGAACGTCAAAAACGCGGTGACGTACAGCACTTACGACAAGAGGATAAAAATAAAGTTCAATAGCCAGTGCGGCTCTTCTGCTTGATTCTGAGCATGCGTGGCACTTAGTGTGTCGGAGTTGTGTACACACGATCGGAATTTACGCGAACGGATTTTGTTGTTGAAAAATTTGAGAACCAGATCTCAAATTTTGTGCGACAGACATTCCGATGGAAACTGGCCGATGGAGCCTACACACAGTCGGAATTTCTGACAACAAGCTCCGATCGCACATTTTACAACCGAAAGTCTGACCGTGTGTACGTGGCATAAGTCATTTTCTACCTTCTCTCTTCCCGGCTCTCCACTTAGTCTTACTGTGGCTGGGAAAAGAGAGAGAAGACAGTGTCTGTATCCTGTTATGGGCATGATAATAGGGAGGCATGCCTCTGCAAAAATCGCACTATTTTATCATGTCTGTTATGCTTTAACGTGATGTGTTAAGACATGCCAGTTTTGCCATACTAAGTTTTAGTAATGTCTCCCTGCCCCCAAGTGACAGTGCCCAGGCCTAGTGATTGACTGCTAAGGCACTCAGCATTGCATAATTAGAGGAAGGCGACAAAGCCTCCATCGTTCCCATCTTTCTTTTTACCCAGGGCGAGTATGAAAAAGTGAAGTTACACCTGGTACACACAGGCTGAATGTGGGCATTCGGCCCATGTGTACGGCAGCCTGTCCAATAGAAGCTGGTCCGCGGACCAGCTTTTATCAAATGGGCATGCTGGAAAACCAGGGGGCAGTCACCAGTCAGTATACAATTGCTCAGCGGTGAGATCGCTGTACTAACATCAATTATGCCCGCTGGGTTGAATGAAAAAAGAAAACTCCCTGGGTGTACCAGACATTAGATTTGAATCTCCAAAAGTGTTCAGGGTCAGTGATGCGGACAGTATTGAAGATATTTAATCAACAGTGATGGAACTAAAAGTTTCCATTAATACTTGATACTTTTGCCAATTATTTTACCTCTAGGGCACATATTATAGTAGTTATTGCTTTGTAAACTATTGAGTACATTTTTTAAGTGCTATGAAAAATTTATTTTTTATTATATCTTTATAATCCTGTTTCTATACTGTTTGCTCCTTATACTATGTTATTGTCTGATTCTTTCTTTGCTGAATAAAAGGACAGCTATACTCAAACAGAGCAAAACGTTTGATTTTGTTAAGTGCTACTAACAAGTATGTAGATAAAAGTCCTAACGTCTACTTGATGTTTTAATACCTTAAATTAGACCTCCTGATAAAATGTTTTCCTTCATTTTGGATACAGCAGAGGAGGGCTGGACCCTCTGAGCTTTTATAGCTTTCTGTGTCCCCACTGGGAAAAAATTTCCCTGCTCTATGTGCTGGTGCGCTACAACATAAACTGAGAAGGAATTTTCCCAAAGTGTAGAAAAGTGAAATGTTATATTTCTCTTTCACAAGATTCTTCTTTAATATTGTCTGCATACCTATTATAAATTCCTAGTCCAGGTAACCACACAGGAAGCGAGAGTGAATTTGCCCCATGGAGTCACAGACAGAAAGGAAAAAACGTAGCAAAAGTTTGAAATCTTCCCACTACACCCAAAACTACAAAAAAAAAATGGCGGGAGTTAATTGGCGGGCCTGCAGCATTTCAAGTTTGGGGGAGGGGGGCCCACCATAAAAATTAAATTATATGACAAACAAAAACCGAATAATAAACCACAATTTTTCTAAAAAAATATTGTAAGGTTCCAAAGGAGAAAGGATACAATGTCTGATTTTTCTTTTCCCTAATTTTACTGACTGTAATGCCGCGTACACACGGTCGGAATTTCCGATGGAAACAGTCCGGTGGGAGCTTTTCATCGGATTTTCCGACCGTGTGTATGCCCATCGGTTTTTTTCTGTATGAATTTCCGACTGACTTTGAATTGAGAACCTGTTCTTAATTTTTCCGACGTAAAACCTTTCTATCGGATTTTCCGATCGCGTGTATGCAATTCCGACACGCAAAATTCTGACGCATGCTCAGAAACTATTTGACGCATGCTCAGAAGCATTAAACTTCCCTTTTTGCAGTCGAACGCGTTGTATGCCGTGGTGTTATTGACCGTCGGAATTTGGTGTGACCGTGTGTAGGCAAGACAGTTTGAGCGAAATTCCGTCGGAATTCCGACGGGAAAACCATCAGAGCTTTTTCCGACGAGAATTCCGACCGTGTGTACGCAGCATAAGAATACAAATTACACAGGTAAGTGGAACTGGCGAGTCAAAGCCTTTCTTCCTGGACTTAGCATCTGCAAAATCTTTAACTTAAACTGGACATAGCTGGATCAAATCTCAGCAGGCTATCGATGGCCCATCTTTTGACTTGGGTACAACCAGCCTGCCAGCAATAATCACTGTGTTCTGACAGCCAGGAAAGCTCCCAATGAACCCCCCCCCCCCCCTTCCACCAGAACACAATAACTTTGTGGAAGGCAGTCCCCCATCAACGCTGACTATGTTAATGTGGGAATCAAGCAATTTAATTTCCTTCCACCCATGATGGAAGGAAGGAAGTAAAGAAAGAAAATTGCATAATCTATGGCCTGCCTAACTCATCAGACTGTATCATCTTGAGGACAACAGCTAGTAGGCACAGAGCACTTCTTTCGTGGGTCATCTTTATCAGTGCCAATTTACTGAATGACCTCTCTCCTGAACAGCTAGTGATCATCATGATAAAAATTATTCTAAGAGCTACAATAACACCTGGAAATGTATCAGCAAGCCTTTCATAATGTAATAGGATTGCCTGTTGAGATGACATGACTAGAGCTTGGCTAAAGCTACAAACTCAACACTTTCCTCAACAAACACACTACTAAAGTCTCGAGAAAAATAAGTTAAATTTTTTTTATTATAAAGGAAGTCTGGGGCCTCCTCTGGCAGGGAGTCCCCCTCTGGAAGGGGGGCCCGGAGTAATTACCCCTTTGCTCCGCTTTAAATCCGGAACTGGGAGTTCCACGTTGACTGTGCCATATATAATTCTATATTCACTGACATGAAAGCAAAACTGATCCACAAAATGACAATTACAGTATCTCAAAAAATTGAGTACACCCCTCACATTTTTGTAAATATTTTATTATATCTTTTCATGTGACAACACTGAAGAAATTACTCTTTGCTAAAATGTAAAGTAGTGCGGGTCCTGCTTGTATATCGGTGTAAATTTGCTGTCCCCTCAAAATAACTCAACACACAGCCATTAATGTCTAAACCGCTGGCAACAAAAGTGAGCACACCCCTAAGTGAAAATGCCCAAATTGGGCCCAATTAGCCATTTTCCCTCCCCGGTGTCATGTGACTTGTTAGTGTTACAAGGTCTCAGCGGTGAATGCGGAGAAGGTGTGTTAAATTTGGTGTTATCGCTCCCACTTTCTAATACTGGTCACTGGAAGTTCAACATGGCACCTCATGGCAAAGAACTTCCTGAGGATCTGAAAAAAAGAATTGTTGCTGTATATAAAGATGGCCTGGCTATAAGAAGTGGCCAAGACCATACAGCGGTTTAACAGGACAGGTTCCCCTCAGAACAGGCCTCGCCATGGTTGACCAAAGAAGTTGAGTGCACATGCTCAGCGTAATATCCAGAGGTTGTCATTGGGAAATAGGCGTATAAGTGCTGCCAGCATTGCTGCAGAGGTTGAAGGGGTGGGGGGTCAGCCTGTCAGTGCTCAGACCATATGTCCATCAAATTGGTCTGCATGGCTGTCATCCCAGAAGGAAGCCTCTTCTAAAGATGATGCAAACAGTTTGCTGAAGAGAAGCAGACTAAGGACATGGATTGCTGGAACCATGTCCTGTGGTCTGATGAGACCAAGATAAATTTATTTGGTTCAGAGGGTGTCAAGTGTGTGTCGCGGCAACCAGTTGAAAGGAGTACAAAGACAAGTGTGTCTTGCCTACAGTCAAGCATGGTGGTGGTAATGTCATGGTCTGGGGCTGCATGAGTGCTGCCGGCACTGAGGAGCTACAGTTCATTGAGGGAACCATGAATGCCAACAAGTACTGTGATATACTGAAGCAAAGCATGATCCCCTCCCTTCGGAGACTGGGCCGAAGGGCAGTATTCCAGCATGATAACGACCCCAAACACACCTCCAAGATGACCATTGCCTTGCTAAAGAAGTTGAGGGTAAAGGTGATGGACTGGCCAAGCATGTCTCCAGGTCTAAACCTTATTGAGCATCTGTGGGGCATTCTCAAGGTGAAGGAGCATAAGGTCTCCAACATCCACCAGCTCCGTGATGTCGTCATGGAGGAGTGGAAGGGGACTCCAGTGGCAACCTGTGAAGCTCTGGTGAACTCCATGCCCAAGAGGGTTAAGGCAGTGCTGGAAAATAATGGTGACCACACAAAATATTGACACTTTGGCCCCAATTTGGACATTTTCACTTAGAAGTATACTCACTTTTGTTGCCAGAAGTTTACACATCAATGGCTGTGTGTTGTTATTTTGAGGGGACAGCAAATTTACACTGTTATACAAGCTGTACACTCACTACTTTACATTGTAGCAGAGTGTAATTTCTTCAGTGTTGTCACATAAAAAGATATAATAACATATTTACAAAAATGTGAGGGGGTGTACTTACTTTTGTGAGATACTGTATATATTTCATGGCCCTTTAAGAAAAATGCCAGAGTCGGCGTGTGTGATATGGCAGTTAGAGAGTTATCAAACAATCACGACTTATTGTGATCATGAGACTTGCAAAGGAAAGAGCCTTTGTCTTTTCAGATTTACTCAAAATCACATGATAAAGATTATTAAAACTAAATTATAAACATGTTGCTTCACAAGCCTATTTATTGGTATTCATCATTCGATACTACCATCTTTCTGAGGACAAAAGAATATCTTTAGTGCCTACATTTTACATTTTCCACCCTCCTATCATTCCAGGCAAATAAAACACACTGGTAATATTACATTATAAAAAAATACACTTTTCATGGATTTACAGACACATACTGAAGGAATGATCAGCAAAAAAAGGGAATGCTACAAAGCCACCAAAAAGCCACAGCTCACTTAAGAAAGACCCTGTTACCACGTTGCACATCAAGTGGTTGTAAAAGTTCAACTTTTTTAAATAACAAACATGCCTATACTTACCTGCTCTGTGCAATGGTTTTGCAAAGAGCAGCCCTGATCCTATTCTTCTGGGGTCCTCCACCGGCACTCCAGGCACCTCCTCTTCATCAGTGCCCCCATGGGGGCACCCGTGCGGGCCCGAGTCACGCTGCTGCCTCCATTGACAGAGACAGCTGGACCCGCCCCCCCCCCGCATCACAGCTTTTGATTGACAGCAGTGGGAACCAATGGCTCCTGCTGATATCAATCTGTCCACTGAGGAGAGCGACAGTGGCTGGAGCTGCTGTGCTCGTGCACATCACTGGATTGGATTGGGCTCGGGTAAGAAAAGGGGGGAATCTAATGCATAGAATGCATTAAGGTGAAAAACCTTAAGGCTTTACAACCACTTTAAATATAATAGGTAAATGTACTAACATATTCATAATTCAGTGTTCCTAATTTCACTTTCCCACTGTGCAGAAACCAAAGCTTATGTATGTAATCATATTCGACACTTCCAGAAGTGTTGAATGCTGTCTATGCTAGAATGCTGCATCTGTTCCTCCTCCCCAACCCTGACATAAACCAAGTGTGTGCATGACCTACACACCCTGGGGTACCATTCTATTGTTCATGCTCACTAATACCCAATACCCACTACTCAAAGGAAAGGTTGGGCTGCAGTCATGTGGAGATCAACATAAACGCAGAACCCCAAATTAGAAGTGAGCCATACACCTCGTGAAGCTGTGAAGCAATATACAGATCCTTTCTGTGAAACACTCTGTCCCATATCGCTGCACACTTTGTCTTCCAGAATTTATCATTTAGATTGCTCTACCAGTCCAGCTTTCCTTTGCCACCTCACTGCCAGTGACAGAATGGGGTCTCCTTACCACAGGTTTCGTCCTGATTGCTTTTGGGGAACTGACTGCTAAGGCGTGAGCCAGAATACCGCCCCCCTTTGCTATCGGAAGGCCAGTCACCCATGCCAAGTACCACGCTTCTCTATAACTAAGAAGAAAAGTGTGCTGTCTCTCACATCAAAAAGGTGAACAATTTATATGTAAATCATATACAAAAGGTGAACAATATTTCATATAATGTGCAAAACCACAATGAAAAGTGCAAAATAAAAAAAATAAAAAGTATAACTATATAAATTATAGCAATTCATATCTTGAAAGTGAATACAAATAAATTCAAGCAAAAGTTCATCATTCTAAAGTGAAAAGTCATCCAGGTGCTTGAATAAAGTGCTCAGTGTTTAGAGTTATACAAAAGTGATTCAGTGCCAAAAGGTGCTTCCTATGCCGCGTACACACGATCAGACTATCCGGCGGACTTAGACAATTCGACTGTGTAATTTTTCTTCCCAAAAGTCCAGCGGACTTTGAAAGAAGACTTGACTCAAAATTGTCCGCCGGACTCAGATTCCGGCGGACAATCTGCTCGTCTGTGTGCTAGTCCGCCGGACTTTTCAAATGAACGGACTTGCCCACACACAGAGTAAAGTCCATTCATTTTGAACGTGACTTCAGGTACGACGGGACTAGCGAAGGAAGTCAATGTTGCCTCCTCCATCGGCGAGATTGACACCTTGCTAGCCCCGTCGCCTGGTATGGATTTTAAGGGGAACCCCTACGCCGAAAAAACGGTGTGCGGGTCCCCCCAAAGTCCATACGGATGCAGCCCGGCCGGTTAGGAAAGGGGGTGGGGACGAGCGAACGCCCCCCCTCCTGAACTGTACCAGGCCGCATGCCCTCAACATGGGGGGGTGACTGCGGCCCCTCCACCCCAAAGCACCTTGTCCACATGTTGATGAGGACAAGGGCCTCTTCCCGACAACCCTGCCCATTGGTTGTCGGGGTCTGTGGGCGGGGGGCTTATCGGAATCCGGAAGCCCCCTTTGATAAGGGGGCCCACAGATACCGGTGCCCCACCCTATGTGAATGAGCATCGTACCCCTACCCATTCACCTGGGGGGAAAAAGTGGTAATAAAAAAACACACAACACAGTTTTTTAAAGTAGTTTATTAGTCAGCTCCGGGGGTCTTCTTCCGACTTCGGGGAGGCACAAGAGAAAGTGTAAGGGAATAACCCAGAGGTTAGGGAAATTCTAAGCTTTAATAGTTGTCACTAGAATAGACCCCTCCCCAGGAGAGTTCTAAAAAGTTCAGATTTCTTCTCTATGTCCATCCACAAAAAACCCTCAGATTGATAAATTTTCCATTGACACCCACATCCCCCATTTGGGGAGATTTTGTCTGGGTAACCACCAGGAGTGGCAGGGCGCCGGACGCATACGTTCCTATGAGATTTTTTTTTTAAGCCACGTGATTAGGGCCTGAGGCTCTCATTGGGCACCCACTTTTGACACTAGCGAATCAATGTTCGCTATTGTCTTCTCCAATCAGGACAGGATCAGGACAGGAGGTGGATCGGGTTGGCTGGAAGGAAAAGCAGAGGAAGACCGTGGAGTGGTGAGTGCACACCTGGGAGGGTTTGTTTAGCACCAGCCACCACTGGTAACCACAAAGGAAGAGAGAAGAAATCTCTCCAGTGGAGACAGGAAAATGTATAATGCCGCGTACACACTATCAGAATTCTCGTCGGAAAAGCCTTGGATGTTTTTTCCAACGGAATTCTGCTGAAGCTTGGCTTGCGTACACACGGTCACACAAAAGTTCTCTTTCGACCGTCAAGAACGCAGTGACGTACAACACTACCACGAGCCGAGAAAATTAAGTTCAATGCTTCCGAGAATGCGTCAAATTGTTTCCGTGCATGCGTCGGAATTTTGCGCGTCAGAATTGCTATAGACAATCGGATTTTTCGATAGGAATTTTTTCCGTCAGAAAAATTGAGAACCTACTTTCAATATTTTGCTGGAGGAAATTCCGACAGCAAAAGTCCGATAGAATTTCCGACGAAAAGCTCACAGAATTTTGCTGGTGGAAATTCCGACGGTGTGTACGCGGCATAAGGTATGAGGTATTAAACTCTTCCCAACTTTACCTAAAACTAGAATAAACATTTTTGGCTGGAGTTCCACTTTAACTGTGCAGTATGGTGAAATCTATACATGTGGCCATACTAGGAAAATCAGGCCAGAAAGGGATCATCATATATTTAATGGCCCTATAAAAAGAATCAAAAGAAAATGTGTGTGATATATTTCAAGTTATCAAGAATTGGCAGTTAGATAGTTATCAAACAATCATGACTGAGAGTGATAAGACCAAGTAAAGGAAAGTAGAGAATGAGGGGAAGAAGTGAATTTTAATTTTAGAATTATTCAGACTCTCATCAAAAAAATTATAACATTCTCATTAAAAATACTTTTTTATTTTTTTTTATTTTTAATTCTTTAGTCGTATCAGCTTTCTGACAAAATATGTTTACATCTTTTAGAACACAAACTTTTATCCTAACCATACTTCTATTATTTGTGACCAAAAAGACAGACTGGTAATATTCCATATACAAAAAAGACACTTTTCATGCATTTCCAACCATGGTGCAGGGCCTTTAAAGTACATACAGGGTGAAGTGTAAGCACGGAAAGCCACCACAAAGTTTACTCTGCAAAGGAGTTGTCAGGAAGAGTGTAGTAGTTACTGCTGGTAACCACAAACTGGCAGAAAGGCTATAGCAGCAAGACAGCAAAGTAATACCATGCGTTAGAGATGGACCGAACACCCCCCTGTTCGGGAGTTCTGCTGGGGGGGGGGGGGGGCTTTTTTTTTTTTTTTTTTTACTGGCAAATTTTTATTTATTATTTAGTTGTCAGTGGGGAAGCCCATTGACAGCTGATGACTCATCAGTTGTTAAGGACACCGCAGCCCCACTCCTTAACCTTAAAGAGGTGTGCCCATCAAAAAACATTTTTTTAAAAGTCAGCAGCTACAAATACTGCAGCTGCTGACTTTTAAGAATCGGACATATACCTGTCCCAGAGTCCAGCGATGCGGGGGAACGAAGCCCCCCCTCATTCCCCGCTCCGCTCGCGGCGCCGGCATCCTTACTGTGGGCAACCGGCTGTGGCTTCACAGCCGGGCACCCACTGCGCATGCGCAAGCGGCGCCGAACACCGTGATACGCCGCACAGTCATCTGGGACCTGTCACGACTGACTGCCGAGGGGAAGTGACGTTTCTAGCCCGGGCTGAGGAAGAGGCAGATTTCGTGGGACCACCTAGCAACAGGGAGAAATAGGTAAGTGAAATTTTTTTTTTTTATCCAATTATTTTTTATGGTCAGATTTTATGTAAATACACATAATGTTGTCATTTTGGGGGAAACACCACTTTAACTTTGCCCAATCATGGTGCAGAATGCACTGTACAGCGCATTACAGGGCGATCGTGGGGCGAATACCCTGCAAAATTCAGGTGTTCCCCCGAACGGGGGGAACAGCCAATGTTTGGCCCGAACTCATGCTTGGGCTAAACCGTTCACTCAACTCTACCAGGCATGGGTGACAGGTCCTCTGGTAGCAAGGGGGACGGTATTCCAGCTCCCTCTCTAGCAGTCGGTTACCGAAAAGCAATTAGGACTGAATCTGCAGTACTGAGACCCCACTCTGTCACTGGGAGTGAGGCTGCACAGGAAAGCTGGACTGGTGGGGTGGGACACGGGGCAGGTTAATGTTGTCATTGTAATTGACGCTGGAAATTAAATTTTTTTCAGACAATAGCAACATACTGCTTTTTCATAGCACATGCTACATAACCCTCATAACCAATCGCAAACTGTCACATCAACGCTATAAGAAAAAACAAACAGCAAGAGGATATGATTGGGAGCTGCAAAAACAATATAGCCTACAACCATTGAAAATCAAATAAATTCAGGAAAGTATATCCTCCCACCCACATAAAAGAACAGGAGGTGGACCTTATTGGGAACCTCCTACAAAATGTAAATATCACCCCCATAGGCGTGTGCACAGGGTGTGCCAGGTGTGCCTGGGCACACCCTAATCACCATGTACTGTGCAGATTCCCCCTACTGCCTGGCTGCAGAGAAAGGGGCTGGGGAATCTCTGTCCTCAGTCCCTTTCTCTGTCTCAAAAGTGAGACATCAGTGGTCTAATATACCCCTGATATTTCCCCAAGGTCCCCCAGTGGACTTCTAAAAAAAATTTAAAAATATTGTAAAAAAAATTGTAAAAAAAATAAAATAAATAATTGTAAAAAAAGTAATAATAAAAAAATAAATAAAATAAGCTACTGACATCAATTTCTGCCCTACTGACACTGTCCACACACACATATACATACACACACATATGTGTTTGAACTTTGGGGTGCACACCCTAATGCAATAGGCTGTGCACACCTATGATCACCCCATCCCTTTGAATGGTATCATAACTCTACCCACTAAACACAGCAAGCCTGGTGGAGAACATAATCATTAATCAAAGGCCAATCCAAAGAGGGGGCCACCAGATGCTCTACTACTAAGCTAAACTTTATAGCTTTACCCAGATGACCTGATGGAAAACTACATTAGTCCTAACTAGGGCTGTTGCTGATTAAAATTTTCATGTTTTTTTAGTCGATTAATCTACTAATTTTGATTAATTATAACGCACATACAGATCCAACTACTTTTATCTGATCTCCTTGCATTGCAACTCTGCATTAGTCAGTGGTAAATTTGGTATACACTATATACAATCACCCGACACTAGTTAGTTTCCACAATCCATGACTTAACTTCACAGTTCACACAAATACAGTGGTGTGAAAAAGTGTTTGCCCCCCTCCTCATTTCCTGTTCCTTTGCATGTTTGTCACACTTAAGTGTTTCGGAACATCAAACCAATTTAAACAATAGTCAAGGACAACACAAGTAAACACAAAATGCAATTTGTAAATGAAGGTGTTTATTAATAAGGTGGAAAAAAAATCCAAACCATCATGGCCCTGTGTGAAAAAGTGATTGCCCCCTAAACCTAATAACTGGTTGGGCCACCCTTAGCAGCAACAACTGCAACCAAGCGTTTACGATAACGTGCAATGAGGCTTTTACAGCGTCCTGGAGGAATTTTGGCCCACTCATCTTTGCAGAATTGTCCTAATTCAGTTACATTAGAGGGTTTTCGAGCATGAACGGCCTTTTTAAGGTCATACCACAACATCTCAATAGGATTCAGGTCAGGACTTTGGCTAGGCCACTCCAAAGTCTTCATTTTGTTTTTCTTCAGCCATTCGGTGGTGGACTTGCTGGTGTGTTTAGGATCATTGTCCTGCTGCAGAACCCAAGTTCGTTTCAGCTTGAGTACACGAACAGATGGTCGGACATTCTCCTTCAGGATCTCTTGGTAGACAGCAGAATTCATAGTTCCTTTTATCACGGCAAGTCTTCCAGGTCCTGAAGCAGCAAAACAGCCCCAGACCATCACACTACCACCACCATATTTTACTGTTGGTATAATGTTCTTTTTCTGAAATGCAGTGTTCCTTCTACGCCAGATATACTTGGACACACACCTTCCAAAGAGTTCCACTTTTGTCTCATCGGTCCACAGAATGTTGTCCCAAAAGTCTTGGGGATCATCAAGATGTGTTGTGGAGAAATTGAGACGAGCTTTGATGTTCTTTTTGCTCAGCAGTGGTTTTCTCCTTGGAACTCTGCCATGCAGGCCATTTTTGCCCAGTCTTTTCCTGATGATGGAGGCATGAACGCTGACCTTAACTGAGGCAAGTGAGGCCTGCAGTTCCTTGGACGTTGTTGTGGGGTCTTTTGTGACCTCTTGGATGAGTCGTCGCTGCGCTCTTGGGGTAATTTTGGGCGGCCGGCCACTCCTGGGAAGGTTCACCACTGTTCCATGTCTTCGCCATTTGTGGATAATGGCTCTCACTGTGGTTCGCTGGATTCCCAAAGCTTTGGAAATGGCTTTATAACCCTTTCCAGACTGATAGATCTCAATTACTTTCTTTCTCAATTGTTCCTGAATTTCTTTGGGTCTCGGCATGATGTGTAGCTTTTAAGGATCTTCTGGTGGACCTTACTGTGTCAAGCAGCTCCTATTTAAGTGATGCCTTGATTGTGAACAGGTGTGGCAATAATCAGGCCTGGGTGTGGCTAGAGAAATTGAACTCAGGTGTGGACAACCACAGTTATAGTATGTTTTAACAAGGGGGGCAATCACTTTTTCACACAGGGCCATGATGGTTTGGATTTTTTTTCACCTTTAATAATAAACCCCTTCATTTACAAATTGCATTTTGTGTTTACTTGTGTTGTCCTTGACTATTGTTTAAATTGGTTTGATGTTCCGAAACACTTAAGTGTGACAAACATGCAAAGGAACAGGAAATGAGGAAGGGGGCAAACACTTTTTCACACCACTGTACGTTTTAAATTCAAACTGTAGCACTGACGTAAGTCATTTTTTTTCCACAGTAGCGTGACAATCCCTCCACCTCCGGTCTAACTAATCGCTCTCACCTTATGGCATGGACCCCTGTGCAAACAGGTGGTCATGCAAGCGGGTATCAAAAGGGTTAACACGGACCATAAACTTCTCTCACGTCTCCTTAGATCTCAACAAGGACGCCAGGTCATGGGTAGAAAGAAAAGATCTAAGTGCTCACTGCTTAAGTATAAGATTTCATTTTTGGGTTCAAACACAAACTACTCACTCACATAAAGATGATAAAAAACACAGCATGTAAAGCCGACAATAGTTCCGTGGGGCAGCAGTGGGTGACGTCATGCGTAGCTCCTCTGCTGTGCGTGTTACATTCAATCAGAACTTCGACATCAGACTCCTCCCCCTTCCCTTCGTTAGCAGACAGAGGCACTTGGGGAAGGGGAGGAGTCCTGTGACGTCGATGTCTGTGACATCACCGGATCTCCGACAGAACTCCCTGAAGACCCGGAAGCCGGCGGAGAGGTGAGTACCGATCAAAAGAATTTTGATTGATCAAAAAAATAAATCGATTAATCAAGGAATTAATCTTTAATTTCCACAGTCCCAGTCCTAACATGTAATTTACTCATGACAGTGTCAGTTATGAAACTATCAATACTTAGAATAAAAAATAATATCCTGTGTTTGTTGGTCAAAGCTAAATTAGCAAGAATTAAACCCACAAAAAAAAAATATATTTGCTTTGTTGATTAGTCTAAACTTTAATGCAAAACACCAAAAGTAACTATAATGTAAAAACAGTCAGAGAGATATGAAAATATAGAATTATAGCACCTAAAACATCACATTCAAAATATGATTCAAAAAAGGGGCAAGAAATCATACTCCCGAAGTATGTCATCTTTTTATCCACATTGCTTCTTTCTTCAGTGGGATATTTTTTATATTTTCCATACCACCTCCCCTCCTAGGTAATGGTACATAATCCAAGACCTGAAATGTAATTTGATATACAGTATGTCCCTGTCCCTAATATTCTATCTTTCACATGCTGTGTGAAGCAGGTCACAGGGTTACTTAATATAACACAATTTAGAATTGCAAGTGTAATAATCACTTATATCAAACATTAGTCCTTTACACAGATGGTATATTTTATCAACCTTCAAAACATTATTTTCACAGTGCACATCCGAAACAGGGGAACCTTTTTCTTAAAAGCCTGTTTAAACAAGATAAGTGTTTAAGATACTGTACATATTTGATAATACTGTAAACTACAAGCAAAATAAATGTGTTACGCTGATGAGATTTATCTACGTATAATCCTCAAAATCATAAATAACTATAAAATATGTGTGCGTATTCTTCATATAAATGCCACTAAATAAATAGTTTTATTCCAAATGTAATCACCAAACAACATACAGTGATCCCATATAGACATCATATATTTGAATTTTATAAAGCATGCAAAAAGTTTAGTAAAGCGTGATGTTAGTCCCAGCTGTAATATTCTCTTCACAAATTCAGTATAAATCTACAATGAATTTATAATTATATTGAAACCAAAATCTCAGTGCTGCAAAACTGTCCAAAGTGAATCTACTCAGTGATGAATCACCTCAGTGCAATAGGTGTGCCATCACCTTAATTTGTAGACTCCTTACATAAATATAGGTCATACTGTGCCTTCCCCTAATCAAAGGATTGGAACCCAGGTTTTACAAAATCATGTTTGCCCACTTCCACTCTCTAAAAGTAGCTGTCACTTTAAGAGTCACTGGAAAAATACTCAAATGTATACTGCCACAGAGTAGTAGTTAAAATATATCCACTGTATTAAAAGAAGAAAAGAAATGCACTCAAAATTCCAAATCTGCAAGCTCGCAATCATTTAACAGACTCAGGACAAATAAATCTCTCACTCCTGCCGTACTACGGTCTTTTGCATTGACGTCACCCGGCTTAGTCCAAAGTGTTGCATCACTCTTCATGTGACTTCATTAAGGGATAACAAATGTCATGTGACAAGTGACGCTACGCATTAGGCGGCGCTGGGTGATGTCAGCACACAAAATCTTAAGGCAGAGATTAATCACTACAAGCCCTTCATACAGGATTGATGTACAGAAGTCCACTGTCACCAAAAGACACTCTTTAGACAGACAGACAGTATCTGATCAATCTGTTCAAGAAATATGTTTGTGTCCTACAGAGTCTCTGTATAGTTAAGTATGTTCTAATGAGGGCATATGAATATTTTGCAATTTGGGCAAAGACCATGGAGTCCATACTAGACACAAGTTGACTTCATGGAGGATGAATAGGATCCTTGTGCACTTTAGGAAGAGTATACAAAACAGGGGTAATAAAGAATCTCAATTGTAGGTATCATGCTCATTTCCCACCAATAATCCCTGTTTCCAGTGTGCCATTAACTGCCTGCATTATCTGCCTCTGGATCTCAAACACTGTATCAGTATCCAACTATTGGTGTGTAGAGGTATCCAACAGTAAAGTCTCAATTTGTTATACTGTGTATAATATAAAATCATCAGTACCGACTAACAGTAGCTCCTACCTTAGCAGGTTTAAGAATTAGGTGTTCATCCCTAATTTAAGCCTAGAACACAATATGAGAACATTGGACAAATGGTCATCCGAGTTTCCCTGACAGTGTGAACCATTATGAATCAGAGAATGATATTAACTTGTAATGGACGGCAGAGGCAAACGTAGCTATGTCATACTCTACATGTTAGAGGTGGAAGAGACAGTAGCGGCATCTACTGTGGCTATTTATCCCGTGAAGAGTGGAACATCTGAATCCCTGAAGGCTGTCCCTCCTGATTAAGCCGGATAGGTTGTGGATGGGGCCACGACTCCTCCATTAGCATCTGTCCAGGAGACCTTGATGGCTGAAGGAGAGGAAGAAATGGAGAAGGAGGTAATGAATGACCCTTCTAGAATGGAGGAGGAGGTGATGGATCAGAGCAGGGACTCCCTGAAGCACAAGTTGGATTCTACTGGTCCTGTCTTCTGGTGCTATTTCAGATTACCAGAGTAAGCCCAGTTCTGAGAGTACAGGCCCTGCCATTGAATCAGACTCCAGTCAGTGAAATGCTTATTTGTTCCTAACGTAGAGTCCACTCATGCATTAATTATTGTTTACCACCAAACTCTCTGTGGCCATATACCTCTCTCTGTGGGTGATCACATCCAGTTGGTGGACTTCTTTCACTGTGAATTTGTTTCTATGGTTTCATCACCCCACTATCATTGAGGTAGGTAGCCATGTTTATAAACTTTTGAAAAAATGGTGGGGTGCATCTTTATTTTTGCTGCATAGTTGCAATTTTTGTATGATGAATCTAACTATATACATGTACTATGTTATGTTTTTTATATACGTATCTCTCTGACATATGCTTTTTGTCTGCTTAGTAGTCATTATACCACGCCTTTTCCTGAAGAAGACTATAGGGCGAAACATGTTGAAATTAAAGTGTGGAATTAGCAACGCAACTAAAAAGTATTGCCATTTACCTCCAATGGTTGATGATAGTTATGTTTTTATCTTGACTTTTGTAACCTAATACATTTTACTGTTTTTAACAGATTTTTTATGTATAGTTCTATTCAATAAGCACCTAAAAAGTCCTGCATCTCTTCTTTTTTATTCTAAGTATCTATGTCTATGGGATGTTGGTGCCATATGTTGACTTTTTGATAACTCTGGGCTTGTCCACATAACTTACCAATTATTAAAGTGTAGTTAAATCCAAGAACAAACATATAACATATTGCAGCTTACCAGGTCTTAGATGTACAAGTGGCTGTATTAATTTTTTATTTTTTCTTAGGCTTTCTTCCTTAATTTTCACTTGGTGATCCTGCCAGCAACATATTCCCTGTGATGACAATGCTCGCTCAGTGTACCGAGCAGTATTGTCACCCTAGAACGAGAAATGTGTTATGTATGTAGCTGGGTATAGCTGGCTCTGTGATCTGCTGTCCTCTGTTCCCCTCCCACTGGGCTGCTGTATAAACAGAGGGATGTGTGACTGGAGAGTAGTGGCACTGCAGTTGGAGAGAAAGTCTATAGGAACATGGTTTCTCTATGGTTTCCTTAGTCACTGAGGAAGCTATCCAATTGGATGCTGCCACCCCATGTGACTCTAGCAGCCATCTTGGGTCAAGGAGAACCTATTTAAAGCCCCGGCTCCCAGGATTGGCACACATTTTCTGTGTGGGTAGAGGAGGGACAGGTCCCCCTGCTTGGTAGGGCCAGAATTAGCAATAAGGATAGGTTCCTGACGAGAAGGGAAAGCATAGGGCTTGCAATTTCTCATGACATCTTCCCCTCTTGGCATGAGACATCCAGGTCATATTTTGCCCCTTCTAACAGGCGCTGCCACTTTGCCACTGGGTTTATTGTGACCTGTTTTTGCATTATTTCAATACAAGTTCTTTCATCGCACTTGTACTGTGTGTGTTTTCCGCACCGTGCCGCACCCCACCTACATGCAGGAGCTGCCAAGCAGCTTGGTGAGAGGGTGCCAACAGTTGGTGTGATTATTCGCAAACGGAATACACATAAAATAACTGTCATTCTCCCTCTGGGGCTCCATGCACGATCTCACCTCATGGAGGTTCAATGATCTCTCATATTGTAAAGCGCTGCGTAAATTGTTGGCGCTATATAAATCCTGTAATAAATAATAAATAAAAAATCATGAGAACTGTGGGGAATCAGCCCATAACTACACGGGAGAATCCTGTCAATGATTTTAAGGCAGCTGGGACCATAGTCACCAAGGAAACAATTGGTAACACACTACGCCAGGTATATGCAATTAGCGGACCTCCAGCTGTTGCAAAACTACAAGTCCCATCATGCCTCTGCCTCTCTGTGTCATGCTTGTGGCTGTCAGAGTCTTGCTATGCCTCATGGGAATTGTAGTTCTGCAACAGCTGGAGGTCTGCTAATTGCATATCCATGCACTGCGCCATGAAGGATTGAAATCCTGCAGCGCCCGCAATGCCCCCTGATCACGAAAGCACATGTACAGGCCCGTCTGAAGTTTGCTAATGAACATCTGAATGATTCAGAGGAGAACTGAGTGAAAGTGTTGTGGTCAGATGAGACCAAAATCCAGCTCTTTGGCATCAACTCAACTCGTCGTGTTTGGAGGAGGAGGAATGGTTTCTATGACCCCATGAACACCATCCTCACCGTCAAACATGGAGATGGAAACATTATGCTTTGGGGGTGTTTTTCTACTAAGGGGACAGAACAACTTCACTGCATCAAAGGGATGATGGATGGGGCCATATACTGTCAAATCTAGGGTGAACGTCCTTCCCTCAGCCAGGGCATTGACAATTGGTCGTGGATGGGTATTCCAGCATGTCAATTACTCAAAAAACACTGCCAAGGTAACAAAGGAGTGGCTCCAGAAGAAGCATATTAAGGTCCTAGAGTGGCCTAGCTAGTCTCCAGACCTTAATCCCATAAAAAATATGTTGAGGGAGCTGAAGGTTTGAGTTACCAAACATCAGCCTCGAAACCTTAACGACTTGGAGAGGATCTGCAAAGAGGAGTGGGACAAAATCCCTCCTGAGATGTGTGCAAACCTGGTGGCCAACTACAAGAAATTAGATAAAAAAAGAGGATAGTGGCGCGCAAATAAATTAAGCTAAACTATATGATACAGAGACAAAATAATCAGGTGCTGAAGTAAGAGATCCTAGTTAAAACATCCTGGTTAAAACACACATCATGATAGGTAAAAAATGTCAATAAATAATATATCAAATAAATAATCGCAGTGCTACTGATTGTGCGTAGAGTGACGTGACGGTGGTCAAGGTAGAAATCAGGTATTGCGGTAAATAAATCCTGGCTAAAAATGCATGACAAGCATCACATTCAGTGACTGGATAGAATAACAGTGCATCCAAGTGTGCATAAAACAGTGATCCAAATAAATGATTTAAATAAACGTGATGGGGGTCCTCGATAAAAAATGCATCAATATATAAATCAAATTGTGCATATAAAGGAATGACAGTGATCCAGAAAATGATTCAGGAGCTTGAGTGATAAATATATCATAAACGTGATATAAAAGAATACAAAGCAATAATTGCTAAAGTGATAAAGTGCAGAAATGTTTTTTATCCTCAGATGCCAAGGAGGAAATATTCAATAATGGTGGTCTCAGATGTGTACCACATATGCCGTAATAGATGGCTAAAATGAAGATGAGATCGATAAAGAATAAATATATGAAAACAGTGAAAAATCGATCAATAAATAAATAAATTATAGCTGGTGAATAGCAATGGGTGTAATCGCAAAGAAATATAATGTCCAATCAGGGATCCATATATATCATCAGTGCAGTGTGAAAGCAATAACTTCAGTCCGAAGAGAGGTGTCAGTGCTGAGATCTAAGCTGGTGGCCAGAAGTAATCTGTGAATTTCTGTGCAGTGGTTCGTGTGTTTCCGTGCAATCCTATTGGGGATATAGGTGGCCCCTTACCTTACAGCTGTAAGGTTACAGCAGTATAATATGGGTGTTTGTGGTCCTTGGTGAGCTTCCTCACGAGGGGGGGGGGGGGATTCCAGCTGCGTGTCCCAGGTACTATTGGCGCCTCCTATCAGCTTACTCTTTATCCAGGTAGTGTGGGGGGGGGGGGGGGGGGGGTCACCTCAGTATGTATAGGAAATACCTCATAGTGTAGTATGTCAAGGTAAAAAATATTTATTTCCAATGCAACAGTTAAAATGGGTACTCACATCTAGCAATGAATACAGGTACAGGGTACAAACGAGCTCCGAGCTCGATGGCGTCACTTCCGGTAGGTCAAGTGTGTATCATATAGTTTAGCTTAATTTATTTGCGCGCCACTATCCTCTTTTTTATCTATCTTCTCTGGGTTCAGACATTCCCCTTAAGTGTGCGCTGCATTTCCCTAGTTGCCATTCGGTGTGTTGGCGCAAGATCACCTTTTATATTCTTCAACTACAGGAAATGTCTGACCTCTGCGATTGCCAACAAGGGTTTTGTTACCAAGTACTAAGTCATGTTTTGCGAAGGGGTCAAATACTTATTTCACTCATCAAAATGCAAATCAATTTATAACTTTTTTTAAATGCGTTTTTTGGATTTTTTTGTTGTTAATCCTTCTCCTTCTAGATTTCCACTAGATGGTGCTAAAGTGCCACAGTCCAAGGCACTAAGGCTACTTTCGCACTAAGGCGCTTTACAGGCGATATATATCACTAAAAATAGCGCCTGTAAAGCGTCTTTCCTGTCACTCCAGTGTGAAAGCCTGGATCGGTGTGCTTGCGGGACGTTAGAAAAAGTCCTGCAAGCAGCATCTTTGCAGCGCCCCTGCCTATTGAAATCAATGGGCAGCGCCGCCAAAGCGATGCGGGAGCGTCGCTTTTAACCCTTTATTCGGCTTAAAGGTGCCCCACTATCGGCTGAAAAGCACCTCGAAAACGCAGACACCCCCGCGCCTCAGTGTTAAAGTGCTCTGAAATAGATCATTTGGATAGTGAAAAACACAGGCTGAACACTTCAACAATCTGACTAATTGGAGCAGCCTATAATTGGGCTTGATCCGATGTGCGTATACAGTATCTCATAAAAGTGAGTAAACCCCTCACATTTTTGTAAATATTTTATTATATCTTTTCATGTAACAACACTGAAGAAATTACACTTTGCTACAATGTAAAGTACGGGTCCAAGCCCAGGAAAGGCAGGTGTGGGGACATGGAGCCCCCCGGCCAACATCTAGCAGACATATTGGCCCCTGAAGAAAAGGGCAAACGGATCAAGGGATGGCAGCAGACAGACACCTCCATGCCTGGAAGTCCCGCCTGGGGTATCTCATCCCACCCCTTGCATGAGTCCCCGGACTCCCTGCACGTCCGTACAGGGATCAATTGGCAGAGTGAGCGATCAAGTTGGAAGGGCATCCTGTCACCAAAGCAGACTCACAATGCAAAAACAGAAAAAAGGGTAACGAAAAAAAAAGGGTTAAATGTTAAGTTGGACAAATTATTTTATAACCTGGCCAAATAAAAAAATGCATCACACAAAATATATTATTTAAACACTTTAGACAAGGTAAACAATCCACCTTATACTAGGTCCAAATATCTATACTACATACATAGTATAGATATTTGGATCAAGTCAATCACATTTCATACTCTATACGATAAAACACCAAAACATGGTGTACCATAGAATTAACAATTACCTATGGGGGTAATTGCACTGTCCAAGTATAGAATGTACTAGGGAATGAGGGATGGTGGAGACCCAGTATATGACTACAAAAAGGGCTTGAAACTGATCCCTTCATTGAGAGCAGGATATCTTGTAGCTTGTAAAGAATATATCCATTTGGTTTCTAGCTGTAATAGCTTTCTGTCTATCTCACCCCCACCCATGTGGAGGAATATTCTACAACGCATAAAAATCAATTGATTTCAGGCTGAAATTATGGTAAAAGCCAACATGCCAGCTGATGGGTGTCTCCATTTTTTATTGGTTATCAGGGAAACGTGGTCCCTAATTCCCTTAACCGATTGCTGCCCGCCAGCCGTCATATGACTCTTGTTCTGGGCGGGCGTCATATGACGTCCGTCCATTTAAACAGGGAATGTGCGCGATCGTGTGCGCGCAGCCCTGTACCTTCGGTGGCAAAACACCACTCGTCACGAGAGGGGTGAACAGCCATTGGGCATGGCTGTTTACCATGTGACGAAGTCACGGCCGATTGCAGATGGTACCGCCCCACTTTGCACGGCGCATGCATACGATTGAGAGCATGCTGCGCGTGCACGTCAGTGGCAGCATATTCCTGGGAACACTGCTCATCAACGACGCTGGTAAACAGCCATTGACCGGCGATGCGATCACTAAATGTAAACATAGAGCGGTAACGAGAAGGAGATTGTGGTAACATCTCGTTACCGCTTATAGTGTACACCAACCACACTGATCCCCCCCCCCCCCCAATAAAGAGGACATGTCACCATCCAAAAAAAAGTACCTGTCATCAACCATCAAAGTACCTGTCACAGTCCATCTGAGTACCCGAGTACCTGTCACAGTCCATCTGAGTACCCGAGTCCCTGTCACAGTCCATCTGAGTACCTGAGTACCTGTCACATTTTATCTGAGTACCCGAGTACCTGTCACAGTTCATCTGAGTACCCGAGTACCTGTCACAGTCCATCTGAGTACCCGAGTACCTGTCACAGTTCATCTGAGTGGCCGAGTACCTGAGTACCTGTCACCAGGCCATCATAGTACCCGAATACCTGTCAACAGGCCATCGGAGTACCCGAGTACCTGTCACCAGGCCATCAGAGTACCTGAGTACCTGTCACCAGGCCATCAGAATACCCGAGGACCTATCTGCAGCCCATGCCTCATAGAATATACGTTGGGGTGTTTGCTTTCCAAAATGGGGTAATTTTGTGTGTAATTCCACTGTCCTGGTGCTCAAGGACCTTTAAAAGTGTGATAGGTAGGAATGAAATGAGAGTGTAATTTATGCTCCTAGAACGCCTGAAGGTACTACTTCAATGTTGGGCCTCTGTATGTGGCTAGGCTGTGTAAAAGTCTCACACATGTGGTATTGCCATACTCGGCAAGAGTAGCAGAATGTATTTTGGGGTGTAATTTTTCCTATATATATGCTGTGTGTTAGAAATATCTTATAAATTGACAACTTTGTGTAAAAAAAAATGCGTTTTCATTTTTTTTTTTTATACTTTTATGAAAAACTTCTGGAAAAAATTAACCATTCAAAAGATTCATTATGCCTCATAGATTAGACGTTGGGGTGTTTGCTTTCCAAAATTGGGTCATTTTGTGGGCAATACCATTGTCCTGGTGCTCCAGGGCCTTCAAAATTGTAATAGATGGTTGAGAAATGAGATGTGTCATTTATGCTCGTAGAACACCTGAAGGTGCTACTTCAATGTTGGGCCTTTGTATGTGGCCAGGCTGTGTAAAAGTCTCACACATGTGGTATCGCCATACTCAGGAAGAGTAGCAGAATGTATTTTGGGTGTAATTTGTTGTATGCATATGCTGTGTGTGATAAATAACCTGATAATATGACAATTTTGGATAAAAAAATAAATCTTAATTTTGCAAAGAATTGTGGGAAAAAAATACAACTTAAAAAAAATTCTCCATGCTACTTACTTAATACCTTAGAATGTCTACTTTCTAAAAAAGGGTCATTTGGGGGGTATTTGTACTTTCCTGACTTGTTAGTGTCTAAAGAAATGAGATACACCTGATGTACTGAAGGCCTGATCAGATGTGAGATGTACTGAAGGCCTGATCAGATGTGATCAATTTTCAGTGATTGGCACCATAGTTTGTAGTCTTTGACTTTCACAAAGACCAAATAATATACACTAATTTGGATTATTTTTACCAAAGATATGTAGCAGTATAAATTTTGGCCAAAATTTATGAAGAAAAATTATAAAATAATTAGCAAAACTTTATGACAGAAACAAAGAAAAAGGCATTTTTTTCACAAAATTTACAGTCTTTTTTTATTTATAGCACAAAAAAAAAAAAAAAAAACACTAGTGATTAAATACCACCAAAAGAAAGCTCTATTTGTGTGGAAAAAAAGGACGCACATTTCATATGGGTACATTGTTGCATGACTGATTAATTGTCATTCAAAGTGTGAGAGCGCTGAAAGCTGAAAATTGGTCTGGGCAGGAAGGGGTGTAAGTGCCCTGTAATGAGGTGGTTAAAGAACAGATGTTTTGTCTTTCCTATGTAAAAGGCCTTACACATTTCATGATATAGATGATGCCTATTGATTGGCAAGTGGTCTTGTATCTGGGTGTCCATATGGTATTGTTGGGAAGGAGAATATTTTTTCCCCTCAAGATAAAAGGACAGTAATTGCATCTACCACCAAGGGAAAGAGCCTAGAACTTTGGTTTATGGGTGATCATCACACGAATAGTGACTTGTTACTAGTTTGTCACTTAATGATCTGGACCATCTGTAGATCATTTCTGGATAGGGTTTAATGTACTGTATACTTACTAATATCTATTATATCTATCTATTTACTAATGATAGTAGCATGAGGATTAAAAATAGCCAATGTTGATTGAAAAGAAAAATAGGCAGCAATATGACAACTATTTATTTTATAACCTTTTAAAACTACCCCAAAAAAAAAGGGCCAGAATTGGAAAATAAATGTGCAAAATAGTTCCAGTTAGCAAGATCTGACAGTTAGACATTTATCAAATAATCATGACTGAAAGTGAAGATTAAGAGCAGCAGAAGTCTGAGAACTCTGTAGGAAGGAAGGATTATTTTACTAGTAGAGATATTCATACTTGATTAGCCCATCATGTATTCATCACTTGATCTTATCAACTGTCTGAAGTTCATTTAGAGACTAGATTTTCAAGTATAAGATGTACCCTTTCCACTTGTGGGTCATACTATTGCCATATCAGGAAAATGAGCACAGTCTTATCTTGCATGCAACATCCATCCACGCAATGACACGCTACATCCTAACCACATACTCCTGTGTCTGTGGCCTGCAGTCTCCTTGTCTTCTCCTGATCCTGGTTGTCTTAATGCTGGCTCTAATCTAGGGGTTGCCACCTGTCCAGGATTCACCCGGAGAGTTCGGGTTTGGAATCATGTGTCCGGGTTTCACACTGCCTGAAACCCGGACAAATTATTCAGACTGGACTAGCAAGGTTGCTGGCTGCGGTTGTCTAAGCTGAGAGTGTCTGTTACACTCGCTTTCACACTAACAATCCCCCCCCCCTAAACACAAACATAGATGGGAGAGGAGAGAGGGCTCGATCTGCTCCTTTTACCCCTCTGTGTCTGCCCACACTCCAATCCCCGGCGCTGTGCCTCAGAAAAGGAACGTGGGGGCTGGGAAGTCCAGCAGCCTCAGATACACCTGGATGAGAGTTGCTGATTGCCAAGGGGTGAGTGAGCTCACCATCCATTCCTGTCTGTGATGTGCAGTCTCCCCCCTTCTCTCTCCTACCTCTGAGTGAGTACACTAAGGTAAATCAGGGTTCTCAGAGCACCCCTTAAATCAGAGTTCCCCTTTACACTAGAGGCCACAGTGTTCCCCTTACATCAGAGTCTTCTCCATACATCAGAGTTCTCAGTGTTCTCAGTGTTCCCCCTTAAAGGAGGGTTCCCAGAGCATCCTTTATGTTAGAGTCCCCAGTGTTCTCCCTTACATCAGAGTCTGCAGAGTCCCCCTCACAGTGAAAGGCAACTCTGTGAGTTCAGATGTAAAATGGGAACTCTGTGGACTCTGATGTAAAGGGGGACTCTTATTATTAACGTCATATGATTAGAAATGTTATTTAATAGCTGAAAAATATATGAATAGTTTATACTATAAAAAAAATTGCTATGTGCCATTAAAGTGTTCGAGTTTGACTTGAAGAAAAGGTGGCAACCCTACTCCAATCAGTCTATTTCCTGGTGCGTTCATAGCAGCATACACATGGTTGATTACTCTGCCCCCAACCAACCCACAGTACCAACTTTAACTCTATAAAAGAAAGAGCCACCCCCCCATACGCCATTCTTTCTGTCTTCAAACCTACAGGATCAAGGATCACCTGGTTACAGCCCTTACTATACCACTATGTGGTGCAACCATTGCAAGATCATGCTCCCTGTATATGGAGCCCCATAAAAGTTTGGGAGCCTGTTTTTCTGTGGATCTTTTTTTGGGTCAGGATCTCAGGATCTGTGTCTCTGCCAAAAAAAAAAAATGCTCCTAGACAGCCCCCACCTGTTTGGGATCTCTACCCGCTCTTTTTCCCTTGTTGGCACAAGAGGTTTTCTTGGTTTAACGGTGGTTACACTGCAAAGCGTGGCCGCATGCTTCCCCTAGCTGTATATTATCTGCAGTGCGCGTGCCTCCCGGGACTAGTCTATCTCCTTCAGAGGTGGAGCCGCGTTGTGGGGGATGTGATGTCATCGGCGCATGCGCAGTGGCTTCCTGAAGCCGACGGCGGCCATCTTGGTGCACCCAAGCTACCTATCTATATTTGAGGAGCTGTGTGTCTTCATACGGCAGCTGCTCTCATCAGGGAAACATCTCCTGAGAACTAGGAGAGGTTCCCTCGTATAAACAGACTCGTGCCTTTTGTTGTGGAGCCAGCCCAAGGTATCAGAAGTGGGAAAAAAATAATTATTAATTAAAAAAAAGAGAAAAATAATTTTTTTCTTCTAATCAGTCTAAAAAAATAAATAAATAAATAAATAAAAAGTTAACCCTTTTGGTTTCTTTTTGACAGCCACTTCCCACAGCCCAGTGTCAGAAAAAGATAATCAACATTCCACTAGGTAAGTGGCTGCAACTGCCAGGTAAGTTCAATTAAAAGAGCATCTGGGTGTTTTGTATAGAAAACAGGTTTTGCTGTCTTTTTCTTCTTTATAGCCCACAACGTCAATCATCCCGCAGAGATTTTCTGGATAGAAGGTCCAAAGGACACAATACCGCAAGAAGGGAACACTTCTTCAGCTCATAGCTGCAGGTCCCCCCTATATAGGGCTAGAAGAGCTCCCTCTCCGCATTGTTCAACCCGCCCCAGAGACAAGACTCGCTGGGTCTGCGGAAGGTAAGCACTTCCAGAGAAATTGGTCTGCAAAGCATGTCTTCTGGAGGCAGCTGACGACAAAGACGTGACAGAAGACAACTGTTCCTCTTTTTATTTTGGGTTAATTGAACCATTTGTAGTCACAGTGAAAGATGCGATACAATGAGAAGAAGTTCCTGAACCTCCTGCCAAGTCCAGGAAATACTTTCCTCATTTAAAGAAAAAAGCACCGACCTTCCCGCTTATGGAAGAGATAAGGGAAGTAGTTACGGAGGAATGGCGGAAGGTGGAAAAAAGCCTGTCGCCTATAACCGTTTTCACAAGTTACAGTATATCCCCTAGCTGACTCAGATGCACAGCTATTTGGTTCCTTACCATCAGTAGTGGTCTCTATCATAAGGTTGGCAAGAAAGTCGACACTACCCTTAGAAGATGCAGTTTTTTTAAAGATGTGCTCAATCGCAAAATTGACACAGACCTCAAAAAAGCTTATCAAGCGGCTGGAGGGGCATGTAAACCAGCAGTAGCCCTGACTTCGGTTTCCAGAGCGACAAAGGCTTGGACTGATAATATCGAGTTAGCTTTGAATCAGGGTATTGAGTCAGACGAGGTTATTAAAGCCCTTGATGAATTGAAATTGGCTTCAGATTTTATGGCTGAGGCTGCCATCGATGCATTAAGATGTTCTGCACGAGCCATGCTATACTCAGTGACCGCCAGAAGAGCACTTTGATTAAAACCATGGTCAGCGGGCCCCTCCTCCAAACAAACATGGTGCTGCATACCCTATGACGGAAAAGCTCTCTTTGGCGAAAAGCTTGATACGGCCATTAACCAAGTAACAGGGGGAAAGAGTGGCCTGATACCTCAGGATAGGAACAGGAGGAAAAGGTTTGCAGGTAAATCTTCCTTTCAACAGAGGAACAAGGACACTAGGTCATACTGTATAGGCTGGGAAGAAAATATAGAAGAGCCTGGAGAGGTTCCCAGGTTACCTTCTTAAAGATGGGAAAGCAGAAGACTACATTGACTAAAAAACAAAAGTCTTTTTGACTACCTGCCCAGTGGGGGCTCGTCTCACGGCCTTTGCTCAAGTTTGGGTGAAATCTTGCACAGATCAGTGGGTCACTTCCAAAGTACTCCACGGGCACTTCTTGAGATTCAGGCACCACCCGCCCCGTTCTTTGTTTCTACCCACCAAGATCCAGAGATCCAGAGAAAAATGGTAAATTCGTATCCAGCAAGGTAAAAAGCAGTATCATCAAGAAGCAGTTTTATCAGTTCCGGATTTAGAAAAGTTTTGGGGGTTTAACTCCTCAATCTTTTTAGTCTCCAAAAAAAAAGGAGGCTGGAGTCCGGTTCTGGACTTAAAGCGACTAAACAAATTCATCAAGCTAGAACATTTTGATTTCCAACCTTTTCTACGATTCAAAGATGATATACTGATCTTGTCTTAACACAAAGAAACGCTCCAAACTCACCTACAGAAAGTCGTGGGCACATTAACAAAATACGGTTGGCTAATAAAGTATCCGAAGAGTCAGTTTTTACCAGCACAAAAAATGATATACCCTAAGACATTGTTCAATACCCTGAGAGAGCATTGTCACTCCCTCCGTAGAAGATCCCTTTAATCATAGCCAAAGTAGGGAGAGCTATGGCGAGCAGAACAATGCCAGCAGCAAAGTGTCTGAGTCTCCTGTGATCATTTTCCTCATGCATCCCAATGGTAAAGTGGGCCCGGTGGCATCTCCGCATTTTTCAGCAAGGGTTTCTCTCACAGTGGAAGGGATCCTTATCTCAGAAGATTCTGATTACGTGTTCAATGAAATCTAGCCTATGGTGGTGGACAAGACCCAACAACCTGTTAAATCATTGCCATTGCCATGCAAGTCGTCTGGGTTGGGGTGCCCACTTCGAAAATCAGTTAATCCAGGGGAAATGACAATTCGACACGCAGGGCAAAGTGTCCAACATTTTGGAGTTAAGAGCAGCCTGGATGGCAAACCAATCTTGCTACAGATGGACAACAAGTCGGAAGTATCCTATGTCCAGAACCAAGGAGGGACGCACAGCTGGTCATTGTCCAATGAGGTAGCCTCGATAATACTCTGGGCCAAAAAGAATCTTACCAACCTCAGAGCATCTTATTTCCTAGCTCTAGAAAATCACCTGGCAGATCGCCTATCAAGGAAGTTCATCAACAACAACGAATGGTCCTTGAACAGGAGGTTTTCCAATGGATCTGCCACCAGTGGGGCAGCCCTCAAATAGACCTTTTTGCATCTCAGCCTATCAAGGAAGTTCATCAACAACAATGAATGGTCCTTGAACCGGAGGTTTTCCAATGGATCTGCCACCAATGGGGCAGCCCTCAAATAGACCTTTTTGCGTCTCCTCTTAATGTCAAAACACCCTGCTTCTTCAAAAGGTTCCCAGTCCGGGATTTAGCAGGGGTGGATACCCTTGTCCAACTATGGCTCTTCCAAGTAGGATATGAATTCCCTCCAATCCCTTTGATACTGAGATTTCTTCAACACCTAACAGAAGAACAAGTAACCATCTTAGCAGTAATCCCTTATTGACCAAGAAGACCCTGGTTTACTCTATTAACCAAGGTGTCTCTTTGCAATCCCTTAACGAAATCCTGGATTTGAGGGTCTGGAAATTGAGCGGGAGAGGCTGGAAAAATTGGGTTGCTCCCACAATATAGACATTGCTTCAAGCCAGAAAAGCTTCCACCAATAGCACTTACTACAAGGTTTGGCAAAAGTTCTCAGAGTTCATGGAAACTAACAATTTCAACCCGTTAAAGCCAGGGCCATGAAGGCATCAGGAAAATGGAAAATGGCATACTTACCTTTCTGTAATTTTCCTTTCCTGGTGCCTATCCATGGCATGCCCTCCCTTTCTATAATCCTTAAATGTTTGAGTCTGGTCCTGTGGGTTGGTTGTGGGCGAAGTAACCAACCATGTGTATGCAATATTGAGTTGGTCCACCCTTTGCAGCTATAACAGCTTCAATTCTTCTGGGAAGGCTATCCACAAGGTTTAGGAGTGTGTCTATGGGAATGTTTGACCATTCTTTTAGAAAAACGCATTTGTGAGGTCAGGAACTAATGTTGGAGGAGAAGGTCTGGCTCGCAGTCTCTGCTCTAATTCATCCCAAAGGTGTTCTGTCGAGTTGGGGTCAGGAGCAAGTTTGGGGTGGAGGAACTTGACTGGCCTGCATTGTCTTTTCAAGAAACAAAACATGGAAAATATGCAGAGATGTACTTAAAGAGGTATTAAACCTAAAACCAAAATTGAAATATATTTCACCTTTTCATTTATTAGAGGTGATGGCTGCATTTGTTTTCTTTTTTAGGGTTCTTTCTATGTTTTTACCTGGTTTTCCATTCAGGAACATCCTTGCTTTATTAGAGTGCAGGCATGTACTGGCCATCGAGACTACCGGGAGTCCTGGAGCCGCTCCTCTCTGACAATGAGTGATCTCGATTTCACTCCTGTCAGGAGGAGCAGCTTCTGTCATATGCTGGATAGAGCATTAGGCTTCCTGCTCCCTCCAGCCAGCAGGGGGAGATGGACGGCCGGCAGACTTTCCTTCCTCTCTCCCCTTATCACTTGTCACTTATCACATGACTGGAGAGAGGAAGAAGAGAAGCTGCCTTCAGAACTGTAAGTACATGTGGGAGGGGGAGGAGATGGGGGACACTCTGATGTAAGGGGGCTGGTGATGGGACACTCAAAATGTAAGTGGGCCGGTCTGGATGAAGTCCAGGGCCAAATTTCTGTCCCAGTCCAGCCCTGTTAGAGTGCCTACACTTGGGGTGAAGGGGCAACAGAGACACCTTTGGACAGCAGCATTGTTAATCTCTCGAGATGGGAGTGTTATGGCCCATACACACGATGAGAAAATCGGATGGAAAAATTCATATGACGAGCTGTCTGACGATTTTCGACAGCTGATTTCGCTTTTTCGTCAGACAAAAGCTGGATGTGCAGACTATATAATTTTTGTGGAATGTGAACTCAACGTTCGATTTTTGTTTAATTAGTACAGTTTTCGTACGAAAAAAAGCATAAGAGCAAGACTACGAATGCTCAGAAACTAAAGAATACATACAAAACTATTCAAAACATGACGTCACTTCTGACATTGTATTCTGTCGTCCGAAAATGTTCTTATTGTTAGTAATCTCTTCACTTTTGACATGAAAATAGCATGTCACAAAAAATCGACGTTCGGTCGTCCGAAAATCTAAGCGCGTGTACAAGGCTTAAGATGTATTAACAGATTTGATACACTAACAAATTGAAGCCAAACTCCAGCTAACACTTTTTAAAGGGGTTGCAAACCCTTGTGATTTTTCACCTTAATGCATCCTATGCATTAAGGTGAAAAAACTTCTGTCACTGACCAGCGCCCCCCCCCCCCCCCCGTTTTACTCACGACTGTTGATTAGATAGATTGATAGCAGTGCAGCCATTGGCTCCCGCTGCTTTTAATCAAATCCAATGGTGCGGGGGGCGGGCCGATTCCAGCATTCTGTGTCTGTGGACGCAAATGCTGGACTCGGGAGCGCGCCCGCGCGGTAACCCCCCAGGGAGAGCACTTCTCCTAGGGGGTTTCCCAATGTGGGGAGAAGCTGATAGCACTATTTGGGCACCCCAGAAGATGAGGATTGGGGCCACTCTGTGCAAAACGAACTGCACAGTGGAGGTAAGTATGATATGTTTGTTATTTAAAAAAAAAAAAAAACTGTGTTTACAACCCCTTTAAGCAGTTACAGCAACAGTTTTTTTGTCCTTTTAAATATATAATAAATAAAAGCTCATCATTCTAAGCACCCCTGTCAGTGGTAAATGATTTGTCTCAACCCTCCAACTGCTATATCCACAGGAAAGCTAATGCAGCCATCGCATCTAAGGACTGGTAAGCTGCAATATACAACATAGTAAATGTTTGCTTTTGGGTTTGATACAGCTTTAATGTACACGCAAATGTATTTGTAGCTCAGTATCTCACGCTCTGCCATTCAGCAAAGCATGTTTAGCAGAAAGGCCGACCTAATTTTTTTCTGCTACAGTTAAATAACACTTACGGGTCTTGTTCCTCATCCAGTTTTTTTTTTATTCATTCTTTATTTATTTCAAAGTTTTTTCATTACAATTACAAAAAATACATTTCCCTTTCCCCTGCCCTCCCCCACCCCTTCCGCCCCGTCTTGCAGCGCTTTATCCACATCCCAGGAATTCATCAATTAATTAGTTTTGTCGTATTACTGTTTGTTATCTAGTTATTTCTTCGAAGTAGCTCCATGATTCTCTAAAGTCGATCCAACAGGACCATTTATCTTCCCGTCTGCTCAAGTTATCTCCGTATTCCTGCCCTAGTTCCTCCTTCTCCAGTATTCGCTGTCGGTTAACTCTCGTGAACCATTCAGCTACTTGCGGGCTCTTCTCCTCCCTCCATTTCCTAGGGATTAGGTTTTTCGCCTCATTTAATAGAATTGGGATTATTGAGTTTCTATATTGTCTTATGGGTGTATCTGTCCCGTGGAACAGGACCACCCATGGGTCTTCGGGGATATGTTTTTTTGTGATGCTTTCAGTTAGTGATAATATCTGCTTCCAATATTTTTTTATAATTGGGCAGTCCCACCAGATGTGAGACATTGTACCAATGCCTCCACATCCTCTCCAACAAAGAGATGTTGTGTCTCTTTGTATCTTACTCATTTTTACTGGGGTTATATACCACCCCATGAGGCACTTGTAGTTAACTTCAATGGTTTGGCTATCCGCCCTGGTCCCATGTAATATTTTCAAAATCTTATCGCATCTATTTTCGGTGCAGGGAATCCCCAATTCCTCCCCCCACCGCTTAACACCGGGAGGAACACCCTCGCATCTCTCCTGGTTTAACATTTTATATATACGTGAAATTGTATTTTTAACTGGGGTACGTGTACAAATCTTTTCCATTACCGTGAGGCTGTCCCCATCTCTAATTGGTTGTGGCAGTCTCTGTACAAAGTTTCTCAGCTGCGTGTACCTCCAGGCGTCAACCGATATTAACTCCACTTCCTTGCTCAAATCGTGAAACGTGATTAATTTACCTTTTTTAATAATATCCATTAAACGTGCCCCATCTTTGATCCAGTTCCCCCATACTTTACTCCTCCCCGGTTCAAAAAAAACATTGTCTTTTAAATTTAATAATGGGGAGTTGTATTCCCACTTGTTTTCCCTGTGCACCCTGTCCCATATTTTTAAAGTAACTCGTGTAATTTCGTGTGTGTCCTCTTCTATTAATCTAAATTTTGGTGGATTCCAAATTACGTGACCCCAATCCCTATTACCCAGTGCGTTTTCTAAATTCACCCATCTTTTTTTTGTTCCTTCCCTTGTCCATTCAGTGATCCTAGATAGTGCAATTGCATTGAAGTATTGTTCAAAATCGGGTAAAGCTAAACCCCCCTGTTTTTTCCCCCTGAACAGGGTTTCTGCTGAAATGCGTGGTTTCTTATTATACCATATAAACCTGGAGATAATCCCCTTTAGAATTCTAAAGAAGGCTTTAGGGACACATATTGGGAGCATTTGAAACTTATAGTTTATTTTTGGAGCTATGATCATTTTAACAGCATTTACTCTCCCCAGCCATGACAATGGGCTGTGGGTCATGTTTTTTGTTTCCCGTTTAGTTTCGTCTAGTAAAGGGATGTAATTTATCCGGTATGTCTCCCTCAATGTCCCTGCCAGTTTTATTCCCAGGTATTTTATATTCTCCCTCCATGGGAATTGAAACTCTTTAGTTAGGCGCACCACTTCATCCTGTTTTATATTAATGTTAAGAATTTCTGATTTGGTCGGGTTGACTTTAAAGTTCGAAACTGCACCGTATAACTTCAGCACCTTTATCAGGTTGGGTAGAGATATTCGTGGGTTGGACAGGAAAAATAGAATATCGTCCGCAAACGCTGCGTATTTATATATTTCCCCTCCTACCTTAATCCCGCTAATATCCGTTGAGTTGCGTATTGTTGCCAATAACGGTTCTAAAGCTAGTATAAATAAGAGGGGGGACAGCGGGCATCCCTGACGCGTTCCATTCTTCATAGAGAATGGATGAGAGAGAAGCCCGTTGACCCTCACCCTCGCTTGCGGTTGAGCATATAGTGTCTTTATCCAGCTTATCATTGTCGGGCCTATCCCCATTGCTTCCAGTGTTGCAAACATATGTCCCCAGTCTATCCTGTCGAACGCTTTTTCAGCGTCAATCGACAGGAATAGGCTGGGGACATTCTCCCTCCTGCAGGCTTGCATAAGGAGCAGGGCTCTAATCCCATTGTCCCTCCCCTCCCGACCCGGGACAAAGCCAACCTGATCAGAGAACACCAGTCTAGGTATCCTACTTCTTAACCTGTTGGCCAGTACTTTCGCGAAAAGCTTGGTGTCCGTATTCAGTAGGGCGATTGGGCGATAGCTTGAGCAGAGCGTCTTATCTTTTCCTTCTTTTAAAATAAGTGTTACGGATGCCATTAGCGATTCTTTGCCCATTCCATTCTTCCCTCCCAAGGAATTCCAATACTGGCACAGTCTGGGGACCAAAATATCACGGTATCTCTTGAGATAGGTGATAGAGAAACCGTCAGGGCCTGGGCTTTTGCCAGCAGAGGAATTCGTAAGGGCCTCATGTATTTCAGCTTCAGTTATGGGTTCCTCCATAATTTTGCTGTCCTCAACTGAGATTGAGGGGACTGCACTATTCCTCAGGAAATTTCTAAGCTCCTCCCTTTCAACTTGTGGTGTCTGATCCTTAGATTTGACATCGTATAAAGCTTCATAATAGCCCCTGAACTCTTCTGCTATATCTTTTGACAGGTTTACCATTGAGCCCGTTTTACCTTGTATTTTATCGATGTAGTTGAGCTCTCTCTTTTTTTTGAGTATTCTTGCTAGATGTTTGCTGCTTTTATTACCCCCGATGTGTCTTTCCCTATTTAGCTTATGGAACCATTTCCTTGCCTCCTGTTCTAGTTCTGTTTTTAGTTCTTCTCTTTTATTTAATAACCTATGGTAAGTGTCTCCTTTCCTCAATGTGTCCTCCCTGTGTTCATATTCCAGGTCCCGAATCTCTCCCACTAGCCGAGCCCGGCTTAACCTTTTTTCTTTTTTTTTCCCAGCCCCAATGGAGATCAATATTCCCCTAATATACGCTTTCTTGGCTTCCCATAGGGTGGCCAAAGATGTCTCACCGTTATCATTAATTTCAAAAAAGGCTATAATTTCCTTACGTATGGTTTCTTCCACACCGGGCTCAGATAGCAGGTTGTCATTCAGGCGCCAGGAACCTATTTTTGTCTGTTTTCCAGGGAATCTAATTGTCATTGAGATCGGGGCGTGGTCTGAGAGTGTGGTTATTTCAATCTTCGTTTCAATCACGTATTCTAAAAATTTGTGCTCTACTAAAAAATAATCTAAGCGGGAATGGGTTCCATGCACTGGAGAAAAGAAGGTAAAATTCTTTGTGTTAGGATGCTGTATTCTCCAAATATCTATTAGTTGATTCTGTCTAAGTTTAGATTTTATGCTCTTTAACTGGCGTTTACTCTGGCTTCCTGTTTTCGATGTAGTGTCCAGTTCAGGGTCCCATCCAAAGTTCAAGTCACCCGCAACAATCACCTCCCCCACTTGGAAGCCCGTCAGGCGTCCCAACACCCGAGATAGGAATCCAGTTGGGTTTTTATTTGGGCTGTAGATGTTTACTAGAGTTAGCATTTTTTCCCCTATTTTGCCTTTTATTGCTAAGTACCTCCCACCCGGATCTACCAGCCTTTCGCTGATGGCAAACTTAACATTTTTGGCAAAACCTATAGCAACCCCCTTGGCGCCCCTAGTTGGGGTATCGCATTGGAACCACAGAGGGTATTCATGGGTGGCCAACTTTATTCCACCTTCTAATGTCAAGTGTGTTTCTTGCAAGAAGATAATTTCCCCCTGGTAGTTTTGTATTTCTTTCAGTATCTTATATTTCTTCACCTGGGAGTTTAGCCCTTTGACATTATACGACAAAAACCTCAATTTACAGTCCTCCATATTTCCGAGGCGGCTTTATACGATTACCGGACCACGTTGTCCGGTAATTCAATGTTTGTGTCTGCAAGACGGGGACGGACCCCTCTCCCCCCTCCCCTCCCTCCCTCCCTCCCCTCCCCCCCCCACCTCCCTCCCCCCTCTCCCCTTCCCCTGGTCTAATTTTGACCATCTGTGAACAGTGAGGTGTCCCTTTGAGACACTTCCTATCCACTCCGCCTCTAGGGTGGAGTTCAACCGCCGAAATCTGGTGTTGGATCCACCCCCCCCCCCACCGCTATCCGCGCAAGGGGGGAGGGGGGGTGAACCAACCCTGCCCCTCGGATCCCGTGCCCCCCCCCCCCCGCCCCCCCCCCCCCACTCAGATCCACTCCCCCCCCCCCCCCACCCCAGAGAGGGAAAAAAAAAAAAAGATTCCTCTCTCCCGGGGTGAGGCGGGGGGGGGGGGGGAGCAAACCCCACCACACCCCCCCCCCCCCCCCGCAAGACTTTCAAACCGGGAATTATTATTTTAGTTCCGGCTCTGGGGGATTTTTGGGGCGGTAATCCCCAGTTCCTCACAGAAACTTTGCATCTCCTCCAAAAACTTCATGCGTACAGTTTTCCCAGATTTCATAACGATCAATGCGGTAGGGTAACCCCAGCTGTATTTGATGTTTGAGGCACGCAAAATTTCCAACAAGGGTTTCATCTCCCTTCTCCGAGCCAAGGTCCCTGCTGACAGGTCCGCAAAGACCTGAATTTCTGTCGTCTCATACTTTAACGGGGGTTTTCCTCTAAGCTTTTTATAGATCAAGGCTTTTTCCTCATAGGATTGAAACCTGATAAGGACGTCTCTGGGCACATCTTCTCCTACTCCAGGGGGTTTCCTTATTCGATGGACCCTTTCTATTTTTAAGGCCGTGCCCTCTTCCTGCCCAGAAACTGGTATCAAAATACTATTTACTTTCAGCATGAGGTCTTCTCCCCTCTGTTCTGGTATAGATCTTAACCTCAAGTTTTGTCTCCTGCTTTGGTCTTCCATACTTTCCATTTTGTATTTCATGTCCCTTTCAGACTTTTGAATTTCTTCTATCTGGCTTCTAAAAACTTTATTTTCTTTCATTAGTTCGTTTGCTGTTTCTTCGATTTTTTCAACTCTTTTGGCCAGGAAACCCATATCAATTCTGATGTTCAAAATTTCAGTTTTTATGGCACTTTCTAAATTGGCAAACATTTCCGCCATTTCTGTTCTGGTAGGGATTTGTGAGATGTCACTGTGTTGTGATGTAGTACTCATGTCCCCTGTCTTTTCCAGCTCAAGTTCCATCCTAAGTGTTTCAGCCTGATCCGCTTTTGACTTCTCCAATTCTTTCTTTCTTTCCTTCACTCCCTGTTGTCTCCTCTCCATCTCGGGACTCTTAATACTAATATCTTTGAGATATTTTTGTATGGTACTGTTATTTAGGTTGTCTTTCGGTGTTTTGGGGTCTGTACCTCTCTGTGTTCTCCCCTTCATCGTATGCCCAAATATCTTCTAAGCTTTGGCCATCTCGTCCCTGTGGGGGGGTGATTGGGCTAAGAAGTTTCCCTTCTTTTTTTTCTCTCTTTCTTCTCCCTTCTGGGGGGTAGAGTCTTCCTTCTTTCTTTATTCCTCCTTCACCTCCTCTCCTCTCCTCCTCCCCCCCTCCTGCGTACTGTTGCAATAGATTTTTTTTTTTTTTTTTTTACTCCTTTGGAACACTGCTCTCCTCTAAACTCTGCGTCTCCTCCAATCGAGGGATACACTTCCCCTTAATAGGAGAGGCAAATCTCTGTGTTCTTCCTGGCTACATCATAGCCACAGCATAGTTTTGCAGGTTTATCTTTGCATACAGTTCCTCATAGCAGCAACCTCTATTATTGCAGGGTCAAGTTTAATTGTTTTAGACCCCTGATCTTTGGTTGGGGGATTCTTTAAGCGTTTATATCAGTTTTTTTAGTCTCTCGGGTGTCTATCTCTCCCAATTAAACTCTCCTTGAGAAGTGTATTATTTAAAACTGCTTTTCCTGCTTTTCCTGCTTGTGTTCCTATAGGGTGTTAAACATTTGTCTTCTTTTTGAGACTCCCCTCACACACATTATCATTTCAGTGTTTTTTCCAAAGCATATCACATTTCTCCTTTCATAGACTGGTCGTCCTATTTAATGATTAACTGCAGGGAGGGAGATGGGTGAGGGGGGAGAGAAGGGCAGAGACAGCACAGGAAGCAAAAAGAAGCAGGGAAATACCGAGTCTGTATAGTCTGTATAGCAATGGGGGATCAAGTTGTAGCGTTCCTACCTGAGAGAGGGATGCTCCTCCGTAGATCCCCCCTCAGACCGACGTGTTCCTCCAGCAGCTCTACGATGTGGCCGTTCGGGTTGCAGTACCCCTTTTGCTGTAGCACCCTTGTGTGCGAGGTCCCTCTCAATGGTCCTTCATCCTCTCCTGGGGGGCTGCGTCGGTATCCACGGGCTGGGGCTCAGACGGAGACCGGGCTCTGGGTTACGTGGTCACCACTCCCCCGCACTCAGTACGGGTCCTGACTGAACCCCCCGGCTTCCTCTTCTCCTCACCTCCGTGTCTGGCTGCCGGGCGGGCGGATAGGCGGGTAGGCGGGCGGGCGGGTAGGCGGGCGGGCGGGCGGGCAGGCGGGGGGAACACCACAGGCTCTCCGAGGTCCTCTCCAGCGGGTCAGGGGAGCTTTCCGCGGGCTCTCACTTCCGCGCTACCTCTCCCTGGTCTCATCTCCCAGCCGGAGAGCTTGCAGGTGTCCAGCTCGGCACTCGGCTCCTCCCCCAACACCGACGTCTCACGTCAGCATGGCGCAAGACACACTGCTGTCACTGCGTTTGATCCCGTTTGATGCAGTGGGTGAATTGAAAAACCGCTGAAGTGAGATAAAGTGATGTAGAGAAATTAGAGTGGTGAAAAATACAGCAGATGGGAAAATTTAAAAGGTAGTGGGGAGGGGAGGAAAAGGAACAGGGGAGTGGGGGGGGGGAAGAGGGGAGGGGGAAGGGGAAAAGGGGGGGGGGGGCAGTGGGGTGGTGAGTGTATAGTGACCAAATGTGAATGTGATGGAGGGCAGGTGAGGCTGAGGAGTGAAGATTATCATGGTTTAGTTAAGTGAAATGGGAAGGGTGGAGAAAAAAGAACAAAAGTGTCTTGACAAGGAAAACCGTGTATAAAAAAGGGGAAAGGGGAAAATAATGTGATGGGGAGAGGGATGAGGGACACAGTGCAGGAGAGGAGACAAGGGATGGAGGGAAGGAGGGGGGAGGGGTGTGAAAGGTGAAGAAAGGGTGAAATTAAATATAGATGAAGGAACCACGATACCTGATGATTAGATTAAATAAGGTTTTGGGGATACCGGGATGAGTGGTGCGGCTGAAGGTGGAACTGTCAGCCTGTATCCACAGTGTGCAATGCTGTAGCCAGATGGCGTGTGGTGGAGGCATAGATGAGCCTGTCCACCCACGCCATATACACCTATAGGGGAAGATGGAAACAAAGTCTAAAGTTAGGGGAGCCTATGGTTAGTGACCTGAATAGACAGGTGCTGCAATAGGGCTGGGAAAAGTAATAAATTCCTCAGGTGACTTACTCAGAGCTGGCTATAACATGCAGTCCCGTGTATCTGGGGTCCAGAGCATGGAGGAACAGGCAGAGTGCCTGCTATTTGTAGCTCCCAAACCTGCGACGTAATACCGCACGGACATTGCCGGCGTCTGACGCCACAGGATCAGGGCTCCCACATTGCGCGCGCGCGCGGACAGGTCACGCGCACGCATGCGCGGACACGTCCCGCGCACGCATGCGCACTGGTCCTGTGGCCAAGGAATGTAGTTCCCGGCCAGAACCAGCGCAGAGGGAGGAGGAGGCCCCCAACCGGGGCCAGATTCCCCACCCGGGAGCCCACGAGCCGCCGCAGGAAGGCACGACATCGGCCTGCCACGCACCAGTGTACATAGTCGGGGACCCCAAAGGGGGGGGCGCACATGCAGTGGAGCTCGATATAAAAGCTAAAAATAAGGATAATTAGTAATTGAAACCAAAAGAAATAAGCGAAATAAATGTGTATAATGATGTAGCATGGGGTAAATACTACTAGTATGCAGGGATAAAGTAATACCCTGAACAGCCATAGCAACCAAATTTTGACGGAAGCCCGGAGGACCTGGGACAGTACAACATGCTGAGGTGCAGCATGTTGATGGGGTGCGGTAGCCTATAATATGATCAAAAAAGTTCCATCCTCCCGCATTTGGACGACCGTCATACATGGTTGCCTAACGCTGATGTAAAAAAGTTTGATTAATAAACTACGAATAGGTAGGTACGAGAGACCCCCCCATGGTAAATCCATGGGGGTTTTTTTGAAAGCTGCCGGGTGGAGTGGATGGGAACCAAAAGAGTGGGGGGGTAAAACAAATCCACCCCAACTAGCTCACCAGGAACTCCACTCGGCAACAAGCCCGGTGTGTTATCCACCTAAAATGTATGCGAGAATGTGTGTGGTCTCTATGATTGAGTGTAAACATGGGAAATGGGTAAACTTGTACCATCATCCAGGAATCTTTGGAATACAGGGGTGGGAACCAATCCGGGGTTAACTGTTTTGGTGACATATATGAACTGTTGCTATGTTTTTATTTGTAAATTAATTACTACTTCTGTATTAATAAAATGATTTTATTTATATAAGTTTCATTATATATTCGTTACTTACCTATATCTTACTGTTTCACCGTACCGTGATAGTCCAATATTGCCCACAATTCCCTTGTGGTGACCTGATCGGGGACCAGGTTCCCACCCCTCTATTCCAAAGATTCCTGGATGATGGTACAAGTTTACCCATTTCCCATGTTTACACTCAATCATAGAGACCACACACATTCTCGCATACATTTTAGGTGGATAACACACCGGGCTTGTTGCCGAGTGGAGTTCCTGGTGAGCTAGTTGGGGTGGATTTGTTTTACCCCCCCACTCTTTTGGTTCCCATCCACTCCACCCGGCAGCTTTCAAAAAAACCCCCATGGATTTACCATGGGGGGGTCTCTCGTACCTACCTATTCGTAGTTTATTAATCAAACCTTTTTACATCAGCGTTAGGCAACCATGTATGACGGTCGTCCAAATGCGGGAGGATGGAACTTTTTTGATCATATTATAGGCTACCGCACCCCATCAACATGCTGCACCTCAGCATGTTATACTGTCCCAGGTCCTCCGGGCTTCCGTCAAAATTTGGTTGCTATGGCTGTTCAGGGTATTACTTTATCCCTGCATACTAGTAGTATTTACCCCATGCTACATCATTATACACATTTATTTCGCTTATTTCTTTTGGTTTCAATTACTAATTATCCTTATTTTTAGCTTTTATATCAAGCTCCACTGCATGTGCGCCCCCCCCTTTGGGGTCCCCGACTATGTACACTGGTGCGTGGCAGGCCGATGTCGTGCCTTCCTGCGGCAGCTCGGTGGACTCCCGGGTGGGGAATCTGGCCCCGGTTGGGGGCCTCCTCCTCCCTCTGCGCTGGTTCTGGCCGGGAACTACATTCCTTGGCCACAGGACCAGTGCGCATGCGTGCGCGGGACGTGTCCGCACATGCGTGCGCGTGACCTGTCCGCGCGCGCGCAATGTGGGAGCCCTGATCCTGTGGCGTCAGACGCCGGCAATGTCCGTGCGGTATTACGTCGCAGGTTTGGGAGCTACAAATAGCAGGCACTCTGCCTGTTCCTCCATGCTCTGGACCCCAGATACACGGGACTGCATGTTATAGCCAGCTCTGAGTAAGTCACCTGAGGAATTTATTACTTTACCCAGCCCTATTGCAGCACCTGTCTATTCAGGTCACTAACCATAGGCTCCCCTAACTTTAGACTCTGTTTCCATCTTCCCCTATAGGTGTATATGGCGTGGGTGGACAGGCTCATCTATGCCTCCACCACACGCCATCTGGCTACAGCATTGCACACTGTGGATACAGGCTGACAGTTCCACCTTCAGCCGCACCACTCATCCCGGTATCCCCAAAACCTTATTTAATCTAATCATCAGGTATCGTGGTTCCTTCATCTATATTTAATTTCACCCTTTCTTCACCTTTCACACCCCTCCCCCCTCCTTCCCTCCATCCCTTGTCTCCTCTCCTGCACTGTGTCCCTCATCCCTCTCCCCATCACATTATTTTCCCCTTTCCCCTTTTTTATACACGGTTTTCCTTGTCAAGACACTTTTGTTCTTTTTCCTCCACCCTTCCCATTTCTCTTAACTAAACCATGATAATCTTCACTCCTCAGCCTCACCTGCCCTCCATCACATTCACATTTGGTCACTATACACTCACCACCCCACTGCCCCCCCCCCCCCCTTTTCCCCTTCCCCCCTCCCCCTCTCTTTCCCCCCCCCCCACTCCCCTGTTCCTTTTCCTCCCCTCCCCCCCATCTTTTAAACTTTCCCATCTGCTGTATTTTTCACCACTCTAATTTCTCTACATCACTTTATCTCACTTCAGCGGTTTTTCAATTCACCCACTGCATGTATCTCACTGGCCACTTTTTCAAGGGTTTACCAACCATTTCAGTCTCACTTTTTTGGCTTCACTATGTTCTAATTGACCATCCACCAAGCCATCACTCCTCACTGGCTCATTTTTGTATACCCTTGAAGGTCCATACTACATCTACCCATTATATTAATCTATCCTTTTAGAACACGGTCCATCATGTTTTGTAGCTCCCCCGAGTCGCCGCGGGAGACCCCCATTTTGGTGGCTACGCGATCAGGGTCTGTCGGGGCAAGGGTAAGCAGTTTTACTCCTTTTTTCCTCCCCCTTATGCACCATTTACTTGGTTCAACATGTCATGTTGTATTATTATCATTTATTGCATATTGTTTTTTGAATATTTGTTAATTATCCCACAGATACTTTCCTGATGAAGCGGCTACTGTCCGCGAAACTAGTCGAATTGTTTTCTGTGATGAATTGTCCCACTGTGACTCCCCCAATCCGGGGTTAACTGTTTTGGTGACATATATGAACTGTTGCTATGTTTTTATTTGTAAATTAATTACTACTTCTGTATTAATAAAATGATTTTATTTATATAAGTTTCATTATATATTCGTTACTTACCTATATCTTACTGTTTCACCGTACCGTGATAGTCCAATATTGCCCACAATTCCCTTGTGGTGACCTGATCGGGGACCAGGTTCCCACCCCTCTATTCCAAACAATCCCTAGGTTGATGAAAGCCTGCTCCCTTTGGCAGTTTTTTTTTCTTCACCCGGGACACACCTCCAGCGCTGCGGCCGTGCCTGCCATGTGTTTTCCTCCTCCTCCTCTGTGTCTCTCACTCCTGCCCAAGCCTGTCTCGATCTGCTCTCCACCCGGGTGGCGCAGCTGCACACTGTCTTCTCCTCTCCAGCTGCCGCCCAGGTGTTCTGTGTACCTGAGCCACCCAAGCTGGTGCAGTAATGGGCTAGGGGTGTCAGCTTGAGATTGGGGGGGACGCAAGGTGAGGTGAAGGGGGGCTTGCTGATAAGGTTGGTTTATGCTGCTGGTCACAGCTATATCATATGGAGGAGGGTGGTTTGTTCTGGGGGGCTGTACTAATTGAGGGGGTTTGTTTGTTCTGGGGGAGGGTCTGTACTAATTGCCCCCAGTTTTCATTCTGTCCCAGCCTGCTCTAAAGAGCTGACTGGGGCAGACTGACGCTGGTTGAGACCTGTTAAGTAGTGGATAACTTCCTGGGATTGGAAAGAGATGTTTGCGGAGTGGGCGTGTGTCAGCCGGCGAAGGAGCCCCTGTGCATTGCACAGACATTCGTCCGGGGGGCATATGTTTGCTCTGCAAGGGTCTGTTGTGTGCAGATGTGCGCTCATCGTCTCTGCTGTGTCTGATCAGCACATGCTGGGATTGGCGGCATACATCTGCAGATAATCGTCCATCCACAGGGAAGGTAGCATAATCCAGGTACACATTGTTCTCTTCGAACAATGTGTACTAAGGATTACTATCAACGGAATTGTCAGTTGTGCATGCCAGTTTGCTAAACCTATTTGAAAGTATACAGGTCTGTGATTGGTTCTTTTGAAGGAAAACAAATGTCTTTATTGGCTGTCTGTGAAGACACCACCTCCTTCTCCATTGTATTGTTTCAAATCCTTATATGGTCATTCAATTTCCTGTGAGGTCACAATCCTTTGTAATCCCTTTTGTAATTCTGTGAATAAAAGAAGGAAGCTGGCCCATTGAAGGGGGCTGATGCTGAGATGATGACGTGAGACTTGTGGTAATGTCTATTTATGGGAATGGGGATCCAGGGAGACATACGAACGGAGAGCGCATTATATCATAAGATTGAAAGGCGCTTATTAGCGCAAGAGTGTGGTGGAATATCCACTACAATACTGATGGAGGGGAGGTCTATACTGAGGGAGGGGGAGATCTATACTGAGGGAGGGAGGGCTGTACCGAGGGGGGTGGTCTATACTTAGTGGAGGGGGGTCTGTAATGGGGGGCGACTATAGTTTAGTTGGTGGAGGGGGGTGACACCATGTTTTATCGCACCGGGTGACACCGACCCTAGTGATGCCACTGGTGAGGCTACATTAGATGGGCACAAGTGAAGCTGCATTGCTGGGCACAGGTGAGGCTGCATTGTATGGATAGGGATCAGGCTGCATTGGATGGCCAGGTGAGGCTGCATTGCTGGGCACTGGTCAAGCTGCATTGCTGGGCACTGGCCAGGCTGCATAGATGGGCACTGGTCAGGCTGCATTGTTGGGCACTGGCTGGGCTGCATAGATGGGCACTGGTGAGGCTGAATTGCTGGGCACCAGTTGGGCTGCATAGATGGGAACTGCTGAGGCTGCATAAATGGACACTGCTGAGGCTGCATAAATGGGCACTAGTCAAGCTGCATTGATGGGCACTGGTGAGACTGCATAGGTGGGCACTGGTGAGGCTGCATAGATGGGCACTGGTGAGGCTACATTGATGGGCACTGATGAGGCTACATTGATGGGCACTGGTCAGGCTGCATTTCTGGGCACTGGTCAGGGGAGGGGAGGTCTATACTGAGGGAGGGAGGTCTGTACCAAGGGGGGTGATCTATACTGATGGAGGGGAGGTCTATACTAAGGGAGGGGTAGATCTATATGAGGGAGGGAGGTCTGTACCGAGGGCGGTGGTCTATACCTAGTGGAGGGGGTCTGTAATAGGGGGCGACTATAGTTTAGTTGGTGGAGGGGGGGTGACACCATGTTTTATTGCACCGGGTGACACCAACCCTAGTGATGCCACTGGTGAGGCTACATTAGATGGGCACAACTGAAGCTGCATTGCTGGGCACAGGTGAGGCTGCATTGTATGGGTACTGATCAGGCTGCATTGGATGGCCAGGTGAGGCTGCATTGCTGGGCACTGGTCAAGCTGCATTGCTGGGCACTGGCCAGGCTGCATAGATGGGCACTGGTCAGGCTGCATTGTTGTAATCGAGAAGGGATTTTGGGACTTTGAATGAAGCAGTTGAGAATGCAGAGGTAAAAGTAAAAAAGTATTTATTTCATGACAATATATAACCAAAGTTTAATTTCATATATATACAACCATGTGTAGTATGCACAAAATATAAGCATAATGGATAAAGATGATGTAAATGGATACATGGTGGTCAGAATAGTAGCATCTAAAACAATAATATGACCTGCACATGCTACAGACGGCATGCCTGGTAGCTATATTAATAGTCGCATGGAGTATGAATATGGTAGTACTGTCTAGTGTTGATAGCATCATCAAAATGTAATTGGTATGGCTGTGGCATCAAAGTATAGCTCTACGCGTTTCGTGGGTATTTCCCCACTCGTCAGGAGCAGATGCGACAGATTCCTGAAAAATATACGGATATGATAAGCCATACACTATATAGAACAGACTAGGAAAAATAGTAGTAAAGGTTGTTAACCAGACACACTTACCAACCCTGGCAGGGAGTGCGACAAGTGAAACCCGGCATAAAGGGAGTCAGAGGCACAAAATTAATTGCGGGAGCTGAGGCGGCACAATATATACTTGCAGCAGCGGATGATATTGAAAAGCGCTTGGGTAGAGGGAAAGTCTCCATTTGACAGCAGTAATAGTGTATGTCTCTTTAAACAAGGGTATCTGGGAACAAATATTTATTTGATATATATTAAGATATATACGTGATTTAAAACAATAATGAATTTTAAGGGAATAAATAAATAAATAATTAATGGGCCCAGTGTTTTCTCTATGTGAGGTGATGATGAGGGGGGAAGTTGTGGTGTGCATATGAGGTGATAGACAGTTATTAGAATAATATGTGTGTGATAAATAGGTAAATAGTGATGGAATGAATAAAAAACTGAGTGAAAAAACAAACAGCGTGACAACCGGAGTGAGCCTGAACCCAAAGACGCTTACCCATATGCTGCATACCATGCAACACTGGCGGAAGGACAGCCAGTTTGCAGGCATCCCAGGAGGAGACCAGCCCCAAGAACAGCCCGCTCCAACTGGGAGATGAATATATATGTGTGTGCCGCCAACGCCAGATGCGTGAGCCGTGGATGGGAGGGCATCCGCACCTGAGCTCATCAAACGCTCAGCGATTGGCGCCAAATCTCCCTCACGGAAAACACGCAGAGTGTTGCTGGAACGTCAGCGTGATGACGTCAGAATAGACGTCATACGCTTGACGTAAGGACTGTGGCGCCGATGCGCGAGGGGGCGTCCACCCGAGTCTCCCGAGCACAAAGTGCGAGGGGAGGGAGGAGTGGACCCACAGGGCGCATCGCAGCTCCCGCAATGAAAAAACCCCCAACATCACCAGCGTGCTCAGTAGACCACAATGGCACAACCCATCGCCCAGGCGATAAGTGTGTATGAGGGGGAAAAAACATTAGTAATCCTATATAATCATGAGTCCAATACCTGTAATGCCGTCTGTTAGTATTATTGTTAAAACCATATATGCGTACACAATGAACAAAGTGTATGACTGTCCCAAGTATACACAGATCCCACAAGGGGCATGCAAATATGCGAGGGAGAACCTCAGGCGTGGATAGCAGGGGAACACTGTTAATCCAATTTCTGGATTCATTTCTGTGCATTGCTGGGCACAGGTGAGGCTGCATTGTATGGGTACTGATCAGGCTGCATTGGATGGCCAGGTAAGGCTGCATTCCTGGGCACTGGTCAAGCTGCATTGCTAGGCACTGGCCAGGCTGCATAGATGGGCACTGGCTGGGCTGCATAGATGGGCACTGCTGAGGCTGCATTGCTGGGCACTGGTCTGGCTGCATTACTGGGCACCAGTTGGGCTGCATAGATGGGCACTGCTGAGGCTGCATAAATGGGCACTGCTGAGGTTGCATTGCTGGGCACTAGTCAAGCTGCCTTGATGGGCACTGGTGAGACTGCATAGGTGGGCACTGGTGAGGCTGCATAGATGGGCACTGGTGAGGCTACATTGATGGGCACTGGTCAGGCTGCATTGCTGGGCACTGGTCAGCCTGCATAGATGGGCACTGCTGAGCCTTGCATTCTTTATGTAGCGCAATTCTAAGTCCTGCATCCTTTATGTAGCACGCCTCTGAGCGCTACTTAGCCCTGCATTATTTATGTCACGCACTCCTGAACTCTGCACTCTGTTTTTTCTTTATCTTATCTTCATAACATTTGGTAGTCATATCTCAAAAAATTCTAAGATGTATCTTTATTTTTTTTAACTCATGGACAAAATGAGAGAAATAATGTATATATAATACATTCATTCCATCATTCCATAAACACATACCACATACACTGCATATATCATTTGAGGAAAATATGCTTATAAAATAGTTTACTATTTGGCAATAAAAAAAAAATATGTCTCCGGATTTCATTTTAAAAATCTGGTCACCTTATCCTAAGGACGCAGCAATCACAGAGCCCGCCACCCCTGCAGCACGATCATGTGCTCATGTAAGCCATCGCTGTAGCCATCTTTTGGCTATAGCGTGGATGGGAACAGGTTAATTTAGGTCCGTAGCAGTCATGATGTTGGAATGGAGAAAGAGTGACACAAATTATGGTTGCGTCAAGTATTTTATCTTTGTGTCAACATTAAAGACTGGCAAAAGACCAGACGTCAGAGCAGACTTTACATAACCCTATCAAACACAAAAACACACAAAAAGAAGAAGCTACGTTTTATTACACTTCCTGTTATTCCATTTGACAACCTTCTCATTATTTGGTATTAGCACTGCTGTTTGAAGTAATTTTTGCGACAGAGGACATATCATTATGAGACCCATGAAGAGATCTATGCGGTATCACACACATCTAAACCACATAAGAACTGTTAATCAGTTGGTGTTAGATTACAGGTTAGGTTAGGGTCAGGGATTGGAGTTTAATAAGAGTTTAGATTAGGTATTTATACTGAGGGAAATACAGTTTGATGGCTGCCATTACTGACAAAATTTTAGCGCTTAATAACTGACATAGGATGTAGGGAGCCGTGCGTGGGATACCTAAGCAGTAGAAAAATTACATTCCTCACTCTGTAGCTACTCCTAGGACCAAAAATGGACAGCACTGAGACACCATATGCAATGTCCCAGGCCAGGCAAGCTTTAGCCTCAATGGGATTGCAGTAGAAGTAGTCACCAGACTCCTGCACACAGGTCTGTACTCAGTGTCCCTGGATACTTGGATGCCACCTTCCAATATCTATCAGAATTTCCTTTAGTGAACTTTCCAGACTGAATCTTCAGCAAAATGCCTGGAAAAGCTGCAGCAAATCTCAGCAAGTAGGCCCCCAGTATAGCAGAAGCTGGGACCTCGGTGAACACAGGCTGAATTTCAGCTGGGCTGCCTAGAAGGCCAGCCGCCATTCAGGCTGGGAACATCACCTCCCGGACAAGAACAGGTCTGCCTCAGTTCTCTGACAATTTATACACCCCCCATCCACCTACTGGTCACTGTCTCCCAGAGATTGGCTGAGACAACTTAAATATTCAAGTTGCTGATTTGCCTTTCCAGCCCACTACATTATGGAATCCTCCAAAAGGCAGAGAGAAACAAACTTGCAACCACTGGAACCCAGAACAGCAAAAAGCAATCACAAACTGCTCCACTGATTACAGTAGAGCCAAACAGAACTAAATTTACCTAACTTACCTAGCAACCTATCTAATAGGAAGCTACATTGATATCAAGTTTAAACAATGCATGCACTGGAAGTTTGGGGTATTTTGTCCCTTAGACCTCATTCTTATGGGTATACCCATCCATACACCTGTTCTTAGTCATCCAGGTTGCAGAGGTCTTCCATGCAGGGGCCTACAGGCAGCCTGTTCCAATCAATGACAAGGGGCCAGCTGCAATCTCTAAGCATATCCCAGAGTGTACATCTATGCGGGTCTGGATCAGGATGTAGTTTGTGGGGGATGCGCTCAGAGATTTATGCAGGTTCTTGCAGCTTGTCTCCCGTCACTGGTTTGAAAAGGCTACCTGCACAGCCCTCCACAAATCACCTGTGCAGTCTGGACGGCTAAAGAGAGCTCATCAAAGGGCTGTATGTGTGGGCGAGGTCTACTGAGCCCATGCACATGGGGTGACACTCACACAGAGCATGCTCATCAATACCCTGCAGTCATATGAAGAATCTAACATTAAGGCAGTTCCCCGACTTAGAGATGAGCCTTCACTGTTACATAGTTACATAGTTAGGTTGAAAAAAGACACATCTAGTTCAACCATAAAAATAAATAAAAAATAATATCATACGTAGCAAGGTCTCTGGCCTCCTTCAGTCTAATGAGAATCTCCAGGGCCAGAGATAGCTGACATCCTTTTGTATGTGGTGGGTTGTGAGGCATAGTGGGTGCAAGGTGGATAAAGTTATTGGGCGCCAGACACTTCTTGAATGCAAAAGAGATGTTTATTTCTCTTACAAACTTTTTTCTGGGGAAAGAGGGTTAGGGCCAGGACACCCTTGAGTAGTTGCAAGTTTAATTAGCAAACTCCGAGACTTCAATAGGAGGACAGCCGTGCAGGGAAAGGCCAGATCTGCATGTGCAGGAATGCTGTCTCCTATGGCAACAGTCTTTAAAAGTTCCTAACACAAAGCGTAACAGTTCTTTCACCTTAACTACAACTTCTCCTTGTAGTTCTTCAACCCACTGAGCTCCCGGCCTCTCACTAGCCTCTTTGATTCACTGCCACTGAATCCCTTGAGCTCCTCCAATCTTGACGGTGGTATCTTCCTCAAGCGTCACCCCCGCCTCTCTGCTGGGTCCCTAGCTTGGCACTCCCGATACTTCTCAAGCTTCACCCCACTGGTCTACTAGGTCCCTGGCTTGACACACAAGGCTGCTCTGCAAGCATCACCTCGCTGGCTGGGTCTCTGATTAGATCACCGCCGGAAGTTTTTCTGATTCTCCACCGTGCCCGTTCGGTGAGAATACTGCTCCGATACTTTCTTCAGTTATTCTCTGTGGTCCCTGGTAATAAGGTGGTTGGTCCCTTAGTGGCAACAGCTACCCTTCTACCTCCGACCACTGACAGGTTCTCCGGTCGACAGAACCATCACTTCTGGTTGGACTGCAAGCCGCAATCCCAACCCTGCGCTTATCTCCTGCTTCTGTATAGGCCCTCAGACAGCCTAGTAGCCACATGCCCCAGGATAGGCCCAATCTTCGGCCTAGCAGCCCGTGTCCACACCACACGTCCACGCATACAGCCGTCCTCATATATAGCCTCTCCCAGCAGACCAAGGGATTTATGAAAACCCCTGCCCATTGACTGAGATACCCCTATATCCATAACCTGGCATTGAGTTGCCCTTCTCATATCTAGTACCACCAAGTGCCCGGCCACCTAGTGGTAGAAGAGAAAAGTGCAACAAGGCCAATAGAGAAATCAATAGATCTCTAACAATCAACCAGGATAACTACTCCTGGCAAGTAAATTTGTGAGGAGCATCCCCGCCTAAACTCCAGGGTGCTACACATACAATCCCATAAACACAATCCTATACCCACAGTTGATCCAGAGGAAGGTAAAAAAAAAACAGCAAAGCATGATCCAATTTGCTACAGCAGGGGGAAAGATTCCTTCCTAAACCCCCGAGAGCCAATCGGATTTTCCCTAGGTCAACTTTATCTATAAATGTCAGTACCCAATTATATTATGTACATTTAGGAAAGGATCCAGGTCTTTATTAAAGCAATCTACTGAGCTTGCCAGAACCACCTCCTGGAGGGAGTCTATTCCACATTTTCACAGCTCTTACTGTGAAGAAACCTTTCCATATTTGGAGATGAAATCCCTTTTCCTCTAGGCCTAAAGAGTGCCCCCTTGTCCTCTGTGTTGACCCTAAATTTAATAATTCAACACCAAGTTCACTATATGGACCCCTTATATATTTGTACATGTTGATCATATCCCCCCTTAATCTCCTCTTCTCAAGAGAGAATAAATTCAGTTCCTCTAATCTTTCCTCATAGCTGAGTTCTCTGCACTTTCTCCAGTTCCCCGATATCCTTTTTGAGAACTGGTGCCCAAAACTAAACTGCATATTCCAGATGAGGTCTTACTAATGATTTGAACAGGGACAAAGTGATATCTCGCTCTCTGGAGTCCATACCTCTCTTAATACAAGAAAGGACTTTGCTCGCTTTGGAAACTGCAGCTTGGCATTGCATGCTATTATTGAGCTTATGATCTACCAAAACCCCCAGATCCTTCTCTGCTATAGATCCCCCAGTTGTACTCCCCATAGTACGTATGATGCATGCATATTCTTAGCCCCAAGTGCATCATTTTACATTTATCTACATTAGCCACTTGCCGACCAGCCGCTGCAGTTGGACTTCGGCAGAATGGCACGGCTGGGCGAAACGACCTTATGTAACGTCGATTCGCCCTGTGGCCACTAGCCCCCGAGCCGATACGAGTGCCCGGCGGTCTCGATCACCGCCGGGCTCCTGTGATCGCCGCTGAGACACGGAGAACCCGGACCACACAATTTCCGGTTCTCTGAGGGGAGAAGTGACAGAAAGTCTGTTCATACAGAGTATGAACAGCGATCTGTTATCTTCCCTTCAGAGTCCCCATCCCCCTTCAGTTAGAACACACACTAGGGAACACAGTTAACCCTTGATCGCCCCCTAGTGTTAACCCCTTCCCTGCCAGTGACATTTTTACAGTAATCAATGCATTTTTAATCGCACTGATCGCTGTATTAATGCCAATGGTCCCAAAAATGTGTCAAAATTGTTCGACGTGTCCGCCATAATGTCGCAGTCATGATAAAAATCGCAGATCGCCGCCATTGCTAGTAAAAAAAAATTATAATAAAAAATGCTATAAATCTATCCCCTATTTTGTAGACTCTATAACTTTTGCACAAATCAATCAATATATACGCTTATTTTTCTTTACCAAAAATATGTAAAAGAATACATATCAGCCTAAACTGAGGAGAAAAAAAATGTTCTTTTTATATATTTTTGGGGGATATTTATTATAGCAAAAAGTAACAAATATTGTGTTTTTTTTTTTCAAAATTGTCGCAATTTTTTTGTTTATAGCGCAAAAAATAAAAACCGCAGGGGTGATCAAATACCACCAAAAGAAAGCTCTATTTGTGGGGGGAAAAAAAGGACATAGATTTTTTTTTGGGTGCAACGTCGCACGACTGTGCAATTGTCAGTTAAAGTGACGCAGTGCGGAATCACAAAAAGTGCTCTGGTCAGGATGGGGGGAAAATCTTACGGGGCTGAAGCGATTAAACCTCATCTGCCACAGAGTCGCCCAATTAAACAGTACATTGAGGTCAGCTTGTAAATTGGAGACATCCTGTAAGGACGTTATTCCACTGCATAGTTTGGTGTCATCTGCAAAGACTGAAATGGTACTTTTAATCCCAGACCCTAGATCACGGTGTGTAGTAATAAAAAGTAACTTGTCTCATGTCAATACACACTGTACTTGTACTGTATGTTTGCATTAGGGGGGGCGTGGTGAGCCTGTGCCCACTCCACCAGTCCGGCATACCTCTGTTACCTCACTTGCAATACCAGAATGGGGTCCCACCAAGCACATAGCATGGACCTCATGAATGCTCTCAGTTAACCCTGTCCTTCCCATACCACATGACCATACCATAGATCTCCAAAACGCTAGTCTGCTTTTGGTTGCCATGGGAGATGGACTGCTAGGGAGGGAGCCAGAACTTCGACCCCTTTGCTACCGGAGGTCCTGTCACCATACCAGGTACAACGCTTAACAACTTGTTGCTGTAGCTAATTCCTTTTCTTGGTTACCCATAGCAACTACAATCGTCTTCCTTGTCTTGCCGAGTTAACCTTTTTGTAGTGGTGTTACTCATACCCCATAGTGCAATTATAGACCCTAGTACTTTGGAATACGCCAGAGCCAGCATGTAGCCCTTTGAATAACTTCAGACCAGGCTCGAAACAGTTAAGATAACTTTTACTGTCGAAAGCTTTCATGGCAATACAACATGAACAACGTTCTGCTCCCAACTCTGACTAAAATAACATAGTAACCCAGGCATATCTCAATGAGGTGAGAGTCCATATAGGCATTATCAATGACTTGGATGCTGTCTGTGGCTTCAGAATCCTCAGCGCCATACTAGCACTCACAAGTGGGTCTCCATACCCTGTAACTAATGAACAATGAGAAATTTGTGTTAAGAGGGTTGAGTAATTTTCTCATTAGTGGAAATCGCTCTTATCGGTGTGTTACGGATGTTTGTTGAGATTGCATTGCAGTGGAGATGTGGGCTATATAAACCTTTCCTTCCCAAAATTTTCAAAAAGAGAAGTATCTGTACTGATGAAAACATGAAGCTGCTCCTCCTGCTTCTTTCAGCAATGTGCTTCCTTCTCTGTGAAGGTAAGAGAAATTACAACATTTGAAATATTATAAAGAAAACATGCTGAGAAAATGCTTACCATTGTAAATTAGGCCAAACAAAAAGGTGCAATAAAGCTTTGCAACCAATCACATGGGGGAGTGGAGAGTGTAAAATCTGGCGCAGCTGTGCATGGTAGCTAATCAGGTTCCAACTTTAGTCAAAGTAAGCTTTGACAAAAAAAAAAAAAACTTGTAAGCTGGTTTCTTTGTAGAGCTACACCAGATTTTGCACGCTTCGGTTTTAGTAAATCAACCCTATCAGTTTAGAAAAGCCAGAACACAGAGAAGATTGCTGATTGGTTGCTTTAGGTTTTTGCACGTGACCATTACTTCTCCCTGTAAATAAAATTAAACAAGTCTAAAATGCTTGCCTTTCCAGGCCCATGAAGGAGTCATAAGTGCCCCAGATAAATTTTTTGCAATGACAAAACTGTGGTGCACTTATTTTGGAATAGCATCCATGTACAGGAAGTTTAGAAAACAGTGTATCCATTATAGAAACGGATCTGTGACCTTAAAGATTTTAATTAGGAGTATATTTTTGATGACCTTTTTACCTATCTGACTGCTAACCAGCAAAAATGATGCTGGATGATTAATAATTGTTTAAAATATGCCATCTGTAAAGTTTGAAATATTTTATTATTTAAATGTGATTTTATTGATGTTAACAATTTAAATTAAAATTACTTTTTCAGAAATGTATAGTATAAAAAAAAAATTAGGGGACAAAAAAGCACAAGGGTAATAAAGAAGCAAAATCCACTTGGGACTTACCTGTGGAATACAGTTGTAATGTAATTTTAACCTTTTAAATGCTTTGCTTTATATGCATTGTATTTTTAAGGATTTAGATTCCCTTTCATGTATTTTATATTGTCTCTTAATATTTGCCTAATTTTGTTATGTACAGTAGATTGTTTGGATGTTATTATGCTTTTGTTATTACATTTTATTGTATGGTTTTAACTTTTATCTTGATGTTCAACAAAATTCACCTCACCTATGAGTCAGGAAACCCCTCCGATTGCTGAACAGTCATGACCAACTGCTAAAACAATTGGAATCACTCTGCCTTTTCTTGGGTTATCTTCTACTTTTAATATATTCCTTACCCAGGATATTTATTGTGCTGTAAAAGGCAGAGTTGATCCAAGTACTCCTAAGCTTTAAAAGTTGGAATACTGAAAACAGGTGTAGCGCCCTGCTCCTGTTGATCAGGCGCTTGCACGTAAATTTAGTGGTTTGTCTGTTCTGTACATAGTTCATATTTAATATTATGGCTAAATTAGCCTCTGTTCCAGCATTGGCTGTGTTGCACGTAGTTCCACACTGTCGTCTGTAGGTGTCATTGTCACCACAGGCCAGTGATGGAAGGGCAACAGGCTAAGGTGTATTAAGTGTCCTTCTTTCCTCAGAAATAGCCCAGGGGGAGTGGTTCACCACTGTGCTTTCTGGGAAAGGATACTTAAGGGGCAGATGCCATTTTTTCGCTCTCTCACCTCATGGCACACCTGGCCTAAGGTATGTGACAACCCCTCTTCTGCCTCAGGGCCTTGTTGGCCCAAGGCTTCCAAACCAATCTACCTCACAGTACTGCCGGATAGCTAAAGGAACTTTGGTACTGTGTTGGCTACTAATACTAAATCCTGTGGCAGAGGATTGTCCAACAATTATTGTTATCATCAAGTCTGTGGCAGAGACTTTTGTCCGTGCATCATTCCGGCTGCTAGGCCAGTGGGAGAGGCCTATCCGGGTGAGCAAGATCCGTTGACTGAAAGTGTACTTGTCTTCGGGATCTCAAGTTTCTCAGTGATCTGCACAAGGTATCGGAACTTTCCCCTAACCCTCTATTCTTCTACTGCTCAAAGTGTTCAATAAAAAGCATTGGAAAAATAATTAAGTGACGGGTGCATACATCGCTGGGCGCAAGGCCCAGTATAGACTCCAAGTTTCTAGTGTGGTGAACTGTGGGTAGGGGTGACGGTAAAGACACAAAATAATATCAAAAGCAGCTCCTTCGGGGGTCAGTGCTACAAAGATTACATGTTTTTTTTTCTACAACTGTCACTATAGCTAGAGACCCCTTTTACAGCACAAGCATATATTTATATTCTTGTGAAAATATCTAGTAAATTCTCATTGAATCAAAGCTTTAACAGCATAGAAAAACTGTTGTATACAGTATATTGCTTGATTTTTACATTGTTGTCTATATGTTATTATATGTAGTACTAGGTTTTCACTAGGTTTCTCTAGGAAAAATAAAACAAAATCCAATAAAAAAATATTAATAACTTGCTGTTCTACAGATATATCTAGAAGAGTTTACTTTTTTTCTTGCAAGCCAAACTGCATCAAGTTTTTTTTATTTGCCATCCTGCGCATGAAACGGTAACCTCTATGTATACTGTCTTATATTTTACCGCTAATACCCATAACTTTTGACCCATATTGTAGCCCCTTATTATTGCTACTAAAAATAGTCTGACGCCAAAGGTTGGGATAAAACTGTCCGTTTACAGCCCCTTTATTAAATAAAATAATTAACAGTATAAAAATGAAGCATAAACATTTTGGTTGCCGATCCTTGGAGGCACTACGTATCCAACTCTTTACCTTATATCTGCTTAACCATTTATGGTCCCTGTCTCTTTGCATCCGACTCGGGGACGAACCGCTTCCGGGAGATAACCATAAACTCCCAGTTAACCACGTAACTGGCATTCACCGGGGACCCATACCTCAGATGTGTCCCAAACCTTTAATTCCATCCTTTTACTTCCAAATGCCTCCAAAGACCCAACCGCATTCCTAAGAGAAAAGAAAACAGAAAAAGAAAACAATGAACAGAGAAAAACAAACCAACATTATCAACTCCCCATGCAACCAATCTCAAATAATTAGGGTGGGCAGGCGGAGCTTTTCCTATCCTCGTGTGCTGACCGGGTGTGTGCACCTCTGACCTCCTCTCTGCACTGCCCCTCACACCGCTCTGACCAATCACCTGTGAGCTCAAGTTAACTTCAGGAAATAATTTAACCCTCACTGGCTCAGCCTACAGGGTCCCATTTCATGTAGCCCTGCGCTTATTTCTTCTTCTTTTCTTTTGCTGCAGGCTTTTCTTAATTTTGATTTTTTTTTAAACATGGAATAATCACAGGTTTGGATTCAATTGACATTTGTAATCTCTATATGTAACCTTATCAGTTATCTAAAACAATCCCAGTCTTCTGATTAGACAGTTACAATATCTTTCTGATGTAGACATCTTGAGCTGGCAATAAATAATCTGCATCTCAGCCAGTTCAGCAGGGACCATTCAAGATTAGAACCAACTATAGGCAGGCTGAAGGTAACCAAGTCGATTGATGGATCGACTTGGGTACAACCAGCAAGTCAGATTTTCAGCAGGCAATTATTGTTAGTGGCTAGGGATGGGCCCGATGTTCATCAGTGCATTGAAGGCTGCTGATTGGCCAAAGCATACACCTGACCTGTATGCTTTGGCCAATCACAGCGCAATGTGCTGTGAGAGCCATGATTGGCCAAAGGCAGGGTGCCTTTGGCCAATCATGGCTCAGGGGCTAAGTCCACAGCATACACTATATAAGGGTGCTTACACGGCGGCTATGTAAACTATTTATGAATGGAGAGAGATTAGGCAGGTTAGTTATTGGATTGAGCATGCAGTCAGTTTACTGTATATAATCATACAGTGTAGAGTATAATGTGCAGTCAGTGTAGAATATATAATACAGTGCAGAGTATATAGTGCAGTCAGTGTAGTGTATATTATACAGTGCAGTCAGGGTAGTGTATATAACGCAGTGCAGAGTATATAGTGCAGTCAGTATAGTTTACTGGGTGACCCCGCCCCTTTTGCCATCATTTGATGTCAGAAGGAGGGTGGGTGGGCTCACCCAGTTTCGTCACCGGGTGGCCCCGCCCTGGCCTATTTAAGAGCTGTTAAAGCAAAGAAAGAGCAGTCGGCGGGAGACTTTTTTTCGAGTCCGTCAGGTGACGTGATTGACGGTGGATTTACATCGCCAGACACTTTTTTAATAAAGGATTTGTTAAAAACTTCCTCTTGTGGTTTTTACTTTTTTGACACTTTTTTTGGTGAATGGGTAGGGGTACGATGTACTCGATACACATTTACATGGGGGGGGCGGTATTTGGGGACCCCTTGTTAATTTGGGCTTCCAGATTCCGATAAGCCCCCTGCCCGCGGACCCCGACAACCACCGGCCAGAGTTGTCAGGAAGAGGCCCTTGTTCCCATCAACATGGGGACATGGTGCTTTGGGGGGGCACCCCAAAGCAGCCTCCCTATGTTGAGGGCAAGCAGCATGGTATGGTTCAGGAGGGGAGGGGCGCTCGCTAGTCATCCCCCTATCCTGGCCTGCCAGGCTGCCTGCTCGAAACGGGTCTGGTATGGATTTTGGGGGGGACCCTATGCCAATTTTTTTTGGCATTGGGTTCTTCTTAAAATCCATACCAGACCCGAAGGGCCTGCAATACTTTGCAGCCGTGAGCAAGTTTAAATGGCATTTTTTCCTTTAGAAATGTCATTATTGCTGCGTCATGTTCTATACATTGTACAGATGTGCCACTTTACAGGCAAACTAAAGGGACCCCCAGGCACAATATTTAAAGGAATATTTCATTTTTATTGTTTCACTTAAAGCATCATTAAAATCACTGCTCCTTTAAAAATGATTGTTTTAAATACTTTTTTTGTATTGATACATGTCCCTTAGGGCAGTACCCGGGTCCCTATACACTTTTTTATGGCAATAACTTACAAGCCTTTAAAATTAGGAGTTTTGATTTTTTTTCATGTTCGTGTCCCATAGACTTTAATAGGGTTTCGCATGTTCGCTATAACTTTTTGCCTGTTCGAGGTGTTCTGGTGAAAACCGAACCGGAGAGTGTTCGGCCCATCCCTATTAGTGGCTATAGCTGCTAGCAATAATTACTGTGTTCTCCCAGCAGGGACAGATTCCCGTGCCCCCCTAGTCGGGAAAACTTAATAGCTCTGCGAGAGGGATTCCCCTATCAACACTGGCTGTGTTGATGGGGGAATCAAATGATTTTCTTTCTTACAACCTGTGATTGCAGGAAAAAAAATCACACAATTTATGGCCTGCCAGTTAGAGTGATATGTTAAATGTACCCCTTCTCTGTTCCTGCTATTTATGAATTTAATTAGTTTAAGGGTCCACCATGTCCAGCTACTAATTCCATTCATAAAGAGTAGGAGCACTTGTGGGTTTAACTAATCATTCTAGAGACTGGACTGGGAAGAACTATGGAGGACAGCGTGATGAGAGGATGGGTGCTAAGGGGAGTACAATCTTGGAGAGGGAGAGACTGAGCCTGAGAGGAGCCACAACTGTTAGGGAGAGCATCACACTGTGACCTATGAGCCAGAGAACAGAGCTGCTGCCAGCATACAGTTCCTGCAATGTCAGTTGATGGAGTTGTCACAGGCAACTGAGAGTGAGAGGAAATCTGGTTAGAGGAACCATTGTTGCTACATACATAGTTACATAGTTACTTAGTAGGTGAGGTTGAAAAAAGACACAAGTCCATCAAGTCCAACCTATGTGTGTGATTATATGTCAGTATTACATTGTATATCCCTGTATGTTGCGGTTGTTCAGCTGCTTATCTAATACTTTTTTCCACATTTCCACATCCTTGCCGCTCTTACAGTAAAGAACCCTCTACGTAGTTTAAGGTTAAACCTCTTTTCTTCTAATTTTAATGAGTGGCCATGTGTCCCTATTGTGGGGTCACCAGTATGGTATTTATAAATTGAAATCATATCCCCTATCAAGCGTCTCTTCTCCAGAGAGAATAAGTTCAGTCCTCACAACCTTTCATCATAACTAATATCCTCCAGACCCTTTATTAGCTTAGTTGCCCTTCTTTGTACTCGCTCCATTTCTAGTACATCCTTCCTGAGGACTGGTGCCCAGAACTGGACAGCATACTCTAGGTGCGGCCACACCAGTGTCTTGTAGAGCGGGAGAATTATCTTTTTATCTCTGGAGTTGATCATCCTTTTAATGCATGCCAAAATTATGTTTGCGTTGTTAGCATGCCATTGCTGAGCCTATCATCTACTAGGACCCCCAGGTCCTTTTCCATCCTTGGTAGGAGGTCCTTACCGTATCTTTGATTCATACCTCCCAAAGTTTTGAGATGGGAATGAGGGGCACCTATTAGCAAAAGTATGTAGGCATAGCACACACCCCCTGCCATGCCCCCTTAAACACTTCCCGGCCACCATATGCAGGGTGGTTCCATTATCCTGACTGGATGTCATATTATGACTTTCAGGATAACAGCTGAGTGAGGGGCGCACAGCGCGGCTATCAGTAGTGCGGCTTGCCAGTCTGACACACCACAACACAGATCTCGGTAAAGAGTCTCTGACGGAGGCGCTTTACCACGTGATCAACTGTGTCCAATCACAGCTGATCTTGATGTAAACAGGAAGAGCCATGTATCGGCAGGGTGCCTTTGGCCAATCATGGCTCAGGGGGACTAAGTCCACACCCACACTATATAAGGCTGCCTACATGGCGGCCCTGTGTAATGTTGTTGGTGTGGATAGAGAGATAGCTTGATTTAGATTAAGCAGGCAGGTTATTTAGTTAGTGGCAGCGTATTTGATATATATATATATATATATATATATATATATATATATATATATATATATATATAGTAAAGTTTGGGGGATTGTAGCTCCACAAGACCGAGTGCAAAGCCGGTAAACTTTAAACAAGAAGGCTTTTATTTTCAGCAAGCAAATCAAAATAAGGCTTCCAGCAGCACACAAGCAAAAATACAAAGTAAAGTCTGCTTATCTTCAACACAAAGTAAAAGTAAAAAGGCACCTACAGTTCTTGGATGGGTCTTTAGCCCAAGGTTTTAACAGTCCTTGTTGATTATTTTAGCAGCCCCCAGCAAAGGGAAGCCACCCTCTTGCATCGCACCGCAGAGCTCCACAGGTGCAGGGCGCTGCTGACTCCCCACTGACTTTTAAAAGTTCTTTGGTGTGGGCCTTTTTCGACACGTGTGCAGCAGATCTCACCTTTGCTGTTTGCAACCTATGTCTGAAGCAGATCAAGTGTGGCCATAACAGCAGCCGCTTGGGCACAACATGCTTGACCAAACATATGATGACCTGCCATGCAGTCCATTGGCAACAGCACTTGAAAGATCCACATCAAAGAAAAAGGTTGGACTTCTCCTTGCTCCTCATCTGGGATCTCCAACCCCACTATACCTCCTCAAAAACCTGCACTGAGAGGAATGAAGGTATAGCAATAGGTGTCCCAAGTACTTGCAGCCAACCTGCTAGCAGTAAACCACCATCTGATTTTAGCAGGCAAATTTCCCTACCCCAGTTGCTGAACCGTAAAAAGAAATTCGGTCCCAGCCATCCACATGCTCAAAGTCTGAATGCTAGCTTGGCCAAATTGCTAGCACTGCAACTGCTGCCTTTTCAGCTGGTAGACTCTGCCCCCTTTTGTGAATTTGTGGAATGTGCTGTACCTCAGTGGCAGGTTCCAAAACGCCATTTATTTTCACTAAACATTCCAGCATGTGTAAGGTAATGTTTTGGCCTTGTTGGACAGGGTGGTCAGCAGTAAGGTGCATATTACCGCTGACTCATGGTCCAGCAGGCATGGGCAGGGACATTACCTTTGCTTCATGGCGCACTGGGTAGCTCTGCTGGCAGCTGGGAAGGATGCAGGACAGGGTTAAGTATTGTTGGAGCTTGTTCCTCCACCATGCCTCCAAAATTCTAGTGGTGATTCTGCCACAGCTCTCTCCTCCACCCCCTCCTCTTCTTCCTCTATGGCCTCTTCTGCATATTTGTCCTCTGAACCAGCAGTTCTCCGTAAGCGGGCTATGCAAGCAGTCAGGAAAAAAGATGACAAGTGGTGCTTGAGTTGGTCTGCTTAGGGGACAGGAGTCACACTGGGGCAAAGATTCTGTCAGCTCTGCAGGGGCAGGCTCAGAGGTGGTTGACGTCATGCCAGCTTCAGCCAGGAATGGTTGTATGCGACAATGGCACCAACCTTCTTTCCAGCGGTTCGTAAGGAGGCACTCAGGCTTTCAGGATCTCCTGAGGCAGGCCAGAAAAGTCTGTGGTCATTTCCGCTGGTCATACATTGCCAGTGCTCGGCTGGCTGACATTCAAAGAGAATGCAACCTGCCCACCAACCGCTTCATTTAATTGTGACATGTCCACAAGGTGGAACTCAACGTTGGCAATGCTGCAGCAGCTGCACATGCAGCAGAGGGCCATAAATGAGTACCTGTGTGAGTATGACACCAGGACAGGGTCAGGGGAGTGGATCATGTGATCCTTAGTGACCCAGAGGATTCAGAATCGAATGCCTCTGCAAACTTACGCTGCATGGCCTCCCTGATTCTGCAAAGCCTGCGAAAGGACCCTAGGATTCGTGGTATCAAGGAGAGGGATCATTACTGGCTGGCAACCCTTCTGATGGCATCTGGTGGCAGGCGACGTGACAGGTGACACGCTCAGGGCTCCCACTGATTCTGAATTATAGTGAGTTGAATGATTTCATTTTATATTACAATGTAATAATAGAAATAATGCGCTTCAATCTTCCTGACACTATAACAAACATGGTGCCGGAATGATTGAAGCGCTAACACCAGGTGTTTGGAGTATCTTTATCTGCTGATTGTTAAACTCTGGAATACACATTTATATTGTGGTCTAGGATCTGGGCATGCTGTCCCTCCATCCCTCTCCCTCTCCCCCCCTTTCCAACTTTCCCCCTTTCCCTCTCCATCCCTCATTCATCTCAGACTCTAACCACACCCCATTTGAGTCACACCCATTTAAGCCATGCCCACCACCCCATCTTCATATGCCACGCCTACAAACGCATGCCATGCCCCATAATTATAATGTGACTCTGCCTACAGCCAAAAAAGTGTCCCTAAATTTTTTTTTACAATGTTGGCAACTATGGTAGTGTATATTCCGGTCCGGGATTTAGCAGCATGGAAAAGACATATGGCTGAGACTTTCTCTCTCCACTTCCTCCTAACAGGATTTTTACCCAACAAATCCAGAGACCGGAAGTGCTATACACGATTAGCTCTGTGGTAATTAACAAACAAAAGCTATTTACAAATTCAGGCAGTAGAGGACAGCAGGTCCCTACTATTTGGGGGATCATATTCCTAGGATTGTAGACCAAAAAATATTACACATTATTCTTTAGATATATTTGCAGAACAGAATATCATCCTGGATCATGGCAGTGTACTCAAGTAGGGTAACAAGATTGATACAAATAGCATGATATAGCATAAAAGCTAAAAAGAAAACAAAGTGTTGTCTATTTTTTTTTGCACCATAATGAAATGCAAACATTAATGGACACCCAGGAGTTACCCAGTCAAAAAATATGTACACACTTTTATCTTTAGAAAGCAGCTTTGTAAAATCTACGTTTCAGGTACAATTGGTGTCAGCGCACCTTAACCAATGCAAATGTTCTTGCAGAGCACAGGATGTTACCTGCCAAAAAGTTTTAATTCTTTTCAACTGTGAACCAGCTATGAAAAAATGGGTTAGTGTTAGTGGTGTGTAGCACCCTGGTGTTTAGGCAGGGTTGCTAGGTAAATTTAGTTTGCCAGGCAGTAGTAGTAGCACCCTGGTTAATTGTTAGTAGATCCACTGATTCCTCTCTAGTTCTGGACTTGCTGCACCTTCTCTATTCTGTCGCTAGGTGGCGTTATGCTGGCGACATTAGCTAGAAAAGGGCTTAGCAAGGTCGGGTTATGAATGAATGGGGTGTCTCAGCCAATTGGCGGGGGTTTCTTTAGTCCCTTGGCCTGCTGGGAGAGCCTATTTATTTGGGTGGAGTCAGGTGATCGGGTTTCTGTGCCACCTGGACTGCTGTCTGGGTGTACGTGTGTTATGCTGCCCCGGGCTGCTAGGCCGGAAGCCTGAGGCCTATCCCAGGGGGCATCTGGCTGCTAGGCTGTTTGAGGCCTATCCAGAAGCAGGAGAAGAAGCACAGGGTTGGGACTGCAGTATTGGAATCCAGCCGAGAGTAACGGTTCCGCCGGACGGGGAGCCAATTGTGGTCGGAGGTAGAGGGGAAGCTGTCGCCACTAAGGGACCATCCACCTTCTTACCGGAGACCACTGTAAGAAAGCTAGAGCCAGTGCCAGAGCAGTCTTCTCACCAACCAGCGATGGTGAAGAAGTGGGAAAACTTCAGCAAGTGCCAAGCCAGGGACCCAGCGGGACAGCAGAGGTGACACTTGAGGAGCATCAGTGAGTGCCAAGCCAGGGACCTAGCGGGTCAGCACGGGTGAAGCTTGAAGAGTATCTGTGAGTGCCAAGCCAGGGACCCAGGAGGGAAGCGGGGGTGACGCTTGAGGAAGATACTGATTAATGGAAGTGGAAGAGCTCAGGGGATCCAGTGGCGATTGGGTTCGACAGTCTAATAAGAGATTGGGAGATCAGTGAGTGAAGACCTACAGTGAGCGACTGTGGTGTGCACGGAGAACTATTCTGTGTTACCAATAGTTAAGTACAATTAACGTTAGTAACTGTTATAAGATTTGTTGCCATAGGAGACAGTAATCCTACCTATACAGAAGCGGTGTCCGGCTGGATGCCTTCCACTGTATAGCTGTCTACCTATAGAAGTCTTTGAGTCTGCCAATTATGCATCTACTTAAGGGTGTCCTGGCCCTAACCCTCTCTCCCATAGTTCATGTCCAAGAGACTATAAATCTCTTTGCCTTCAAAAAGTGTCTGGTTGAAACAGTTGCAGAGAAATTGGGTGTGGCAAATTAAAATTGTCATTGCAACAAATGTTTGCAGGGCACTGGTGGTTCAGGGGTCGATTCACCCAAAGGGGGTATTATGGAGGAGGAGACTGCAATGTCACTATCACCATCTGTAAAGAAACATGGCAGTAAAGCTAGCTTCAATGAGGTGCCCCTTTCCGCAACCTTCCCACCTGCCAGGAGAGTTACCAGTGGGCTGTGAATGATATATAACGTTCTTGTCCATTCTTTCTGGACTACATGTCTGTTATCAGGTAAACATAAAAACATTACCTTCCACATGATTGTGGGTGGCAGGGATGGTCTTATGGGTGAAGAAATGGTGGCTGGGAATCTGACACAGTGGTACAAGAGAGGCTGCAAATTCATGAAATTGCATTCAGGTGTTGCTCCCCACAAGCTGCTTGGTGAGAAGTAATTTGTAATTTCATAGATATGGTACCCTAGACCAATGGTATTGCCACATTGATATGCTTTAGGCAAAGATTGGTCTACAGCACATGTGTTGAAAAATGCCCACAAAGCTGAGCTCTGGGGAGCAGACTGGGAGATAGCTGTGCCCTGCACCTGTGGAGGGATTTCATCTGGTGAAACATGACAGCTGCTCCCTCCACCCCTCCCCAACCTGCCCCTGGATGACATCCTGCCTTGCTGATGTTGTGTCTGTTCCTCACTTTTCTCCTCTTCTATATCTGGCACCCAAGTACAGTCAGTGACCTCATCATCACCCCTCCTTCCTCATAATTGGAGCCAACTTGGCAAGGGCCTGCAGCTGTAGGAACATCTGTGTCAGTTGGTACTGCCTGCCTGTTGTTATCTGTGTTTGCATGCAGTGGACATCTTTAAAAATATCACTGACTGAGCATTTAGTAATAAAGGAGTGTGAAGGCCATCATTAAGGAGACCACAGGGGGCAGCCATTTTGGTGGTGTCTGGATCAATCTGTAATAACTGTGTCGTAGAGACAGGAAAGAGGAAGGGGAAGAGCTGAACAGAGGGAGAGAGAAGAGCCACAATGCACAGGCTCCTCCTCTATTGTTTATATCCCAGCCCCAGGTCCATACAGAGGTACGGACCTTCTGTTTTTTGGGGCTGGAGGAAGTAATTAATGAACTACAAGTGCAGCAATGTTACCTTGAATGTGCTCCATCAAAAATCTGTGAGTCCCTTTGCCATGGTGGTCTTGTAGTCGATCTGTGAATCTACAGTATCTCACAAAAGTGAGTACACCCCTCACATTTTTTTAAATATTTTATTATATCGTTTCATGTGACAACACTGAAGAAATTACACTTTTCTATAATGTAAAGTAGTGAGTGTACAGCTTGTATAACAGTGTAAATTTGCTGTCCTCTCAAAATAACTGAATACACAGCCATTAATATCTAAACTACTGGCAACAAAAGTGAAAATGTCCAAATTGGGCCAAAAGTGTCAATATCTTGTGTGGCTACCATTATTTTCCAGCACTGCCTAAACCCTCCTGGGCATAGAGTCCACCAGAGCTTGACAGGTTGCCACTGGATTCCTCTTCCACTCCTCCATGATGACATCATGGAGCTGGTGGATGTTAGAGACCGTGCACTCCTCCACCTTCCGTTTGAGGATGCCCCACAGATGCTCAATAGGGTTTAGGTCTGGAGACATGCTTGGCCAGTCCAGCACCTTTACCCTCAGTTTCTTTAGCAAGGCAGTGGTCATCTTGGAGGTGTGTTTGGGGTTGTTATCATGTTGGAATACTTCCCTGCGGCCCAGTCTCCGAAAAGGGAGGGGATCATGCTCTGCTTCAGTATGTCACAGTACATGTTGACATTCCTGGTTCTCTCAATGAACTGTAGCTCCCCAGTGCCAACAGCACTCATGCAGCCCCAGACCATGACACTCCCACCACCATACTTGACTGTAAGCAAGACACACTTGTCTTTGTACTGCTCACCTGGTATCCGCCACACACGCTTGACACCATCTGAACCAAATAAGTTTATCTTGTTCTCATCAGACCAAAGGACATGGTTCCAGTAATCCATGTCCTTAGTCTGCTTGTCTTCAGCAAACTGTTTGCGGGCTTTCTTGTGCATCATCTTTATAAGAGGCTTCCTTCTGGGACGACAGCCATGCAGACCAATTTGATGCAGCGTGCGGCGTATGGTCTGAGCACTGACAGGCTGACCCCCCACCCCTTCAACCTCTGCAGCAATGCTGGCAGCACTCATACATCTATTTCCCAAAGACAACCTCTGGATATGACTCTGAACACGTGCACTCAGCTTCTTTTGTTGATCATGGAGAGACCTGTCCTGTTAAGCCGCTGTATGGTCTTGGCCACCGTGCTGCAGCTCAGTTTCAGGGTCTTGACAATCTTCTTATAGCCTAGGCCATCTTTATGTAGAGCAACAATTCTTTTTTTCAGATCCTCAGAGAATCCTTTGCCATGAGGTGCCATGTTGAACTTCCAGGGACTAGTATGAGAGAGTGACAGCGATAACACCAAATTTAACACACCTGCTCCCCATTCACACCTGAGACCTTGTAACACTAATGAGTCACATGACACCTGAGAGGGAAAATGGCAAATTGGGCCCAATTTGGTCATTTTCACTTACGCTGCTTTCACACCTGAGCGGTGCGGGGCGGCGACGGTAAAGCAGCGCTATATTTAGCGCTGCTTACCATCGCTTTACCCGCGGTATGCGGCCGCTAGCGGGGTGGTTTTAACCCCCGCTAGCGGCCGCAAAAGGGTTAAAAACCTCCGCAAACCGCCGCTGCAGCGGCGGTTTGCGGGCGGTATCCCCGCGGTTTCCCATTGATTTCAATGGGAACGAGCGGTATAGGAGCGGTAAATACACCGCTCCTACACCGCTCCAAAGATGCAGCTAGCAGGACTTTTTTTACCGTCCTGTTAGCGCACCGCTCCAGTGTGAAAGCCCGCCGGCTTTCACACTGGAGTGAATGGGGCCGGTTTTTTCAGGCGGTGTACAGGCGCTATTTTTAGCGCTGTACCGCCTGAAAACCGCCCCAGTGTGAAAGGGGCCTTAGGGATGCACTCACTTTTGTTGCCAGCGGTTTAGACATTATAGGCTGTGTGTTGAGTTATTTTGAGGGGACAGCAAATTGACACTGTTATACAAGCTGTACACTCACTACTTTACATTGTAGCAAAGTGTCATTTCTTCAGTGTTGTCACATGAAAAGATAGAATAAAATATTTACAAAGTTGTCAGGGGTGTACTCACTTTTGTGAGATACTGTATAAATTAAGGATACTCTAGGGCAGAGGTGTCCAAACTTTTTTCAAAGAGGGCCAGATTTGATGAAGTGAACATGCGTGAGGGCCGACCATTTTGCCTGACATTTTTTAAACCAATAAAATTTGGTCTAAGTGTGTTTGTTCGAGCGCTAATACATTGCCCAACAAGAATTCTCTTGCCTTTGTCGCACTCGCTCCTGACACACAGACGAATGCTCTGCTCTTTAGGGGTACCGTTAATTATAAATGGTACCCCACACATTGGAAAACGTGGGGTGCTTTTGGTGCAGTGCAATTAAAAAAAAAAAGTTGGGGATTTCTTTCCCTGCAGTTTTGTGGGTAGGGAAGCCCATTGAAATGAATGGGCTGATCTACACGCAGCCACACAGATGTGAACCAAGCGCTTGTTCACATGTCAGGTTGGAGGGGCAGTAAAACCACACGGTTAAGCTGTTTTTACCACCCCCAACTTCTCCCCCTTTAGCTGCAGAGGGAGCAGCTGGGGGTATAAACATGCTGTGGCTGCAGCTGGAGGTACACCCAGGGTGAATGGGGCTGCACTGCAACTACCCGCAACTGTGTGCATTGCACAGTTGCGGCATAGAGTGATGCTGGATTTTATAGGCTTAAAACAGGTGGTGAGGAGGCAAAATAATGCCTCTTTACTGCCTGTCAAATGCCTCTGAAAAGCAATCTGTGCATGGATTGCTTTTCAGAGGAGCAGCAGTCCTGGCTGATATCACAAACAAGACCTACAAATGCAGTTCTGATGGTACAGGAATGGGGGGGGGGGGGGGGGGGGCCGGATTAAAAGTAACATACACACATACACACACACACACACACACACGGACACATGGACACACATACAGACACATGTACATGGACACACATACAGACACATGTACATGGACACACATACAGACATGCATACAGACACATGTACATGGACACACATACAGACACATGCATACACATACATACAGACACATGTACATGGACACACATACAAACACACATGCACAGACAGACACATGAATAAAGCCCTTTTAAAACAAATCTAGCTTCTAGCATAGTACTGTACCTTTCCAGCTTCCTCATTCAGCCGGGTACTGCACTCTAGGGGGAAGCAGAGAGCACAGCACACTCCTCTGCACTTTACTTTCACTTTTGAGGCTAACGGAGCTTCTCACACAGTGCCGATGTTTGGCAGGGGATCGCTCATCTGACAGCCCTGATCCCGCAGCACACTAGTTGTGAGAGGCTGGTTTAGATAACCAGGCGGGCCGTTCAAAACCGGACCGCGGGCCGCGATTGGCCCGCGGGCCGGACTTTGGACATGCCTGCTCTAGGGAGAATGGCCCAGTGGGGGGTTTAATAGTGGAGAAAGTTTGAGGGTGAGGCAATGAGAATGTGTATCATGTTATGAATGGTCCCAAAAGTGGGAAAGCCTTCAAAGTTAGAGCTAGCCATTCAACTAAAAATTTCAGAAGCAGCTCAGCAATGACAGCCAATAAACTGTATATCTGTCATAACAGGTAGCCTTTTTAAAATTATAGCCAAGTCTGGTATGGAATTTTTTAAGAGGTTAACTTTGAGAACTAGTGATGGCGATGGCAGATATTAAGTACTTTTCTGTGGTGTATTTTTTTGCTCTGGGACTGGGAGTGATGAAGCTTTATCAGCATGTGGTATAAGATTGTTGTGATAAGATTTCTTGGGGTATATATACATTCCCAGTCCATACCATTCACACTGGTGATGTCTGACTCTCAACCATGAGACTGCAACTTATTTTGACTCTCTTTGCACTTCACCTACTCTGCTCTGATGGTAAGACCTTTTATGTGTATTTTATTTGTCATGGTCCATGTAACTTGTGGTGTGTTCATTGAACCCTTTGCCAACATACTTTTTTTGTTAAAAGTTGACATAATCTTAGAAAGTTAAGGTTATTTCTAGTTCTGTTATTGACATCCTTTCTCAACCTTGTTAACCCAGAGGGACCATTAAAAAAAAATTTCAGGTCTCTGGGAACCCCTGTGAAAAGAAATGTACCCACAATTCGCTGTACATTAGCATGATCACCAAATTGTAGAATGTTTTATATATATATATATATATGGATAAATAATATGGCTTACCTAGCATATTTGACACCCTGGGTAAATAATCTGCTCTATACAACATTTTTAGTAATAATCTTAAAATAAAATGAATCATAATAACAGAAAAGAAATGCAGACATTAAAAATGATGATGTCTCCTGACATTAGTTGTCATTGTAGACATGCCCCTTCCATTGTTTGTTAATGTAGGGAGTAGATAAATTTACCATGGCTTACTGCTCATGAAATGTCTAGCAATGCCAGGGGGAACCCGGGTTCAGAAAGGCATTTTTCGGATGTGTTTACTCTCAGTCCATATATTCTAATAATATATCGAACTACTAAAATTTGCTAGGCTTTCTCGTTTGACGCTAAAGTCAATACTCAAATGCTGCATGTTTCCCAATTTGGGGTTTATCCTGGGCACACTGAGCAGTTTTTTGTGCAAGGGAATGTATTCATTTTGGTTATTTGTGATCATGTCAAGTTGTCTCCGTATTCACAAAAAAATGCCTATTTTTTGGATTGCTTTCTTGACATTTTTATTTTTTTTTTATATCCACTGTAGATAATAAATTACGCTTTACTACATTTTATCATTAGTGAAGTGAACTTTCAGACAAAATGTTTTCTTTTCTTTTTTAGCATTAGGAAGGGTCAGATTTGTATTGCAGGAATAAAAACTAAAAACTAGGAAAGGGTATCAACAAATTAGCTAATCAGCAATAATCAGATTTAAATAAGCTTAGGATAAAAATATGTCTACAGGCAAAAAAATAAAACTTAAAAAAAAAATCCCACTTTTGCTATCACTTTGACCATTGGTTTATTACTATCTATGTCCCTATGTCACGTGGAGTTTTTTTTTTTTTTCTTTTAAATATTGATTTTTATGTTTTTTGAATAGTTTGCAAGGCTACATTAAAAAAGCCCATAGTCTGGATCACCTTGATCCCATATACCACAACATTAGTGGAGCTTGAGAAAGTCAATCCTTTCTAATGTTTTGAAAATCAATATACGGTAAGTATGTCTTACCACCTGTTCAACAAATACATCTATACTTAGGTAACCGTTATCTCACTTGGGCAAAGAGCTGCCCAAAAGCAAAACAAAACAAACAATAAGAAGAGACAGGAACCAGAAAAAGAATAGGGAAAGACGAAAAAAGAAAGCAAAATGTGTGGTGTTATGCCCCGTACACACGGTCGGAAATTCCGACCACAAAATATGTCTGATTTTTTCCGATGGATTTTGTCCGACACTGGTGTTGCATACACACGGTCGGACAAAGTTGTCGGAAAATCCGATCATTCTGAACGTGTAGACGTTCGTTGCATATGACGGAACTACGTAGAGGCTAGTAGCAAATAGCATTGGTCTCGTAATTTGATCTGAGCATGCAAGACACTTTGTCCGTTGTAATTCTCTACACACGATCGGAAAAAGTCCGATTGGATTTTGTTGTCAGAAAATTTGAGAGCAGGATCTCAAATTTTTTCCGTCAGAAATTCAGACGGAAAAATTCCGATGGAGCCCACACACGGGCGGATTTTCCGACAACATGGTCCGATCGGACATTTTCCGTCTGAATTTCCGACCGTGTATGGGGCATTAGGCTGCATTCAGACTACAGCGTTTTGAATCACGAGCAGATTTGCCGCAAATCTGCCCGCGAATTTGACATCGCTGATGTGTGAATGGCAAATCATCGAACTCGCATTTGAGATGCCATTCATTTTGAATGACACCTCAAATCGCGGTATGGGTCTGCCGCGTCTGTCACGCAATAAAACGCGATGTAATTGTGGCAATCAGCATCACAAGAAGCACGTCGTCCAAAAAAAGTTCAGTGCGATTTTCACATTTCATATAGTCCTATCGATTTAGTAAATCCTTTGTTCTGACAAAATTGATAGTTTTTTTTTTTGGGTGGGGGTTGCTTTGAGGCTCAACATGGGGTATATGTAGAATGTATAATGTCTATTTTTTTGCATTTGTAGGTACATCAAAATGGTTTTTGCATCCATAAAGTTTTGGTTGCTGGCTGTGACTTGCTTTGCTAGCTTTTATAAAATATGTCAAAATAAACCACTGCTGGGATACACTGGGTGGGGGAAGGAAGGCTGTAGAAGTCAAATTTACTAAAGCTGCCCATAGATGGTTCCATAGGTGTGCGCAGCCTTTTGCATTGGGGTGTGCACCTCAAAGCTCCAACATATATGCGTGTGATATATTTACTGGCCTCTTCCCGCACTCTCCATCCTGAAACAATGGGGGGGGGGGAGGGGGAGCGAGGGAGCTCACAGGGGGACCTGGGCAGCAGAAAGAAGAGGAACAGGGACAGGGTTCTGGGGGTCGGCAAGGAAGGATCACAGTTTATTTGTCACCTGCCCACGATCGATGGGTAGATTTTGATTGACGGGTTGCCATGCCCAGGATTAGGGTATTACAACCAGCTTGTTAGATTTTCAGCATGTAATTATAGCTGCTTGCAGTACTCACTGTATCACTGTGTTCTCCCAGCAGGGACAGCTCACCGTGCACCCCCCCCCCCCCCCCACCCAGTGGGAGAACACAACAGCTTGCTATGTTGATGGGGAATCAAATGATTTTCTTTCTGGCAACCAGTGGCTGCCAGGAAAGAAAATTGCAACAACTATGGCCTGCCTATGTCTCCCTGCAGATTCGGATGAATTCCGATCCATCTATGGCCAGCTTAAGGCACTGCTGTCTCTGACTACTACGCTCATGAGATTTGGCATAAGATTTGTTGATGTGACTATTCTGCTTCTCACTGTTCTCGTGGTTGGAGAAAAGCTTCTATCAATGTAGTTGCCTCCACTCAAACACAGTGCAGAACAAGGTGATTTTTTTCCCCTGCTGTAGCAGATTGGAGCATGCTCTTTTGGTTTTTTTTTTTGCCTTCCTCTGGATCAACTGTGGGTATAGAATGGGGTTTATAGGATTGTACGATATCTTTTATTTTTATTTATTATTTCTTTTTTTTATGGTTGAACTGGATGGACTTGGACTTTTTTCGGCCTAGCTAACTATGTAACTATGTTAGGCATGGTAAATCAGTAATTGGGAAAGGATCAGCTGTAGGGATCCCACAGCCAACACTGGTCTCTAGACCTTTTCCCTCAACATGCACGTTGGGCACAACATGGGCACAGCTTCTATTGCTCATTCTTAATAAATTTATGATGTAAATGAATAATGCAGGAAGGTTTTTTTATGACCACCATCTGCCGTTTAGAAAGTTTTTGAAAGAAGCTTAGAAAATCTGTACCGTTTCTACATTATAGGCTTTTTATCATTTGGGATTGAGGGGAGAAGTTGGTTGCTTTCAGGAGTTTTCTTCCATAATTGCATTTAGAAAAGGAAATATTGTAGAACCCCATGCTTTGTTCACTTGGATTTGAACTTCCCATATATGGCTTTACATTCTAATATTCTGGTAAATATTTTATGTGTTTCATGGTTTGATGATTTTTGGTATGAGACTTCTATGTTCATTCACACAGGCGCCGGGTTAAACATCATAAATGGAGATGTAGCTAAACCACATTCCAGGCCGTACATGGCTCTGATAAAGTTTGAGACACAGTATGAAGAAACGTTATGTGGAGGAAGTTTAATACACCCCAGATGGGTGCTGACTGCTGGTCACTGTAACAAGTAAGTACATTCATAGCATAGTATTCAGCACATCCTAAAATGTTCCAAAATTAAAGTTATGGATTTTTTCCCAGCCTGCTTATAGTAAAATTGTATGAATGTGTGTGTATGTTGATTTTGTTTTCCCTTTAACCTTGCAGCCCAATCTTTACTGGCAAGAAACAATTAGAACTTATACACTTATCCCTTGAGAAGTATTACTACTCCCTATCCTGATATGAACACTCAAAGCATCAAATCCCCAGGCTCCCGTTGCCCCTCCTTGGTTACACTCCTCAGAGAGTAACAGCACAACAGCTGAGTTTACGTTCGTCCTGGGCACTTCTCGATAGCGGTCACTTCTCGATAGAACACCAGCTACATTTTATATGTTTCTTTTTTTTTTATACCTGCCTTTTACAAATTACCTAAGACTAATTAGTAAATCACAGACTCCTCTTCTGCCTAGGATCTTCTCTGGCAGTGCAGAGGAGTTAGCCCAGGTCTCTGCAACACTGTTCCCCATGGTGATGCGTCGTAGCCGTAGGAGGCAGGTTCATGATACCCTAAACTCACAGGACATCATCAGTCTTCCATGTTGAATGATACTGGGTGTCTTTCATGTCTTTATGGACCTTGCTTTGTGCACTGGTGTGCAGTCATGTTGAAACAGGAAGGGGCCATCCCCAAACTGTTCCCACAAGGTTGGGAGCATGAAATTGTCCAAAATGCCTTGGTATGCTGTCGCCTTAAGAGTTCTCTTCACTGGAACTAAGAGGCCAAGCCCAACCCCTGCAAAACAACTCCAGACCCTAATCCATCAAATTATTTGAAGGTGTGGCTCAATAATTTTGGCAATATAGTGTGAATGAGCGAGTTTGGGGTGGAGGAAACTTGACTGGCCTGACCTCAACCCGATAGAACACCTTTGGGATGAATTAAAGCTGAGACTGCGAGCCAGGCCTTCTCACCAACATCAGTGCCTGACCTCACAAATGCACTTTTGGAAGAATGGTCAAACAATCCCATAGACACACTCCTAAACCTTGTGGACAGCCTTCCCAGAAGAGTTGAAGCTGTTATAGCTGCAAAGGGTGGGCCAACTACATATTGAACCCTATAGACTAAGACTGGGACGCCATTAAAGTTCATGTGCATGTAAAAGCATGTGTCACAATACTTTTAGCAATATAGTTTGTAAGCTGGAGTTTTGCTTTAGATAAGAAATTTTATCTAGCAAAAAAAAGGGATTTTACATGACCATGCTGTAAATATACACAACAGTACAGTCATGTATAATGCATTTCTGGCTAAATCTAAAGTTCTTATCTAAAGCATATGCAAAGTTTAGTCAAAGCTATAAATAAAATAGCACTCAGAAATGGAAGTTCTCCGCCCTCCCCCCTGCAGTCTTCTGGGACACTGACAGGTCCCAGAAGACTGCATCCACCATTCACGATGCGCAGTGGGCACCGGCTGTGAAACCACAAGCTGTGACAGCCAGGTGCCCATAGTGAAGATGGCAGCGCCGGGAACCGAAGACAGCGGGTGAGAGCGACTGGGGTGAACACACCGCTGGATTGTGGAACAGGTGAGTGGCTGTTTTTTTAAAAGTCAGCAGCAACAGTTTTTTGTAGCTGCTGGCTTTTATTTTTTTCCACAGGTGGCTGGAACTTCTCTTTAAAAGGTTACATTCAGAGATTAAACACAATCATTTATCTGTAAATGGCTTGTGTGCATTAAATTGTCCTGATAGAGATTGGGCAGTATATGAGGATGTTGTATGTAACCTACAGAGTACTTTCTGAACTTGGAAAAGTGACAGAGTTGCTTAAAATATTTTTTTTATCCTGGCCTGATGGTTCTGGGGGTATATGGGCAGGGATTATTGGAATGTGGAAACCCCCATGTGGCCTTATGGTTCGGACCGAACCATAAGCTCATTCCTATTAAGTAAAGCAGAATTACATGACAAAACATCGTACTGGTTATGCACAAGTCATCCAAGTATGGAAAGAAAACTATAATATAATGTGATGTGCATGATATAATTACCGCCATATTGGTTATCTCTGTCTTTTAGGCCTGGAAGTGTTACAACTGTTATTCTCGGTGCTCATGCCAAGGACAAAAAGGAAAAACAGCAGCAAGTGTTTAGTTATCCCAGGAGTTATACGCACCCTCTCTATAACAACACCCGTTATTTTAATGATCTTAAACTATATAGGGTAAGAATACTGGATACATACTTTATTCATTAAACTATTATTGCAAATATTATGGCTTTAGGGTCCAGCAATGTTCTTTGACTACCAGCTATACTCACCTATTAGTGATACTTATTAAGTTTATTTTTATGAGCTGCCATCTATATGGATTCAGGCTCCTCATAATAGGCTGGCCTTACATTTTCTGGAGCCGGCTTCTGGCTCCATCCATTCTATTCTTCTCTTCTTTTCTTCTGCACTGTTCCTTCCCACGATGATGGTGCACTGCTTAATAGACTGAGTTTCCTGTGCTTTGTTGATGCCCTTTCTAGTTATGTACCAATAGGATCCCCTGAATAAGCTATCGGCGAAATGCATAGCGATCTATTGGCGCTGACACTGTGATTCCGTGTGCCTGGCCTCCAGCCAGAAAGGGTCTTCTTGGACTACTTTGTTACCATCCCTTAGGCCATCCATGCGGTTTTCCTTGTTTAGCATCTTGATCTGTCCTTGTGTATGGGACAGTGTATCTTTAAGACATGTTCATGTGTTTTTTAATGTTTTTTCAATAAATTTAATATTTTTACTATAATATGAAACCATTTCTCTTTCCTAATTGGGATTACAGTATAGTGGCAACCTTTAAAGTCCATTTTCTTATTTTTTCAGTTTTTGCTCAATTGTTATTGGATGTGGTGCAGTATATGTCCCAAATCTCTTTTGCAATATATTCTTGAATTTAAGAATTACAATAATTTTATTACATCACAATACAATATTGAGCAGAGTTTTAGGACAACTCTTTCCAAGTTCAAGTTCCCCTTTTTAATATTTTAAAGAACTGACCATCAAATGAATAATGTAGATAAAAGCAGTACTGTAGAATAGTTTTAAAGTATAACTAAAGGCAAAACTTTTTTTTTCGTTTTGGATAGATGGAGAGGTATTAGAACACTTGTTTTATTGCTGTCTGTGATCCCGTTAAGGAGAGTCATCCTCTCTATTTGTCCTGTTCAAAATTATCATTGAAAGTGAAAGTAAAAAAAAAAAACCAAAAATTTTGGGTTGTCCCCAGAAAAGTTATAAAGAGGAAATCTACCAATGGGTACAAAAGTTCTGGTGACCTGGGGGACCCCAAGGAATTCCCTTAGTTTATGGGGATTTCCTCTCACTTCCTGTTTGGCTATGGGACGGGAAGTGAAGGGAAATCTCCCCCATGGGACACAGATGGCAAAATAAATCTGACCGGGGTTATAACCATCCCTTACTCTATCCAAAATAAAAAATAAAAAGTTTTGCCTTCAGTTCTACTTTAACTTCACCCAGTGCTCTTTTCCACACCAAAGAATCAAGCATCAATATAGCTTCCATGGATAACTGGCAGTTAGCCCATGATACCAAATTTCAGCTGAATGAAACATATGAAAAACTGCAGAGCTAGATGAAGTCTTACAAATACATAATAGTACTTATTTGCTCAAATCTCAGTTCCAGTGGACCAGAGAAAGTGTGTGGGTAAGAGCATTGAAATAGGTTACTAAGCAAGTGGGCAAGCAATCCTTCATTGTGGTTACTGTTCCCCACTACTACCCCACATATTGCTGACATATGCCATGTATGGCCAGCTATCATTCCAGGAATAGGGATGGATGTTTTGTAAATGGGTAAAAAAATAGCTAAAAGACATAAGACAAAGGATAGCTGACACCAGAACATGTTCAAAAAGAACTAAGTACTGTCTCCAGTGGTGGCCCGTCCATAGGGGGCGCCCGGGCACACACCCCCCCCCCCCCCCCATGCAGTCAAAAAAAAATGTTAAGCAAAATAAAAATAAAAAATAAAGCTTTATTTAAACATGTCCCTTTAAGAAATTTTTTTTAAAAAACAAAAAGGTCCTGTGCACCGGGCACCGGGTGCAGTGCAATATGGGAAGCTCAACGTCTATGCAATCGTGAGATTGCAGAAGAGGCGCTTTATTTGCCCCAAAAAAATTGGCGCGATGGACTGGCCGGGCGAGTGCATAGACTTGCACTTTCAGTTACATGGGTGGCGCTTCCGACGTCACTCAAGGAAGTGATGTTCACACACTCGGCAGCTCAGTCCAACATCTTACCTGAGAGGATCAGGGAAGCCATGCAGCCTGGTATATGATGTGCAGAGCCCTGTGTATAATGTGCAGCCTGGTATATGATGTGCAGAGCCCTGTGTATAATGTGCAGCCTGGTATATGATGTGCAGAGCCCGTGTATAATGTGCAGCCTGGTATATGATGTGGATTCTATAAGGGGTGTGGCTTATGAGAAGTGGGAGGGAGCAAACGTTGATCGGCGGGTCTTGCGCCCCCCATCCTAAAACTTCACCAGCCGCCACTGACTGTCGCCAACTATAACGAAGGAGGGAGCCATTAATGATATGACTTATTATACTCACAGTTGTCAATAGTTTTCAAGGGAGTAGAGGTTTTGTCTTCTCTTCCTGTAAACCAGAGAATTTTTGAAAAGGCAGAACTTGAAGGATATTAATATTTTTTCAAACTCCGTAACTTTTAGATTTCAGATAATTACAGTAGCAGTATTGACATTTTAAGGGCCAGTTCACACCATGGCCACACATGAATCACACATTCACATGTGATTCTGTAGTCAAGTAGTCAATGCACTACTTATAAAATGCACTCTAACTGGATTATATAATACAAAAGCACCATGCAATCCAGTGTTAGCAGGTGTTTGCGACTTGCTTTTGGGGTGTGGTTAACTGTCTATTGTCACCCCCGGCATGGTGTGAACCGGTGTTCTGTCAAATTCTCCAACCCATCAAAAACTCCAACCATGTAATTTCCAGTTTCTTTAAACCAGGGGTGCTCAACCCGTGGCACATGTGGCCCGCAGCGCCATCGGAGGTGGCCCGCCACGTCTTGCTCTGAGATGGCGGGTCAGGAAGCCCTGATCGCGGGTTCCCGACCCGCCATCTCCGAGCATCAGCGAGAACGAAGCCGCCGCTAAAGGAAGCAGAGCCGATGCTTCCTGTATAGCGCCGGCTCCTTCACAGGCGGAGTGATATCAAATGTACTCCGCCTGTGACAGGAATGTGTACTGCAGCTGCATGCTTCCTGAGATCTCACAGCAGCCAGCAGTGCCAGAGCCAGCAGTGCCAGTACCAGTACCCATCAGCAGTACCAGCCAGAAGTACCAGTACCCACCAGCAGTACCAGTACCAGCCAGAAGTACCAGTACCAGCCAGCAGTATCAGTACCCACCAGCAGTACCAGTCACCAGTACCCACCAGCAGTACCAGCCAGAAGTACCAGTACCCACCAGCAGTACCTGCCAGCAGTACCAGTACCCACCGGCAGTACCAGTACCCGCCAGCAGTACCAGTACCTGCCAGCAGTATCAGTACCCACCAGCAGTACCCACCACCAGTACCCGCCAGCAGTACCAGTGCCCACCACCAGTACCCGCCAGCAGTATCAGTACCCGCCAGGAGTACCAGCCAGCAGTACCGGTACCCACCAGCAGTACTAGCCACCAGTACCAGTCACCAGTACCCACCAGCAGTACCAGTACCCGCCAGCAGTACCAGTACCCACCAGCAGTACCAGTACCCGCCAGCAGTACCAGCCAGCAGTACCAGCCAGCAGTACCAGTCACCAGTACCAGTCACCAGTACCCGCCAGCAGTATCAGTACCCACCACCAGTACCAGCCAGCAGTACCAGTACCCATCAGCAGTACTAGCCACCAGTACCAGTCACCAGTATCAGTACCCGCCAGCAGTATCAGTACCCACCAGCAGTACCAGTACCAGCCAGCAGTACCCGCCACCAGTACCAGCCAGCAGTACCAGTACCCACCACCAGTACCAGTCACCAGTACCCGCCAGCAGTACCAGTACCCACCAGCAGTACCAGTACCAGCCAGCAGTACCCACCAGCAATACCAGTACCAGCCAGCAGTATCAGTACCCACCAACAGTACAAGTACCAGCCAGCAGTACCAGTACCCACCAGCAGTACCAACCACCAGTACTAGCCACCAGTTCCAGTCACCAGTACCAGCACGAGCCAGCAGTACCAGTACCAGCCACCAGTACCAGTACCAGCCAGCAGTACCAGTACCCACCAGCAGTACCAACCACCAGTTCCAGTCACCAGTACCAGCACCAGCCAGCAGTACCAGTACCAGCCACCAGTACCAGCCAGCAGTACCAGTACCCGCCAGCAGTACCAGCCAGCAGTACCAGCCAGCAGTACCAGTACCAGCCAGCAGTACCCGCCAGCAGTACCAGTACCCACCGGCAGCACCAGTAACCACCAGCACCCGCCAGCAGTACCAGTAGCTGCAAGCAGTTTCAGCCAGTAGTACCAGTACCAGCCAGCAGTACCAGTACCCGCCAGAAGTACCAGTACCTGCCAGCAGTACTAGTACCAGCCAGCAGTACCAGCCAGCAGTACCAGCAGGCAGTACCCAACAGCAGTACCAGCCCTGGAGGACAGCCTGCAGCAGCCACCAGTTATAACCACCTGGGGGACAGCAGCAACCAGCTACAGGAATCCTGAGGAAGAAGTGATGATCAAGGTCAGTTGAGGAGCAGGTAAACCGCTGTGCATCAGTGTGAAAGCAGCCTTAGTCCCCTTTCACACGATCGGTCCGATTGGTTCTGCCTGTCTGTTTTTCAGGCGGACCCAATCAGACCCTCCATTTACCTCTATAGGGCGGCAGATGTAAACAGACTCATGTCTGCTTACACCCGCCTATCTGCAATCCGATCTGCTTAAAAAACAGAAGGGGATCTGTCCCCATCTGTCTGGGCAGATCGGAGGGCCCTTAGGGAAGAGCGGGCTGCATCTGTGTCTGCTCTACATATGCAGAATGGACACAGACCTGCCATCAGCCAGCTACGCTAATTGTGGCCCGCGACCAGTTGCCAAGTCGCTAAAGTGGCCCTCGCTCCTCAAAAGGTTGGGCTCCCCTGCTTTAAACCATCAGTAATTGGAGATTTTGACAAATTGCTGTTTGGACACAACACCGGCAACCGAATACAGGGGTTTATTTACTAAAGGAAAATCCACTTTGCACCTGAAGTGCACTTGGAGGTGCAGTCGCTGTAGATCCGAGGGGAACATGCAAGGAAAATAAAAAACAGCATTTTTGCTTGTATATGATAGGATGATAAAATCGTCAGAGCTTCCCCTCATTTCAGATCTTCCCCTCAGATTCTCAGCGACTGCACTTCCAAGTGCACTTGCAGTGCAGAGTGGCTTTGCCTTTAGTAAATCAACCCCACAGTCCGGTGCACGATATTATGAGTGGAGATTGTTACTCCGCTCTGATACTAGCCAACATAATGGCTGCCTCCGAGGCGGCAACAAATTTGTCCTCGTTAGCCGCCGTGCTGCCAAACCAGCTTAATCTTCCTGTACCGGACTGTATTTGGTTGCTGGTGTTGTGTCCTTACAACGATTCGTCAAAATCTCCAATTACTGGTGGTTTAAATAAACTGGAAATTATGTGGTTGGAGTTTTTGACAGGTTAGAGAATTTAGCAGAACGTGACCCTTAAAGTTTTTGTAAACCTCGAACATGAAAAATGAACAAACCATATCCCTCATATGCCTCAATCCAAAGCAGTCAGCGTCATTTCTTTCTGCTGCCTCTTCCCTCCGCTATCTGCATGACTGTGTAGAAAGGGGTGTGTCCATTCCCTCCACTCAGGTCTCAGATTACACTGAAGCTCTGTGCTCTAGCTGTGCAGTGTGTCAGATTCCTGCCCCTCGCCTTCTGGATCTGAGAAATAGCCTTTGTTCTGTATACTTTGAACAGATCTGGAGTACAATGACACTATGTAGAAGGATGTGCTTCATCTCTGTATATCACCTGCGGCTAGTCACTTCACTGAGCATATGTAAGGGTTTACAACCACTTTAATCATTTAGAATAAATTCATAACTGAATTAAATGATCAAATGAAAAAAATAAACGTAACTTATACCATATTAATGTCCTTGCAGTCGTATTTTCTTAACTACCGAAAGCTTTTCACTTCATTTTATTGGTTAAACTCTGTTTTGTATATTACAGTTATCTCGTGCAGCTAAGCTGGGAAAATCTGTTCAACTTCTACCTCTGCCAGAAATATTTGATGACCTAAAGGAGGGGACTGTATGTCAAGCAGCGGGATGGGGAAAGACAGAGGTAGATGATGATTCCGAATATCTGCTGCAAGTTAATGTCACTGTCCTAAACAGAGGAACATGCAGTGAAATCTATATAAGTAAAGAATATGAAATAACAGAAAATATGATGTGTACTAAGGTGGGACCTCGAGGACAGGATACCTGTAGTGTAAGTATACTGTCTATTTCTCAGACAATAATGTGTGCTCTACAGAATGAATGAATGTGCACTATTACCAAACTGCAGCCCTTTGTTATTCACACCCAGGGCCGGGACAAGGGGTGTGCAGAAGTAGCGGCTGCCCTGGGCGCAATGGTTTATTGCAAGGATGAGGGTGTCCTGATTCTAACCTAAGGGAAGGGGGGTGCAGTTTGGCATCTTTGCCCTGGGCGCGGGGTGACCTTGTCCCAGCACTGTTCCCATCCCCCAAATCTGGACAATTTAACACAGGGGTCTCCGAACTTTCTAAACAAAGGGCCAGTTTACTGTCCTTCAGGCTTTAGGGGGGCTGAGTTGTGGCCAGTGGGAGAAGAAAATGCACCATTATTGGTTTTAGCTGGAGAAATAGTGCCTCACTGTTGGTATGAGTGGGAGGAATAATGCCCCAATGATGGTGTTATTAGGAGGAATGGTGCCCATCATTGGTGTTAGTTGGAGGAAAAGTTCAATCAATAGCAAAACTGGGTAACAAGCATCTATTATCTATAGTACCTGTACATAAACTGTTATGCCGCGTACACACGGTCGGACTTTTCTGACAGGAAATGTTTGATGTGAGCTTGTTGTTGTCCGACCGTGGGTATGCTCCATCGAACATTTGCTGTTGGAGTTTCTGCAAACAAACGTTTGAGAGCAGGTTCTCAAATTTTCCGCCAACAAAACTTGTTGTCGGAAAGTCCAATCATGTGTACATAAGTCCGTCGCACAAAAGTCCACGCATGCTCTGAATCAAGTAGAAGGAGCCGCACTGGCTATTGAACTTGCTTTTCCCGGCTTGTCGTACGTCTTGTACGTCACCGCTTTCCCACGTTCTGAATTTTTGGCCAACATTTGTGTGACCGTGCGTATGCAAGACAAGTTTGAGCCAACATCCTTCGGAAAAAAATCCACGGTTTTGTTGTCGGAAAGTCCAATCGTGTGTACGCGGCATAACTGTTTAATAGAGAATTAGTGTATTTTCTCCTCAAAAATTAGCTTGTATTGTACATTAAAAATGATAGTGCACAGTTACTTAACGTTTGGCACTTCTGCATTACAGCAATGGGGTCCTCAGTTTGATTCCCAACCAGGACACTATCTGCATGGAGTTTGCATGTCTTTCCATGTGTGTGTGGGTTTTTTCTGCTGGTAGTGGTAGGTTAATTGGCTTCTGTCTAAATTGGTTCTATTATGTTTGTGTATGTACAGTATGTATTCATATCAGATAGGGACCTTATATTGTAACAGCCTTGAGGGCAGGGACAGGGACAGATGGAAAAGTTCAGTATGTAAGGTGCTGTATAAATTGTTACTGCTATATCAATACCTGTAAAAAAATGTACTGCATGAATTCAGTAAAGAAATGTCTACAAAACCATAGTAATCTGCAGATAAATGAAATAACAATCTGTTAAAAAAAAACATTTTTTCAGGGGGATTCAGGAGGTCCCTTAATCTGCAATGGAGTTTTCTCAGGATTGACATCATTTGGGCCAACACAATGTGGACAACCTAATGAGGCCTCCGTCTTTACCCGCCTAACCCAGGAATACATCGACTGGATACATAGCGTGATCAAAAAATAGTACCAAACTTGCGTTAAATTCATATAATCATTATACTACCATTTTTCAAATGCTTTATCAATCAAATTAGGTCTTTTTGGAAGAATCTTTTTTCTTACTTTTCCTTTTTTTTTGGATTCATCAAAGAGACTGTCAAGTTTTTTAAATGTCTTCTTGTAGCATGTTTCCCTTCCTATTTTTTATTCACTTGCTGGAGAATTCAACCACTCCAATCAATTACCTAGCACAGCCAAAGCTCCCCCTCCCTCTTGACACATCATAGCTTTTTCCTATTCTGGGAGTGTCTAATTACTGTCTGTGCTGGCCCAGCTCCTATCCCCTTCCTCTCACCTACTAAGGCCCCTTTCACACCGGACGGATCCGTAATGATCCGCCCCGTGAACATCCGCTTGAGCCGGCGGATGACAGGGTGGTCCCTGCACCCGCCGGAGAAAAATAGGATTTTCCTCCGTTTGCACAATCGGACCATAGCGGAGACGGATGATATCGGGTGTAAGCGGATGTTCATCCGCTGACACACGCTATCCCATAGGGATGCATGTATGTCCGTATTTCATCCGAAAACAGATGGATGAAAAACGGACATACGGTCCGCATGTGTGAAAGGGGCCTTATGTATACTTTTTTGGAGCTGCTAGGGAGAAGTGAGGAGGAATACTATAAGGTGTCACTTGAAAGACAGCTCTGAGTCTGCTGTAGCTGCTGACTTCACATTCTAAATCCAGCAGTCGCCTCCGAGCCCTTTGGATAGCTACACAAAATACATTAAAAGCATATATATTCTCATGAGAAGATTATTGGTCTGACAACAGGGTCTTTTTAAAGCCTAAATGTAGCTAAAACAAAGAACAGCAAAATCAGCATCTATAGTTAGTATAATCAGGTTGATTTACTAAAGTCAAATATACTGTGCACTTCAAGTGCATTTGCTCTAGATCTGAGGGGAAGCTCTGCAATGAGAGGAAGCTCTGCTGATTTCTATCATTCAATCACCTACAAGCAAAAATGCTGTTTTTTATTTTCCTTGCATGCGATTGAGTATTCTTTGCAAAATCAAGCTTTACCTCATTTACTAAGCTCTGGAGCAAGTGCACTTGCAGGGCACAGTATATTTGCCTTTAGTAAATCAACCCCGTTGTCACCGTTGTCCGGATTCTACAAACCCTCCACAACCAAACCCAACCCAGCCACCGCAGACCCCCATTTTCAGAAAAAGGTCAGCAAAGGTAACCTCCATATTTCTCCTCTTACAGGTGTCCTTTACAGTTACCAATATGCTTGCATGTGCAAATTTTTGATTCATTAGTAAATACTATGTTACACAGAAACTTAGACTGCTTTAGCCGACATTTCCAGCACTATTAATAAAATCGTGTTGTTTTATTGATAAAAAAAACCTTCACTGTGATGCTGCTCATGTGAGAGTGTTCCTTGTTAATAAAGTTTTTGTAGAGATTCACTTGGACCACCTTAATTTTGCTATTACCACGTTTGTAACATTTTGTACATCCTTGTGTTTGAAATATACACTCAGTATTTTATAAGTTCACATTTTTAAAGTGAACACTGATAATAGCACAACTTTATCTGTTACACAAACATAAAACATTTTTTATTTGTGGTGATGGGACCGGGTGGTGGTGGTGGGGGGGGGGGGGGGGGTTCAGGGGGGTGATAACTGTTTTCGGTATGTGTGCCATATCTAGAAGAGCTTTCCTCTGGGTACCAAGAAGACAAAAATTTTAGTGAAACAAATGTGGAATATTGAAGTGGACCTTCATCCTCCGCACCCATTTTCCGTCATATCACTCCTACCCACCTCCTCTCACACAATTGGACTTTAAAAAAGAAAAAATTCTAATACCTTTTGGTAAACACATCCTAGCACTTCCTCTATTCTTACCTAGGCAAGAATTATGTATTCAGTTGCCTGCAGCCTCACTTCACACATCCCAGGAGGCCTCAAGGTTCCCTTAAAGCTCATGCACCACGGTGCATCATCCGGGGGTCGGCTGTATCTGTCTTGTGTTTTTCTTGCCCTAATAACACACAAAGGCTGGCTGCAAAAATCTGGAAGAGACAGCTTGTACCTGATGGTGGCCAAAAAGAAGATTGTGGCACAGAAACAATTGGGTGGGTGAGGCTCGGAGACAGGGTAGTGACAGGGTAGTGTAATAATCAGAGAACACACTGACCTCAATTTTCACTGGCTGAACCTGGCCATTAACAGAATGAATTGCGAGCCGTGGGGTGGACCTGTTGGTATTCTCGCTCCCAGCATCCTTCAAACTGAAAATTGAAGGAGCTGGGTGGAAAGATGTTGGCCGAACCACAGCCGCATCCAAGCAAATGCAGGCATTGTTCAGGTATTCTGACCAGCGCTACTGACAGGGGGGACCGGCAGCATCAAGACCGAGGCATACAGGGCCCTTGCCTCATCATTTTCTATGGCTGCCACAGGGAACCTGCAGGAAACTTTCCTTGCTGGCCATACTCCGCAGGGAAATGGTAAAATCTGGGTCCAGCCCACCTGCAGCTGATTGGAAGAGGAGACTGGGGTGGATACTGTCTATTCAACTCTCTCTGCAGAGAGAAATTGTGCAGTATATGTGTGTTAGCCCCCCCTGCCCTGCCTTGAGCTTCTCTTCTTCTCATAGAGCCCATGGAGAACCAGGTGCCCCAATGTCTGAATTTCCTACCATTTCTTGATCTATGCATTCCTTAATCATGTTGCTTTGGACACTCTGCAAATGCTCTCTCTATCATCCTTATGAGGATGCAGAGTCCCTAGATCAATAAATTTCCATCTCTGAAATAATGAAATTAAATAATTTTCCCCAACAAAACTCCTGGGCCTGATGGGTTACCAGGGGAATGGTATAAACTACATGTAAAAGACCTAAGGCACTGCAAAGTATTTACGGAGAGTTATGAGTCACAGTCCTTACCCCCTCTCCAATGTACCAAGCACACATTATACTATTACCTAAGCCAGGGAAAGACCCCAAATTCTGTGAGTCTTGTGAACCTATTTCCCTTTTGAATTATGATTTAATGGTCCCGACTAAGGTCTTAGCTATGAGACCGACAAAACTTTTATCCTCCTTGGTTAGTATTGACTAGGGATGGGCCCGGTGCTCGATGCAAACCCACGTTCGCATCGAGCACCGGGCGTTCGCTCGCTCGGCGAGCCCAGAACTATTTTGGCCGCTCGCATCACGTTCGTGTGATGCGAGCGGCCCCGCAATGCATTGCGGCCGCGCGGCCGGCGCAGTGCATTGCTGGCTGATGATTGGCCAAGCATGCACTGTGACCCCGCATGCTTGGCCAATCACAGCCCCGGAAACTCGAAGAGCCATAATTGGCTACAGGCAGGACGCCTGTAGCCAATTACAGCTCAGGGGCTGTAGTACACGCCCCCCCCCCTATAAAAGGCCGCCACGCCGTCTGCGCCGGTCACATGCTGTTCCGGCGCAGATAGAGCAGGCTAGATCTGTGACACTCTGCTGGATTTAGTTAGTTAGAGAGATTTACTTAGAGAGATTGAGTTAGATAGATTCATTCATTTAGATTGATTTAGAAAGAGGGGCTTGTAGTGTGCTCGTGGCAGGCAGGCAGAGCTCCTATATTTTGTTCCCAGAAGCACCTATAGGACTTGTAGTGTGTTCGTGGCAGGCAGGCAGAGCTCCTATATTTTGTTCCCAGAAGCACCTATAGGACTTGAAGTGTGTTAGTCCCATCACACAGACCTACATTTTCTTCCCAGAAGCACCTATAGGACTTGAAGTGTGTTAGTCCCATCACACAGAGATCATATATTTTGTTCCCAGAAGCACCTATAGGACTTGAAGTGTGTTAGTCCCATCACACAGAGATCATATATGTTGTTCCCAGAAGCACCTATAGGACTTGAAGTGTGTTAGTCCCATCACACAGACCTATATTTCCTTCCCAGAAGCACCTATAGGACTTGAAGTGTGTTAGTCCCATCACACAGACCTACATTTTCTTCCCAGAAGCACCTATAGGACTTGAAGTGTGTTAGTCCCATCACACAGAGATCATATATTTTGTTCCCAGAAGCACCTATAGGACTTGAAGTGTGTTAGTCCCATCACACAGAGCTCCTATATTTTGTTCCCAGAAGCACCTATAGGACTTGAAGTGTGTTAGTCCCATCACACAGAGATCATATATTTTGTTCCCAGAAGCACCTATAGGACTTGAAGTGTGTTAGTCCCATCACACAGACCGACATTTTCTTCCCAGAAGCACCTATAGGACTTGAAGTGTGTTAGTCCCATCACACAGAGATCATATATTTTGTTCCCAGAAGCACCTATAGGACTTGAAGTGTGTTAGTCCCATCACACAGACCTATATTTCCTTCCCAGAAGCACCTATAGGACTTGAAGTGTGTTAGTCCCATCACACAGAGATCATATATTTTGTTCCCAGAAGCACCTATAGGACTTGAAGTGTGTTAGTCCCATCACACAGACCTACATTTTCTTCCCAGAAGCACCTATAGGACTTGAAGTGTGTTAGTCCCATCACACAGAGATCATATATTTTGTTCCCAGAAGCACCTATAGGACTTGAAGTGTGTTAGTCCCATCACACAGAGATCATATATTTTGTTCCCAGAAGCACCTATAGGACTTGAAGTGTGTTAGTCCCATCACACAGACCTATATTTCCTTCCCAGAAGCACCTATAGGACTTGAAGTGTGTTAGTCCCATCACACAGACCTACATTTTCTTCCCAGAAGCACCTATAGGACTTGAAGTGTGTTAGTCCCATCACACAGAGATCATATATTTTGTTCCCAGAAGCACCTATAGGACTTGAAGTGTGTTAGTCCCATCACACAGAGATCATATATTTTGTTCCCAGAAGCACCTATAGGACTTGAAGTGTGTTAGTCCCATCACACAGAGATCATATATTTTGTTCCCAGAAGCACCTATAGGACTTGAAGTGTGTTAGTCCCATCACACAGACCGACATTTTCTTCCCAGAAGCACCTATAGGACTTGAAGTGTGTTAGTCCCATCACACAGAGATCATATATTTTGTTCCCAGAAGCACCTATAGGACTTGAAGTGTGTTAGTCCCATCACACAGACCTATATTTCCTTCCCAGAAGCACCTATAGGACTTGAAGTGTGTTAGTCCCATCACACAGAGATCATATATTTTGTTCCCAGAAGCACCTATAGGACTTGAAGTGTGTTAGTCCCATCACACAGAGATCATATATTTTGTTCCCAGAAGCACCTATAGGACTTGAAGTGTGTTAGTCCCATCACACAGACCGACATTTTCTTCCCAGAAGCACCTATAGGACTTGAAGTGTGTTAGTCCCATCACACAGAGATCATATATTTTGTTCCCAGAAGCACCTATAGGACTTGAAGTGTGTTAGTCCCATCACACAGACCTATATTTCCTTCCCAGAAGCACCTATAGGACTTGAAGTGTGTTAGTCCCATCACACAGAGATCATATATTTTGTTCCCAGAAGCACCTATAGGACTTGAAGTGTGTTAGTCCCATCACACAGACCTACATTTTCTTCCCAGAAGCACCTATAGGACTTGAAGTGTGTTAGTCCCATCACACAGAGATCATATATTTTGTTCCCAGAAGCACCTATAGGACTTGAAGTGTGTTAGTCCCATCACACAGACCTATATTTCCTTCCCAGAAGCACCTATAGGACTTGAAGTGTGTTAGTCCCATCACACAGAGATCATATATTTTGTTCCCAGAAGCACCTATAGGACTTGAAGTGTGTTAGTCCCATCACACAGAGATCATATATTTTGTTCCCAGAAGCACCTATAGGCAGTGGCGGAACTACCAGGGTCGCAGCAGTCGCACTTGCGACTGGGCCCTGGAGCTCGCCGCTGTGGGTGGGGGCCCCCGCCTGCCCGTTCTCCACTGTTAGGTGCCGCCCGCCGCCCACCCACTCTTCACTCTTAGGTGCTGCCCACCCGCTTTCAGGTGCCGCCCGCCCGCGCTCAGGGGCCGCCCGCCGCCCGCTCTCAGGGGCCGCCCGCTCTCAGGGGCCGCCCGCCGCCCGCTCTCAGGGGCCGCCCGCTCTTAGGGGCCGCCCGCCTGCTCTCAAGGGCCGCCCACCGCCCGCTCTTAGGGGCCACCCACCACCTGCTCTCAGGGGCCGCCCACCGCCCGCTCTCAGGGGCCGCCCACCGCCCGCTCTCAGGGGTTAGTCCCATCACACAGACCTACATTTTCTTCCCAGAAGCACCTATAGGACTTGAAGTGTGTTAGTCCCATCACACAGAGATCATATATTTTGTTCCCAGAAGCACCTATAGGACTTGAAGTGTGTTAGTCCCATCACACAGAGCTCCTATATTTTGTTCCCAGAAGCACCTATAGGACTTGAAGTGTGTTAGTCCCATCACACAGAGATCATATATTTTGTTCCCAGAAGCACCTATAGGACTTGAAGTGTGTTAGTCCCATCACACAGACCGACATTTTCTTCCCAGAAGCACCTATAGGACTTGAAGTGTGTTAGTCCCATCACACAGAGATCATATATTTTGTTCCCAGAAGCACCTATAGGACTTGAAGTGTGTTAGTCCCATCACACAGACCTATATTTCCTTCCCAGAAGCACCTATAGGACTTGAAGTGTGTTAGTCCCATCACACAGAGATCATATATTTTGTTCCCAGAAGCACCTATAGGACTTGAAGTGTGTTAGTCCCATCACACAGACCTACATTTTCTTCCCAGAAGCACCTATAGGACTTGAAGTGTGTTAGTCCCATCACACAGAGATCATATATTTTGTTCCCAGAAGCACCTATAGGACTTGAAGTGTGTTAGTCCCATCACACAGAGATCATATATTTTGTTCCCAGAAGCACCTATAGGACTTGAAGTGTGTTAGTCCCATCACACAGACCTATATTTCCTTCCCAGAAGCACCTATAGGACTTGAAGTGTGTTAGTCCCATCACACAGACCTACATTTTCTTCCCAGAAGCACCTATAGGACTTGAAGTGTGTTAGTCCCATCACACAGAGATCATATATTTTGTTCCCAGAAGCACCTATAGGACTTGAAGTGTGTTAGTCCCATCACACAGAGATCATATATTTTGTTCCCAGAAGCACCTATAGGACTTGAAGTGTGTTAGTCCCATCACACAGAGATCATATATTTTGTTCCCAGAAGCACCTATAGGACTTGAAGTGTGTTAGTCCCATCACACAGACCGACATTTTCTTCCCAGAAGCACCTATAGGACTTGAAGTGTGTTAGTCCCATCACACAGAGATCATATATTTTGTTCCCAGAAGCACCTATAGGACTTGAAGTGTGTTAGTCCCATCACACAGACCTATATTTCCTTCCCAGAAGCACCTATAGGACTTGAAGTGTGTTAGTCCCATCACACAGAGATCATATATTTTGTTACCAGAAGCACCTATAGGACTTGAAGTGTGTTAGTCCCATCACACAGAGATCATATATTTTGTTCCCAGAAGCACCTATAGGACTTGAAGTGTGTTAGTCCCATCACACAGACCGACATTTTCTTCCCAGAAGCACCTATAGGACTTGAAGTGTGTTAGTCCCATCACACAGAGATCATATATTTTGTTCCCAGAAGCACCTATAGGACTTGAAGTGTGTTAGTCCCATCACACAGACCTATATTTCCTTCCCAGAAGCACCTATAGGACTTGAAGTGTGTTAGTCCCATCACACAGAGATCATATATTTTGTTCCCAGAAGCACCTATAGGACTTGAAGTGTGTTAGTCCCATCACACAGACCTACATTTTCTTCCCAGAAGCACCTATAGGACTTGAAGTGTGTTAGTCCCATCACACAGAGATCATATATTTTGTTCCCAGAAGCACCTATAGGACTTGAAGTGTGTTAGTCCCATCACACAGACCTATATTTCCTTCCCAGAAGCACCTATAGGACTTGAAGTGTGTTAGTCCCATCACACAGAGATCATATATTTTGTTCCCAGAAGCACCTATAGGACTTGAAGTATGTTAGTCCCATCACACAGACCTACATTTTCTTCCCAGAAGCACCTATAGGACTTGAAGTGTGTTAGTCCCATCACACAGAGATCATATATTTTGTTCCCAGAAGCACCTATAGGACTTGAAGTGTGTTAGTCCCATCACACAGAGATCATATATTTTGTTCCCAGAAGCACCTATAGGCAGTGGCGGAACTACCAGGGTCGCAGCAGTCGCACTTGCGACTGGGCCCTGGAGCTCGCCGCTGTGGGTGGGGGCCCCCGCCTGCCCGTTCTCCACTGTTAGGTGCCGCCCGCCGCCCACCCACTCTTCACTCTTAGGTGCTGCCCACCCGCTTTCAGGTGCCGCCCGCCCGCGCTCAGGGGCCGCCCGCCGCCCGCTCTCAGGGGCCGCCCGCTCTCAGGGGCCGCCCGCCGCCCGCTCTCAGGGGCCGCCCGCTCTTAGGGGCCGCCCGCCTGCTCTCAAGGGCCGCCCACCGCCCGCTCTTAGGGGCCACCCACCGCCTGCTCTCAGGGGCCGCCCACCGCCCGCTCTCAGGGGCCGCCCACCGCCCGCTCTCAGGGGCCGCCCACCGCGGGACACCATGTAGGGAGGCAGACGCTGGAGTGAAGGGGGAGGAGCTCTCCCCTCTGCACAAGACCCCATGACAGGAGCATCCCAGGACGAAGGAAGTAATGAAGAAGGGGAAGGAATCGACTGACCAACTAAAAAAGTAAGTGACACATTTTCAGTGCAACTGATCCCAACCTCTGCCTCTTACTGACCACCACCACAGATCTCATCCCTATCCCCCCAAGGGATAGGGATGAGATCTGTGGTGGTGGTGGGATGGGGTCAGTAAGAGGCAGAGGTGGTGGTGGGGGAGGATGGCACTGCCACTGATTCCACCCCTTCTCACCACCACCACTGCCGATGCCACTGATTCCACCCCTTCTCACCACCACCACTGCCGATGCCACTGATCCCACCCCCCCTCACCACCACCGCCACTGATCCCACCCCCTCACCTCCACCGCCGCCACTGATCCCACCCCCCATCACCACCACCACTGCCACTGATCCCACCCCCCTCACCACTGATCCCACCCTTCCTCACCAATGCCACCGCCACTGATCCCCACCCCCTTACCACTGATCCCACCCTTCCTCACCAATGCCACCGCCACTGATCCCACCCCCCTCTGCCACTGATCCCAGCCCCCTCACCACTGATCCCCCCCTTCCTCACCAATGCCACCGCCACTGATCCCACCCCCCTCACCTCTACCACTGCCACTGATCCCACCCCCTCACCACCGCCACTGATCCCACCCCCCTCACTACCGCCACGGATCCCCCCCCCTCACCACTGATCCCACCCTTCCTCACCAATGCCACCGCCACTGATCCCACCCCCCTCACCTCTACCACTGCCACTGATCCCACCCCCTCACCACCGCCACTGATCCCACCCCCCTCACTACCGCCACTGATCCCCCCCCCCACCACTGATCCCACCCTTCCTCACCAATGCCACCGCCACTGGTCCCACCCCCCTCTCCACCCACCAATGCCACCGCCACCGATCCCACCACCGCCACTGATCCCACCCCCCCCTCACCGCCACCTCTGATCCTATGGAAATGGAGGGGATTGGTTCCTCTATATGCCGCCCCCGCTGCTCCTCCTATCCAGGTGAACAAGGGTGACACATGGGCCCCTGAAGCATGGGGCTGGGTCGCCCTGGGGGTCAGGGGGGCCCTTCATGGTTTCTTGCACCGGGGCCCTGAAGGTTCTAGTTACGCCTCTGCCTATAGGACTTGAAGTGTGTTAGTCCCATCACACAGACCTATATTTCCTTCCCAGAAGCACCTATAGGACTTGAAGTGTGTTAGTCCCATCACACAGACCTACATTTTCTTCCCAGAAGCACCTATAGGACTTGAAGTGTGTTAGTCCCATCACACAGAGATCATATATTTTGTTCCCAGAAGCACCTATAGGACTTGAAGTGTGTTAGTCCCATCACACAGAGATCATATATTTTGTTCCCAGAAGCACCTATAGGACTTGAAGTGTGTTAGTCCCATCACACAGACCTACATTTTCTTCCCAGAAGCACCTATAGGACTTGAAGTGTGTTAGTCCCATCACACAGAGATCATATATTTTGTTCCCAGAAGCACCTATAGGACTTGAAGTGTGTTAGTCCCATCACACAGACCTACATTTTCTTCCCAGAAGCACCTATAGGACTTGAAGTGTGTTAGTCCCATCACACAGAGATCATATATTTTGTTCCCAGAAGCACCTATAGGACTTGAAGTGTGTTAGTCCCATCACACAGAGATCATATATTTTGTTCCCAGAAGCACCTATAGGACTTGAAGTGTGTTAGTCCCATCACACAGACCTACATTTTCTTCCCAGAAGCACCTATAGGACTTGAAGTGTGTTAGTCCCATCACACAGAGATCATATATTTTGTTCCCAGAAGCACCTATAGGACTTGAAGTGTGTTAGTCCCATCACACAGAGATCATATATTTTGTTCCCAGAAGCACCTATAGGACTTGAAGTGTGTTAGTCCCATCACACAGAGATCATATATTTTGTTCCCAGAAGCACCTATAGGACTTGAAGTGTGTTAGTCCCATCACACAGACCGACATTTTCTTCCCAGAAGCACCTATAGGACTTGAAGTGTGTTAGTCCCATCACACAGAGATCATATATTTTGTTCCCAGAAGCACCTATAGGACTTGAAGTGTGTTAGTCCCATCACACAGACCTATATTTCCTTCCCAGAAGCACCTATAGGACTTGAAGTGTGTTAGTCCCATCACACAGAGATCATATATTTTGTTCCCAGAAGCACCTATAGGACTTGAAGTGTGTTAGTCCCATCACACAGACCTACATTTTCTTCCCAGAAGCACCTATAGGACTTGAAGTGTGTTAGTCCCATCACACAGAGATCATATATTTTGTTCCCAGAAGCACCTATAGGACTTGAAGTGTGTTAGTCCCATCACACAGACCTATATTTCCTTCCCAGAAGCACCTATAGGACTTGAAGTGTGTTAGTCCCATCACACAGACCTACATTTTCTTCCCAGAAGCACCTATAGGACTTGAAGTGTGTTAGTCCCATCACACAGAGATCATATATTTTGTTCCCAGAAGCACCTATAGGACTTGAAGTGTGTTAGTCCCATCACACAGAGATCATATATTTTGTTCCCAGAAGCACCTATAGGACTTGAAGTGTGTTAGTCCCATCACACAGAGATCATATATTTTGTTCCCAGAAGCACCTATAGGACTTGAAGTGTGTTAGTCCCATCACACAGACCGACATTTTCTTCCCAGAAGCACCTATAGGACTTGAAGTGTGTTAGTCCCATCACACAGAGATCATATATTTTGTTCCCAGAAGCACCTATAGGACTTGAAGTGTGTTAGTCCCATCACACAGACCTATATTTCCTTCCCAGAAGCACCTATAGGACTTGAAGTGTGTTAGTCCCATCACACAGAGATCATATATTTTGTTCCCAGAAGCACCTATAGGACTTGAAGTGTGTTAGTCCCATCACACAGAGATCATATATTTTGTTCCCAGAAGCACCTATAGGACTTGAAGTGTGTTAGTCCCATCACACAGACCGACATTTTCTTCCCAGAAGCACCTATAGGACTTGAAGTGTGTTAGTCCCATCACACAGAGATCATATATTTTGTTCCCAGAAGCACCTATAGGACTTGAAGTGTGTTAGTCCCATCACACAGACCTATATTTCCTTCCCAGAAGCACCTATAGGACTTGAAGTGTGTTAGTCCCATCACACAGAGATCATATATTTTGTTCCCAGAAGCACTATAGGACTTGAAGTGTGTTAGTCCCATCACACAGACCTACATTTTCTTCCCAGAAGCACCTATAGGACTTGAAGTGTGTTAGTCCCATCACACAGAGATCATATATTTTGTTCCCAGAAGCACCTATAGGACTTGAAGTGTGTTAGTCCCATCACACAGACCTATATTTCCTTCCCAGAAGCACCTATAGGACTTGAAGTGTGTTAGTCCCATCACACAGAGATCATATATTTTATTCCCAGAAGCACCTATAGGACTTGAAGTGTGTTAGTCCCATCACACAGACCTACATTTTCTTCCCAGAAGCACCTATAGGACTTGAAGTGTGTTAGTCCCATCACACAGAGATCATATATTTTGTTCCCAGAAGCACCTATAGGACTTGAAGTGTGTTAGTCCCATCACACAGAGATCATATATTTTGTTCCCAGAAGCACCTATAGGACTTGAAGTGTGTTAGTCCCATCACACAGACCTATATTTCCTTCCCAGAAGCACCTATAGGACTTGAAGTGTGTTAGTCCCATCACACAGACCTACATTTTCTTCCCAGAAGCACCTATAGGACTTGAAGTGTGTTAGTCCCATCACACAGAGATCATATATTTTGTTCCCAGAAGCACCTATAGGACTTGAAGTGTGTTAGTCCCATCACACAGAGATCATATATTTTGTTCCCAGAAGCACCTATAGGACTTGAAGTGTGTTAGTCCCATCACACAGACCTACATTTTCTTCCCAGAAGCACCTATAGGACTTGAAGTGTGTTAGTCCCATCACACAGAGATCATATATTTTGTTCCCAGAAGCACCTATAGGACTTGAAGTGTGTTAGTCCCATCACACAGACCTATATTTCCTTCCCAGAAGCACCTATAGGACTTGAAGTGTGTTAGTCCCATCACACAGAGATCATATATTTTGTTCCAGAAGCACCTATAGGACTTGAAGTGTGTTAGTCCCATCACACAGACCTATATTTCCTTCCCAGAAGCACCTATAGGACTTGAAGTGTGTTAGTCCCATCACACAGACCTACATTTTCTTCCCAGAAGCACCCATAGGACTTGAAGTGTGTTAGTCCCATCACACAGAGATCCTATATTTTGTTCCCAGAAGCACCTATAGGACTTGAAGTGTGTTAGTCCCATCACACAGAGATCATATATTTTGTTCCCAGAAGCACCTATAGGACTTGAAGTGTGTTAGTCCCATCACACAGACCTACATTTTCTTCCCAGAAGCACCTATAGGACATGAAGTGTGTTAGTCCCATCACACAGAGATCATATATTTTGTTCCCAGAAGCACCTATAGGACTTGAAGTGTGTTAGTCCCATCACACAGACCTATATTTTTCTTCCCAGAAGCACCCATAGGACTTGAAGTGTGTTAGTCCCATCACACAGAGCTCCTCTATTTTCTTTGCAGAAGCACCCACAGGACTTCTAGTGTGTTAGTGGCATCACACAGAGCTCCTCTATTTTCTTTGCAGAAGCACCCACAGGACTTCTAGTGTGTTAGTGGCATCACACAGAGCTCCTCTATTTTCTTTGCAGAAGCACCCATAGGACTTCTAGTGTGTTAGTGGCATCACACAGAGCTCCTATATTTTCTTCTCAGCAGCACCCACAGGACTTCTAGTGTGTTAGTGGCATCACACAGAGCTCCTCTATTTTCTTTGCAGAAGCACCCATAGGACTTCTAGTGTGTTAGTGGCATCACACAGAGCTCCTATATTTTCTTCTCAGCAGCACCCACAGGACTTCTAGTGTGTTAGTGGCATCACACAGAGCTCCTCTATTTTCTTTGCAGAAGCACCCACAGGACTTCTAGTGTGTTAGTGGCATCACACAGAGCTCCTCTATTTTCTTTGCAGAAGCACCCACAGGACTTCTAGTGTGTTAGTGGCATCACACAGAGCTCCTCTATTTTCTTTGCAGAAGCACCCATAGGACTTCTAGTGTGTTAGTGGCATCACACAGAGCTCCTATATTTTCTTCTCAGCAGCACCCACAGGACTTCTAGTGTGTTAGTGGCATCACACAGAGCTCCTCTATTTTTCTTTGCAGAAGCACCCACAGGACTTCTAGTGTGTTAGTGGCATCACACAGAGCTCCTCTATTTTCTTTGCAGAAGCACCCACAGGACTTCTAGTGTGTTAGTGGCATCACACAGAGCTCCTCTATTTTCTTTGCAGAAGCACCCATAGGACTTCTAGTGTGTTAGTGGCATCACACAGAGCTCCTATATTTTCTTCTCAGCAGCACCCACAGGACTTCTAGTGTGTTAGTGGCATCACACAGAGCTCCTCTATTTTCTTTGCAGAAGCACCCATAGGACTTCTAGTGTGTTAGTGGCATCACACAGAGCTCCTATATTTTCTTCTCAGCAGCACCCACAGGACTTCTAGTGTGTTAGTGGCATCACACAGAGCTCCTCTATTTTCTTTGCAGAAGCACCCACAGGACTTCTAGTGTGTTAGTGGCATCACACAGAGCTCCTCTATTTTCTTTGCAGAAGCACCCACAGGACTTCTAGTGTGTTAGTGGCATCACACAGAGCTCCTCTATTTTCTTTGCAGAAGCACCCATAGGACTTCTAGTGTGTTAGTGGCATCACACAGAGCTCCTATATTTTCTTCTCAGCAGCACCCACAGGACTTCTAGTGTGTTAGTGGCATCGCACAGAGCTCCTCTATTTTCTTTGCAGAAGCACCCATAGGACTTCTAGTGTGTTAGTGGCATCACACAGAGCTCCTATATTTTCTTCTCAGCAGCACCCACAGGACTTCTAGTGTGTTAGTGGCATCACACAGAGCTCCTCTATTTTCTTTGCAGAAGCACCACAGGACTTCTAGTGTGTTAGTGGCATCACACAGAGCTCCTCTATTTTCTTTGCAGAAGCACCCACAGGACTTCTAGTGTGTTAGTGGCATCACACAGAGCTCCTCTATTTTCTTTGCAGAAGCACCCATAGGACTTCTAGTGTGTTAGTGGCATCACACAGAGCTCCTATATATTCTTCTCAGCAGCACCCACAGGACTACCGACTACAATGGCTGGAAGACCGCCAAGGGGAGGCAGAGCGTGCAGAGCCAAGAACACAGGGCAGGCAGGCTCTGTTTCTAGTGGACGTGGCCGTGGACGTGGACGTGGTCGTGCATCGTCATCAGCACGTGGCCATGGGACACGCGCGTCTTTGTTTTCGGCAGCTGGACATGTGGAGCCGCATCATGCTGAAGGCTTGGTAGAATGGATGACCAAGCCCTCCTCATCCTCCTCATCCTCTCTCACCCAGGCTCAGGGTACTGACAGAGCATCATCAGCCACCCCTTCCCTAGACCCACCATGTCCTCCTGAGGAGTCCCCCGAACTCTTTGAGCACAGTGTTGGGTACATGCTCCAGGAGGATGCCCAACGATTCGAAGGCTCGGATGATGATACCCAGCTTGAGGAATCTGGCAGTACTGTTCCACCAGCTGCAGCTTACTGCCAGGTTTGCTCTAGTGGTGAAGAGGGAGGGGATGATGAGGTCACTGACTCCACGTGGGTGCCTGAAGGGAGAGAGGATGAGGAGGAGGACGAGGAGGAGGAGGATGCGGCGTCACATGTCCAACGAGGCAGGATGCCCCTGGAGGCCAGGTAGAGGCCAGCACAGCAACTGTACAACACCGCAGAGCTCCGCCTGTGCAGGGCGCTGCCTCTGCACGTTATCAGAAAAGTTCTTTGGTGTGGGCCTTTTTTGAGACGAGTGCAGCAGATCGCACCACTGCTATTTGCAATATTTGTCTCAAGCGTATCTCGCGTGGCCAAAACATCAGCCGCTTGGGCACCACAAGCATGACCAGACATATGGCGACCTGCCATGCAGCTCGTTGGCAGGCACACATAAAAGACCCACACCAAAGAACTAAGCGGACCTCTCCTTGCTCCTCCTCAGCTGGGATCTCCATCCCCACTACACCTTCAGTCCTCTCTGAAAGCTGCTCTGAGAGGACTGAAGGTGTAGAATTAGGTGTGTCACAACCAAGTACTTGCAGTACACCGACGTCCGATTGCAGCAGGCAAATTTCCCTGCCCCAGCTGCTGGACCGTAGAAAGAAGTACACTCCCAGCCATCCACATGCCCAGCGGTTGAATGCTAGCCTGGCTAAATTGCTAGCACTTCAACTGCTGCCTTTTCAGTTGGTAGACTCGGCCCCCTTCCGTGAGCTTGTTCAATGTGCGGTTCCTCAGTGGCAGGTTCCCAAACGCCACTTTTTCTCACGGAAGGCGATTCCGTCTCTCTACCGGCATGTGGAGGGCAATGTCCATGCCTCGCTGGACAGGGCGGTCAGCGGTAAGGTGCATATTACCGCTGACTCATGGTCCAGCAGGCATGGACAGGGACGGTACCTTTCTTTCACGGCCCATTGGGTCACTCTATTGGCAGCTGGGAGGGATGCAGGACAAGGTGCAGTAGTGTTGGAGGTTGTTCCGCCACCACGCCTCCAAAACGCTACTACTGCTACTGGTTGTGACACACCTCTCTCCTCCACCCCCTCCTCTTCTTCTTCCTCCAGTGCTCTGTCCTTGGAACCAGCGGTGCTCCGTAGGCGTACAAGGGGCTACGCAAGTACGCAGGCAAAAAGATGCCATGCCGTGCTTGCGCTGGTGTGTTTGGGGGACAGGAGCCACACTGGGCCAGAGGTTCTGGCAGCTCTGCAGGGGCAGGCCGAGAGGTGGTTGACGCCACGTCAGCTTAAGCCAGGAATGGTCGTTTCTGACAATGGCACCAACCTCCTCTCCGCCCTGCGACAGGGGCAGCTCACCCATGTGCCCTGCATGGCTCACGTCCTCAACCTGGTGGTGCAGCGGTTCTTGGGCAGGTTCCCAGGCTTACAGGATGTCCTGAGGCAGGCCAGGAAAGTCTGTGTGCATTTCCGCCGATCTTATAATGCCAGTGCTCGGCTGACTGAGCTGCAAAAGGAGCTGAACCTGCCCAAGAACCGCCTAATATCTGACATGCCCACCAGGTGGAACTCAACGTTGGCCATGCTGCAGCGACTGCACACGCAGCAGAGGGCCATCAATGAGTACCTTTGCGACTACGGCACCAGGACAGGGTCAGGGGAGCTTGGTTTTTTTTCCCCACGTCAGTGGAGCATGATCAGGGATGCATGCACTGTCCTCTCACCATTTGAGGAGGCCACGAGGATGGTGAGCAGTGACAGTGCATGCATCAGTGACACTGTCCCTCTTGTCCACCTGTTGGAGCATACGCTGCGTGGGATAATGGACAGGGCACTTGAGGCAGAACAGAGGCAGGAAGAGGAGGACTTCCTTGCCTCTCAAGGCCCCCTTTATCCGGACAGTGTTCCTTCTGTCCCACCCATCACACAGGAAGAGGATGAGGAGGAGGAGGAGGAGGAGGAGGAGGATTGTGTGAGCATGGAGGTGGAGCCTGGCACTCAGCATCAGCAGCAGCAGTCTTTTAGGGATGATGTACAGTCCCAACAAGCCAGTGGACTTGTACGTGGCTGGGAGGAGGTGGCTGGCGATCATGTCATCCTCAGTGACCCAGAAGACTCCGGACCGAATGCCTCAGCTAACCTACGCTGCATGGCCTCCCTGATCCTGCAAAGCCTGCGGAAGGATCCTCGTGTTCTTCGGATCAAGGAGAGGGACCATTACTGGCTGGCCACTCTCCTTGATCCGCGGTACAAGGGTAAGGTTGCGGACCTTATCTTGCCGTCGCAGAGGGAGCAGAGGATGAGACATCTCAGGGAGGCCTTGCAGAAAGGTCTGTGCAACGCGTTCCCAGAAACTGGGAGGCTACAAACTCCTGGTCCTAGGCGACGAGTTGCTGAGGCTTCGGTCAGTGGCAGAAGGAGCGGTGGGGAAGGTGGACGTCTGACCGATGCGTTCAGACAATTTTTTAGTCCGCAGCCCCAAGGTATGATCGGTTCCAGCAACCATCGCCAGCGTCTGATATACATGGTGCAGGAATACCTTGGGGCAAGGTCAGACTTGGACACCTTTCCCACCGAAAATCCTCTGGCTTACTGGGTCCTGAGGATGGATCACTGGCCAGAGCTTGCACAGTATGCAATTGAGCTACTGGCCTGTCCTGCCTCCAGCGTTCTTTCCGAACGCACATTCAGTGCTGCTGGAGGATTTGTGACTGATCATAGGGTGCGCCTGTCCACCGCCTCGGTTGATCGACTGACCTTCATCAAAATGAATCAGTCTTGGATCACCACCAGCTACCAGGCACCTGAGGCGGATATAACCGAATAATTTTTAATGTCACATCCCTTCAAGACTGCCTATGCTGATGCTGAGTGACTGTCCTCTTATGTTCACTGACTATCCTCTTCCTCCTCCTCAATGATCCATGCCACCACACCAGTGCCTAAGGCACAATTTTTCAGCCCCTGTTTAACAGGGGCGTGTACTTACAATTTTTTTTAAAAAAATGCTTCGCAACACGTGTGACTGCTGTGCTCCAAGTACAGTATCTGTGAGGGGTTGCAGTGTTGTGGCACCAGCACCAGTGCCTAAGGCACAATTTTTCAGCCCCTGTTTAACAGGGGCGGGTACTTACAATTTTTTAAAAAAATGCTTCGCAACACGTGTGACTGCTGTGCTCCAAGTACAGTATCTGTGAGGGCCGGGTTGCAGTGTTGTGGCACCAGCACCAGTGCCTAAGGCACAATTTTTCAGCCCCTGTTTAACAGGGGCGTGTACTTACAATTTTAAAAAAAAATGCTTCGCAACACGTGTGACTGCTGTGCTCCAAGTACAGTCTCTGTGAGGGGTTGCAGTGTTGTGGCACCAGCACCAGTGCCTAAGGCACAATTTTTCAGCCCCTGTTTAACAGGGGCGGGTACTTACAATTTTTTTTAAAAATGCTTCGCAACACGTGTGACTGCTGTGCTCCAAGTACAGTATCTGTGAGGGCCGGGTTGCAGTGTTGTGGCACCAGCACCAGTGCCTAAGGCACAATTTTTCAGCCCCTGTTTAACAGGGGCGTGTACTTACAATTTTTTAAAAAAATGCTTCGCAACACGTGTGACTGCTGTGCTCCAAGTACAGTCTCTGTGAGGGGTTGCAGTGTTGTGGCACCAGCACCAGTGCCTAAGGCACAATTTTTCAGCCCCTGTTTAACAGGGGCGGGTAATTACAAATCTTGATCTAATAGTTCACAGCAGGGCCCATTCCTGCGCCCACCAAGAGTAACTATGAGGGCCTGCAGTCTTGTGGCAACACCGTCCACCACCACCGCCAAAGGCCCAATTTTTCTGCCCTGTTCATCAGGTGCTTGCAATTACAAATCTTGATCTAATAACTCACAGCAGGGCCCATTCCTGCGCCCACCAAGAGTAACTATGAGGGCCTACAGTCTTGTGGCAACACCGTCCACCACCACCGCCAAAGGCCCAATTTTTCTGCCCTGTTCATCAGGTGCTTGCAATTACAAATCTTGATCTAATAACTCACAGCAGGGCCCATTCCTGCGCCCACCAAGAGTAACTGTGAGAGCCTACAGTCTTGTGGCAACACCGTCCACCACCACCGCCAAAGGCCCAATTTTTCTGCCCTGTTTATCAGGTGCTTGCAATTACAAATCTTGATCTAATAACTCACAGCAGGGCCCATTCCTGCGCCCACCAAGAGTAACTGTGAGAGCTTACAGTCTTGTGGCAAAACCGTCCACCACCACCACCACCACCCCCAATTTTTCTGCCCTGTTCAACAGGTGCATGCAATTACAAATCTTGATCTATTAACTCACAGCAGGGCCCATTCCTGTGCCCACCAGTCTTGTGGCTACACCAACATCTAATAGGGCAAATTTCTGCAGAGTATATACGCCAGGCCCCTACTTTCAAACATCCAACTTACAAACGACTCCTACTTGCAAATGGAAAGAGAAAACAGGAAGTGAGAGGAAATCTACCCCTAGGAAGGGAAATTCTATCCTGTTAGATTTAATTTGGGAAAAAGGTATCTCCTCTCTACTGATACTTTATCACCAATCCTTGTTTCAATTAAAACCCCACTTTTTCCAAAAACATTTGTCATTGGGACGGAAAGTGAGGTGACATGTTCTGAACAGATGTGCAAAGACAGCAAATGTTACAGGGGTGATAACCCCTCCCTATGTTCTCCAAAAAGCTTAAAAATAGATTTTTTTGGGATGGAGCTACACTTCATAATGTACCTGTTCAGATTCTACTTAAGAACAAACCTAAAGCCGCAAGTGGTTTTAAATGGCTTCTTTTTTTTCTTTACAAATGTCATTTTGTGCAAGGACAGTTCTAAACACGGGAAACACATGCCACTTCACAGGCATACTTTAGACACCCCCCAGGTACCATATTTAAAGGAAAATTTCACTTTTTTTTTTCACTTTATGCATCATTAAAATGACTGCTCCCGAAAAAACGTTAGTTTTTAAAAGTTCTTTTTGCATTGATATATGTCCCCTGGGGCAGGACCCGGGTCCCCAAACCTGTTTTATGACATTAACATGCATATTGGCCGTTGTAATTAGCACTTTTGATTTCGAACGTTCGCGTCCATTATAACGTATAGGGTTCGAAAATTCGCACGAACTTTCGGTCGGTTCGAAGGTTCTGGTGCGAACCGAACCCGGGGGTGTTCGGCTCATCCCTAGTATTGACCAAACTGGTTTTATCCCAGGTATATCAACTGACATGAACCTCCGCAGGGTTCTGACACACTTGCAGCTCCCCTCAAACGAGTCAGCGTTCTGGTTCTGCTAGATGTAGCCAAAGCATTTGGCTCAGTTGATTGGGTCTACATGTCTGCCGTGTTGGAGGTGCTGGCTTTTGGGCCACGTTTCCGTAATTGGATTAAAATACTTTATAAAGCTCCCTTAGCGCAGATTAAATTGGGAGGTGAGTTATCTCAATCATTTTCTATTGGCAGGGGGACCAGGCAAGGTTGCCCGCTGTCCCCAGCATTATTTGCTTTAATGATGGAACCAACTGCCCAAGCCATACGTATCTCTCCGCATATTAAAGGTATACCGGTTGGTCCTATTATTGAAAAAGTGGTGGTATACCCCAATGACATGATTCTTTTTTGAACGACCCAGGCACTTCCCTTAAGGAGGCTTTGGCTCTGATTTCCTCCTACAGGTTTAAATGTCAACTGGACAAGTCTCTTGGTTTACCCATTGATCAAGGGATAAAATATCATAGCCAAATTTGTACAGTGGGTGTTCTCCAGACTTTTGATTCCCTTAATGCGGAGTTCCACCCAAAAATTGAACTTCCGCTTTAAGTGCCGATGACCCCCTGACATGCCGCATTTGGCATGTCATTTTTTTTTTTGGGTGGGGGGGAGGCGGATAACCTCTTTTTAGAGGGATCCAGTTCCCACTTCCTCCTAAGGGAAACCGCGGCGCTGGAAGGAAGTTCATCTCTCCCCCCTCCCTCTTTGCAATCATCTGGCACACATCACAGGTCCCAGATGATTGCCTGTCACAGTGTGGAGCGCGGCTCGGGCATGCGCACTGTGTGCCCAGCTGTGAAGCCACAGCTGGGCGCCCACAGTGACAATGCCAGCGCCGCAGAGAGGAAGGGGAGAGCATTGCTGGACCGTGGGACAGGTGAGTGTCCGATTAATAAAAGTCAGCAGCTAAACTTTTTGTAGCTGCTGACGTTTATATGGGTGGAACACCGCTTTAAATTGACTTACTTTCTCCTTAATCTGTACCTGTTCAGTTACGTCCAATTGCGGCATTAATTTCAGTTACGATTTCGCAATCAACAGGTATCCCTTACACTGTCAGGGATTGAGTCCATATTGCGAGAGGAAACTTTAGAGAAAACTCTCTCCACCATTTACAAGGCCTGTCAGCCCACTATACATGATGGTCTTGATAAGCTTTTGTCCTGTTGGTGCACGGAGGTCCTGAAGCTGGATTCAGAGGATTGGGAGGGTGTTTGGGAATATCCCATGCAACTCCTAGTTTCAGCCAGGGATAGGTTAATACAATTAAAAAATCTTCACAGAGTCTACCTCACTCCCCAAAGATTGCATACAATTTTTCCCTTACACTTATCTACATGCTGGTGTTGTTCAGAAGACCATGCAATTCTTACATTCACGTGTTTTGGAACTGTCCAGGTAGTAGATTTTTTAGGACTGAATAGCCTCGGTGCATTTGTTCAGTTACTACCATCTCGGTACCTGTGTCCATTGACGTATGTATATTAGGTCTGGTCCATTTACTAACTACCTCCAGGGCCGTGAGAATTTTGATAGGCCTGTTATTATTTAATGCTAGTAAGTCTATAATCCTTGAATGGAAATCTCCTTGGGCCCCTGCTTTAGACTTCTGGAAGTCCGTTGTTAATAACATGGGAATGCCTAGTAGGCTTTGTTTTGTATACCTTACCTTTTCTTAAACTCAATAAAAAGAATTTACAAAAAAAATAAAAAAATTCCTGTTGCTAGATCTCATCTGTTGTCCTGGTCCCAGAAAGGCAGTGGTGGCTGGTGGTATATTTTTTTGGGGGGGTTCGGCAAACAATGCACCCACAGACACCCCCCCCCCCCCCCCCCCGGTCGGTCAGGTGACTCGAACCCCCGCAGTGCTGTGCGCCCCTAGCCCACCCTTTTTTCAGGCCAACTAGAGCCCCAGGCTCTAATCATGTACTTCTAAAAAAAAAAAAAAAAAAAACCCCATTGGAATCCATGCGTCCGGCACCCTGCATGTAGATTAGGGGCCAGACGCATAGATTGGGGGGGTGGCCACTGCTGAAAGTTATAGCTCACACATACATAGATATACTGTATATAGGATATACAGTATAAATAGTTAGCCAGGTGGGCTGGGGCATAGATACAGGGGAGGGGTAGGGGGATCCATACCCCCCCGAGGGAATCACTAGCGCCAGGCACGTGCTCTGCAGCTCTGGTCTGATGCCCTATGTACATTAAATACTCCTGACCTCTACACTATGTACATTAAACACACCCAACCCCTGCGCTCTGTGCATTACACATTCCTGACCCTTGCACTATGTACATTACACACACCTGATCCTGCACCCTGTACATTACATACTCCTGACCTGCTCAGTGCAAAATGCCATTTTTCTCCTCCTTTGGATACCAAGGATATCTCCAGATTTTTACACCACTCTGGGTGATGAGGAAGGAAGTAAGCTGTATGGGGGGCCCCATAATTTCGAATGGCAGTTCTGATTCTGACAGCAGCAGGTTTCAGCTTTTAGAATACAATAGCTGACAGGGACGATTCATACATTAATGCTGTTTAGAGCAGAAGGGAGAATTGATAAATTTCTCTTGTTTGGCCCCTCTTACAGTGTATAGTTATTAATATATTATTATGGTATTGAGGTTTGAACATACACTACAGACACAGCCTTTGTGATATATTACGTCTTTATAAATAAAACCAAGTTTCATAAACAAACAAAAATATTTCTTTTTGACAAGCAGAAGTACAACTTGATAATATAAAAAAATAGAATAAAACTGTAAACTCTATTGGCTGTAATGCCATTGCACATATTACCTGAATATATTACCAACATTAAATATTAAGAAAAGAAAAAAAAGAAAAACCTTTATCTTAATTTGTTTTCTTTAGCAGCTTAGTGGATGCCCCCTGCATATTCTTATGTGTTCATTTTGAAGTCAAATTTCAATTTAGTTTTAGTCAGTCTTATGACTAAATTTTGTTTTAGTCATATTTAAGTCATCTGAATTGTTTTAGTATAGTTGTATTTTAGTCGACTAAAATTGTATTATTTAGTCAACGAAAATATTTTAGTTGACTAAATTAACACTGCTGACTACAACAAATACATCACAAAAAAAATCCTCTGCATATATATATACGCTTTACTGACAGTATTGTTATATTATACATTAATAAAATACAAACAGAGACAAAACGTAAGCACACAAATAAATACATTAGAATACATTATAAATTAGTAAGCTTACTGTTACAACAACTTACAATAAATATCTAAATATTCTTCTTTAGAGGAGTAGAAAGAGTTTGATGTGTCCTCTACAATATAAATAAATAAATAAATAAATAAATAAAAGAAAGGTCTGGTGTCACACCTCCATCCCTAATAGTACAATAAAAACAAAGGGATCACCATTCTGGACTTTATATGAGGTTATATACATGATTATAATTATATTCATATCATAATTATATAATTTATTATATACATATTATATCATATTATATTATACTTTTTGCCCCTGCTTTTGTGACTACTGCACAATTTATCACTGGGTGCTTTTTTTTTTTTCCCAGCAATATATGTACCTTATTTTAGTCGGCCAATGCTCCGGTTCCGCTGTCACGGCCAGGTACGTCATTTACAGCCAGCAGCCACGCATCGGCTCCTGGGATATGAGTTTCATCAATCCCAGGAGTCAATGGGCATCCTCCACCTGCTGCATTGCGGTACTCGTGCGCCGCGCTTTCTACGACATGCGCACGCGCGAGCACCATATCCAAAAAGAAGCAATGAGTGGGCTTCAGATGCCCACACTCAAGATGAGAGTGGGATCACAGGGAAGAGCAAAGTATGTTTTTTAACAAGAAAAAGACTGCTAAAACATACATTTATTACTCATACCGCTATATATATATATATATATATATATATATATATATATATATATATGTAGGTGCGACCATCACATGGGTGTTTTAAAAAAGAGAAAAAAAAACAGCTGGAACTCCACTTTAAACTTTCCTCTTTTTGATCTGGTGCATATATCTGTATTGATAAATATACTATTTAAATGCAAAGCATTTCTTTTCCACTAAATTTTGAACTCTCCTTTAGATTATTGCAATGGTTAATTAAAAACAAAAAAAAAATAACAAAGAAGGGAAAGTAAAAAAAGACCTTTTGTGTTTAAATGATTGATCTTGCCCTTTAATTTGTTATGGACTGTATCATTGAGGAGTTGATAGAAGTGTGTCCTTTGCCTAGCCTACATATTCTTTGCTAGGTGTCCCGCTTACCCATCTTAGAAGGTTGGGAGGTAAAAGTACTCAATACTGCTTGGACTGAGAAGAAAGGAACAGCCCGAAAGCTTGAATATTTAAAGTAGAATTCCAGAATAATACTAACTAATCTTAAAAATACACCCCCTTCCCTTCCTAACACTTATTCTTGCTAACCTGTGTAAGGAATATGCATATACTTATCTATTTTCATGCAGCTCTGGTCACGTGATTGGCTCCCCTGTTTTTAACCAACACAGCTTCAGGGGATGGGCCATTGAAACCTATGGGTGATCACGGACTGTACTTAATTGCTTTAGAAATATTGATTTAGTATCTTTTAACACGTCTCTGCCTTTTGCCTTCAAGGCAGGCATGTTAAACTGGAGTTTGGCTGCATTAGGCCCTCTCACTACTTCTTCATGGCCCTCTGAGGTTCAATAATGTAAAGTGAATGAAGCTCTAGCTTTTCACAAGTTAATAAAACACTTCCTTACATAATTTTACAGCTCAGTATCCCAGGAATTGTTTTACGTTGTAAATGTTAATTACAGTATGGCTATACAATAATCACTAAAGTGCTATAATCTCTTGTAAAATTAGGTAGGGATGGCCATAAGTTGACTTAATGTGGTCACTGTAAGAATTATTCCACTGATCATGTTAGTTTGACACACTTGATCCAATGCTACCTATGTACAATACAAACTTGCATGATTCAAATGGCTGTGACAATTACAAAAAACTTGCGCTAACTTCCATGGTACTAATCTACCAGGGTGGGAAATTAGCAGACTATTCCAATTGTACTATGGGTAATATTGGTAAATCAACTCCATGAGTATTCCCATTCGGCAGTAAAGTATGTCAAATTAATGAAGTTTAATTGAACAGCGATCTATTCTGGTGGAATGATCATAAGTCCTCAGAACATCCCCACAGCATGATGCGCAGGGGTGTCCCCCCCCCCCCATCCATGCACCCGGCCCCCCTAATCTACATGCAGGGCGCCAGACGCATGGAATCCAATGGGGTCCTTTTTTTTTTTTAAGCACGTGATTAGGGCCACAGGCTCTAATAGGCTTCAAAAAAGAGTGGTGCTCAGGACGCAGAGCCATGACTATTCGCTATTGTCTTCCTCATCCTCCTCCCGGCCAATCAGGAAGCCCCTATTGACCAAGGAATCTTAGAACTCCCTGGCCAATCGTGTCTCAGGACACACTTCCTGTCCCTTTGTGGCTGGGAGGAGAATGTCTCTGTGTGTGCTCGCCGGAGAATCAGTCAGAGCGGCCCCCTGGCTCTTCCTTCCCCTGCCTCCATAAGGTAAGGCATCATTCTGATGGCACATTCACAGTGAATCGCAGCTGTCCGTCTCTCGCGGGGGAGCTTGTTGGGTGATCGGGGTGGGGGTTGTTCGATTGCCGCCATCCGTCTCCCGAGGGTGGTGTTGTTAGCTTGTGCGCCCCCCAAAAAAAAAACAATTTTAAGCACCAGCCGCCACTGCGGATTACAGTTGAAGATAAAAGAAAATATGTCCCAGAACTGTGAAAATACAAAAGGATCAGGCAGGTTTATACCCGTTCTGGGGTAGGCAGTTTGTGCAGACCATAATAGCACTGGCAAACGTGGCAGTTAGACGTACAGCACTAGCAGGAACTATCTTAAAATAGCAGGAACTAGCAGAAACTATCTTAAAATAATATCTCTTACACCCACATGTTTCATTATCACCAAACAAACTGCTTCCTCAGTCAGCATGAAAGACATGAGTCAATACTATGTTATCATACTATAGTCATTTTTGTTATAGGAATTCTGGTTTTATGATTATTTTTATTCTTGGTATCTCCATATAACTGCAGTTTCATTTGCAGCTGCAGAAAAGATCCGCTTCTGATCTGGACTTAATTCGAGGTATAAAACTCTTCCTTTGTGATCTGTAGGGATAAAATAAAAAAAAAACACATCAGATGATCCAGATCAAATCTATGATGAAGAAATATAAACTAACAGCACACATCGACACATGCCGAGCCTTGTGTTTTTCTAATTCTTCAAAACTGCGTCAATCGATATACCTAGCAGACAGCCATAAGTGCAAAGCAGGGGTGTTCCTATCATGACGATAAGGACAATCTTATTTAAAGCAGAATTCTACAAATTATCTTTGTTGCCAATCTATATTGGTCCAGCTTGGCATGATGCAGTTATCCATATTTTATATCTGGGAGGTCATTGAGGATACTGAAAACCACTGTAGTAGCCTGTGCCACATACAGTGATAGCTGTGATCTACTGGGTTCTGCTCAAATGGTTTTCCCTCTGCACAATGAACACAGGGGTTGCTCGCTCAACTCCGCTGCCATTTGGAGAGCGGCTTCTATTTTTTCAGTGAATACAAGATGTTCTCTGATTTGATGAGATGGAGGGGGAACAGATGACATCACAAACTACCTCCATCCAATCAGAGAATGCCTTATATTCACTGGATAAAAAAACACAAGGCGCCCCGTAAATGGCAGTGGTGTCGCACAAGCATTCCCCTGTGTTCAGTGTGTAGAGGAGAAGGCTATGACTGTATGTAGCATGGGCTACTACAGTGGTTTTCAGCAACCTCAACAGACCTCCAGATATAAGATATTGATAATTATATTGTGCCAAGCTGGAGTTCTGCTTTAACGTGTTAGTTGTCTATCAGCACTTCCAGGACAGTCCAGATAAATTCTAATTGGTCATTCATCTGGTTTGTCCTGGAAGCACTGAGGTTGAGAAGGGGAAATCCCTGGATTATTAGAGTGGCTGTGGGGGTGCTGACAGTTCGGCAACCCTGGCTGTAAGAACAACAGAGACCAGTGGGGTGTGGAGGGCGTCTTGTGTTAATTCACCTTTCCATTTTTCTTGTAATGGTGAACTAACACTTTAAGACCCCTTTCACCCGAGGGTGTTTTACAGGCGCTATAGCGTTAGAAATAGCGCCTGCAATCCGCCCTCAAACTGCTGCTCCATTGTCTGCAGTGTGAAAGCCTGAGGGCTTTCACACTGCAGCCTTGCGCTGGCAGGACGTCAGGAAAAGTCCTGCCAGCAGCTTCGTGGAGCAGAAAAGGGCGGGTTTAACCCTTTCTCACCCGCTAGTGGGGGGTAAAAGCGCCCCGCTAGCGGCCGAAATGCGCCCCAAACCCAAATCCAATGGTAAAACGTGTTTTACCGCCGACGCTATAGGTGGCTCGGTGTGAAAGGGGTCTGGATAGGAATATGGGAGCTTGCCTTGGCAGCTCATATACACATATTTATGTCCTGACAACTGATGTATTCACCCCCCTTGGCTTTTTACCTATTTTGTTACATTACAGCCTTTAGTTCAATGATTTTTTTTAATCTAAATTATATGTGATGGATCAGAACACAATAGTCTAAGTTGGTGAAGTAAAATTAGAAAAATATATACATAAAACGATTTTTCAGAAATAGAATACTGATAATTGGCATGTGCGTATGTATTCACCCCCTTTGTTATGAAGCCAATAAAAAGCTCTAGTGCAACCAATTACCTTCAGAAGTCACATAATTTGTGAAATGATGTCCTCCTGTGTGCAATCTAAGTGTCACATGATCTGTCCTTACATATACACACCTTTTTTAAAGGCCCCAGAGGCTGCAACACCTAAGCAAGAGGTACCACTAACCAAACACTGCCATGAAGACCAAGGAACTCTCCAAACAAGTGTTGTTGAGAAGTACAAGTCAGGGTTAGGTTATAAAAAAAAATATCCAAATCTTTGATGATCTCTAGGAGCACCATCAAATCTATCATAACCAAATGGAAAGAACATGGCACAACAGCAAACCTACCAAGAGACGGCCGCACACCAAAACTCACGGACCGGGCAAGGAGGGCATTAATCAGAGAGGCAGCACAGAGACCTAAGGTAACCCTGGAGGAGCTGCACAGCAGAGACTGGAGTATCTGTACATAGGACGTCAATAAGCCGCACGCTCAATAGAGTTGGGCTTTATGGCAGAGTGGCCAGAAGAAAGCCATTACTTTCAGCAAAAAAACAAAATGGCACGTTTTGAGTTTGCGAAAAGGCATGTGGGAGACTCTCAAACTGTATGGAGGAAGGTGCTCTGGTCTGATTAGAGTAAAATTTAACTTTTTGTCCATCAAAGAAAACGCTGTGTGGCACAAACCCAACACATCACATCACCCAAAGAACAACATCCCCACAGTGAAACATGGTGGTGGCAGCATCATGCTGTGGGGATGTTTTTCAGCAGCCGGGACTGGGAAACTGTTCAGAGTTGAGGGAAAGATGGATGGTGCTAAATACAGGATAGTCTTGAGCAAAACCTTTACCACTCTGTGTGCGATTTGAGACTATATTGTCAAACAGAGTACCTCCAAAGGCTCTGTACTTTCAGGAGATGGATTGGGGACAGTAGAAAAGGGGAGCATCAGAGAAGACAGGATCAAACAACCTTTTTACACAATGCATAGAATTAACCCCTTAGGTTCCACAGTGAGAATAACAAGCATGCTTTACTGCATATACAGATTGATTTTACTGTTGTGGGTTTAGTTACACTTTAAAGGCCTTATCCTAACAATAGTGTCAGTAAAAAATATATACAATATACATTTAAAACATTTACAAAACTGTAATGTGTAATAAAATATCAATAAAGACATGTTAAATTAAAAAATGCATTTATTTTATAAATACTTTCCTTACATTCATGCAATTTACTAAAGAATAAAGACTCACCATATATATCTGTCCTTTTTAGTAAAGATGGATACTTCCAGACAGTCACCTGGTTTCTTGGTGTCCCGTGACTGGTGGCCAACTCTCTTGTTTTAGGCAGCCAAAGAATGGAACAGATCTTGTGAAAGAAAAGTCAAAACATTTTGAAATTATGTATGTAATGATATTTTCATATGTTAATACTAACTTTACAACTGACCTACACAAAGAAGCACTAGATAATATTTAGGGATCGTGTACATGGGCATTCAATACCCTTTTTTCAGCATACCAGATACTAAGTGTAGCACCCTCTAGTGTGCTAGCAGTGAAGTACAGGCAAATTTATTTGACTTATTTGACTCATGGTATGTGTAAGTGTGGAGTCTGGGTCAGGGTTTATTGCAGGTCAGGCTGGATGACTCATACAGGCAGGACTCTGGTGCCCCCCCTTGATTCTAGAAGTTTGGAGAAATGTCTAGAAGTTAGTGGGCAGAGGCCAGGAGGCAGGATCTGCATACTTAGGGGAATCTAGCCAATCCCCAGGCGTACTGTCCTGGCAGGGTGGCTAGGTAATCCCTTAAATATTGATGAGTCAGGCTAGCAGAGGAACCAGGTGGAACATGGAGTGCTGAGGAGACTGTCGGTGGCCTAGGAGGGGGGGGAATGTAAAGGCAGAAGGTTTTTTTTTTTTTTTTATCTTAATGCATTCTTATTGGCTAAGACAGCACTGCAGTGTGATTGGCTCCCGCTGCTGTCAAAGTCAGTCAGCCTATCAGGAGAGAGAGGGGACGGGGATGGGGCCGGGTCACAGCTCTGTGTCTGAATTGACACACAGAGCTGTGGCTCGGCTCGGGTGCCCCCATTGCAAGCTGCTTGCTGTGGGGGCGCTCAACAGGAGGGAGGGGCCACGAGCACCAAAGAGGGACCCAAGAAGAGGAGGATGCTGGTTGCTCTGTGCAAATCCTCTGCAACAGAACAGGTAAGTGTGACATATTTGTTATTAAAGCGGTTCTGCACTGTGTGTTGTTTTTTTTTTTTTTTTGGAATACAATGCTAAGGATTAGGAGGTAAATTGGGGGACTCACGTATTCCATCTTCATAATTGATTGCTGCCGGTTTTCCTCCTAAAAAATAATTTATATAATTCTTTCCTGCTGGGGGCCATCTTGCCTGTGGGCATGTGAAACCCCACAGGCACTTTAGATGGCCCAGCATGCACCGCCGTTACTGCGCCGAGCTCGCGCGTGCGCAGTAACGGCAAAGTGCAGCTCACGTTCTCCTAAAAATCTTGTGTCCGAAATCTCACGAGATTTCGGAAGATGTCCGCACTGACTCCTGGGATCAATGACACCAGATCCCAGGAGAAAGTGCGGTGTGACGACGATCGACGCAGAGACCCCGCCCAACTCCGCAGAGACAGAGGAAAGGAAGTCAGCGATTACAAGGTAAGTGGGAAAAAAAAAAAAACACACTTCATTTAGTTCTCTTTGTCTGATTTGGAAGGCAAAGAGATTTACTAAATGAAATGTGTGCAGAACCGCTTTAAAGAAAAAACAAACAAGACTTTACAAACAATTTAACTCTGGTGCAAGCAGTGGGTTGGCTCTTGGGAGGAGTTAGGTCAATATTAAAAGGCCTTGATGAAAATGTGTTATTCTGGAGCAGAGGGGTGTTCCATACTTTTTTTATGCAGATTCCCTGAGTAATGCCAGCCTAAGGCGCTATGTTGGCCTTCTGGCCTATTTATGTGGTTTGGAACCAAAGCATTGTCTGGTGAAATACATTTTTTTAGCTTTTTTCTTGTCCTCATCTATTTTTTTTAAATAGACAATTGTTTTGCTTCCTTTTTTCTTATCTCAGCAAATAAACAATGGTAGTGTGCTCTTTTTGGAGCGATTCGGATTTTTATGTGAGGTCCCGACAGGGTGCAATATATCCATTGATTTATACAATTTGAAACATTTTGTGGCTTACCTGTGAATTTGTATTTATTGAATTGGTGTTTTTCCCACTACTTGTATCCCAGATGCGTATCTGTCCATCCCGCATTCCACCTCCAACAGCAAGAGTGTCTGAGAGCCAAGGACACCAATTCATTGCCTGAGGAAGATAATACTGGTCTCAATATTGTGCAGTTCATTAATATTAAAGTTGAGACTGGAGCCTCCTTTTGTATTAATATTTGACTTCACGAGCACCAAAGAGGGACCAAAGAAGAGGAGGATGCTGGCTGCTCTGTGCAAATATTTATTTATTTATTTATTACACCGTCCCTTTAAAAAAAAAAAAAAAAATCTGATCACATCCCTTGTGACAGTAATGGCAGTGATAGGTACTCTTTATGGAGGGATTTGGGCTCTAAAAGACCCCAAACCCCTCCTCTGCACTTAAAAGTATTCAAAATGCCAAGATTGGGTTCATGTTCACTTTTTGATGTTTTACTGAATCCACAGGTAACTAACAGCTTATGAGAGATAAGGGATTAATCCTTTAAAACCTCCGGATTTGGGGGGTTGAAAAAGAATGGGCTGCAATTTGGTAATAGTGCACATTCCATCGTTCTAGAAATCGAAGTGGGTGTTTTTCAAAGTGATTTCTCAACAAAATAAAGCACAGAGACATGGATGGATAGATGGATGAGTTTGCTCTGAATAATAAAAATGATTAAATAGCGTTTTCAGTTTGAGGTGCTTAGATATAGTTTAGTACTGCTTTAAATAAAGGAGAGTTATTATTCAAATGCTTTGAGAGAGGATCCTAAAAAAAATGAGTACTCAAAAAGATCAATCATCACGTGGCACAAAGCACATCTGTTGTGTTTTGAAGATGAGAGGGACTACCTGTTCACACATTTACAGACAGTCCATAAAAAAAAAAAAATCAGAAGACTACAAAAAATTAAATGATCTATAAAGTTCATAAAAAATAAAAATTCATGAGAAAAGTATGTGTTTTCTTCTAGGTCTTCCAATGTTTTTATTGTTAAGCATGATGCCACCTAGATAGTTATGGCACACATCATAGCTACTCCAGGAACTGCTCCAACCTACCACTGTGGGCAGTTTAGTATTGTTACAGCAATGGATGTGTTCATAAAACATATTGCACTGTCTGGGATTTTTTTTTAACCCCAGGTCTTAATCCAGTCTTAGATCATAGTCCTTTATTATGGCCTACTTGGTGAACTGATACCGTGTTTCCCCGATAGTAAGACACCCCCGATTGTAAGACGTATCGGGAGTTTCAGAGGGGTCAGCTAATATAAGCCGTACCCCAAAAGTAAGACATATGTCTTACTTTCGGGGAAACACGGGGGATTTGCCTCCAGTGATGGAAGGGAACAAAGAGTGGGGCTGGGGGTGCGGGCCACACCCTGGGGGGGGGTGCCAGGCCAGTGCCCTCCCCCTCCGACTGAAGAGACAGCGCCGTTTTCAGGGCTCGAGTCCAGGGGGAACGCCGTTCCCTTTGCAGGACCAGAGCCACCGCCAGAGCCGAATGAGATGCATGCAGAGTAGCGCAGGAAGCGTCTATCTGTCATACGTTTTCTCTCATGTCACTCAGCGCTGCTCGCTCCCCGGCGGCCCCTCCTCTCTTCTCGTCAATCCCCATTGGCTTGAGACATCATCTGGGATAGACGAGAAGAGAGGAGGGGCCGCCAGGGAGCGAGCAGCGTGACATGAGAGAAAACGTATGACAGACAGACGCTTCCTGCGCTACTCTGCATGCTCGCAAGTAAGATCCCCAGATGTGCCCTGTAATGTGCCCCATGCCCTGATGCCCTAATGTGCCCCATGCCCCATAATGTGCCCAGATGTGCTATGTGCCCCATAATGTGCCCAGATGTGCTATGTGCCCCATAATGTGCCCTGATGTGCTATGTGCCCCATAATGTGCTATGTGCCCTATAATTTTCCCTGATGTGCCCCATAATATGCCCAGATGTGCCCCGAGCCGACAATTTTTTCCCAATATAAGACATACCCCGAAAGTAAGACATAGTGGGGCTTTTAGGGATAAAAAGAAAGTAAGACACTGTCTTACTTTCGGGGAAACACGGTAACACAAATGTCATAGCTTCCAACTGTCCCTGATTTCGAGGGACTGTCCCTCATTTGGAGCAATGTCCCTCTGTCCCTCATTCCTCCTCATTTGTCCTTCATTTTGGTCTGATCTGTATAGATGTATATAAAATGCACTTTGTATCTATCAAAAAGTGTTTTCCAGCACTAAACCTTTCATCTGATTTCTAAATTGCTGCATTTATAAATGCCAAAAGCCAATATAAAGGAATATTAGTGGTAAAAAAAGCACTTGTTAGTTTAACCAATCTTGTTTTTTGTACAATTCTCAGTTAAGGGGGCGTGGCAAGGGGGTGTTTCCTATGCCTACATACTTTTGATGATAGGTGTCCCTCATTCCCATTTCAAAAAGTTGGGAGGTATGCAAACATATCTCAATCTCACCTTTACAGCAGTAGGATGCACGATGTTATGTAGAGGAGTGTTTAGCTTGATTGATCCTGGATCACATGGCCAGATATTTAGGTGACCATCGCTTGATCCACTGGCCAAGTGCTGTTCTGATGGTGACCACTTTAAACTGCAAATGCCTTGCTGGTGACGCAGTGTTCCCATTTTATGTTGTGCCACACGAACATCATGGTGGTGTATATGCCCAAGCCTGGAGCCACTGCAATATAATTAACAATAAAGCATAAATAGCATGTTTTCAACTGATAACAGCTGTATAATTCTAATTTTATATGCCTGGCCAAAATTACATATTAACAGGAAACCTGTCATAAAGGACCTACTATAGAGGCTGGCTTTGATTACTTCCTTCTCAAAATGCTAGTTTCCTGGCAGTAAGTGTTTCTGATAATAAGTGCTACATCAAAGAAGGACAACAAACTCCAACCTTTGGCAACCTTAGGGCTCCACAGTGCAATTCAAAAACCGATTACATCTAGCTCCCAACTGTCCCTGATTTGGAGGGACCGTCCCTGATTTGGAGCAATGTCCCTCTGTCCTTCATTCCACCTCATTTGTCCCTCATTTTGGTCTGATCTATATAGCTGTATATAAAATGCACTTTTTATCTTTCAAAAAGTGTTTCCCAGTGCAAAACCTTTCAAATAATTTCTAAATTGCTGCATTTGTACATTTTAAAAGCCAATATAAAGGAATAGTAGTGGTAATAAAAAAATCCTTGTGGATTTAATTAACCTTTTTTGGGGGTTAATTCTCCTTTAAGGGGGTGTGGCAGGGGGCCTGTCCTATGCCTACATACATTTGTTAGTAGGTATCCCTCATTCCCATCTCAAAATGTTGGGGGGTATGATTACATGGATATTGGGAAAAGAGGCCCTGCTGATCACCAGCATGAGAGATGGAAAGGTTTCCTATTTTCTGTCTAAGACTGGAAAACCCCTTTGAAATACATACCGTATTTATCGGCGTATAACACGCACCTTTTTCCCCTTAAAATCAGGGGGAAATCGTGGGTGAGTGTTGTGACGGACCTCGTACCCAAGATGTCCGCTGTAAATGCTTCCTCTGTCCGGTACCATACAATCCAAGACCCCTTAGCTCACCCAGTCACCAGACAACACCAGTGTAGGGTACATAAGGAATGAACTTTTATTTGACAAGTCACACATATATACAACCAGATGACTAAGACCTAACTTAATTAGCATGAGCTAATTATCTTAATCAACACTGGACTCCTTCATTCAATTGCAGGGTTAATTAGCACACACAACAATAGGTGAAACACTCCTACAAGCCAGACTATACTCAATTAGATTCTACTCAATTAGATTCTATGTGTATTGGGGGGGCCAGCATGGACCTGAATCCAAGTAACACCAGCTCAGGGGTCCCAGGCTTGCAGCCCAAAGAGCACCGTTCCCCCAAATGCCAGGGCCCATAATCGCAAGGCAATAGGCTCGCATTCAGTCCCCTCCAACAGCCCCTGTCCCAGCCAGGTCTGTCACAAGTGTTATACACCGATCCCCGCCAATCCCCTGCTGATTGTGAGGAGCGAGCGGAGCCGAGATACACAAAGCCGAAGTACACTCGGCTTTACTCGGTTCCTCTCGCAGTCACGCCCACCTCCACTGATTGTGAGAGGAGCGAGCGCCGCTGACATACAGAAAGCTGAGTGTACTTCGGGTAGACTAGGCTCCTCTCGCAGTCCCACCCCTGACTGTGAGCAGAGCCGAGTCTAGCCAAAGTACACTCGGCTTTCTGTATGTCGGCGGCGCTCGCTCCTCTCCTCTCGCACTCAGTGGAGATGGGTGGGACTGTGAGCAGAGCCGAGTCTAGCCGAAGTACACTTGGCTTTCTGTATGTCGGTGGCGCTCGCTCCTCTCCTCTCGCAATCAGTGGAGATGGGTGGGACTGTGAGCAGAGCCGAGTCTAGCCGAAGTACACTTGGCTTTCTGTATGTCGGTGGCGCTCGCTCCTCTCCTCTCGCAATCAGTGGAGATGGGTGGGACTGTGAGCAGAGCCGAGTCTAGCCGAAGTACACTTGGCTTTCTGTATGTCGGTGGCGCTCGCTCCTCTCCTCTCGCAATCAGTGGAGATGGGTGGGACTGTGAGCAGAGCCGAGTCTAGCCGAAGTACACTCGGCTTTCTGTATGTCGGTGGCGTTCGCTCCTCTCCTCTCTCAATCAGTGGAGGTGGGCGGAACTGTGAGCAGAGCCGAGTCTAGCCGAAGTACACTCGGCTTTCTGTATGTCGGTGGCGTTCGCTCCTCTTCTCTCGCAATCAGTGGAGGTGGGCGGGACTGTGAGCAGAGCCGAGTCTAGCCGAAGTACACTCGGCTTTCTGTATGTCGGTGGCGCTCGCTCCTCTCCTCTCGCAATCAGTGGAGATGGGCGGGACTGTGAGCAGAGCCGAGTCTAGCCGAAGTACACTTGGCTTTGTGTATCTCGGCTCCGCTCGCTTCTCTCCGCTCACAGTCAGCGGAGAACGGCGCCAAATTTAAATCAGGGCAATGCTGCAAAGAGACTGGCAATGCTGCAAAGAGACTAGCAAGGCTGCAAAGGCACTGGACAATGCTGCAAAGGCACTGGGCAATGCTGCAAAGGCACTGGGCAAGGCTGCAAAGGCACTGGGCAAGGCTGCAGATGGACACTGGGCAAGGCTACAATGATGGACAAGGCTGCAGATGGACACTGATAAGGCTGCATTGATGGGAATTTAAATGTAAGTTTTTTTCTTTAAACTTCCCTCCTAAAACTTTTTTTCCTTAAAATTCCCTCCTAAACTTGGGGTGCGTGTTATACGCTGATAAATACGGTACATAATACAGAATGAAATTTATTATGAAGGTACCTTTTTTTTTAGTTTTTCTTTTAAATACAGAAGGAAAGGTATGAACCGTACTCTAATTTCATAGTAAATCTCTAGCATGCTAACTCTGTTCTGTGCTTGCAATGTACTTCAAGACTAATAGGTTCCCACACTGATTATTACCAGAGGCACATGTGTAAAAACAGAAAATATTTGCTAGTACAGTATGTTATTTTCTTTTATTTCTCACCTGCTGAGGATATGCTGATTCCAGCTCAGAGCTCCAACTACTGACATATGTCCCAGCATGTTTCTGAGCCTTTTCTGGGTCTCTATATCCCACAACTATAAAAGAATAACATATTAATTGATTTACTAGGCAACTATGAATTCTTATGAATAAGGCCAACGTACAAAACTGTACCTGAACTTCCCCATCGCTGGTTCCAACGGCCAGACATGTCCCACCACTCATCCATGATACTGAAGAAACATATGTGGACGGTGAATCCAAATGTAATGATTGTGTCACCCTATTGCTTTCTCCATTCCAGATATATGTCACTGATTTTAAACCTATGGCAACAAGATTTTCTGAACTCCAATCCAGCAAATTCAGATCTGTAGAGAAAAGCATGTGCGTATCATATTTAAACTGTATTAAAGGCAGAGTTATTTACAACATTAATTTAAAAGGTATTCAAATGCATTTAAAAGCAGATATCCTCCTAGTTAAAATCCAGTGAAAAAGCTGAATCTTCTCATATATATGGTCACCATGCAAATATGTTTCCCTGTACAATCTGGAACTTAAAGTGTTTGTTACCCTAAAAAAAAAAATATATATATATATATATCCTATTCCTTTAAAGCATGTTATACAGCACAGTGCTTGTGCTGTGCTTGTGCTGTGTAATTTGGCTCCCTGTATCACCTGAAATACCTGGCTGATCCTGCCTGGTTCTTCCCTCCTGTAAACTGACCATGGTATACCATGGCTGCTGAGCCCTGATACCGTGATCATTTTATGTATGTGTCACAGTGTCTGTGTTTTTAAAAAAAAAAGTACCTGATTTTAGTGCGCCGCTCACGTGACCGGCCAGCTCCCTCCTCCTTTAGTCTCGACTGACGTCAACGGGGGATCCTCAGCCCTGCCCACTGCAGCTGTCAGATCGAGAGAGGAGAGAGACAGCTGGTTACATGACCGCCGAGGGGGGGCTCTGAAATCATTTTTTTTTTTTATAAAACACAGACACTGTGACATGTAGCATTAGGAAAAGAGGATTATATGTAGATATGACAGTGGCTTAACAACCACTTTAAAGTGGTTGTAGAGGCAGAAGGTTTTTTTTATCTTAATACATTCTATGTATTAAGATAAAAAACCTTCTGTGTGCAGCAGCTGCCCTCGAGTGCCATCCGGGACTCTCCATTTTGATTGGCTGAGACACAACAGCGGTGCCATTGACTCCCACTGCTGTCAATCAAAGTCAGTCAGCCAATCAGGAGAGAGAGGGGACAGGGCCGTACCGTGGCTCCGAGTCTGAATGGATACACAGAGCTGAGGCTCGGGTTCCCTATAGCAAGCTGCTTGCTGTGGGGGGCACTCAACAGGAATGAGAGGCCAGGAGCTCCAGCGAGGGACCCAAGAAGAGGAGGATTCAGTCTGCTCTGTGCAAAACCATTACACAGAGCAGGTAAGTATAGACATGTTTGTTATTTTTAAAGAAAAAAAAACGAGACTTTAGTTTCACTTTAAGAGTTTGTGGAGAGGTCTGTTAGTCCATTTTTAGTACCATATATACTCGAGTATAGGCCGACCCGAATATGAGCCGAGGCACCTAATTTTACCACAAAAAACTGGGCAAACGTATTGATTCCAGTATAAGCCTAGGGTGGGAAATGCAGCAGCTACTGGGTAAACAATGCCCATCTGCAGCCTCACTGTGCCCGTCTGCAGCCTCACTGTGCCCATTTGCAGCCTTACTGTGCCCATCTGCAGCCTCATTGTGCCCATCTGTAGCCTCACTGTGCCCATTTGCAGCCTCACTGTGCCCTGTGCGGGTGTCTCCCACTGTGTCATGCAGTCTGTTCGGCAGCCGTCCATTGTAACAAAGCCCCGCCTCCTCCTCGTCCGTGATAGATCTATCACGGACGAGGAGGAGGTGGGGCTTTGTTACAATGGACGGCCGCCGAACAGACTGCATGACACAGCTTCTCCTCTCATTACTGGATATTGAACATGCACCCCTTTAGTTCACTGCATCTGATACTTCAATAAAATATAGCCAATGTAATTTTATGCTGATTTAACTAATGGAATAATTATAATAACACAAATAAAAACATTAAATAAAACAATGATGAAATTCAACTTACAATAATCGTTTCGTAGGCCTGTAACATGCAGTTTTATCTCTGGCTGGATATTTACATCAGAATGGTCACATATTATTTTCTTGTTTTGACAGCCTTAAGACAGACAGAATATTGAAATGCAATGGATTTATTCAATTTTTTATTTTTTTACAATAAAAAATAAAAAAAAATTACAATATGAGTACCAGTCCTGTATATACTAAAAGGGGAACTATATGCCAGTGCCTAAGGAAGTAGGGTAAAGGGGTCAATTTACAAAGTGCAATTACTTTTTCTTATTTTGTTACCCTCCTCTGACCGCCTCTGTGTTAAAATTTGGCAAATGAACTATAGGAGGGAGTATCTGCAAGACATGTTCACATTAAGAGGATTCATTATAGCTAAATAAACATGAAACCCTCCCTTTCTTTTTTGTTGGCCTCTACAATTAAAGGCATAGTCAATCATATTGCAAAACAAATAGTAAATGCACCCATATTGATTTTAAAAAAAATTTCATTATTTTTTTTTTTTTTGCATTGAAGCCTGCACATGCAATTAGTGGATCAAGTATGCAATGCATAGGATCCAGTGGATTATTCTTTTAACCACAGGTCTGTACAGAGATATGGAAGGATAAATGAACTATAAGTGTGGTGATGTCACTGATTGAGATCTACAGGTCCCACTGCCATGGTTGCAGATGGGATTTGAAGTCTCTCTATTTATGGAACTCTGCAAATAGATAATGCAACTGCGTGAATGTAACTATACAGAACAGCATTCAGAAAATGACAGGAGCCTGCAAAAAGAACCCCAGATTCTGTAGGTGGAGGGGATAGTAAGAGGTCTGCATACTGTCAACATGTTGCATGCTATGGCATGGGTGTAACGTGAAACATGGTCAAAAAGGTGTAACCCTATAGGTAATTATTAGTTGGGTTTAAGTGGTCGGGGTTGGGTTTAAATTTAAATATGTCTACCCATAGTTCATAATTCAGATTTTTGTAAGCCTTAAAGAAGGAAAACACATATATTAAGTATATTAGGCTTTCCACAGTCCAAACAAATGCATAAAAAAAATGATTATCTGAGTAAATTTTGAAGAAAGGCTGTTCAACGAATATCTTAATCACTATGGAAAATTCTCAAGAACTGATATAAAAGCTGCAAGTGTAACTTTCCTATCACATCAAGCCACAATCTGATGTGTGTATACACTGATAATAAGAATATAAATATTTTATCGTAAATGACTAAAATCACTGAAATGGTCTGAAACCGTCTACGAGCCCCAATACTATACCTTGTACCCATACTGAAAAACATCATTAAGTCCAGGCCAAAGGATGCCCCCCTGTTTTATGTAACAATGTATACAGCAGCTAGTACAGCTGAATGCTAGAGATTGGGCACCCCTGTCCAAATTACATAATTTTTATAAATGAGAAGTACTAAACAACAGCTGCAGGAAACAGCAGGAAATAGTCATTTTGGCTCAGCAAAGTAAATTGTAAAGCCTCATACACAGGATCGGACTTTGTACAAACTTTCCCGTGGATTTTTGTACAAAGGGCGTCGGCCGTGAACTTGTATTGCATACACACGGCAGGACTTTTTCAGCCAACTTTCACCAAATCACATGATTTTTCTGCTCTTTACCGCCACCTTTGGTCAACTTCTGTATTGTTGTCTGATCTTTTGCATTGGTTCTGAGCATGCGTGTTCGTACTTTGTACAAAAATCCTATGGTTTTCTGTACACATGATCGGACTCTGCTCCATCGGACTTTTGTTGCTGTAAAGTTTGTCCGTTCGCACAGCCAACAAAAGTCTGATGAAAACTGAAAAAGTTTGTCTGATGGAGCGTACACACGGTCGGATGTTGCCTTAAAACAGCTCATTTGCATGTTTGTTGTCAAAAAGTCAGATCGTGTGCATGGGCCTTAACTTTGCATTAACATTTGCAAATATCTTGTTTTTAATACATTGTTTCCTGCAGTAGTTGCCAAACTAGTTTGACAAACACGAACATAGTGACGTACTACAAGAGTATAAAGAGGAAGTTAATTTTTCAAGTGCCCCCCTTTGGTCCCCTTCCTCTAATTTCATGTTAGTAGAAGATTGGTGAGCGTTGATTCGCGATTTTCAGATCGTACAAAACAAATGCCTTTTAAAATACGTTTAGCATAACTACATGCAAAGCAGCTTCATTATTATCCCATTAAAGCAGATGAGAATTTTGACATTTCATCAATTGCCAGGTCACGAATGTTAATTCTAGATTACGAACGGTAGTTTACAAGACCAAACTCTTCCCAGTCGTTCCTTGATTCTGCTCATGCGTGTTTGTACTTTCGACTTTTGTGTGACCGATTTGTGTACTGACCATCCAAAAATCAGACGTGGAGCTGTCGTTCGCCAAAAATTTACTAGCCTGTCATCCAACATTTGTTGTCCGAAAATTGGAAAACAATTGTCTAAAGGAGCGCACCAACAGTAAGAATTTCAGACAACAGCCTGTCAAACGTTAATCCCCTTCTGATTTTCATACCATGTGTACGAGGCTTAAGACACTCTTATTGATGTTTTTTTGAGCCTACAAGGCTTTGCAAACAAATTACAAAAGTCTATAGGCTGTCAGACAACGGTGTAAACAACTTGGTAAAAGCTTGGAAACTTTGGTCAGTTACTGAGGTGGATAATGTAATACAACATTACTGGACGTATATACACTAACCGGCAACTTTATTAGGTACACCGTGCTAGTACCGGGTTGGACCCTCTTTTGCTTTCAGAACTGCCTTAATTCTTTGAGGCATATTTTCAACAAGGTGTTGGAAACATTCTCAGAGATTTTGGTCCATATTGATATGATAGCATCACGCAGTTGCTGCAGATTTGTCCGCTACACATCCATGATGCAAATCTCTTGTTCCACCCCATTCCAAAGGTGCTCTATTAGATTGAGATCTGGTGACTGTGGAGGCCATTGGAGTACAGTGACCTCATTGTCATGTTGAAGAAACCAGTGGTGAGATGATTTGAGCTTTGTGACATTATCCTGCTGGAAGGAGCCATCAGAAGATGGGTACACTGTAGTCATAAAGGGATGGACATGGTCAGCAACAATACTCAGGTAGCCTGTGGCATTTAAACGATGCTCAATTGGTACTAAGGGGCCAAGTGTGCCAAGAAAATATCCCCCACACCATTACACCACCACCAGCCTGAACTGTTGATACAAGGCAGGATGGATCCATGCTTTCATGTTGTTTATGCCAAACAACATGATACCCTCCCACCCATTCCTCTTTTCAGGGCACTTTCCTTGCACATCCTCTTCCACAATGATCCATTACTTATCATTGGGTATGCCCTCTTTTTGGTGTACCGACCAGCTGACCATTGCACACCTCAGGACTGTGTTTCATTGTGAGTCTTGTGGCATCTGTATGTGGTTCTGTGTCTTTCTTGGTTCAGGGACTCTGATCATCAGGGCTGTTTTTAAGGCAGGGCAAAAGGGGCAGCTGCCCTGGGCCCTGTCATTGTTGTGGGGCCCAAAGCAGCTGCCTCATATTTGCCAACTATCCTGGTTTAAATTCCCTCGCCCCTTGAGGTTTTGGTCCTGTGCTGTGTGACAATATCTCAGTGTGAAGTGCTGCTACTAATGCTGCACAGCTCTGCCCTATTGTTGTTTACAGATGAATCACCTGCAGACCCTGTGTTTACATGTAAATTGCCGGCATTCATATGTAAATAGTGGTGGCATTCATATGTAAATAGCGACTGCCGGCGGCATTGATATATATATCATGCCCCCCTCAGGTCATATCCACAGTAATCTCTAGCAACCAATCAACAAGCATAAATCATGTGCTGTAACCTCTAGAAACTAACCAGTGACCTGTAATGTGTTCTGTAACCTCTAGAAACCAGTCAGTGAGCGGTAATAATACCTCTGGCAACCAATCGCAATCGCTGCCTGATCTGATTCAGTAAACTGATTTTGAGTCTAGCTGCTATTTATTGTATGTCTCAGAGTAGGTGGAGAGCAAAACTGCATGGGGGGGGGGGGGGGGTCCCAAGAAAAGTTTTGCCCAGGGTCCAATCAATATTAAAGACAGCCCTGCCGATCATGTATATATATATATATTATATATATATATTTTTGTATACATGTATATGTTTGTACTGTATATAAACTGCTTCACCTGCTAAACGATTAGTATTTCTGTGGGCAAGTCCTGAGATTTACACAGCTCTATATATTGTAGGCTGACTATGCTGCTGCTACTGTTCATATTCTCATAAATGTGCCAAGTATATTTCAAACCTAAATAATACTGTAGCGCGGTACTATTTAAATTTACACAGCTTTGCCAGACTTTACATCCTGGTTGGTATCCTGACTTTTTTTTTTTCTTCATTGCACATAATGGTGACTTTCCTGCCCCAGCTTGTGATTGGACAGTGAAGGAGCAGCAGCTCATCCCTCTACTCACTCTGCTCTCTCTTCATGTCAGTACATGTTCATGCAGCACATCAGATTGACTCCTAGTGCTGGCCCTTCCTCTCCCAGTCTGAATGCTGCAGAACAATGGAAAACCAGGCTGAAGTCAAGTCAAATTCAGGTATTTGCACTAACTACATTTATAACGCATTTCATTATTTTGTAATGAATACAGAACTGTATTGATTTTTCGTTTGTCGTGTCTGGAGTTTGTTTATAGCAATTTGAGATAATCATACAAGACTCATGGCTCAAAGACCCAGGCAGTTACACAAACAGACCAGACCGCAGTGCCGAAGGCGTATGATCGTTTACTGTTATATCTTCCTGTAAAACACCAAGCCAAGTTTTACCAACTGATAACTGTAGATAAGAATGATCGTGTAACTGTGAATTTCTATGAATGAGCTGTCAAGCTTAAAGTGGAGGTCTGCCCACCGCTGCAAAAATGAAAAGCCAGCCGCTACAAATACTGCAGCTGCTGACTTCTATTATTTTTATTTTATTTATTAGGACACTTACCTGTCTTGGAGTCCAACGATGTCGGCACCGCAGCTCATGTTTCTATTGTGCTGCCGCTGCCATTGCGGGTAAGGGTACCCGGCATTGTAGCATTAACGGCTTCACGTGGGGTCCCTACTGCGCATGTGCGAGGGACCGCTGTGTTCTCCTACTGGCCCGGCGGCAGAGGTAGGAGGAGTGAGGCGGAGGGAGCCAAGCTGTGACGTAATTCGTCATGGCCCGGGCTCCTGGATGTGGGGACAGGATACCTCCTACCCCCGAAAGGTGCCAAATGTGGCAACGGAGGGGGGTGGAGACAAATGAGTGGAAGTTCCACTTTTGGGTGGAACTTTAGTCAAAAAAATTAAGTCCTGCTAGATCTCTTCAGGCTGGCCCCTTTTGCATGTATAGCAATGAAAAACATTAAAAATAAGTCTATATTGTTTAAAATCCAGTAATACACTGTCTCACCCTGCTCTGCACATGCTCAGTTGCTCTCTATTTTTAGGTACTGCCGAATTTGTAGAGGCCGATTATTAGTCGTTATTAGTGCCGCTTTTTTACATATTTTAGAAGAAAAATTACCTTAGATTTTTGCTGTTAGTGGATTTCCATCTTACTTGAGGGCAGGCGAAGCCCACAAGCATACACTTCTGGGATAAGGTGCTGCTGTATTACCAGCATGCACCGCACCGCCCTGTATGTAGCACACTCCCGATCCCTGCATTCTGTACATAGTGCACACCACAACCCTGCACTCTGTATGTAGTGCACTCCAGAACCCTGCACTCTGTATGTAGTGCACTCCAGAACCCTGCACTCTGTATGTAGTGCACTCCAGAACCCTGCACTCTGTATGTAGTGCACTCCAGAACCCTGCACTCTGTATGTAGTGCACTCCAGAACCCTGCACTCTGTACGTAGTGCACTCCAGAACTCTGTACTCTGTACGTAGTGCACTCCAGAACCCTGCACTCTGTATGTAGTGCACTCCAGAACCCTGCACTCTGTATGTAGTGCACTCCAGAACCCTGCACTCTGTACGTAGTGCACTCCAGAACCCTGCACTCTGTATGTAGTGCACTCCAGAACCCTGCACTCTGTATGTAGTGCACTCCAGAACCCTGCACTCTGTACGTAGTGCACTCCAAAACCCTGTACTCTGTACGTATCGCACTTCTGAACCCTGCACTCTATAGATTACTCTTTATTCATTTGAAAAGTACCGTATTTATCGGCGTATAACATGCACTTTTTCCCCCTTAAAATCGGGGGAAAGTCGTGGGTGCGTGTTATACACCGATGCCCCCCCAAAAAATGACAAAAATTGCAAGTGCCGCTGAAAAATAGCGAGCGCTGCCGAAAAAACCCGAAGCGCGGCCGAAAAAGAACGAAGCGCCCCCGGAAAAAGCCGAGCAGACTCTGCTCTGCTCGTAGTCCCGCCTCCCTGCGCTCGCTCCGGAAACAGCAGGGAGGCGGGACCGCGAGCTTAGCCGTCCGAGTCGGCTCGGCTTTTTCCGGGGGCGCTTCGGTCTTTTTCGGCCGTGCTTCGGGTTTTTCCGGCGGCGCATGTGACAGCGTCTCGGCGGCGGGAAATTTAAACGGAAAAGACTGAAAATAACGCTGGCAAGCTACAATGGCACTGGGCAAGGCTGCAATGACGCTGGGCAAGGCTGCAATGACGCTGGGCAAGGCTGCAATGACGCTGGGCAAGGCTGCAATGACGATGGGCAAGGCTGCAAATGACGCTGGGCAAGGCTGCAAATGACGCTGGGCAAGGCTGTAATGACGCTGGGCAAGCTACAGTGACGCTGGGCAAGCTGCAATGACGCTGGGCAAGCTGCAATGACGCTGGGCAAGCTTAAATGTAAGTTGTTTTTTTTTCCCTAAACTTCCCTCCTAAAACTTTTTTTCCTTAAAATGCCCTCCTAAACTTGGGGTGCGTGTTATACGCCGGTGCGTGTTATACGCCGATAAATACGGTAATCAATGAAAGGTTGAGGGAGCACTGTCTTAGTCCACCAGTCTTAGCAGATAAATAAGCCTTTCTTGATAACCACAAATAGCCATATTACTTGACCCAGGCAGTACCCCCAATGAACAAGGATCAAAAGAAATACCTCTGATTGTACATGTGTGTCCCGCACATATTTCGATATTGGGGTCTTGTTGGTTTGGTAATCCACGCTTATGTTCTTCAATAGATCCAAGCAATGCCTGAAATAGGAATAGTTACAGTGTGGATACTTTTATGTAACATAACTTACATTGTTAAAATTGAAATCCTATGCAAGAACTTACACTAAACTTACAGTAAAAAATTTCACATTGTCTGTCCTGTCCTTGGTAACCATTGAGTGTTAGTTTTATTTCAAAACACTATACCGTTTATTGTGGCTTTTTTGTAACTACTGTGGGGATGTCTGTCTGAGTTTTCATGAGATAAAAAAAAATGTAAAAAAGCTTAAAGTGTATTTCCACTTTTGCGTTTCTACCCCCCGCGAGTGTCCGAAAAAGGGTTAAAGACCCCCGCAGAGCGCCGCCATAGCGGCGCTTTGCGGCGGTATTGCCGCGGTATTACCGTAGTGTCCCATTCAAATCAATAGGAAGGAGCGGTATAGGAGCGGTGAATACACTGCTCCTATACCACTCCAAAGATGCTGCTAGCAGCACTTTTTTTAGGCCCCTTTCACACCGGGGCGTTTTTCAGGCGGCACAGCGCTAAAAATAGCGCCTGTATACCGCCTGAAAAAATCCGGCCCCATTCACTCCAGTGTGAAAGCGGGCGGGCTTTCACACTGGAGCGGTGCGCTAGCAGGACGGTAAAAAAAAGTCCTGCTAGCAGCATCTTTGGAGCGGTATAGGAGCGGTGTATTCACCGCTCCTATACCGCTCCTTCCCATTGATTTGAATGGGACACCGCTGTAATACCGCGGCAATACCTACGGCGGCGCTCTGCGGGGGGTCTTTTACCCTTTTTCGGCCGCTCACGGGGGTAAAACCGCACCACGAGCAGCCGAATACCGCTGCTAAAACTTTTTTTTTTAAAAGGTTATACACCGCTACAGTGTGAAAGCCCGCCGGCTTTCACACTGAAGTGAATGGGGCAGGATTTTTTCAGACGGTATACAGTCGCTATTTTTAGCTCTGTACCGCCTGAAAAACGCCCCAGTGTGAAAGGAGCCTAAGAGGGGGCTGTGGAATAATGTTAACATAATTAACCCTGTCATTTAAAAATGTAGAAACCACCCTCCTGCATTGTATGTTAATGAGGGAGAGCTCAGCCTGTTTGGGGACAAAGACAATGTGAAACTGTCTAGAAATTATTAGAATCAGTCTTGTCACCTTCTTGGAAACATATTAAAGATAAATATATTTTTTAATCATTTTTAGGTACTTTGTGTGAATGGGAACACATAAGAGGCATATTGTGGTGTTTTTCTCAACTTTGGCTGCAAAAGTGGAAATACTCTTTAACCACTTGACCTCCGGAAGATTTACCCCTCTTCATGACCAGGCCATTTTTTGTGATACGGCACTGCGTTGCTTTAACTGACAATTGCGCGGTTGTGCGACAGCTTGTATACATTTAGGATACATTTTTGGGCATTTTGCCAAGGCACCCTGGTTGAAAAAGGCTGGCGTAAGGGACAGTAAAACCCTTGTCTGTTTGTTTTCATCTGTGTTTTAACAGGGAGATTTCCGTTCACTTCCTGTCCTATAGTCATAACAGGAAGTGAGTTGTCACCAGAACTAATGCTGGAATTCTTGCTCATCGTCACTCTCGGTGATAACTGTCACAAGGACAAATAAAGAGGGCGAATCTCTCTAACAGGAAACAGACAGCAATAAAAACCTGAAAGGTATTTTAATTCCTATCCACTCTATCCAAGATTTAAAAAAAAAAAGTTTTCTTTAGTTAATCTCTACTTTGGGTAGAAACAGCCTTTATATTTGTCAGAAGTTTATGCCAGCCTCCCGCAGCATTTTTTACTGACAAAACATGGCACATTTACTGGCAGAGCACATTTTTTACTGGCAACCTGAGAAATTACAGAACTCCTATTGAAAACGAACACAGTGACTATTTGAACAGTATAAACATGATATGGAAACACTGACAATACCATAACAAAGTAATTTGCTTGATTTACACTTAAAAAGTCAGCACAGCATTAAATTATAAGCCACTGATATTTACTGTCAGTTGTAAAAAAAATCACAGATTTTTACAAACTGTCAGTAAATTTACTAGCGGTTGGCAACCCTGAGTTTATTGTTTGCATCCTTTAACCATTTGATCCATTAGTTGTATATTTGTTAATTTATATTCGATTATTTTCATACCTGGGGATGGACAAAATTCAGCTTGCTTTGATGCAGACACTTTCTTATGGATTTTTTGGTGAGGGACTGAGTAGGAGCATCGTCTGATGTAGATGATTTGGAGTCACTAGTGCTGGACGCATCTGTCAGGTCTGAAACATGTTTAGAGATTAGAACAGAAAGTAACATTTTACAAATAGAACAAATACCAAGTATTATTGGCTAAAGCCAAACTCCAGATAGATATAAAAGACACAAATTAATGCAGTGTTGTATTATTAATACATCATTAAATAGATGTTGTAAATGTAAGTAGTGTAAGTACCTGACTTTGACTTAAAGTGGTTATAAAGTTTTTTTTTTTTTTTTTACCCTAATGCATTCTCTGCATAAAAGTGTTTGTAAAGTCACTATGTGACTTTATATGTATGCCATGCAGGTATGCTGCCATTAACGAAAGTGTAAGTGTTTGTTAGAAATGAAAAGGCTAAATACCGTTTCTAACACCATAGCTGTGCGGTCACGTGATCCCCTGCACTGGCCGGCCTCGACCTATGGAGAGAAGCAGGAAGGGCCGAGATTCCACTGTGACATCATCCGGCCAGCAGAGGGCAATCTTGGCCCCCTCACTCTTCTCTTCATAGATCGGGGCCAGCCAGCACAGGGGATCGTGTGACAGCACAGCTACAGTGTCAGAAACTGTATTTAGCCTTTTCATTTCTAACAAACACACTTTCATTAATGACAGCATATCTGCATTAGATACATTGAAATGTGCTGCATTATGCAGAGGAATAGAGGGTGGAGGGGCAGGGAGGGAACGCTCTCATGCTGGCAGAGAGGGAGGGGGGAGAGACTGTCAGAAGAGGACAGGAGAGCTGCGAATGAAGAGGCACGTAGACTGACCACGGTAGTCAGGGCTCAGCAGCCATGATTATTGTGGTCAGCAGAGGCAGGGGGACTCAGGAACTGGCAGGATCAATCATGTTTTTACAATTGAAAAGTTGTGGCCTAACTCTCTAATGTAGACAGAGGGAAAACTGATATATTGTGTACCATCATCCGTATAGAATTTAGGGAAAAAGAAATGGAATGAATCTGGTCTCCAGCCAAGATTCTCCAAAGTGGGGGAGCTGTCGGACTATCGCGGTACATGAGATGTTGTTACTAAAGTTCATAGACCAAAGTAAGTAAAATATAATAATTTATTATGATAGTTCTTCACACATTGGTACATTGAACAAACTTTTCTTAAAAACAAACAGATGTACAGTATTTCAACTAGTTTCGCTTAACAGCTTCATCAGGAAATACATAGGTTTTACATCTGCAGAAAAAACAAAAGGAAAAGGGAAACATTTATGATGGAAGAACATTCAAATTTAATTTTAAGAAGATCAATCGTTGCTGTTAGTCAGCAGCGTTGATAGTTCCTCGTGAACAGGAGGAGATATATATAGGATTGCGTTGAGCAGATTCTTACCCCGTTAGGACGCTTTTGTGGAGACAAGGACGCACCCCCCAATGCCTCACACGGCGACTGGGGAGGACAAGTAAATCCAACAGGTTTGTTCAATGATGCCTAAAGGTAATACAATATTTTGTAACTTACAGAGTAAAGAAATGAGAGGTGAAAATATATCACCTAGGTATAGCCCGGTGCCCGAGGTGGGTTCCGTGGGTATGGTGCCCAGGGGCAAGGGGGGAAAAGGAGAATGTGGGTGAGTGTTGGGGGGGAAAAAGGGGAGGGGACATGGAAAGGAGGGGGAAAAAGGAGAGTGGGGAAGGGGGGGGGGAAAGGGGAGGGGTTGTTTGTGGGGGGCGGGGGGGGGGTTGGGGGGAAAAGAAAAGGTTTTGGGGAAAAAAAAAAAAAAAGGGGGGGGGGGGGGGGGGAAAGGGGGGTGGGGTTTGGGGGAGGGGAGGGAAAAATCTCAGGAGGTTGGGTGGGAAAGGGAAAAGAAAAAAGGTGGATGGAGAGAGGAGAGGTGAGGGGAAGTGAGGGGAAGGGAGGGGGGGAGGGGGGGGTTTGGGTTGAGTAAAAAAATAGGGGGGTGAGAAAATTGAGTAAACGAGGGGGGGAAAAAAAGGAACAAAAGAAAAAAGGGAAAAAGGGGTTTTTTTTTTTTGTGAAACAATGAGGTGTGGGAATCAGAGGATATGGAATTGTGAGAGGAGAAGTGAAGAAGCAGGGAAGCCGTGGATGGAGGTGATGATGCAATAATTGTGAGGTGGAAATGGAGTTGTGAGAGTGAAACCAAATACTGGGATGTATGTGATGGGTGTCAAACCAACGTTAATGGCATAGGGGAAAAAATTGCCAATGATGGGTGAAGTGCGGTAGGGTGTGATAGGACGTGGTGAGGTTGTGAATACATGTGAAGGGGTTGTGAAAAATGCAATACTGGGAGTGCAAGTGCCAGTGAGGGTGAAGAGAGTGATAAACTGGCAAAGAGGTGAGGGAGGGGGGGGGGGGGGAAAGAAGGGAAGAGGGGTATGGTTGTGTTACCTGGGATCCAATGGATGGTTTAAACAGACTTAGCCGGGGGCGACTGCTCGTCACTGGGATGATTTTCCCCCCCCCCCCCTTTTTTTTTTTTTTCCCCAAAACCTTTTTTCCCCCACAAACAACCCCTCCCCTTTCCCCCCCCTTCCCCACTCTCCTTTTTCCCCCTCCTTTCCATGTCCCCTCCCCTTTTTCCCCCCCAACACTCACCCAACACTCACCCACATTCTCCTTTTCCCCCCTTGCCCCTGGGCACCATACCCACGGAACCCACCTCGGGCACCGGGCTATACCTAGGTGATATATTTTACCCTCTCATTTCTTTACTCTGTAAGTTACAAAATATTGTATTACCTTTAGGCATCATTGAACAAACCTGTTGGATTTACTTGTCCTCCCCAGTCGCCGTGTGAGGCATTGGGGGGTGCGTCCTTGTCTCCACAAAAGCGTCCTAACGGGGTAAGAATCTGCTCAACGCAATCCTATATATATCTCCTCCTGTTCACGAGGAACTATCAACGCTGCTGACTAACAGCAACGATTGATCTTCTTAAAATTAAATTTGAATGTTCTTCCCTCATAAATGTTTCCCTTTTCCTTTTGTTTTTTCTGCAGATGTAAAACCTATGTATTTCCTGATGAAGCTGTTAAGCGAAACTAGTTGAAATACTGTACATCTGTTTGTTTTTAAGAAAAGTTTGTTCAATGTACCAATGTGTGAAGAACTATCATAATAAATTGTTATATTTTACTTACTTTGGTCTATGAACATTAGTAACAACATCTCATGTACCGCGATAGTCCGACAGCTCCCCCACTTTGGAGAATCTTGGCTGGAGACCAGATTCATTCCATTTCTTTTTCCCATGTTTTTTACAAGTTAGGAAGAGAAGAATTGCACAGCACAAGCACTCCTGTTATTCATGCCTTGAAGCAACAGGATCTTATTGTTTTTTGTTTTTTAAGGGTTACAAACACTTTAGGGTAAAAAAACCTCCTGCATTACATCTCCTTCCGAGTCCCGGTGGTCGCTTCTCCTCCTGGCCAATCAGGACTTAGGTCTCGCGGCCAATCGGGTCTTAGGACTCCCGGCCAATCGGGTCTCAGGACCTGATTCCTGATTGGCCGGGAGGAGAAATAGGAAGACATTAGCGAATATTAATTCACTAATGCCACAAAACCGTGTGGGCTCAGGGCGCAGTGCTCTGCGCCCCAAGCCCACGCTTTTTGAAGCCAATTAGAGCCTCAGGCACATGATTGGATTATGGAAATCAGCAGAGCTTCTGCTTATTTACTAAGCTCTGGAGCAACTACGCTTGCAGTGTGCAACTGCCTTTAGTAAATCAACCCCTTTGCGTCCAGGCCAATTTTGAAATTTTTCACAGAAATGTCAAAATCAGCATTTTTTTGGTAGAAAATTACTTAGAACCACCAAACATTATATATTTTTTTGAAAGCAGAGGCCCTCGAGAATACAATTGTGGTTGTTGCAATTTCTTATGCCATTTATCAAATGCGATTTTTCTGGAAAAAATACACTTAATTGATAACCGGGCCTGACTCGATATGCAAGAGAGTCAGACCTATGAATTTGCATGATCCAAGGGAGAGGTACCAGGATGGGATTGGTCGCCTTGTCCTTGTCCTTGTCCCTTGTCCTTCTTCCTACCCCTTATCCTTTCTCCTCATATGTACCCCCCTCCTCCCACCCCATCCCTTTTTCTATCCCTATTTAACCTTTCTAATTTTGATCTGAAACACCCCTACTAATCAATAACTATTGTCATGACATCTCCTCAAAGATCAGTAAGGATGGTCTATGAATAATAATTTATTTGCAATAAAGAGGCTATATCTAGCCTTTAAGAGAACACAATATAATACCCATTTGTTGGTAAAATATAAAAGATGATGCTGCGCTAAGTAAATAGATGCAAAACATAAGAAGATTTAAAATTCTGCATGCTTGAGAAATGGTGAAAAACTTTTTTTATTACACTTTTTCTTTACATTTATTTTTTTATTTATCTTTATACTATCACAAGAGATTAAGCTGGGGCAATGACAGGTCTCATATATAGAGAGATCTGGGGGTTATTAGACCCCTGATTGCGCCTATGCCCTCCAATGCCCTCTGAGATTGGTTTGATTGGCTGCTTCACTGGCTGGTAACAGCTAGTAAACAAACATTCCCAAACCTTAAGTAAAGGAATTCTTGTCTTGTCCAACTTCATTTGCCACAGAGAAGGGGGAGGAACAAATGTTCCTTTTTCTCCTGTGACGGCAGCCAGCCCGGAAGTCTGTAGTGGTCCTGGGCTCCCCGGTGCAACGGGAAAGTTTAGGAACTGTAGTGGGCAGCAGTGGGGGGGGGGGGGGGGGGTCCAGTAGAGCTGCTTGGATCATGTTTACATGAAAGCCCATCACTGGCTGCAAATTTTGATACCAGGATCATGGCTGCAGCTGCAAACATAATCCTGGTATAACAATTAAGTTATATCACTACAGGATGGCACTGTGGATACACAAGTAGCTGTGTGCCAACGTCCTAACTACCGTATTTATCGGCGTATAACACGCCCGGCATATAACACGCACCCCAACTTTAGGGAATTTTAAGGAAAAAAAGAAAGAGTGGGGAAAAAAAAAACTTACATTTAAGCGTCATTTGCAGCTTGCCCAGCGTCATTTGCAGCCTTGTATTTGCAGCCTTGCCCAGTGTCATTTGCAGCCTTGCCCAGCGTCATTTGCAGCTTGCCCAGCATAATTTGCAGCCTTGCCCAGCGTCATTTGCAGCCTTGCCCATCATTTGCAGCCTTGCCCAGTGTCATTTGCAGCTGCCCAGTGTCATTTGTAGCTTGCCAGCGTCATTTGTAGTTTGCCCAATGTGATTTGCAGCATTGCCAGCGTCATTTGCCCACGTTTAAATTTCCCGCCGCGAGACAGACCGCGCATGCGCCACCGAAAAAGACCGCCGCCGAAAAAGACCGACCCGCCGACTGTTCGGCTCCGCTCGGAGTCCCGCCTCCCTGGGAGCGAGCGCAGGGAGGCGGGACTACGAGCGGAGCTGAACAGTCTTTTTCGGCGGCGCTTCGGCCTTTTTCGGCGGCGGTTCGGTCTGTTTCGGCGCCGCTCACTATTTTTGTCATTTTTTTGGGGGGTATCGGCGTATAACACGCACCCACGACTTTCCCCATATTTTATGGGGGAAAAAGTGCGTGTTATACACCGATAAATATGGTATATTGGAAAATTAATGGACCAATTATGGACCGATTATGTAAAATATGTAAAATGATAATATCGATATTTTTCACTTTTTACATAATTGGTAACAATTGATATAATTGGTGGTATGAGTGCTATTTGGGTCAACTACTAACGTTTTTAGTTATATGTATGTACAGTACATGCTGTTTTAACAATGTTTAAGTAAAATATATTGTATTTTTAATAATCTGTACGGGTGTGCCTATAAAGTCCATTTTTTATCTCCAACCATTTTCCACAATCCTGGTTTAACCACTTGTTTTCCAAGACGTGAACGGCTTGGACGGCAAGTGGTTAAGAATAGTTATAATTTGTCTTTTCTCCCATTTTAACGTTATAAAAGAAGAGGAATTAAAATGCACAAAATAGTTTTGTTATTGCTGCAGATAAAGAAATAAACATGGATTTTCTTCCCACATGATTAGGTAATGTATGTGAATTTTTGTTACACAATTTATAGCGTGAAAATTCTTAATTGAAATGAAATGAAATTAGTAAATCTCATTGACTCAACAGCAGTTTCTAGGACATTTTTATGAATAGTTTCATAAGCATTAAACTTCTAAAACAGTTATTTTCTGTTGTGGTTTCTGAAGACACTCACATGGTAATAACGCCAACTGCTCTGGTGTTACACAATGGTCCACGGAGGAAAATTCAATAGAGCCATGGCAAAATGTGTTGTCTAGGTTTTGCGTTTGATGGCTGTGCCATCTAGTGGTAACTGGGCTACTTGCAACTGGAACTTTACATGTACGTCGCCTTAGGATGCTTCTTTTGAATTTGGAGTATGACGGTTTTCCAAAGTCTGGTGTCTGAAAGTAAGAAAAAAAAAGGCAAGTAGGTAAACATTCAAAAACAAAGTTAGCAAGCGCACATTTTAATCACATATGCATTGTATGACCGTTTTGTCACACCATGGGGGTTATTTACAAAAACGGAAGTGCAAAATCTGTTGCAACTCTGCATAGAAACCAATCAGCTTTCAGGTTTTATTGCCAAAGCTTGATTGAACAAGCTGAAGTTAGAAGCTGATTGGTTACCATGCACAGCTGCACCAGATTCTGAGTGCACTAGTTTTAGTAAATCTGCCCCCATGCGTTACATGTGCATCACAGGCTTAGTAACTGCAAGTAAAAGCACATAGTACATATCAAGTATTTCATATGCTCACTTGCATTGTTTTCCTTATTCATATTTTTTTTTTTTCATTTGCAAAGTGGCTTTGACCTTTTTTTAAAATTTGACTACTCCAGGAAAAGTTAATTCCCTAGCACAGCCCCCTCCCTCCTTGTATATCCTCTGCCCAACTTCATCTCCCTACACAACCTTTTATCCTTTTATGTAGCTGCCAAGGAAAGGGGGGGGGGGGGTGAAGGCTAATACTATGGAGTGTCACGTTACAGAATTAAAAATGGTTTTAGTATTGGTGTTTACAAATTATGTAAATAAAGTAAAGTTAAAGTGGAGTTCCACCCAAAAGTGGAACTTTCACTCATTTGTCTCCTCTCCCCCTCCGTTGCCACAATTGGCACCTTCCGGGGGGAGGGGGGACAGGATACCTGTCTTTGACAGGTATCCTGTTCCCACTTCCGGGAGTCCAGGCCACAGCCTGTGACATCACCGTGGGGCTCCCTTCTCCTCCCTCCCTCCTCCTCTCCCTGTCGCCGGGCCAGGAGAGAGGAGTGGGGCCTCGCGCATGTGCAGTAGGGTTCCCGGCGTGAAGCCGTAAGGCTACACTGCCGGGTACCCTTACCGCAATGGCACGGCATCACCCGACAGCTGATGGAAACATCAGCTGCGGTTCCGACATCGCAGGACTCCAGAACAGGTAAGTGTCCTATTGTTAAAAGCCAGCAGCTGCAGTATGTGTAGCTGCTGGCTTTTTATTTTTTATTTTTTGGGGCGGAACACCGCTTTAATAGATTTCTATGCAAAATGTTGAGTGATCTTTGCAGTGTTGTGTTCTGACAAGGGGACGGCCCCCCCGCCAGATGCTCCAATCAGCGCTCTCTGCATTGGGAGTCGGTCGTCTGCTGGTTTTCTAGCATGCTTGTCCGACAGAAGCCGGTCAAAACCGACACGGGCCGAACATCAGGCTTTTTTGTTTTTAACTGGCCAATGTCTCGCGACATTCGGCCCATGTGTATGGGGCTGGGAAATAGGGACAGCGAATTTGGTTCCAGATAAGGGACAATAGGAAGCCAAGGGGAAAAGTTGGAAGCCCTTGTCTGTAAGTTTGCTCCAGGGTCAGCAGAAAAGTAATTCCCCACATTTTTCTTATTTCCTCTGATTGTAAGTATCTATTCTTGAGCTATTGTCACCTAGTACTAGTAGCAGTGGGGGCTGGTGGTAATTTTTTGGGGGGGGGGGGGGTGGCAAACAGTGCACCCACCAACCCGGGTCGGTCAGTCAGTTGGTTCACTTACCCCAACCACAGGTTCTCCCCGGCTCTCCTCCACGGGCATCACGAGCGGGCATCTCCTTCCCCTGCTCGGTGGCTTCCGTCTAAACGCTTCTCCTTTCGGCCAATCGGGAAACACGTCTCAAACCCCCGCTTCCTGATTGGCGGAGAGGCGATTCAGTGTTAGAATAGTGAATTTTCATTCGCTATACTAACACCTCTGGCTCTAATCAGGTGCTTAAAAAAAAAAACGTGGCTGTAATTCATGCGCCCAGCATCCCGGCATCATGCGCCCGGCATCCTGAAAGGGGCCAGATGCAAGAATAGGGGATGAGGGCGGCGATGGAAATGGGAGGCAGCGCCCGTGTGCCCTTAATGGACAGGCCGCCCCTGTCTAGTAGCCTTGTACACACGATAAGAATATCGGATGAATGATTGTCCTTTATTTTTTTTGCATGCTAGTCTCATATCGAAAACCAATAGGTTACTAAAGTTATGAAAATTCTTGTCTGACGATTTTTTTTTGTACAAATACCATACTAATTACACGAAAATCGTTCATCCTGTTATCGTACAAGAAAAATTTGTGTGCTTGTCCCTTCGAAAATATTTGCATGAACTGTCATGATCAGCTCTCAAAAGCTGTGTACTAATGATGAGATTATTGGACAATCACTCCAAAACCGGTATTTTTCAACAGATTTTCTCATTGCGTGTACTAGGCATTAGTGCATTATGTAGTTCAGTATATTGTGTTTTCTAGAACCTACATCATTTATTGTTTGTTATAAGGGTTTGAAAAGTGGATTAGAATTTTACTGTATATGATTTGTTCTTTCAGACTGATTATTGATCTGGCTTTATTCTAGACCTGAAAATAAAAGTTACTTAAAGTTACTTAACCGCTTCAATACTGCTCACTGTCATATGACGCCCACAAGGTGGATCTACCATCCTGGGTGGGCGTCATTTGACGTCCTCGGATTCCCGGCCGCCTGGGGGGCGCGCGCGCCGCCGGGGGCGCGCGCGCGCGCCCGTGGCATCGCTCGGGACCCGGTGCGAGTGCCCGGCACCCGCGATTGCCCGTTAAAACAACGAGACCGGGCGGGACCGTGGAGCTGTGTGTGTAAACACACAGCTCCACGTCCTGTCAGCGGGGAGGAGACCGATCATGTGATCCCAGTACGGAGGAACACATGATCGGTCTTCTCCCCTTGAGTACCCTCCCCCCACAGTTAGAATCACTCCTATAGGGACACACATTAACCCCTACAGCGCCCCCTAGTGTTAACCCCTTCCCTGCCAGTCACATTTACACAGTAATCAATGCAATTTTATAGCAACGATCGCTGTGTAAATGTGAATGGTTCCAAAAATGTGTCAAAAGTGTCCGAAGTGTCCGCCGCAATGTCGCATTCACGAAAAAATAATCGCAGATCGCCGCCATTACTAGAAAAAAATAAAAATAAAAAAATTCAATAAATCTATCCCCTATTTTGTAGACGCTATAACTTTTGCGCAAACCGATCAATATACGCTTATTGTGATTTTTTTTACCAAAAATATGTAGAAGAATACGTATCGGCCTAAACTGAGTAAAAAAATAGTTTTTTTTTTTTTAAAAAAATGGGATATTTATTATAGCAAAAAGTAAAAAATATTGTGTTTTTTTCAAAATTGTCGCTCTTCTTTTGTTTATAGCGCAAAAAAAAAACCGCAGAGGTGATCAAATACCACCAAAAGAAAGCTCTATTTGTGGGAAAAAAAGGATGTCAATTTTGTTTGGGTGTAACGTCGCACGACCGCGCAATTGTTAGTTAAAGCGACGCAGTGCCGAATCGCAAAAAGTGCTCTGGTAAGGAAGGGTAAAAAATGGCCCGGTGCTGAAGCGGTTAAAGACAGTGTATTCTCAAAAAGGATATCGGGGAACTGGAGAAAGTGCAGAGAAGGGCAACCAAACTGATAAGAGGCATGGAGGAGCTCAGCTATGAGGAAAGATTAGAGGAACTGAATCTATTCCCTCTTGAGAAGAGGAGTTTAAGGGGGATATGATTTACATGTACAAATACATAAGTGGTCCATATCATGAACTTGATGTTGAGTTATTCACTTTAAGGTCATCACAGAGGACAAGGGGACACTCCAAGTCAAATTCCATTAATTTCAATGGCCCCTGTTCACATTTGAGCATTTTGTCATCTGAAGCAAAACACCTGAAGCTCAAAAAAGTACAGGAGCTTCTTTTTTGCCAGATTACAGGCGTTTTCTGCTTTTTACATTGGTGACCTTTTGACCTGCCTGCTTTAGGTTACTTTGATGCCTCTTCATTTTTAATGTTTTCTGGCAGGATTCTGACGTCATATTGAAGTTACAGGGTGGGGCTGTTACCATTTTTTTTAATTTTTTTTAAATGTTCTGACTGGTGGCTAATGTATTTATATTCTGTTTTGACACTGTTGCACTTTATCACATGCCTGATGAAAGGGCCCTGTGCGGCTCCAAAACATTGCACTTATCCCTGTGATGTGATCTCCTTCATTAAAAACCTTTGGACGGAAGTTGTCGATCCATTTCCAGTGATACCGGAAATTGCGTCAACGTTTCACCCTCCCACAGGGCGTCATCAAGGACCAGATGACGCCATGTGGGAGGGTGAAACTTTGACGCAATTTCCGGTATCACTGACGTCACTTCCGGTCCCGTGGAATGCACGCCAGGAATGGCGTTTTTACACTTACAGCTCCATGTTTGAGGCTTGTTTGATCGTACTTTTTGTAAGTACCCATCTCAAATTTTCCGACAATAAAATCTGATCGTGTGTCGAAATATCCGATGGACAAAGTGCCACGCATGCTCAGATCAAATTTTCGAGACCAAAGCTATTGGCTACTAGCCTCTACGTAGTTCCGTCATACGCAACGAACGTCACGACGTTCGGAGAGATCCGATTTTCCGACAACTATGTCCGACCGCGTGTATGCAACACCAGTTTCGGACAAAACTGATTTTGTGGTCGGAATTTCCGACCGTGTGTACGGGGGCTAATAGTTCCATTCTTTTTTTACTTCTGGGTACCTGCCTGTTCTGCTGAAAAACTTCATAGAGGAATTCCGGATTTGAGGATTTGACACCATATCCATCATCCCTGGACACCATTACAAAGCCTAAAGTGACCCACCAGACTGAAAAGCTGGGGGTCGTCTCAATCTGGTGAGTGGGGACACATGACACACTTTTCTTCGGATTGGAGCACCTTTAGTCACTTTTTGTTTGGACTTTATTTGGTTTATTATATATTGTTGTATATTCACTCATTGTGTTTGCGAGCGCTATATTTATATTTATATATGTAACTATGTAGCTTCTGTAATAATTAAATTGGCTGTATAGAGTACTCTTGTTGTCTTTAATGTTTAGGGTGAATGGACACATGCAATGCCCCAGCTTTTCTCCATTGCTCTTTATCTCCCATAATACAATGAAGCTCCAGCTGACTGGTGACGAATCCTCAGATCTTTCTTGCTGTGTCTTGCTGTGAAAGCATCTGGCTTCCAGTTACGTCCTCTGCTCCTCCCCTGCTACATTCCTCTGACTTGCTCAAACTTCCCTGCAAAATCTCCAAAATGGAGACTCTGCCTTCTCCTTTCCCCTTGAAGTCCTCCTCACCAAAAGCGAAAGTCTTCCTCGTGTTCATTTCTATGGTACTATGTACAGTGGCCTTATTTATTCTGCAGTTAAAGTTTTTTAAACCCAGGCTAAAAGACTTCTATTCCTATGAAGTGAAGGATTCCAAGGGAAGACCGGTTGCTCTGAGCAAGTACAGAGGGAAAGTAAGTACATAGAGCCTGCATGTTTTTACTGAGCAGCTGAACAAACAAAGAAGATTGCAGATTGCAAGCTCTTTGGGACAGATATATTTCATTGAAATAATGTGCTATCAATGTCACTGAGGCTGTAGTTTGCTGTTGTATGTATGTGCAGCAAGTAATCTTACTTGTTTGTATGATAAATCTTCCCCTGTATGATGTAATATTTTCTATGTGTCCTATTTTCCGATAAGGAAAATGTGATGAACGTGGATCACTGTCACAGAACAAGGAGAAGTGGGTGATTATTTGCCAGCAGTGCAGGAGCAAAGATGGGCCCAATGACCTTCTTGTGTTGATGTTTTTATAGGTTTTGTCTTCTGGTCAGAGACATTGTCATTGCATATTTTATACAAGTGACAAACCATTATTGTGCAGGCTTGTCAGCTCCTTACAACATGGGCCTGGATGGAAATTTGACAACAGACATCATATTTTTATATATGACACGTTGGGGGGTAGATTTACTAAAGCTGTGCACTCAGAATCTGGTGCAGCTGCTCATGGTAGCCAATCAGCTTCTAACTTCAGCTTGTTCAATTAAGCTTTGACAAAAAACCTGGAAGCTGATTGGTTTCTATGTAGAGTTGTACCAGATTTTGCACTCTTTGGTTTTAGTAAATAACCCCCATACACTTTACAATTTTCATACACAGCCATCAAAATATTCAGACATATTCGCAAAATGTTCCTGTGTGTGTGACATGCATTTTTTTTAGTGTTGAAGCAGATAAGTCAGATGTTGATATGAACTACAACTCACATCCAGACCAGCCACTGACCACCTAGTGCTTGTTAGCCATATGCGGGCTGAGATTGTCCCATAGAACCAATGTTTAAGGTGTAGTTGTGTGATTATGGAAGTATGCAGGGATGTAAATGGTCATATTTATAGATTGGGAATTAGCACAATGGCTTAGTGGTTAGTATTTTGCAGCACTGGGGGTCATGGTTCGAGCCCTGGTCAAGGTACTATCCTCATGGATTTTCATGCATAGGTTTTCCCTGGGTATCTCCAGTTCCCTCCTACACTTCAAAAACATGCTGGTAGGTTCATTAGTTTCCGGTTTAAATTAGCCCTTGTATGATGCATGTGATATAAGGACCTTATATTTTAAGATCTTGAGGTCAGTAACTGATATGGGGTACAGTATGTAAATTGTTGGCACTAAATAAATACCTGTATTAAATAAAATTGGGAGACCAGTGTGAGCATTGCAAGGGATCCAACAGGTGGGAGGTAGTACCTCACATCCATCTGTGCTGATAATCAATAATAAATAGAAATATCCTCACAGCGAGTAATGGTCCGTACACAAGATCCAAACATCGTACAAAAACTGTAGTCCGAGAAAAAATTGTACGATTTTCGTATCAGGTGTACACTACATTCGAGAGACGATCACGACAGTTCAACTGATATTATTCGAAAATTTTCCTTGTATGATACCAGATCGTACGATTTTCGTTTAGTCAGTATAGTTGTCGTCCGAAAAAAAACAATACAAATACATTACAACACATGACATCATTTCCGATTTTTTTTTTTTTCTGTCGTACGAGAATTTTCATGACTTTAGTTACCTATTCAATTCTACTTGTGACTATTAAGCAAAAAAAGTCGTATGATCTGTCTGATCTGTATTCGGATTGTGTGTACAGGCTATAATGGTTGGTAAGTAAATAATATAACATATATGTAAAAAAATGTATATCAAGTATATCACTAAAAAATACTTCAAAATAAAATACATAGGGGTTGATTTAATAAAAATGGAAATTGCTAAATCTGGTGTAGCTGTGCATAGTTATCAGCTTCTAACTTCAGCTTGTGTCAATAAAGGTTTGACAATAAAACCTGGAAGCTGATTGGTTTCTATGCAGAGCTGCACCATGTTTTTCACTCTCCAAGTTTAGTAAATCAACCCAGATGTGTCTTAGTTTCATATCCTTTTAGAGTGTAAGCTCTCATGAGCAAGGTCCTCTAATCCTCTTGTATTGTATTGCTGTGTACACACGATCGGAAATTCGACCAGCAAAAGACCGATGAGAGCTTTTGCGACCGTGTGTATGCTCCATCTGACTTTTGCTGACCGAATTCCCGCCAGCAAAAGATTGAGAGCAGGTTCTCAATTTTTCGGTCGGAAAAAGTTCCGATCAGAAATTCCGATTGTCTGTAGCAATTCCGATGCGCAAAATTCTTACGCATGCTCGGAAACAATTCGATGCATGATCGGAAGCATTGAACTTCATTTTCTCGGCTCGTCGTAGTGTTGTACATCACCGCGTTCTTGGCGGTCAAAGGTTCAGTGAACTTTTGTGTGACCGTGTGTATGTAAGCCAAGCTTGAGCGGAATTCCGTCGGAAAAAACATCCACGTTTTTTTCAACAGAAAATCCGCTCGTGTGTATGCGGTATTATTGTACTGTCTCCCTTTATTTTGTAAAGCACTGCACAAACTGTTGATGTTATATAAAACCTATATAATAATCATCATCATCATTATATCTACACTTTAATTCCATATAGTGTATAATTTACTTTTCATCCAGTGTGTAAAAGTACAGTGTTCTAAAATTACGTTTAATTGTTTCTCAACACTTAATGTGTCCTTTATGAATATATGGGTTAGTGATGGTTGGTGGGTGTCGTACCAGGTAAAGGAGGGATATGATCACATTCACACCCACTATGTATTGCTTACTAGGACTTGTAATTCATTAGAATAGAGAGCGACATCAAGCATATAACTACACTGACGTAGAGATTGACACCAAGCACTCTGGCATAGTAAAATATTTTTTATAAAGAATTTTAATAATGATGCATTACAAACTAGATCCTATAAGGAATCTTTGACCCTTCTTATCATACTGACTGATCTCAGTTTTTTCAAAGTTGCAGTGAGTACTAAGAATTTGTGAGTTCATAGCTGGGTGGCCTGGGGCATTTACAAGTGACAATTCCAGGCCATGCATAGACATGTGAACATTAGAATTCAATCCATCCTGTTGGCCAAAATTCTGTAACAGCCAAACATCTGTAGAAATCACCTAAAGTGAGAAGTGTACAGTCCTCGCACTGTAGCACCATCATCAATATGTCGCAGAGGGTTAAACAAACGTCTTTTGGTTGTCTTTGCTCTGCAGGCGTCTCTTGTTGTAAACGTGGCGAGCGGCTGCCAGCACACAGATGCAAACTACAGAGCTCTACAGGATCTGCACAGAGAGTTTGGGCCTTCCCACTTCACTGTCCTGGCTTTCCCCTGCAACCAATTCGGAGAATCTGAGCCCGACTCAAACCGGGAAATAGAAGCCTTCGCCAAAGGGAACTATGGAGTGTCATTCCCAATATTCAGCAAAATCAAGATTCTAGGGAGTGAAGCTGAACCTGCCTTCCGCTTCCTTGTGGGTAAGTGAATGAGCCTTTTAAAATGATAAAATCATTTAGGAAAGAGGTTTCAATAACAGTCATGGGTGAGTACATAAAAGTTTCAGATTATCAGAACAGAAGTGAATTTGTTTGTTATTAAAAGTAGTAATATTTTAATCTAAAATATATTTTATTCTTATTTTTATTTTGCACACAAATCGGGATAACACCTGTTTTATATTTTTTTTATGTTCCCATTCACCATAAAATATAAAAAAAAATTATATATATATATATATATATATATATATATATATATATATATATATATATATGTGTGTGTGTGTAAATATATATATATTGTATATATAAGGTGGCACCCAGGCAAGCTTGCTACCGAGCCGCTGCTCTCCATGTTCATTCACACACAGAGCCGTGCCTTGGCCACGCCCCCTATCTTCTCATTTGTTCACCGGCCAATGGTTCCCACTGCTGTCTAAGCCAATGAGGAGGGAGAGTCCCCGGAGAGCCAAGGCTCTTGTGCACAGCGCTGGAGAAAGATCGGGCTCAGGTGAGTATTGGGGGGGTTGCTACACAGATAAGGTTTTTTGCCTTCATGCATACACTGCATGACGGTAAAAAACCTAGAGTCTTTAGAACCACTTTAACCACTTGCCGCCCACCCACCGTCAAATGACAGCTGGGTGCTGCGGCTCTCGTTCTGGGTGGATGTCAAATGAGGGCCTCCCTGAACGACTGCTCTCGCGCGCCCACGATTTTTGTAAAGAGCCGCGGTCGCTGCTCTTTAACCGTGTGATCGGCTGTGTCCAATCACAGCCGGTCACATGTAAACAAGGAGATGCCGGCAATCGGCGCTCCTCGCTTCACACTGACAGAGTGTGAGGAGAGGAGAGCCGATCAGCGGCATCTCCTCATAGGAGATGCCTAGGTATGTATTCAGGGCACTGATCATCACTAGACCAGAGGAAATTAGTTACATGGTTTATAATATCAGTTCGTTTTCACTTATTATATTCCTGACTTGTAGCTGATGAATGTATAACCCACTATTATTACTTTTTGATTTAGATTCCACAAAGAAAGAGCCACGGTGGAATTTTTGGAAGTACCTGGTTAATCCTCAGGGTCAAGTAGTTAAAATCTGGAGACCGGAGGAGCATTTTGACAGTATAAAGGGAGATGTGGTCGCAATGGTCCGAGAAATTATCATGAAGAAAAGGGAGGACCTTTGAATTTATGAGCAGTGTGGACTGTGAAGGGGGAATGTGTGATGTTGTATACAGGAGAACTCTATCCATTTACAAAAACTCAGTTTGTGATGACAATCTGCAAGAAGAAGATGGATTCCAAAAGTCACCCACCACTTACTGCCCTATAGTGCACAATTACTGGAGAGGTCAAGCCAGGAACTGTAAAGCATTGCCATCATTACTGTTGTCTGGCAAACTGATGATTTTCTATTAAAAACATTAAAGTGTAAGTTCACCTTTTTAGAAAAAAAATAAAAAAGGTAAACTAACAGCCCACAGACCCCGCCCTCCCCACATCCCATCCCTGTTGTACTTACCTACATGGGTGATGAGCTGTCAGTGGCTACACAGTCAGTGCAGCAGTCCAGGGAATTGAAATCTCTGTTCTTCTCCCTTTTTCTTTTTTCAGGGCTTCCAGGACAGATCAGAGGGATTCTGATTCGTCAGTACCGGCACAAAACATCGCTCTGATCTATCCCAGAAGCCCCACAATAAGAAAAGACAGAAGAACGAGGATTCTAATCTCTGGACTGCTGCATAGGCTGTGTGGGAACTGACAACTGATCATCCACAGAGGTAAGTACTGTGGGGAACAGGGGGGTGGGGAGGGTGTGGGGCGTTAGTTCACCTTTTCATTTTTTCTGAAAAGGTGAACTATCTCTTTAACTCTTTCTTTCTGACAAATTTCACAATAAAATCATAAAATGGTTAAATGAAAAGTACTGTATATTGCATTTTCATTGACCACAGATATGGGGTTTATATGTCGGTGCTTGTTCTACAATACCTTGGGTATTGAATTGAATATAAGGATTTGTAGATTAGCCATGGGGTGGAGCATTCATTGAGCCACTCTGTCATCTGTTTAACAATTGTGGAGATAAGCCTAGTACAGTACACACTACTAGTATTTTTTTTTTTTTTCATTCAACCCAGCAGGGCTGAGCAAAAAAAAAAAATGACAGCTCAGGAGGAGCCGCTATACTAACAATGCAATGTTAGTACAGCAATCTCCCTTGCTGTGCTATTGTGTTCTTATGGGGGGGGGGCAACCCCCGCAAGAACACTCCGGTCAGCGCTCTCAGCCATTGGCTGAGAGCGAAGATCGGGAGCCAATTGGCAGACCTTTTTCTGTCATCCACGAATGGCAGACTTCTGTCGAACCAGCTGCAATACACATGGGCCGAATGTTAGCCAGTTTCTATTGAACCGGCCAATACCACCCAACATTCAGCCCATGTGTACTAGGCTTTGAGGTATCAGTCATAAAAAGAGTGCATTGTTTTCGGTCAGTTGGCAAACCTATAGACATGCAATGTTAGGCGGAGCCCAGGAATGTATTGAGTATAGTGGCCCAATGTATGTGTGTATATTTAAAACTTATACATAGAAAAGATGGTTTTGAAACATGAGTTTATGTGCATAAAGCTGTTTTTTTTTTTTTTGCTAATTCACTCTAACCCAGTGATTCTCAACCAGGGTTCCATAGAAACCTAGGGTTCCTCCAGAGTTTGCTAGGGGTTCCTTCGGCATTGGGCCATTTCTGGAATTTAAAAGGTAATCCTGCGCCAGCACAAAGAGTGACAGCTGGTGTACTGCAGCGCACACTTAAGGGAAATGTCTGAACCCAGAAGCAATAAGTAAAAAGGAGGTAGTGGCGCACAATCAATTAAACTAAACTAAACGATAAAAGACAATATGGTCAAGTAAAATCAGATAAAACAGTGGCTATAAATATAGCAAACATCCAGATAGTGACTGGGTAAAGTGCATCAAAATAGAAGTGCATCCAAATGTGAATAAATCAATAAAAAGTGATCAACGAAAAGATAATCCTGAATGATTGGTATATCATAAGGTGATATAGCAGAAACGGTGCATAAACATCATTAAATACATGGAATAGATAAGTGCAGAGTAAATGGGTGAAATGAGAAGCCAAAATTGGCTGTGTATCAGTGGTCTTAGATGAGTACCACACATAAATCCGTAACTGGGGTGTAAAAAGGCAACCAGAGAAGAAAAAATATAATAAAATAGATATATTAAAAAAATATATATATAATGAATAAATTCAATGAATAAAGTCTCAACGAATAAGATCGTGTAAAAAGTCCTTAGAAATCATAAAGTGCAATAAGTGTTCATCAATCCAGTAAAAGTGCAAGTGCTGGAGTTTGGGCTGGTGAGTTCTGATATGCGGTGTTATCTGTGGCTATCCTGTGCAGTTTTCCGTGTTCCGTGCGATCCTAGTGGGGGTAGTATAGGTGGCCCCTTACCTTACGGCTGTAAGGTTACAGCATAGATGTATAGGCCTTTGTGGTCCTTGGTGACCGTCCTCCTATGGATCCCAGCTGAGTGGCCCAGGTCCTGTTTAGCGTTTCCTATTAGGTTTTCCCTTGCATATGGGTGTAGGTGTATCCAGGTTGGGGGGGTCCATGTCAGTATGTATAGGGAAAGGAAGTAGGCCTCATAGTGTAGTAAGTTTTTAGACAGCGTTTATTCAAACAGTAAAAACAATAAGGTGGGTACTCACAAATCAGGCGTATATACAAGCAAGGTAAAAACGAGCAGCGAGCTCGATTGGCGTCACTTCCGGTAGGTCAGGTGTAGCTCAGTCCCGACGCGTGTTCGTCACGGGTCACGTGACTTCATCACTGATGAACAGTGATGCACAGGATAGCCACAGATAACACCGCATATCAGAACTCACCAGCCCAAACTCCAGCACTTGCACTTTTACTGGATTGATGAACACTTATTGCACTTTATGATTTCTAAAAACTTTTTACACGATCTTATTCGTTGAGACTTTATTCATTGAATTTATTCGTTATATATTTATTTTTTATTATATCTATTTTATTAAAATAAACTGGTATGATAAATACGCTCACCCTCTTACTATTCCACACCACCACTGCGCACAAAGAAAAATTTAATTAAAACACCTATGTGTAAAATAAACTAAGCAGCTACTTAAATAAATAAATAATGTAAAGTGATTTTAAATGAATAAAACAGCAGCGCTAATAATCACAGTGTCTGTGAATAAACTAAATATTTAACCTGTGTGGACAATACTTAAAAATAATCACCCTGTATAAACAGTGCTAAAGCAACAACAACACAATTAATCACCTATATATATAAAGTGAAAATTTTAAGTGAAGTGTGATTATATATTTCTTGCAAGTGTCCAGATAAGGAAAACAAATCCAAACAAAAGTCCATAAACTGTTACTTGAAGTGATAGTGTTTCAAAAAATTACAAAAAAGTGAATAAAAAATCTTGAAGCAAGTAAAATTTTGAAGTGTCTTAAACAAAGTTCTTGAAGTGACTTGACAAACAATCTTCCACCACACCACCTGTGTTCTGTGCTACCGCACCCATATATCTATTTTATTATATTTATTCTTCTCCGGTTGCCTTTTTACACCCCAGTTACGTATTTATGTGTGGTACTCATCTAAGACCACTGATACACAGCCAATTTTGGCTTCTCATTTCACCCATTTACTCTGCACTTATTTATTCCATGTATTTAATGATGTTTATACACAGTTTCTGCTATATCACCTTATGATATACCAATCATTCAGGATTATCTTTTCGTTGATCACTTTTTATTGATTTATTCACATTTGGATGCACTTCTATTTTGATGCACTTTACCCAGTCACTATCTGGATGTTTGCTATGTTTATAGCCACTGTTTTATCTGATTTTACTTGACCATATTGTCTTTTATCGTTTAGTTTAGTTTAATTGATTGCGCGCCACTACCTCCTTTTTACTTATTGGGCCATTTCTGCCTCTCGGATAAGTTCCCACTGACACCATTGATCTATTTAGCCATCTGTAAGGAGGTAATTCTTCCCAATGACCACAAGTGTAAGGACCATTCTTCCCACTGACCATCACACTAATGTATCACGAGTTATAGATTTCTAATTTTTTAGCAGGGGTTCCCCAAGACTGGAGAACTATTTCAAGGGTTCCTCTGTGTTGAGAAAGGCTGCTCCAACCTGTATACACCATCAGCACTGCCTCCTATTGCAGTGTCCCCCTATGTGTATAATTTATGAATATAAATGCTGCAAATATCTAATTTCACAGCCGAGATTGCAATCACATGACCAGCCAGCTCTCTCCTCCTCCCCTCCAGACTGATGCCCCGCCCACTGCATCTCTCAGAGGAAGAAAGGAGAGAGCTGGTCATGTGATCGCAATCTCGGCTGTGAAATTAGGTTTTTGCAGCATTTATATTTATAAATCATACACAGAGGGAGACACTGCAATAGGAGGCAGTGCTGATGATGTACAGGCATACCCCGCTTTTAAGAACACAATGGGGTTTATTTACTAAAGCTGGAGAGTGCAAAATCAGGCTCCCTTCTGCATAGAAACCAATGAGCTTCCAAGTTTTATTACCAAAGCTTAATTGAACAAGCTGGGGTTAGAAGCTCATTGGTTTCTATGCAGAAGGGAGCCTGATTTTGCACTTTCCAGCTTTAGTAAATAAACCCCATTGTGTACTTAAAAGTGGGGTATGCCTGTATACAGGTTAGAGTGGCTTAGCAACCACTTTAATTGATTTCTCTTGTTCAGCCTGCAGCACGGCTAGACATAGATTACTGGGAACTGAGTGATTATTGGAGTAACACGGACAGTTCTTATTTCGGATACTTTCATAAACAATTACATATGTGCAGTTGAGCCTGTTATTTTGTGAAGAAACAAAAGCTGGTTTATGTAAAAGTGAACAAACATAATTTTGCATTATCTATTGTACTTTAAAACTCGTCTGTAATAGTTATGACAGTTTTTAAAAATGACTAGTCAATGACAACATCACAATTGTTTTTAATCGTTCTTATTATCTAAGCCCCTATCTCCAGAAGACATAACGTGTGCTGATGTGGTAGTGTATGTAGTAGCTGACCTTCATATCACAGCTAACTAACAATACACTGCCTAATCACCACACATGGTAAACTATACAGTGTTTCCTTGGCTGTGTGTGAAGTTACAAGACTTGATTCATTGGAGTTGATTTACTAAAGGCAAACAGCTCATTTTGCAATGGATTTTTTTTCCCAGGGCTTAGTAAATAAAGTGGAGCTGTGCTGACTTCCATCTTCCAATCATGTGCAAGCCAAATGCAGTTTTTTTCTTTTTTTTCCTTGCATGTGATTGGGTATTCTTTGCAAAGTGAAATGTAATCACATTCATTAAGCTCTGGGGAAAATTCCTTTGCAAAGCGCAACTTCCCTTGCACAATGAACACCCTATTTGCCTTTAGTAAATCAACCCCAATAATGCAGCGCTGATGTGCAGAATGCAATAACCAACAGAAATGAATCAGAAATCAGAAAATGAAATGAAAAACCAGTTGTTACCACACTCTGCACAGCACTATCATTTTTTTTTTTTTGCACTGCTTTACTGATCAAATCCCAAAGAATTAACAATCACAGTGACAGCACGCAGAAAGCACTGACTTCAGATATAACATAATATACTGTACACAGTAAACAGTTTGTACTAATATTATAAGTAAGAGGTAAAAAAGAAAACGCAAACACTTTTGATATTTTGATGCAATAGAAGACCACACAACTGTAAGTGTCTGACAAAAACAAACACTTATGCTGCCCCTAGCAACCAACCACTTTTCATTTAATAATATGCTCTAGAGCTAAGGGAGGAGGACGTGTAATAATTGCTCTGGGAGCCTCTTTGGGGTTGCAGTGCTAAGAGTCTGAACCTGCTTACAAATGCTGGATTAGGCAAAAGTAGTCTCAGCAGTGGCCCCAATGAATAAAGCTGGCCATACACAATACAATCTGATTGTATTATCATATACAGTATATTACCAAAAGTATTGGGACACCTGCCTTTACACGCACATTAAACTTTAATGGCATTGCAGTCTTAGTCCATAGGGTTCAATATTGTGCACTGGTCCGAATCATCGGTGAAGGTGGGATTATGGTGTGGGGTTGTTTTTCAGGGGTTGGGCTTGGCCCCATAGTTCCAGTGAAGGGAACTCCTAAGGCGTCAGCATGCCAAGATATTTTGGACAATTTCATGATCCCAACTTTGTGGGAACAGTTTGGGGATGGCCCCTTCCTGTTCTAACATTACTGCGCACCAGTGCACAAACAAAGTCCATGAAGACATGGATGAGGGAGTTTGGGGTGGAGGAACTTGACTGGCCTGCACAATGTTCTGACCTCAACCCGATAGAACACCTTTGGGAGGAATTAGAGTGTAGACTGCGAGCCAGGCCTTCTTGTGCACATCAGTGCCTGACCTCACAAATGCGGTTCTAGAAGAATGGTCAAACATTCCCATAGACACTCCTAAACCTTGTGGACAGCCTTCCCAGAAGAGTTGAAGCTGTTATAGCTGCAAAGGGTGGGCCAACTCAATATTGAACGCTACGGACTAAGACTGGGATGCCATTAAAGTTCATGTGCGTGTAAAGGCAGGTGTCCCAATACTTTTGGTAATACAGTGTGTACTGTGTATATATATATATATATATATATATATATATATATATATTGATACATATGTGATGAGATGGACTATCTGATTGGATATGTAAATTGAATGGAACATTAAGGTGGGCGCCACATAGCTGTTGGTAAAATAAAATGAGATAGCATGACCAGTAGTGATATGTAAAAGGTCACATTTAGAGAGTTCTAGAAAGAAAATCTCCTTCAGTGTGGAGCTGTTCACCATATAGACATATGAATATGAATGTATATGTAGTATGTATGCACAAATGTGTATATGTGACATTTAGGGCTTGTGCACACAAGTATACAAGGTGTTCTGTCAATGGACGAGGGGTGATGAGCATCACGATCTCCCCTTGTCCAATCAATGAACACATTGTATTCTATGAAAAGAATACAAGATGTTTCATGAATGGAGGAGGTGGAGTGCAAGTGACCCACGTGGTCTTCATTGTATGCCGTGTACTAGAGCCAGGAGTCTAATTCTCAGAGCTGGCTAAGTTTGGCACTTACAGCCGAGTCAGAATGAATGGAAGTTACAAGTAATACATTTTTACATAACAAATGTTCAACAATTGTTTTTTTCCAGAATTTGGCTTCACATTTATAACTGTTGATTAAAAGACAACATCTGAGTATTTTTAGGTCTGTCAAATGTACCTAATTACAGTATCTCACAAAAGTGAGTACACCCCTCACAGCTTTGTAAATATTTTATTATATCTTTTCATGTGACAACACTGAAGAAATGACACTTTGCTACAATGTAATGTAGTGAGTGTACAGCTTGTATAACAGTGTACATTTGCTGTCCCTTCAAAATAACTCAATACAGCCATTAATGTCTAAACCGCTGGCAACAAAAGTGAGTACACCCCTAAGTGAAAATGTCCAAATTTGGGCCCAATTAGCCCTTTTCCCTCCTCTGTGTCATGTGACTCATTAGTGTTACAAGGTCTCAGGTGTGAATGGGGAGCAGGTGTGTTAAATTTGGTGTTATCGCTCTCACTCTCTCATACTGGTCACTGGAAGTGCAACATGGCACCTCATGGCAATGAACTCTCTGAGGTTGTGAAAAAAAGAATAGTTGCTCTACATAAAGATGGCCTAGGCTATAAGAAGATTGTCAAGATCCTGAAACTGAGCTGCAGCACGGTGGCCAAGACCATACAGCAGTGTAACAGGATAGGTTCCACTCAGAACAGGCCTCGCCATGGTCGACCAAAGAAGTTGAGTGCACATGCTCAATATCATATCCAGAGGTATGGGAAATAGACATACGAGTGCTGCCAGAATTGCTGCAGAGGTTGTAGGGATGGGGGGGTCAGCCTGTCAGTGCTCAGACCATACACCGCACACTGCATCAAATTGGTCTGCATGGTTGTCGTCCCAGAAGGAAGCCTCTTCTAAAGATGATGCACAAGAAAGCCTGCAAACAGTTTGCTGAAGACAAGCAGACTAAGGACATGGATTACTAGAACCATGTCCTGTGGTCTGATAAGACCAAGATAAACTTATTTTGTTCAGATGGTGTGAAGCGTGTGTGGCGGCAACCAGGTGAGGAGTACAAAGACAAGTGTGTATTGCCTACAGTCAAGCATGGTGGTGGGAGTGCCATGGTCTGGGGCTGCATGAGTGCTGTCGGCACTGGGGAGCTACAGTTCACTAAGGGTACCATGAATGCCAACATGTACTGTGACATACTGAAGCAGAGCATGATCCCCTCCCTTTGGAGACTGGGCCGCAGAGCAGTATTACAACATAACGACCCCAAACACACCTCCAAGACGACCACTGCCTTGCTAACGAAGCTGAGGGTAAAGGTGATGGACTGGCCAAGCATGTCTCCAGACCTAAACCCTATTGAGCATCTGTGGGGCATCCTCAGACGGAAGGTGGAGGAGTGCAAGGTCTCTAACATCTATCAGCTCCGTGATGTCGTCATGGAGGAGTGGAAGAGGACTCCAGTGGCAACCTGTGAAGCTCTGGTGAACTCCATGCCCAAGAGGGTTAAGGCAGTGCTGGAAAATAATTGTGGCCACACAAAATATTGACACTTTGGGCCCAATTTGGACATTTTCACTTAGGGGTGTACTCACTTTTGTTGCCAGCAAACATTAATGGCCGTGTGTTGAGTTATTTTAAGGGGACAGCAAATTTACACTGTTATACAAGCTGTACACTCCCTACTTTACATTGTAGTAAAGTGTAATTTCTTCAGTGTTGTCACATGAAAAGATATAATAAAATATTTACTTACTTTTATGAGATACTATATATAGGAAAACTGATACATTCTAAACAAGTATTTAGGAGAATCAGATGTATTTGGTGAAAGCGCATGCAGAAAGATGGCAAATGCGAGTTAACTGGTGTATTTTATCTACCGACCAGCTAACATTACACTGCCTTCTTCTCACATACTG